>OY796882.1:45843729-46443729 GCA_963680785.1 Diplosoma virens | reverse complement strand
AAGATTTTAAGGTAATAGCTGAAAAACATGACAACTATAAACTCCAAGCTCAATTAAAACATGAATCAGCAAGCCACAAAATCAAAAAGTAGATAGACCATCAAATTGTAAAAACATATATAAAATGTAAAGTTATACTAACTTTTAATTAACAAAAAGATACTTTTAGAGATATTTATTACTAGACTTCTATGACAAAATTACTATATAAATCCAAGGTTTTAAAAATTAGAAAGAAGATTAGAGGACAATACCAATTCTAAACCAGTAACTTTAATAAATAGCATTTAAAAATGAAAACCAAAAAAACAAAAAAATTTACCTCCATGGTTGATGGGGAAGAACATAACCTTTGTTTATATATGGCTCAATTTGACATTCAGGAATGTTTTTGTAATCATTGTTAAGGGCATGATAATAGTCATTTTTATCAATCTTGCTGTTTGCATATAAACAGCATTTACCATTGCAATAACATACATTTTCACTTGACTCTTTTAAAAAAAAGGAATAGATTGTACATATGATAGAAGGTACTTTTTCCCATGAAAGTAGAGAAAAGATATTTTTGGGTTTCTCAGAAAAGTCATCTAAAAACATGTGTAACTAATAAAAACTACTAAGAAGCTTAAGCTATTGGTGCATGCAATTGCTATGTACAAAAGTGTAACTTGTATTACTAATATATGAAAAAATGACACTGTTGAGTAAAGTGAATTGCTTAAAACTGACTCTTTTGGTTTTACAAAATTAACACTGTGACTAATTCGATGATGAGAGAAATATACCTTATTATAACATTTGTGGTCTCATTAATCAAAGCATACATTCTTTGTTTTGATATTTACCATGTCATGCACATTATCTAGTAATAAGTAAAAGGTGAATCCAGTTATCCCACAGATGAAATTACCTCATTTACAAATTAAAATAATTTTCAGAACAAGGTCACAATGCATGACATACCTTTCTTCATGTTTTTTACAAATTAAGAGACAAGTAAATACATTTTTGTAAAATGGAAAAAATAGCCAGAAACAAGGAGCTGAGAGGGAAAGAAAAGGACATAGAATTTTTAAAGAACAAGAAATTTTTATTATAGGTTTTTATTCTTGCAGATAGTTCAAGCTAAACATAAAAAACATCCAATATTAAGCAGGCTTCTTATTTATTTAATTATTTTTACTAGCAATCAATATTTTGATACTCATTTAGAAGCAAATTACTTTGATGGTAATGGAAATAAAATAAATATTATTGGCATAGCTCTAATCCTTCTCATAGCTTGATTCTTCTTTTAGTCTGTTGTAAGTTGTTTGTCTAAGCCAGGGGTTCCCAAAACAGGGATTGGGACCCCAAGTGGGGTCAGAATGGTCAATATGTGGGGTCACAAATAAGTCATGGGATTGGTGGGGTCACTGAGGTATTATCAAGAAATGTGTGCACAAAACATCCAAGTCAGAAGTATGAGACAACATGTGAAATTTAATAGGTTATATAGTAACTGTAGTTACTAGTACTGTCACTACGAAAAATACATAATTAAAATGAAAGCATATAACTACAGGTACTGTATTATTGCCAAGGTAAGCCTATTTGTTTTGTATTATTTTAGTTATTTTTGTTATCTAACTAAACCAGTAGCTGTGGGTTGAGGCTTGACATATTTTATTAGTTTTCAATTCTACTCTTATAATACATGTTTAGTTATTTGGCTGATGCTGTTGCAATGTAGCTTTACTGATCACTATTAATTGAGTTCTAGGCTTTAGATTAGTATGTTCATTCTGTTAGAGTGGTCAGTTTTAAAGAAATATAAGAGATGGTTTTTAATGATATATGAGTGATTTTTATCTTATACATATGTCATTTTAGTTGTCAGAATAATAATTATTTTAGTTTATTTTTATAAGCCACAGTGGCACTATAAATAGATTTATACTTCTACCACATAATGTATACAGTATAAAGATTTGTAAATAAATTTTTAATCAATAACGCACATTAGCTAGAACTTTAGATATATATCAGAGTGAAAAGGCACAACTAGGGACTGATTTAAAGGTCATGTCAGCCCCTTTTCACCTGATGTCAGTCCCCTTTATGCACTGATATGCCACAAGATAAAACTTTAGTTCTAACAAGTGACATTTTGTGCCAATTTAACTATGGTAACTGGTTTTCATTTTTCTTTCCTCAAAAAATAGAGACAAGTGCATTTTCACTATGCTTCTTACAGTGTTTTTTTTTTGGACATTATCCAAGTTTTTAGCAATATACCTGAAAAATTTTAAGCGATTTCAGCAAGATGTAAAAAAAGAAAAAAATTAAATGGTTTGTACAAAAGTTTAATCAACAACTGTGTTTGCTGTTTTTAGTAACTGTATGTTGAACAAAAATTCCGCATGATGCTGTAACTATACACTAAACATCATTCACTCTATGTCCAATGCACCTATCAAAATATGTTGGATGAATTTTAATTGCCAAAATGATACCAAAAACTATTATTTATATTTTATTACATTTAAAAAGAAACTCAAAGCCTTGAAACTTTTGTCAAATTTGCTGCTTATGCTTATTGCTCAAGTCTACTGTCAGTAATTAGAGTGTTTGAACCAAGCTTTAATGAAAAAAAAAACCCACATACTACAAAAATCATAACATAGAAAAATTGAAGAACTTGGTTGGGAGAAAATTTCTCGTTCACCTTATTCTTGCTTCCTTAGACTGCATTTGCTTCATAGTGTACAGAATAATTTGCAGGAAATACTTTTATAAGCTATGAAGTGGTTGAAACTGACATTGCTGAGTTCTTCACTTCAAAACCAAAAAAGTTTAACAATAATATAATTAATAAGCTTATCAATAGATAGTAAGAAAACAGATTATTACAAAATATACATTGATGATTAAATTTTAAGTAAAAATTTCAACATTTTGGTTACTTGTTTTGTTTATTCAAAATTCAGACAGAACTTATGGGATGACCTGATTATATGGGTTTTTGTTTATTATTTGCCAAGCTTACTAAATAAACTTTTAAATTTTGGGAAATACCCAAAGCTTGAAAGGTTGATAAATCAAACAATGAACAAGACTCAATATATAATGTGTACTTCTGCACTTTATTTCCAATCCAACTTAAGATAGGTCTCTTCAAGAAGCAACCTTGAGCAAATTTTGTTTGTAAAACTAACCCCCTTGTGGTTACTATCACTTCATATAAAAAGATCCTTTCCATCTTGGTTTGTTTTTTTATTTACTTTAGGTGCTGTAGGGGGTTTCCAGTTAGCTTCAACAAGTTGTAGTACCTCAAGATAAATATTTAATGCAAGTTACATGGGGTCTCTTCAAGAAGTCATCGAATTCGATTTTTGTTTGTGAAACTAACCTGAATTCTCTTGTGGTTACTATTGCTTTTTCAGATATCCTTTTTCTCATGGTTCTTCTTTATTCCATCCTGCTGTTGAAAAAGGGATTTCAAGTTAGTTTCACCAAAAAAAATCCCTTACGATGACTTCCTGAAAAAACCCGTTAAATGGTCCTTATAACTAATCATATAGATTAATATGTTTCTTGTGATGTGTACGACATGTAATTCGCACCTCATTTCCATTTACTGCAATGTGTACCACATGTGGCTCACAATTAATTTTTCAAATACCCCACAGTAGAGGAAAAATGCAGTTGCCACATTTCACAAGAAACGTTTTAAGTTACAAAACAAAGTCAGGTCTCTTGAAGAAGAGACCATAACTGTTGTTTGTCAGTGAAACTAACCCGTAATCCCCCCATAGCACTAAGAGAAAGTAAAAAAGAAACCAAGAGAAAAAGGATCTCTTAAAAAACGATTGTAACCACAGGGGGATTCTGGGTTAGTTTTACTACAAAAATCGCTCACGGTTCCAATTCAAAACTATTCTGCCAGGGAAAATTACATTCTTAAAAGCAAAATAATAATAACTATAAATGGTTTATAATTTATTGTCTTACCTTCAGATAAATTTCTTGGATCTTTTTTATTACTTGTTGCGCTGACTAAATCATAAAAAATATCTTTAAGGTTAAGCTTTTGTTGTTGAAAGCTTCTACAACTTGGTAAATAATGCTGAACATTTTCATTTGAATGGTCTGACATTTCCAAAAAAAAAAAAAAATATGCACCGTTTTACTTCAACGTCTTGCTATTTCAAGTATACTCTACAGTTTGCTCCTATTGACAAGAATACCACTGTGATTCTAGCAGAATAACTCTCATATCTTAGAGAAGAAAGAAAAAAAGCGAAAAAACTTTACGCAAATGGCGCAAAATTTCATTCATTTCTATGTTACAAACAGCGCAACAATCTTCCACTATTCAAGATTAATTTAAAACATGTTCCCTATCGATATGAATGCCAAATTTGATATCACATTGATCATAATTTCACGTAGATTTCAGATATAAAATCAATTTTCGGCGACATTATATTAACTTTCCAACAAAACGCACTTGAATGACCCCGATTTTACAAGAAAACATTTAGCGTTGACGAAACTTTCACTTGAAGTGATTTCGAGTTACGCTAATTCAAAGGTTTATTTTAAACATGTTTCCTATCGATATGAATGCCAAATTTGATATCACATTGATCATAATTTCACGTAGATTTCAGGTATAAAATCAAGTTTCGGCGACATTATATTAACTTTCCAACAAAATGCACTTGAATGACCCCAACTTTACAAGAAAACATTTAGCGTCGACGAAATTTTCACTTGAAGTGATTTCGAGTTACGCTAATTCAAGGTTTATTTTAACCATGTTTCCTATCGATATGAATGCCAAATTTGATATCATATTGATCAGAATTTTTGTTTATTACATTAGATTTTGATTTTATGAACCAGCTTTCTGCGAACAATCTTTTATCACAATCAGTTTTAACCTTTACACTAACTGTGTTTTTCTTATTTATTATGTGATTTATAGTCATCGAATGTTCGCAAAGTGCTGATAAGTTCGGCTTTTCGTAATTAACGCGCTGTTTATGTTCCGTTAACCTAAATTTTAAGCTTAGTTTTGTTTGTCCAATGTAGATAAGACTGCAATCTGTGAAAGAATCTGGATTAATGAAACCAGAAATTTAATCTTTGTCACCTAGCCATTTGAAGAGAAAACATTATGAACGATAGTTTTGTATGATTTTAGACAGTGATGGCCTTGCGAAAGGGAAAGCCTGGCGCAAGAAAAAAAATGGAGGGGGCCTTTTTTAAAATTTATTTTGCAATGATAAAAAAGTAGCCTAGTTCAAAACACAGTAAAAACTTTTTTGTCTCAAGTTCAAGTGTTTTTTTAAGTTCAAGTTCAAGTTTATTCTTCCAACGCTTTATAAGTTCAATAAACACATGTCACATTTGTTGATTTGACAAAAAAAAACAATCAAAAAAGATATGACATAATAAGTGTCAAACAATTGAAACAGCGAAAGATCATTTGATCACCAAGTCCAGCTGCCACAGAGGTGTTTATTATTTTAGATTAACTGAATCACTAAGTTTTTTGTTTAGGTTCATAAAAAAATTTTAAAAATTAAAAAAAACAAATAATAAAAAAAAAAAATTTATGAACATAAAAAAAGGAAAAAAAATAAAAAGAGAAACACAAGAAATACATAAAAATTTAATTACCAAAAAAAAAGACAAAATTGAGCATAAATCATTTGCGTGCAGGTCAAGGATTATCATTACTTTATATCTTTTAAACGTATATCATTATTTTAAAAGATAAAGGTATGTATTTAAACATATATCATTATTTTAAAAGATATAAAATATTAAACATTATTTTATATCTTTTAAACATATATATTTTAAACATATCTCAAAAACGTAATGATCTCCAAAATAAGTCATCTCTTTCAATCAATGTGCAAAATCTTTATTTTTGTCCCCAAAACATAGTGATCTCTGAAAAAAAGATGCTCATTGCTTTCAATCAAATATATGATCCCTACTTTAGTCCCAAGTTAAGGTGCCGACAAAGAGCAAGAGGGCAACTGCCGGAAGCGGGGAGGCAGGGCGGCTACCATCATGGTGCTACTATGAAGAAATAGAGCAATACTTTGCTTAGAGTGAGCCTCTTTTCTATGCTTTTTAAGGGGGACAGTGCGGCCGCTCCATTAGCTCCGTACTAAAGCCATCATCATCATCATCATCATCATCATTTTTATTTTTGTCACACTTCATACAACAATAAAAAAAAATATATATATACGTATATAGAAATTTTTCAAAATTTTTTTTGGTCGGTGTTCATCAGGAAAGTGCTCAATGACGTTGAGTCAGAGCGGTTAGATAATTAACTTACAGACCACAAAATTTTTTAATTTAACATTAATTTTATTTGCCCCAACAGACTGTTTCGCCTGCCTGGACTCTCTATTTGAATAAGATTTTTAACCGCCCCCTGACGAGCCCAGGCAGGCAAAATAGTCTGTTGGGGAAATAAAATTAATGTTAAATTAAAAAATTTTGTGGTCTGTAAGTTAATTATATATTAATAATATTTTATAGTAAGTTAATTATATAATAATAATATTAATAATAATGATCCGCCGATAGTCTTTCGGTTTAATACTTGATTGGTTTTTTGGAAAAAGTTAGAGAATGGGGTGGAAGTTAATGTTTTGTTGCAGTTGAACATAAATTTGGCAATTTCATGTTTATAAACATCTTGAATTTGCAAAATATTCAATTGTGTATAAAGTGGTTTAGCTGGGCTTCGATATGGCGCATTACAAATAGCTTTAAGCGCTTTATTTTGCAATTTTTGCAGTTTTTGAAGGTACGATGGATATGTTGAGCCCCAAATAGAAATTCCATAAGTCAAGTGTAAATGAACAAGAGTATGATATAATTGTAATAACTTTTGCTTAGGTAGGATTGTTTTTAGTTTAGTTAATATTCCAACAGAACGGGCAATTTTGCATTCAAGTGCTTTAATGTGTTCGTAAAAATTAATTCTATTGTCAAAAATTACCCCTAAATATTTGGCACTTTTAACTGAGTAAATTTGGGAACTACCATAACTAACTGTGAGCTGTTCAGTGAAATCATGGATTAACTTGGGAAAAATAACTAAAACATTAGATTTAGACTGATTAACTGTTAATTTATTTGCACAACACCATATGTTTAAGTTTTTCAATTCTTTATTAATTACAACTTGGAGGATACATGAATTAGAGGCCTGGATTATGAGACAGGTATCATCACCAAATAATCTAGGTGTGCAGTCAACAGCATTTTGTAAGTCGTTTACATATATGAGAAAAAGTAACGAACCATGTTATGAGTTCCACTAGTATCAGCAGTTAGCTCTTTTATTTGTACGGAGTTACACGATAGTTATACGACTGAATCTGTAAGTTATAATAATAATTTATCACGCGGTTAACCACAGTTATGAAACCAGAGAGAAGAAGGTAGCGGAGCCGTGCGCTATGACGTCACATACTATAACAGACCAAGGGAGGATCCTTGAGGTACACCATATTTTATGTCTTTAAGTTCAGAATGGAGTCCGCTAAAGTTGACAAATTGTTTCCGGTTCGTTAAGTATGAATTTAGTAACTTAAATGCTATTCCCCGAATGCCATAATGGGCCAACTTGTTTAATAATATTTTATGACAGACGGTGCCGAAGGCTTTTTTAAAATCTATAAGAACAAGGCCTGTATGAAGATTAAGGTCAATATTATCATAGGCAGCAGTGACCAAATCAATCATTGCATGGAACGTGGAAATTTTACTTTGAAAACCGAACTGATGAGGATAGATAACTTTATGTTTAAAGAAGAAGGTGATTAGTCTATTATATATCATTTTTTCAGTTTATTTTAGAAAAGCAAGTCAGCATTGATATCGGACGATAGTTGTTTGTCTCTTCTTTGCAACCATTTTTAAAAATTGGCACAACTTTTGCTATTTTGCAGTTGTTAGGGAGCACTCCATTATTAAAAATAAAATATGTAAAATATTTAAGATGTAGAGTGATTATATACCTTGAAACTTTAAGGAAGTAAGCTGGAATGTTATCGTGCCCGAATGCCTTGTTGTCATTTAATGATAAAATTAGATTAAGTATTTCGTTTGACGTTGGAGGTTCGAGGTAAATTGAAGAAGAAATTGTATTAGTTAAATATTCATAAGATGGTTTATTTGTCTTTTTAAAAATTTTTTCAGCCAAGTTGGAACCAATTGAGCAAAAGAAGTTGTTAAATTCGTTTATGATAATTTCGGGGTCCTCCGTAATTGCATCATTTATTCGAAGAGAGTTAGTTAATCGACGATTTGAAGTAATTGGTAGTGTAGATTTAATAATATCCCAATTTTTACGGGCATTATTTTTATTTTTTTTAAGTTTATTTTGAAAGTATAATTTTTTTGATAGGGTTTTAATTTTTGTTAATTTGTTGGAGTAGGTTCGAAAGTAAATTTTTTCTGCATCACTGCCATTTATGAACAGAGTCCGGAAGATAGAATTTTTTTTCGAATAGAAGTTAAAATACCTTTGATAATCCAGGGTTTTTTTACTAATTTTTGTTGTTTACGGCTTAGTCGTTTTAATGGCGCGTGTTTATCAATCATTTGTGAAATACAGGCGACAAAATTGTCAAATGCAGAGTCAAAATTTTCAAATTGTAATGAATTGCTGTTACAAACAATTTCGGTCAGGGAGTTATTTAACTCAATACAAAAGGAATCTGGGCAAAAATTTTCTTATCTCTGTAGTATAGTATGGTATTCATACGAGCGTTAGTAGTTTTGAACTTTCTAATGTTCCATAAAAGAGGATAATGATTAGTCATGTCACTCAAAATTATTGATGGTGAAATAGTGTGAGCTACGTCATTTGTAATAACGTGATCGATGAGTGTCGCCGCGTTTGCTGTAATTCTTATAGGTTGAATAATAATTGTATTGGCTCCATTACATGTTATGGCATTAATTTAATTTTTTGCTTGTACGGATAGGTTATTTCCATAGATGTTAATATTGATGTCACCTAAGATATAAAACGTTTTTTTTCATAAGTTAATTTTTCTAAACAGTTCGAAAAATCTTCAACAAACTTATCAGTTGCTTGACTAGGTTCCTATAGATAGTTGCAATTGTAAGTTTTATATTCGTGTTTAGTTGGTACAATGTTAGCCACAATGATTCACATCCATGTAAGTGTATATTTTGTTCTTGTGTAATTTTCAAGTCTTTTCTGACGTACATGGCTACGCCCCCTGCATTACCAACTGGGTCAACATTAACAAAAGAATAGCCAGACAAGTTTATGTTAACAAGAGGTTGTTTTTTTATACGTGATTCTGAAAGGCACAAGATATCAAGAGTAAACGTTAGAAAATCGCTGGTTTCAAATCAATTTTTATATGAAATTCTTCAAAACTTGCAGATTGGAACTGTAGGTCACATTACCGTAATTGTACTTTTGATATCATATACTTAGGTTGGTTTCAAATCAGGTCACACAAAAATGTTGTCTAAACTAAAATATGCAGATCTAGGTAGTACATTTTATTACGGTTTGATGTCATATCATCAACCAGTTGTACAGTTAAAACAAAAAAAATCAAATTTGGAAACACTTACAGCTCTGATTCGAAATTAATGATTACGTTCTCTGGTTTTCATTTAGTAAATTTGGTTTGTTGTTTCAGAAAAAAAAAAATTGAAATCAGGTGTGTACGAGATTAACACTTTACATCCTTTATAGTTTTACATATTTACTACGCTAAGCATTTTTTCAAAATATTTGTGTAATTGATTTTAATAACATGTAAATATAGTATTTGAAAATAATCATTGCAGCAAATTATTAATACCGTAAATTCCGGCATATAAGTCGAAAATTTGACACTAAACTTTAAGTTTAAAAACCCATACTCGACTTATGCGGCGGTGATGTTTTTCATAACAAGGTAGATATTAAAATTAGGATTTTTAGGTTAAACCTTATAGACCTCGATTTATACGCCACGTCGACTGATACGCCGGAATTTACAGTAATAAAATCATTCAAAAACAGTTTCTAGACAATGCCAATATTTCTTAAAACTAAAATCAAATTCTTTAATATGGCCGATATTGCCAGCCAAAAAGCGATTTTAATTCTATGGGATCGATGTTGATAAAGTTTGAAGTTAGAAAGTTGCTGACGTTTGCAAAGAAGTATATGTATACATGTACTGTACGTATATCTGAAACAAAAATAACGTCAGTAACAATAAAAACCTTTTCGTCAATTCAAACAAACTGGACTAAAAAAAAGCCTCGAAAACTGATATTTTTTGTTTGCAGTCAATCCCAAATAAATTTTGGGTGAGAAAGTTGTTTTATGACGCAGATATTTGAATTTGAAAAAAAAATTGAAAACCTCTGGTCGAAGGTCTTTAACGCTCTCAACAAACATTAGTCAACGCATTTTCTTACTTTTGCCAGCGTTTGGAGTTAATTTATTGTTCTTTTTTTTTGTTAACAAAGTTAGTTAAACAAAAGTGTCGGCCAATATCTGTTCCGCATAATCTGCTAATTGAGCTGACGCTGCTTAGTCTTTCTTTTAAAAACGATTGTGAAATTTTTATTGAAAAAACTTCAACGATTTTTTAACTGTAGAATCTAAGCAATTATCGCACAATGGTATTTTCAATTAAATTTATGAATACAACAAGTATATCTGTTTGTGTCCTAAATTTTTGAATAAGTTGATAATAGAGATGATAATGACGACAAAGAGTATAATGTACCGTAATGAATATTGTCACATTTTTTCTCTGTTTTGGAAAATTTTTGGAAAATCGCGACATTATTTTTTTTTTTATGGTATAAAATTCATATTTGGTACTTAATTTTCATTTCTTTTTTAATATGATAAAATTTTATTCTAAATTAGAAATTTTAGCCTTGTGTCATGATTGTGTTCATTTGCTACTTTTCATGTTACAGCGCTCAGCGTTGCCTTTATTATTCCTTTATTAAGAAATTACTACAAGCCAAAATTAAATCAACAGCGGTTTTTTTGTCAGACCTTTCATCGGAAATTGTTAGTCTTCTGATCATATTTAAAAAACTTTTTATTGTGTCCAAACTTTCAATTCCATATGTCGATTTAAACAAAGTAGATTTTATCGGAGCCATAAGCTCCCAACTGTTGAGACTACAGCACCTTTCTCCCAACTGTTGAGACTATAAATACTTTGATTTTCTCTGGTTCGTCCCATTTTGACGCGATTGCCACTGATGAAAGCGTCACGAAAAGCTTATGGCTCCGATAAAATCGACTTTGTTTAAAGCGATATTAAAATTCTGTACCACAAAGAAATTCATATGTATTTATTATAACTTAAACCACACAATAATCTAATTTTACTCAGAAATTATCTCTGCTTTGACTAAAGCATCCAAAGCAGCATGAAGCTATCATCAGAATACTCCTTAATATTTTCAGGTTCAAGGGTGGAACAAAAAAATAAAATCTTTATATTCAGCTGCTCGTTACGTTTTTTTGACTTGGGTGCATAATGGCCGTCCTAGACATAGAATTTACTTTGAAAAAATCAAAGTTAGTCGTAAAAAATTTAAGCTTTCCTTACGACACTGTAGTAAATTCAAGGAACAACATAAATCGGATGCCTTAGCAACTGCTTTTCAATCAAGTTCTTCAAGGACAGCATTTTGGAAAAAAGTACGTGCAGTGTACAGAAAAGATAATAACAGCATTCCACTCTCTGTTGGCAATGCCACTGGTCAGACTGATATTGCAAATATGTGGAAATGCCACTGCAGTAGACTTCTAAACAGTGCATCTGGTAAAAGTTGTGACAAAATTTTTGTTGATAACTTTCTAACCCGCCGATCCAGTTTTTGCAATATATAACCAACTTTCAGCGCACAGCTCCTATGATGTGTAATTTAATTAAAAAATTACCTTTACAGAAATCTTCTGGTGCTGATGGTATCACGGCAGAACATTTACGGTATGCTCACTAAAAGTACTTTTGGGTATTTTTTTTGTCTCCGATTTACTAAAAGCATTTTTGGGTAATCGCTTCACTGTATAGGGGGTGTTCATAAAAAGAGCTATAGTTACAAAACAGCTAGCCACAAAAGAGCTAGTACAAATAGCTGGTGCCACAAAAGAGTAAGTTACAAAACAGCTAGTAACAAAAGAGCTAGTACCAAAAAAAAGAGTTAGGGTTAAGGTTAGCCCAACCCTAACCCTAACCCTAGCCCTATTTTTTGGTAATAGCTTTTTTGTGACTAGCTCTCTTGTGGCATTAGCTCTTTTGTACCAGCTTTTTTATGGCTAGCTGTTTTGTAACTAGCTCTTTTGTGGTATAATCGTATAGGCTACAAAGCCTACCTTTCGAAAAGTTGCGTTTGCGCTTAGGCAAAAAATGTATCCAAGCATTATATTAGAAGTTACTTCAGAAAGCATAAAATTGTTGAATTTTAAAAATTGAAAATTTTTTAGAGAGCGTGCAGCGAATCTAGTGGGGCCGGAAGTTGCCTTCGCCTTAGAAACGTAGTCTTTATAGCAGTTTTTATCAGTTCACGTTTTTGGGGACAAAACCACTTTTTAAAGTGAAGAGCATTTTGTCTTTCTTGACTTTCAAAAACACAAGGACACTTTTTTGAACCCCAGTTGATACAAAAGGCTGGCCGCCATTACTTTCGGGGTCAATAGCAATGTACTAACCTTGTTTTTGAGTCCAATCACTTATGACGTATTTCTGCCCACAAGTGTTTTTCTCTTAAAATTTTCCTGGGCTACTGATAATCAAAACAAAATCACTATTTCAAAATAAAACATTGTATAAACGCAATGTTTTTATTTAAACACAGCCAATGGAGTTTTTTTCTTTTCGTCATAAAACCAATAGCCCTATTCAGTATTTTTTAAGGGTTGACTTTAGCCACCGCTACGAAACTTTAAAAAGCCAAAAATTATTTTACTTAAATATGTAAAAATAAATCAGTCCACGTAAAAAGTTATATCAGCGGTCATTCCTTGGCGAATAGCTATGAATGTTGGAAGTACGAAAAACATACCTTCATTAGTGTTTTGTAATATAAATCCTCTTTTCTGCAAAGATTAAATTACCGTTATGAAAAAGTTGCAGCTGACTAATAGCAGGAAATTTGATGTTTTTGGACGTTTTCAAATAATTGATCTATTTTTAACTTGTTTAGAGTCCAGATGTGATGAGGTGTCCAGCTGTAATTAATTGTAAATGTATCTTTCTAATTCAATAATAACGATGCGCGACCTCGTTTTGGTTAGTGATCTCGACGTAATCAGCGAAATTAATTTTCTTAAAAAGTTTGTCGTTTAAACCACGTGGGCCGATTCAAATTTTTTACAAAAAGGGAGGCATCGCTCTCGTCAGTCAGTGACCATAACTTTGGTAAAGAAACAGTGACCATAATTTGCTGAATGGTCTAGTGACCATTATTGTGCTGAATGAACAAGTTTTAAAGTTTTCTGATGAAGTTTTGCTGAGTTGCTGCGCTCGTATGTAATCGCAGATAAAAAATAAATTCAATCTCCATCTCAGTCTACAACTATAGTTTTTCTTGATGGGCGTCAGAGATACGCATTTTAGATATAAAGGTAGTTGTTAGACTCGGGGGATTTTGCTAACCTTATCTAAAAAGTTCAGCACTACGAGGACGGAGAAAGCAATCGGATTCTGTTAAATTTTTGGACGAGCCAGCTTCTCTTTAGACAACTTGATTTGCCGATCTCTTTAGCAAAATTGAATTTATAACCAACTAGCATGCAAGGTAAACACGTTCATTCGAAAGGATTTGTCAAAACTTTTCATTTTTTATCCATGATAGATATGTTTTATTAAATCCTATTGACTGTGTTTTAGCCAAAGCTATCAATTACGACGTAACAAGAACAGGAAGAATCAAATGCTTCTGGTCCTCTGAAATATCTTTTGTAGAAGTGTTGTCATTTAGCAAACTTGTAGTGTTCCTGGATGATCACTGGGTGTTTTTTGTTCACAAGCAAAAAAAATGCTTTACGCTTAAATTGCTTGCATTATCAGAGCATAAGTGTTTACGTGGAGTCATTTTTCTAAAAATCAGTGTACTTAAATTTTTAGCAATGTGCTCTGTATCAAGTAATTCAAACCACAGGTACAGTACATTAATTTTTTCTAATTCAAATTTGATTATAGTTTCTGTATCTTTTTCTCTAAAAACTGACTATAATGGTTTCCCAATCAACTAAGTTTCGGCAAAGAAGTTATTTTCTTTAACGATAAAACAATTGTAAACACTGGTCAGAGCGAATTTAACTCCTTTTTTTTCAATAACACAAACATCAAAAAAAATTACTTTACAAAAAAAACGCTTACTTAAACTCTCATTAGGTTTCAAAAATTTTTGCAATATATGCTTTAAATTTATAATCTTTCTAAAGTGCACCCACAAAAAAAAAGAAGAGAAAACAGGCTGTACTAATGACTAACTAAACTAAGTTTAAATTAAAACAAGTTGATGAAGACGTTTCAACACTTTCTTTCCTATTGATGTGGAGCTTATATCATTAGTCATTAGTGTTGTTTATATTCATAGCTGCATATTTTGAAAAACCATTGAGAGACCGTTTTGGTCCCTCAAAACACCTTAAAAAACACTGGCCCTATCAATGGTGAAAAGCTTTGGAAACAGACAAATTTATACACTTTTGTTATATGATATTTTTGAAAAAACTTATTCTTAAAGTACTACTTTTTGGTCATCACTCTTCAGAAAAAATCGTTTAGGCTGATTGAAAAGCGAGCACGATGTTTTTTTAAACGATTCGGAAGCATTAAAATCAGCCGACGGGCTTAATCGGACAAGAGACGCGTCAGATTGATTCATCAAACACATAAGCATATTGATCAAAAGTAGGCAATTTTTAACACCTAAAGAAACTCCTTTTCACGACAGAGAATTGGTTTTAGAGTCATGATAAAAACAGCTTTCAAAATTGCAAAATGAAAAGAAGACCTGCCAATTGCCAAAATAGAAAACAAGGTGACATTATAATTTTCAGCGCATTTTTTATTTTGTAGGAGATGTAATCCAATTGCCGAACCTAATTTTGTTATGTTTTGAGTTGAGTTACATGGTCGGCCAGGAAAAATTTTGTGATGTTTGGTCTGGTTGCAAATGAATTTAGAGATATGCTGCTTGATTCTGTCCTCTAATCTTTGAGAAGCTCTTGACACGTACGCAATATTGGAGCGACACATGTATTGATAAATAACGTTACTTAGCCTATTTGTAGATGGGAGAACATCTTTACGAATAGAAGGCATCATTCTTCTGGCTGAGAAGTCGATGTAAAACGGAGCCAAAACAGTTAAGAATTAAAGATTTTATTTCCTTTTTGAATTTAAGAGAGAGATATTTCTATCCAAGGAAGCTTTAAATAAACTGGACATTTTTGAGGTCTTTCAGTAGTGGCGTAGTAGGTGCTTTAAAAATTGAAAAAAACTATTAATACCATATGATGATATATTTTGGGTAGCTATTGTTTCGTAAGATGTAACGTATTTTGTTCAGTTCCTTTGTGAGCTTTTCTTTATTAAATAATTTATAAGGCCCTATGGATTAAAGTGCCAATCAGATTCGTCTCCTTTTTTATTGGACCTAAAAATCCCAGAGGCGGTATTGATCAGTGGAAGTTGGTTTTCTGCAATTTGAAATAAGAAATTATTCTTAGTTTTTTATCCGATACATCTAGGAAGGGAAATTGATTGTCTGATTCTTTTTCAAAGATAAAGTTACGTGAAGGAGTAGAGAATTGAGCTCATGAAAAAACTGGTTGCATTTACATAAATTGTTAAAAATAGCAAACGTATCATACACGTATATGAAGTAGACAAGAGGTTTAACAGTAGGCTACTGTTAAATAGTTCAGTTTCGTAAAAACCAACAAGTAGCCTATGTTAACCAATACTGGACCAAGGGCATTCAGGAGGTTTGCACGGATTTACGCAAACCGGTTCTTGAAATTTCAGCACGTTCAGCGAACCCGATCTTAATTTAAAATAATCTATGTATCTCTATATCTCTATATAATGAGGGAACCATGTTGTTAGTAACTTCTAAACGAAAAAAAACTGTTCTTAAAATTTTGAATCCCAACACTGAGGCTACCCATAAAGAAACCATCAATTTGTTTGATTGGTTCATGATATTGTTAAAGTAAGTTTAATCAATTTGGTGGCTAAGTACAGTAATTTGATAAAGATATCTTTACAAAAGTTAGGAGGGATGAGCTATCATGTAACGTATCCAATTTGAATAATTTCAGTCAAACAAATGTTGGTGCAAAAGCTAGTAAGCTGCTGTGAAAAAAGCTTAACCAAAGGTATGTAGTTGAAATTTCCATCTCCACCCAGCCAACAATACAATCCTGTACGGGCAACTGTGCGGGCCCTGCAGTGGCCCCACATGGGTTTAACCGCACGGGTTTTGTGGCAGCTTAATGGCGATATCCTGCACGACGTTTTTTTAACGGTTTAATGCCGATTTCCTGCACGGTTTTCACGGTGATTTAATCCCGATTTTCTGCACGGTTTTCAGGGTGATTTAATCCCGATTTCCTGCACGGTTTTAATGGTGGTTTAATGCTGATTTCCTGCACGATTTTTATGGTGGATTAATGCCGATTTCTTGCATGGTTTTTATGGTGGCTGAAAGCCAATTTCCTGCATGGTTTTAATGCGGACTTCCTGCACGGGTTTCATGGTGGATTAATACCAATTTTTAGCATGGTTTTGATGATGGTTTGATGCCGATTTACTCTGAGGGTCTTCACTGTGGCTTAATGCAACTTCCTGCGCGGATTTTATGGTGACTTTAATTAATCTTGCTTGGAAAATTACAATATTTTACACAATGTTAAAGACAAGACTAAAAAACCATAAACTAATTTATACCATGCTTTGTTTAATGGATTACCTATTCTTTATTAAAACTAGTTCATTTTAATAATCCAATTTTTTGCTATTTTTTATTTTTTAAATTTTTGACAAGTCAAAAGTCACTTTTTTATTTTTAAATTTAAACATACAAAAGTTATGACAAAATATCAACAGTCTGAATTTGCTTTTGATCTTTTTATTCTTCTGCCGTGGCGGTCACGGCTGCCGCGAAGCCACTTTGCAACGCTTTTTTCAGTTTCGTTCCTTTTAGCATTTTTCGAAATAGGATGTTTCTTTACAGCTTCTAAGAAAAAAATAACAATAATCTAAATTAGAATTAACTGTTTTAAAATTTTTAATATTGGACTTTTATAAATTTTTTGTTATACAAAAGTGCATCAAAGGTTAAATTATTAAAAGGTTAAAACAAAATATCAACATTCTATTGAATTTTTCCAATCCCCGGTTTGACATAGTACTGTGCCAACAGCTGACCCTATTTTATTATAGGGTGCGTCCTTGTGCACAGTGTGTGCTAAAGTTTCTGCAAAAAGGAAAATAAGTTCAAACAGCATTATTAAAAATACGCATGAAAGATTGTCCAAAATTGTTAACCATTGTTAATTGTTAACCATTGTTAATGGTTAACAATTTTTGTTAACCATTAACAAAAAAGCAAAAAGCAAGAAAGCTAGCAAAGCGCTAGATTTTAACACTTTTTTATTGTGCTTAAGATGACAGATAATTTTATCATTTTATTGACACAAAAATGTTAAGCTTTTAAATTTAGATAATTTATGATGTAACAGAATAAAATATTGCCAATATATATTGATAAGCATACGTTTAAACTCAGTGGGTTGAGGTTGGCTCAAGCTTGATCGAACATCGTGGTATTAAAATAAATTTTCAAATTCAGCTTGAACATCAAGAATATTTAAGTATTGCAAAGTCTAAACCTTTACTAAGTAGTTTGTGACGAAGCGCGCAGATGAATTTCGAATAGTGCTTGTATTTTCTAAGTACATTGCTGAAATATCTAAACCTAAATTCCAGAGTTTCTTTTGGTGTATTTTAAAATATTTTATTTCATACTCTTTCTTCTGTTCTTCTAAAAATCGATTAATGTACAGGGTGTTCGCGATCTTCTCGCCATTTTACAATCATAAATGAAAACGAATATTCCTGGTTGCAATTTATGCAATAAAATAAATATTGATACAAAATGAATTAAAATATGATAAAACTTTTATATCTCTGGTTTAAAGCTTTTGTGTCAACAACAAAGCAATGGTGATCTCATACAATTAGAAAAATAGTGATTAATGCTAAGAGTTTTTGCGTTATCTGTGTATACAAAAGACGGCGGGAAGATCGCGATTACCCTGTACATAAACGAGAACCTGCCAATATTTTGAGACAACTGTAGTTTTATGTTAAAAACTCACTTTCTAAAGAATTTACGCACTTTAAATGTGATTTTATTTCTGCCGTAACTAAAGATTTTCTTAGAGCTGACGCTTGAGTTAAAAATTGTCTTAAAAACTTATGCAACTTGAATTTGGTGAACTTAGGACAAAGCTGTTAAATTAGATAAAATCTCAAAAACTTTATATCTGCTTTTCTTTTTTCTATTTTGCAAACTAGCCTCTCTGACTTTTTTAAAAACTACTTTAGCCTCTGTTCCATAATAGCTCTGTGTGAATCTCAGAGCATAAAATTTGGAACGCTTAACTAATTTCAGAATAATTGGCCAATATACTTTCAAACATAGTTTTATTTAGGACGTTTCGGAATTCCATTATCAACTGCGCAAAACTAAATAATTAATTGTAAATTTAAAAATTTAAATTTAGATAATTTATGACGTAACAGAATGAAATATATATGTTGGCAATATTTTATTCTGTTACGTTATAAATTATCTAAATTTAAATTTTCAAATATTCACCAATAACCGTTTAGCACGCTATAAAAAAAAACGCGTTGAGACAGTGCTGGATTTAAATCCCCACAACTTTTCAACTGTTAAAGTTGTGATTGCGCACAAACAATCGAGATTGCAGAGGTGAGCATTATGGCACATGCTGCAGAGTCGTCTCTTTTGTTTTCATGCGATGTAGGTGCCGCGGCAGTGTTGCTACATTTTATAAATGAAGCTTTCGCTGCTTCTTACTTTTTTAAAACCAAGACTAAAATCAAACTGTTTTGTAACTTTCCATTGAAACAATAGGTTATAATTGTCCAACCAAAAAGCAATTAATTTTCGCTTTTAAATTTAATATTCCAAAGAACCCGGTGCTATCAAAAAGTACTTAAACCAAATAACAATAGCAAAACATAACTTTTGTTTGATCTACATTAATGCAATTCGCACGCTACATAATCTTTTACAGATTTTTCGATCCTGCTTTTTGTTTTCATAAATTTAGCGCCACTCTCTGATGGCTTCTTGCTGGGACCGAGTGAAACAGCTTTGAACTTTTTATAGCTTAAACACCACTATAAAACCAACTTTAGAGAAAGTAACTCATGCAAAGCACTTTGTCTTTCTGTTAATTTAGTTCACTAGTTTTTAACGTTTGCAAGCATTCCAAACCCTTACCATAGTTTTCAAGTTTTTTATTAACTCCATTCTTTAAAATATCAAAAAATATACTTAATAAACAGCATGAAATCCGCACAGAACCTGTACAGTTTTTCTACTCGGTGACCCACTAGATACCTGCATAACTTTTGCATAGCAAGTCTGCATGGGATCCGCACAGTTCCGGCACATAATTTCTACTTGCAAACTTCTAAAAATATATTAAAACTTTATTTAATAAACTGTAAAGGACCTGCACAGTTCTGGTGCGGGCTTTACGCTCGCATTGGTGTTTTCAAAAACCTTATTCAGACAACACGACAAGCTGCATGGGACTCGCACAGAACCTGTACAGGTTTCCTACTTTAATTGACCACTTGAAAGCCGCATAACTCCTGCATAAAAAACTGCACAAAACCCGCACAGTTCCTGCACATGATTTCACTCGTATATGCAAACCTCAAATAATATTTTAAAAATTAATTTGATAAACTGTAAAAGACCTACAAAATTCGGGCGCGGCGGCTTTGCACTCGGAATGGTATTTTTAGAAACCTTAAATCTGCACAAAAACCTGCGCAGGATTAACATAGAATTTTTAATTTTTTTTTTTGCATTCTTAAAAATATCAAAAAATATATTTTATAAACTGCATGGGACCCGCACAGGACCTGTGCAGGTTTCCTACTTAAATTGCTTGCTTGAAATCTGCATAACTCCTGCATAGAAAACTGTGCAGGAGTTGTGCAGGAGTTATGCAGGAGTTATGCAGGACCCCCGCACAGTTTCTGCCCATGATTTCTACTGGCAAACTTTAAATAATATTTTAAAAGTTTATCTGAGAAACTGTGAAGGACCTGCATAGGGTCAACAAGTCTTTGTTGTATTGCTTTGGATTCTTGAAAAATCAAAAAATATACTTAATAAACTGCATGGGACCCGCACAGGACCTGTGCAGCTTTCCTACTCGAATTGCCCCCTGAGAGGTGCATAACACCTGTATACCAAACTGTACAGTACCTGCACAGTTCGTGCACATGATTTCTACATGCAAACTTTAAATAATATTTTAAAAGTTTATCCGAGAAACTGTAAAGGACCTGCACAGGGCCAACAAGTCTTTGTTGTATTGCTTTGAATTCCTAAAAATATCAAAAAATACGCTTAATAAACTGCATGGGACTCGCACAGAAACTGTACAGTTATCCTACTTGGATTGTCCACCTGAGACCCACATAACTCTGCATAGAAAACTGTACAGGACCGGAACAGTTCCAGAACATGATTTCTACATGCAAACTTCAAATAATGTATTAAAATTTTCTGTGATTAACTGTGAAGGACATGCACAGGGCCAACAAGTTTTTATTACTTGCTTTGAATTCTTGAAAATATCAAAAAACATATTTTATAAACTGCATGGGACCCGCACAGGACCTGTGCATTTATCCTAATTGGATTGCCTACCTGAGACCCGTATAACACCTGCATACCAAACTGTACAGTACCTGCACAGTTCCTGCATATAATTTCTGCATGCAAACATCAAATAATGTATTAAAATTTTATGTGGTTAACTGTGAAGTACCTGCACATGGCCAACAAGTCTTTGTTGTATTGCTTTGAATTCTTGAAAATATCAAAAAATATACTTAATAAACTGCATGGGACCCGCACAGAAACTGTACAGTTATCCTACTTGGATTGTCCACCTGAGACCCGCATAACTCCTGCATAGAAAACTGCACAGGACCCGCACAGTTCCTGCACATGATTTCTACATGCAAACTTCAAATAATGTTTAAGAATTTTATGCTATGAACTGTGAAGGACCTGCACAGTTCGGGCACGGGCTTTGCATACGCATTGCGTTTCAAAAATCTTATTCGGACAATTCAACAAACTAAACGGGACCCGCACAAAACCTGTATAGATTTTCGGCTGTATTGCCCACTGGAAACCCGCATAACGCCTGCATAGCGAACTGCACAGGACCTGCACAGGTCCTGCACATAATTAAAACATCAGAATTCACCTAAAAATTTTGGCACCTGCTATTTTCCAAACTGTACCGGAACCGCACGGTTCCTGCACACGTCTGCTATTGACGATAGCCCAGTTGAAAACTGCATTTTACCCTCGTGAAAACTGCACCGAACCTGTACCGGGCCCTTAGGGTTTTGGCTTGCCCGCACGAGCCCGAATTTTCCACATTTTACCGTCAAGGACCCTGCACGGGGATGTTGGCTGGGCAGTGGGCAGTTAGTAAAGAGTTTAAAAAGAAAATGACAATAGAGAACCAGTACTGGAACTATATTCATATTCTTCTAACAAAGACTCTTTTTTTGTTCCAACCAACTGAAGATGGATATTTCAACTAGCCTATATTCTTTTGTTCAAGCTTTCTCGACATCAGCTCACTAGCTTAATTTATCATCGTTTTTTTGGCAGAAACAACTATTTAAATTAGTGTAGATTAATCTAAGTGAAGAACCCCCAAATAAAGGTTATCACTTTAATCCAACGGACATTTTCGGTTGAAACTGTTTTACAAATTAAAACATGAATTTTTTTTGGTCTTCAAGTAAATTTCACGTTAGATTTTCGTTTTCAGAGAGGTCAAATCCAAAATCTTTCGTTAATTTTGTTGTCCTATGAACCACAAAAATAATATCATGGACTCCCAATTAAGTACTTTTTTGTTTGTATCCCTGAAATTTTCTATGGACCTGGATTGGTTAAACAAAAACCCCAAGTTGAACCAACGCGTTTGGTTACAAAATATTTTATGGGACTATGCAAAATAAAATGACTTCAAAATGTTTAACAAGGAATTTGTATTACACTATTTTTTAATAGAAACTCTTGAGTTATAATATGATTAAAATTATTTGACTATTAAAAAAGTTATACATATCTAATGAAGTCATCGTGTTAGCCTGTTCATTACCCATTAAAAAGTAGCTTTTATTAGGCCTACTTATTGAATGTAGTTGAATTGTGACATTAAGCTTTTTTAATAATAATTGCAAAATGATATATACTTAATTTAAAAGACTTTTAGGTCTGGTATTTCAAATGTATGCCTTTGATTGCGAACTGATCTTTTTTACTTAATTATTTTTTAAATATTGCCGTTATAATGGAAAAATATTATCGATAAAAACAAGAAAATTTGTCGGTAGCGTGGTCGAGTGGTTAAGAGCACACTGATTGTGATTGACATGGTCTGGGTTCAAAATCTACCCACGCCATTCTGTTGTGTCCTTGGGAAAGACACTTTACGGCACTTTCCCCTGCTTGGTGGTCTGGGCAAGCAGTTCTAAATTCCACTCATATCTCTATACAACTAAAAAACCAAACTAAAAATTTTCAAGCAGTCAGCAATACCTTGGAATTTTGAATCCAGAGGGATAATTGCTCGCTTATGCATTAGAGCCTCTGTCGCTTTCCTGCGAATCAGGAGAATGAATATTGAGACAAAATAAAATGAAATGAAAAAAACATTTATCTGATATCCGCTACGTGACGCGCTGACGCTCTTGAGCACTGAACATGGCGATTCCAAAACAACCAAATGATCACACTCGTTGTTTTCCACTTGAAAAAAAATTTTTTTTCTATTATAGTTATTTTTTAAATAATATAGCTGCGATTTCGAGCTAATTGTTGTTAGAATAAAAAAAAAAAAAAGTTGCTAGTCGCTTTTCGCAAAAGTACAGCAGCAATGCAAAAGCGCGAGTTGAATCTAACCACTCAAGCCACGCTTGCAATTGTCAGAACAATTAATCGATGCCACGAGCAATCTAACTTGTGATCGTACAAACAGGAGTTCGCTGCTTAGATTAAAAGAATTGCTGGTAAAGACATAAAATCGCAGAAAGGAGAGATGTCTTATGTGAAAACCGTCAAAATTTTGTTTCATATTATCTCGAGATCTAATTTTTGTGGTCTCGGAAAAAGCACTTTACGTGAATTCCCTCTGTTAGGCAGTCCTGACCAGCCGCTTTAAAAACAGTCATCTTAGTTCAGTACAGTTCTTTTTTTTCATTAAAACCAGGAATTATTGAAGTTAAACAAAATCCTGTGCCAATATGCATCAAAAGAATTCAAAACATTGTCGGATAATTTTCAACTGTTAGCTAGATCCGAAAGTTGTGGTGGTGTATCAGTTTGTCTGTGCATCCAACAAAAAAATAGGCTAAACAATAGTTTAAATACAAGTTTGTCATTTTAATTCGTTGGCGAGATGTTCTAACTGTGGTAGTAATAAATCAAGTTGCCCTAAAATTTTTTTCTGTAACTAGTTTCTTTCTCTTGGGAAAGAAAATCAATTAAATTTCAGAACAAAATAACACAAGCTTTCGATTGATTAAGTTTAATAAGAAATAGTTAAAACCAGTGCAAAAAATGTGCTTCTATAAACAAAAGCTACAGATAAATAGTTTAATGTTAATATAACAGAAGGAAAAGCACGTGAAACTGAATAATGCCACTTGAAAGACAGCTACTTTAAAAAAGTTCTTGCATGCATAGTTTATGATTCCAAAAATAAATCTACAAACATCCAAAAAATTTTTTTGATAATAATGCAAGAAAAATATCAAAACGGAAAGCACGTGACAACACAGCACAACCTGATGATCGTGCGATAAGCTACGTTGTATTGTCCTTGATCAACATCAATCAAAAGGCATCAATGAAGGTCTGCATAACGAGATCAACAGGAAAACGTGATTTATGAGCCACAAGTCAAACCATGGAGGCTTTTTCCCCAATGCACTTATATAAATTAAAAGTGTTTCTTTAAAAAAAATGTGTAGGATTCGGTTAAATAAGTTTTCTTTGCAATATATTATCAGATAACAATAGTTGAACTGTGCAAATCAAACAGGTAATTTTAATATAGCCAACACGCTTCCAAGACGTGTGCAATGAAAAAGTTTTACGATCTGCTTGTCAAGTAGTATAAACATTTCATTCAGAAACAAAAATCAAGTTAAAAAATAATAAATCTAAAGAGAAATGCAAACGAAATTGCCAACTTCACACAATTTAATCTTATAGATCAACACATATTTACGATCATTTTGTTGACGATCTTGAAAAATTTGTGTTCAATTAATTAGTCGCAAAACAAAATCTGTACAGCAATTCTTTTTTAGAATAAATATTTTTTAATTGAATGTGTGTACGATACGATATAAAAACTTCATAAAACAGCTCTAAATTTAAGAATCTCAAGTACTTTGGAAGAGATAGAAAAATATTGTAAATAAAAACAAAACCTCGAAGAAACGGTGCATACCAGACAAAAATTACATGTAAATCTCGTAAAATCAAAAAAACTTTTCAAAGCATCATGCACAACGAATAAAAGTAAGACACCTCCTCACTCATTAAAAGAATCGATGTTTAAAAACAGTAAAAAAAAGCAACGAACGTGAAATAATATCGGCGAGTAAAGTCAACGAAAAAACGGGGAAACGTTTTTGTTGAATAAGTATAAAAACCAAAAAGCAAACTTTTTTCAACTTGCCTCTTTACATCGAAGTTTGTAGCAAGTTATCGGTGCCACGTTCTCAAAAAAGATCTCAAAAGGGATCATGGAGATCCTTCTCTGGTTTCCATAACCTTACCCCCAATCTACAATCACCTCGTGAACCTCTAATCCTCTGCCCTTTTAAATCTCCTTGGTCCACGTCTTCTTCTTACTCTATCTCATACCAATTTTTTCTTCACGTTCTCGTAACAACCCTCCTTCCATCCGTAATGCCGCCGCTGTTTCCCATCTATGCACTCTCCCTCAAAGCGACATCACTGACTGAAATGGTGGCTCGGTTCCAGGCGGGATAGCGAGGAAGGAGCCGGGATTCACATTAAATGTACAAAGTGCCTCACAGCTGCCTCTCTCTTTTTCTCGGCTGGGTGCTGGGCCACTAGCTTTAGCGCCGAGACTTATGCCATTCTTCACGCTCTTAACGGTGTATTTTTCATTCCTCATCATGTGCCTTGGAATCCGTCACCTTATTCTCTGACTCTCAATCTTTCCTGAATACCCCTTTGTCTTATTTAATACTCAAGTGCCTCACTGACACCCTATCTCTTCTCAACTCTTTATCTGACTTTAAGTTAGATCTTCAATAGATACCTAGTCATTCTTCTCTTCCAGGCAACGACTAAGCTGATTCTCTTGCTAAAGTCAGTGCCAATCACGATCCCTCCACCACACCACTCTCTCTCTCACCTCTTATTTTCTCCCAATGTCTATCTCACTACACCAGTTAAAGGTGCGGTATCTAATCTGGTTTCTTCCAACATTAAATCCCTCCAGTATCTTCTGAGGAGCTTACCCTCCCTCGCTCCGCTCGATGTACCCTCTCTCGTTTACGCTGCAACAGGCGCAGCACTCTTCCTGCTATATACCTCCACATAATTGGTCGAGTGGAGACTTCTTCATGCAGCAACTGTGGTTTTGAATCACGGGACATCTTCCACCTCGTACTAGACTGCCCTGTACTTGACTCTCTACGTCTGGCCATTTTCGGTCACTCCTTCACAATCCTAGACCTCTGGTCTCGTCCCTGGGGGGTTTCCCGACTATTATGACTCCGCGGTGTTGATGCGCGCCCTTATCCCTTAGAATAGGTCGGGTAAGCCCACCACCACCAGTTATCGGTGCCTATCTCCGCAGCATTGCAACATTGAACAACATCAACCACAACGTGTGAGACTGACGCGCACATAACCGGTTGTTGGCGGTGGCAACAACGATGTCAAACTTGGCCGAGCTGGAAATCAAACTCAGACCTTCCAACCGAAGGCAAAAGCGTTAATCAATACATTAATCAGTCGTTCTTTCAAAGAACAACCATTTGTTTTTCGATTAATTTTAAATTGAATTAAAAAATAGTAAGTTGAAATCACATAATTGCATAAAACCGTTTTGCTAAAATGAATAAAAGCTTTTGGTCGAAAATGAAACAAATAAACGTTTTAAAGACGAATAAATAAAAAAGCAAAAACTAACATGCCAAAAAAGAAGCTATAAGCAATGAAAAAAATTTACACAAAAATCGGAAGAACTTCACATAACACTATGAAGAAAAAAATCTAAAAGATCTAACTAAACAAGGGTTGCGATTGTTTTATTCATTTGATCTTTTCTTTTTTGTCTTGACTTCGCTGAGAAGAAACGTGGCAACAACCGTACAAGCCATCTAACTCGGTTTGATAGTACGTTTCGAATTGTTCGAAAAATCGCTTACCGATGAAAAAGCAGCTCAACGTCACCATTACCGAGGTCAAGGCGACCACTTCAAACGAGGGATAATATCTCTGTGAAAAAGTTTCCTTTTATCGATAATATTCAGGGCCGCGATGAAAAGTCGCGTTGCGTGTTGTTTGGGAAAACTCTGGAACAATGGCATATATCTGGAGTGGCCCTCTTACTTTGAAAATCAAAACAATTGCATCACCAAAACAAACACGGAGTCAAATTCGATGTTTTCTGTTTTACCCGAAACTTGTTACAATTTGAATACCTCAAGTAACAAAAAATTTAGCACTGAGAACAAAATAAAAAAAATTTCGGATATAAGTGCTGAAAATTTTTATTAGATTGAAAAAGAATTGACAGTGTGGGCTCCAACTATATTAGCAGCAGAGTGTGCTTTACTTTTAATAAAAAAAAAGATGTGAATTGACTCAGATCTCGCACATGCTAAATCTTAAACGTACGAGCCATGCGAAGATAGCTTGAAGAACGAGACACGTTTGTCGTGTCCTGTCTGATCAAACAGGAAAAAAACAAAACCCGCTAATGAGCATCGACATTTATTTTAAAATAAAATAAAGAAGTTTCCTAGAGCTTCAGCACACACGAACTTAAAAGTCTATCGGTTTGTCATATAGATAAATAACGCACGATATCGGCGTCACAAACACTTTAGCAAACAGCAAGAATTTAACAAGCGGCACACCCACTCAAGATAAAAAAAAGCTTTTTAAAAAAATATGAAATCGAACTTGACAACGCGAAGTCACGAGACGAAATGTTATGATTTGAGATCATAAACCATATTTTGGAAAAATAACTTTACAATAGCGCTCACTCTGCCGGTCAGAGCAAGGTACTTAAAGAATGCATCGCAACGTTTGAATCAATGACATAAGGTTACAATTTGTCCGACGAGGTGATTCGCAAAAGTACGTCGAGAAACAAGTATCATATGGCAGTAACGAACAAAGCAAAAGTTGATTTTCTATTCTCGAAAAAAAAACAATCGAGAAATTGGCCCTAT
Source organism: Diplosoma virens (assembly GCA_963680785.1). NCBI lineage: Eukaryota > Metazoa > Chordata > Ascidiacea > Aplousobranchia > Didemnidae > Diplosoma > Diplosoma virens. The sequence continues at coordinate 46,415,848 of OY796882.1, read as the reverse complement.
GAAGCGAAACATGATTTTCAGAGCACAGAATCAACATGCTTGCTTGCATTTAAAATCCAACTTAATGATTTCGTCAAAAAATAATTTAAATCAAAAAACGAAACTAGGACAAAGATTGACTTTACAACAAAATAATGAACAAACCTTGATTAGCGCAAGCAAGGTAGAAACATAAACACCTCGGATTTCTGTACGAAACTGAAAGAATCTTAAAATAACCCAAAACACTTACATCGTTTCAAATTATCTCAGTTGTGCTATATTATGAAATGCTTCAGAACAAACGCCATCATATCACATCAGCACTTATATGCATAAAAAGTGCATGCAGTTCTTACATTCAAGAACAAACCTTAGCGGGAGCCTTGATATTAAAACGGCACGCAAGCACCCAGTCGAAACATACATATCTATGAAGAACGTCACGCTAAAATCAAACTAAAACATCTTTACCATTGAATCTAGGAATCACCACAATACCAAAAGTGAGTGGCAACCTTGTATAAAAAAAATTTCCGACAGATTGACATTGTTACTATTTATAAAATCAGAGACAGTTTCTTCGAGATTTCTTTTAAAAAGTTAAAATAAAACCTGCAGCGCTGTTTTAGTTCTCTCATCACGTCACGTCCTAAATCACGCTCTGTATATTTAATTAAGGTTGATTAATTGTAAACCGTTTCTAGTTCTTTTATAGAAAAAGTTTGAGATCGTAATAGTTTATCAATATAAGCTGATGGAGGCGATAAAAAATCCTATGAACTGAATAGAACTGTAGGAGCAACATTAGCGTAAACAATTCTAATTAAAATGTTTGGTCGTTTTGGCTTTGTCCAAATGTTTTTTTTAAGCAAGTAATTAAGATTCGAGGTGTGTAAAGATTCACTTCAGCCTATGCATAATTACAAGAGCACTAAACAATAAAATTATTAGTCACTCCGCTGAGTGACAATGCAATGTTAATCACATCGGCAAACATGTCAGTCACTCTGCTGTATGAAAATGAACTGTCCGCTCATATCCGCACAAAAACTTAATTTTTTTATTCATCGAAAGCGAAAAGAATCACACTTGGTATCTGCTTGAAGTTACAGAAATTTCAACTAGACACCATTTTTTCTGACAATCATGATTTATACAAGGCGATAAATCTACTTGCGATCAAAACAAAATACCACGTACCTGATTACTTAACTGAAGCCATCGATCGCTTGTGACGTCATTGTGAACGGCCATGATGTCAAAATAGAATCCAAACGCACTAAACACGTGGAAAAGTTGATGGGAGTGACCTGAAACAATAATGTCAACCTTAAATGTGATTTTCATGTGTGCGTGATTAGAAATGCTGACTACGGGGCGATAACTGAATTGGGTTTCCTGGCCGCTCAAGTATGACATTTGGTTTAATAGATCATCATAGTTGCGATGAGGGTAGTGTTGCGAAAGGGCAATTAAGCAGAGATGGTAACAGCGAATTCGAGACACGATTTGATGTACGAAAAAGTTTTTGTTTCGTTTCTATGCTTTCACTGATCTCTAGTTTTAAAGATATTCATATATCCGGTTAAACAATTTTGTATCGAAAGAATCGATTTTGGAATTATTTTTCTTGGTTGGTTTGCTTAATCATATTAAAGAATGCGATTTTATGCCGTGGGCTACTTTACTTTTGAAAAATTTTATCCAACGTAGCATTCAAAACGCTGGTTTGTTCCTTTTAAAGTTTTCTTAGAATTTATTAATTTTAAGAAATAAAATTTTGAATTTTTGAAACATCATTACAAATTGCTAAATAAAGCAAAGAAAAGAAAATAACCAAAACAAACTTAAACAAAGAATCATATCAAAGGCGCATTTACAAAACAGCAGGACTGAGCTATAGACTAGGGCTTTCCAGACTGGAAATAATATTAATTTTATAGGTCGCAAGGCAACAATTTCTCAATAAAATGTTGCAAGTTTACCTCGTTCTTTTATAACTTTTACATCACAAACCGTTAACATTTTTAGAAAACAAACCTTTAGAGTTAAGACGAACACAAGAATCTATTAGCACATTACATCAACACACCGAAACCGATACGTGCAGCCAATAAAAAATAATTGTATAATTGTTGCGCAGCTGGCTAATTCAACGCCCCTTGACGGTTTTAATGCATGTTTGCAAAATCTGTTACGCTCTACCGAACCTCTCTATAACAGTGGTTCTTAAACTGGGGGGCGCGAAAGTGTCACAGAGGGGGCGTGAGAGATGACAAACTTTTTGTTCAGTGATGCAAGTCTGCCGCTAATTGGCGAATTTCGTCGAATTTGCCTCTTTTTTACTAAATATTTTTTGAAACTTATGATGTAACAATTGCTCGTTTTTTTTCATGTTTTCGTTGTAGTCGTGGTTACAAGAACGCCTGTATTTCTTGCTGCTCAATTGTAGGCTAACTGGTACAATTCACTGTGTTATGTTGTTTAAACAATTACATAATTATGTTTATGGTAAAATTTTCATTCTTTCTCACGCCGGTATTACTTAGGACAGACACCTGCTGCTTCGGTTGTGCTATTGGACGTTAAAGTTCGCAGCATGTGGGCCTTTGCGGGAAATCAGCATGTGGTTAGAGTGCTTTTATGTCGAGTGCTAAAGAGAAACAGGGAAAATGGAAGCATCTAGCTATGTTTTCTGTTACTAACACAGTATATATCTATTCATATTTGTGGAAAGGCGTTAAGAGTTAGACAGGTGAAAACTGAAAACATAGATGTGAGTCGTAACAGAGAAAGATGGCTTTGATAATGAAAACATTAGGGCAAATACTGTTTGATTTATGTTAAAAGTAATATTGATCTTTTTAAAACCTGTTTGCATGACTGATTAACTTTGTAAATATGTTTTAGCATTGATTTAACTAGGTAAAATGAGTAAAAAAAAGAGAAAGTATGACAAAGATTATCTGAAATATGGTTTTATAGATACCACAGTGAATGGTCAAGTCGTGCCACAGTGCGTGATATGTTTTGAAAATCTCAGCAACGATGCTTTGAGACCAAGTCGTTTGCAGCGCCATCTTCAAAGAAAACACCCTTGCCATCAGGATAAACCTTTGGCTTTTTTTCAAAGCAAAAAGGACTCTTTTAAAAGAATAAAAATGGCAAGTAGTGAGTGCTTCCGCCAATCGTCATCAGCGGATGTAGTAGAAGCGTCATTTGAAATTGCTCACATGATAGCTCAAGCGAAGAAACCCCACAACATTGGTGAAACATTGATAAAACCCTGCATGCTAAAAGCAGCCAGTCTTGTGTTGGGGGAGTCAAACAGCAAGAAGCTTGCGACAATTTCACTTTCAGATTCTACTATTAAAACACGTATCGATGATCTCGCAAAGGATATTGAGCTTCAGGTTCTCGGAAAGATACACGCATCACCTTTCTTCGCAATTCAATGTGATGAGACAACAGATGTTGCCCAATTGTCTCAGTTGTTGGTCTATGTTCGTTTCGTTGGATCTTCTACAATTGAAGAGGAAATGCTGTTTTGCAGACCCCTAGAAACGACGACTAAAGCAGAAGATGTATTTAAATTGGTCGCCACGTTCTTTGACAACAATGGTATGAAATGGGAGAAACTTGTAGGCGTCTGTACTGACGGTGCCCCGGCAATGCTTGGATCTCGAAGTGGATTTATTGCCAGGATGAAGCAGAGAAGTCCCAGTGCAGTTGGGTCTCACTGCGTGATCCACCGAGAAGCTCTGGCTGCCAAGACTTTATCTGCCGGTATGAAAGATAAGCTGACAGTAATCATACGAGCCGTCAACTTTGTCAAAACAAGTGCTGCCAACACAAGGTTGTTTGCCAAGCTCTGCAAGGACATGGATTCCGATCATGAGACTCTGCTATTTCATACATCTGTTCGGTGGTTATCAAAGGGTAATATGCTAGCCCGTGTGTATGAAATGAGAGATGAGCTGAACCTTTTTCTTGAAGCCCATGGGAAACTGGATCTACTTACGTCTTTCACATCAGAAGGATTTCAATTGGCGTTGGCATACCTTGTGGATATTTTTGAAGTCCTCAATAACTTAAACAAGAAGTTGCAAGGCAAGAATACTAACCGCATCAATGACTACGATGCCATCCATGCTTTCGTAGCAAAGCTGGGGCTATGGCAACGCCGAGTTGCAAAAGGAAATGCAGCTTCATTTCCCAACCTGGATATTGCCCTCGCGGAAAGTCGAATTGAACTGGAGGGTGAACTTAAGACCGAAGTGGAAGCCCACCTTCGACTTTTGAAACAGGAATTTGAACGCTATTTTCCTGACTTGGTTGACACTGAACTGGCGGAATGGAAGATGACAAGGAATCCCTTTCGTCTTAACGAGGACATTCTTCCTGATGATTTGCAAGAGGAATTCGTGGAGATGAAGTGTAACTCTGTTGCTAAAGATGACTTCGAAGCAATGTCATTAACCGATTTCTGGACGAAATATGTACACATCTACAAGAGTGTGGGTAGTGTGGCTCTACGAACTCTTCTTCCTTTCTCATCCACTTATCTATGTGAAAGTGGCTTTTCTGCACTCGTAAATATAAAAACAAAACACAGGAACAAACTTAACTGTGAAGCGGACCTGAGATGTGTTCTTTCTGCTACAAAGCCACGAATTAAGCTTTTGGTATCACAAAAACAGCTACATCCTTCCCATTGATGACATGTAATTGCAATTAAATTGTTGTTCTTTGAATTTTTTTGATTTTGCTTTAAACTGGGGCGCGGATTTTGCTGGCATCGTCAAAGGGGGGCGCGTCTCAAAAAGTTTAAGAACCCCTGCTCTATAAAATCTTTCGAGGAACGCTGAATTATTTTCCGGGTGTGGGAAAAAGCTAACAACTGTTTTTATTACCTGTTTCAACGTATCTGTACACTTGAGCCCTTTCAACGTTGACAGCTAATGATACCGTTGCGAATGCATTGAAACAAGCAATTACGAACAAATAGCCAGGAGTGGGACTCGCAGTCATGCTTATCACACTAAATAACTGTTTGGTGATGATTTATATCAGGGGTGTGAAACTTATTTGGTGCTGTGGGTCATATTTGCGCACTTAAATTTCACGCAGGCCAGACAATTTTTCAAATATTAATACGTTCAATATTTTCATTTACAGTTTATTCATAGCACTACGAGTCCAAAGCAGCGTGGTCGAGTGGTTAAAGCGCCGTGATTGTTATCGACATGGTCTCGGTTCAAAACCTACTCGCGCCATTCCGTTGCGTCTTTATGGAAAAACACTTAACGATGCTTTCCCCTGCTTGGCGTTCTTAGCAAGCAGTTCTAAATTTCAGTCATATCTCTATAGTCCACAAAAACTAAAAAAAACAAATTAGAAATAAAAATTTCAACCGGACAACAATATCTCGATATCTCCGGAAGTAGGTTGAGGTAATTGCTTGCCCTATGCATTAGCGCTTCCGTCGCTTTCCTGCGAGTAGAGAGGATAAATGTAGAGATAAATTTGACATCTTTTGGCAATTGTCAGCATGTTTACATCTAGCACCAAAGTCTGTGCAGTTGCCATTTTCAACGTTGAGTTGAGATGTGCATCCGTCCAGTTGTGATCGAAATCAAGATTTGTTTAATAACTTCACCAGAGAGAACAGTTGTTTGCAGACGTAAGCATAAGCAATCGTTGACATGATTTTCAATGCCGATTCTTTTATTTGGGGATAGTCTAATTGAACTATCGCATTAAAAAACGTAACTCCGTCAAACCTAATATAGCAATGCCAAATTTGAAAAATGCGGGCCACAAAATAAAGCATGGCGGGCCAGATTTGGTCCACGGACCGCCAGTTTGACACCCCTGATCTATGTTATTGCATTATTTATTTTCACATTGTTCATGTTAATTTAAAAAACAAGTATTGTATCACACCAAAATTAGCACAGCAGGAATTAAAAACGCAATAAAATCATAAAATAGACTTCGATAAAATAACCTTCTGTCTGAAAAAACATTAAAAAAACAAACATTTAAAATTCATTCAACGAACTCTTTGATACTTCTTCAATAATTACAAATTATGAAATACCTCAAAATAAAATACCGTGACAAGCGGTGGACCATGAACCTTTATCATTTTGGCTTAACAAAAATATTTGTTGGCCAAGTAAATAAAATACCGCAGTCGAATTTTACAAGTGAAAGCCGTTTTTTGGTCTTTTTCATCAGAAACAATAGATTACCATAGTTAGTTTTCGTCATTTTGAAAAATATCACACGGGTGATTGAAAATCTTCATGTGGGCCAAATATAAACCACGGTCGGCAGGATGGACGCCACTGCTTTAGCTGTAGCCGCTAAATTTTTTTGTAAAATCTAGGACTGCTCTTTCCTTTTCTTTTTTTGCAGATTTCAAATTTTTTATCACTCTTACAGTAAAAACTACGTTTAAAATTTTTTATTTATTTTCGGAGTGCTTTGTTTCAATATACTAAACCTATTATATCTTTTAATTACTTATGAAAAAATAAAGGTTACAAAAATTTTTCAAATTGTAAAGAGTCGCAGGCCAAAAAGCTTGGTGATCCTTACGCAAGACATACCAATTAAAAAAATAATTAAAATAACAGAATACATCACTTTTAAGACTGGGCAAACATACAAAAAACTAGTAAAAATTTATTACAATTCAATGTTTCTAAAAAAATTTTTTATCACATATTTTTGAAATCGACGCTCTGCGTTTTTAACTCGAAACGGTAAAGCGTTCACACTTTGAGAAAATATTCAATGCATTAGGGCTCGTTTTCATTACGAGCGTGGAACCTTTTTGTTGCAAGAAAACCAAATATTTGCCGGCCAATACTTACGTTGGAATCGAAGTGAACCAAAAAAAAGTCATCACTTCAATCCAGAGGTGTGCAACCATGACCCCCCATAAAGATTTAAAGTCGCCCGAACGGAAATTCTCCACAAATATAGAGTACCTTTTTGTCTTCGCTTAGATTCCAACGCAATATTAAAAAAAAGGTCATTACTTTGCATTAAAGTAAATTTTTACTTGGTACTCAAAATCATTATCCGTTTTTACTTTACAGAAAAGAAAATCGCCTACACAGATTAACTCATTTCAAAAAACACCGCGCGGGTCACAGAATGGGCGCTCCTGGACTAGAAAGTTAGAATTTCGAAGTGTAAGGAACGAAATGGCCCATGTTTGAAATTACAGCAACTGGATAAAAAATAGTTTAAACGGATCCTAAGCATTTCAAGAATTTTAAATTGAAACTGAGTTTATTGAGCATTTAACCGGCAACTTGTATAGTTTTATATAAGCAGATTTTTTCATAAACATAAGCAGTCTAGAGACGATATTTTGCACACTTTAAATCAGCTATAAAATCAATACAAACAATTAATCACCGGACTATAATTACTCATTAAAAATGCGATTGTGGACGCGCTTTATGAAATAACCACAATCAACAACACTTTAATAGATCGGATAATTTATTAACAACAAAACACGAGAAAACCTTATTCAGAAAGAAAACAAACAAGTTAATCACACAGCAAGTAGATTAATTTTAACTATTTGATACATCAAAGCTCTGGTTAATTGCTACAACTTTTTAACTTAAATACAACGATCTGCTATAATTTGATCTTTTTTGCAACACCAGAAAAAAACACAACCTGATTGGTAAAAAACAAAGCAGACAATAAATCCTAAAAAACAAGCACAACATTTTACAAGATCAAAAATGAAGCAAACTCGTAACAAATACTTCCTTTAATTCTATAGAATAGATGCAAAAAAATTGAAAGTAACAACTAAGCGGAAATAAAAATAGAATTGTAAGTTTTTTTAAAAAAAGAATTTATTTTTCAAACAATTTGTTGCGTTCGTTAAAAATAACAATTTATTTAGAAGTCAACATTTATTTTTAAAGTTTTAAAGCAAGAAAACTCTGATCAAACTGAGAAAGCTAACCTATCCAAACACCACCATTGACGGCCAAACTTATCTGGCGAAGTGATTTTCAACAGCGTGATTTTTTGCGACAACTCAAACATTCTTGCTTTTAAACATTTAAATTTAACTTATTCGTCATCATCTAATCCAGTGGTTCCCAACCTGTGTGCCGCGAAACTTTTCAAAGAACATTAGGCCATCGCTCCGCAACCTTTTTTTATGAGACACTACTTTTTTGGGACGAAAATCAAGAAATTCGAAACAGATTCAAAGTGAAAACATTTTTTTTGGAGAACACTACCTTTTAGGGACGAAAATCAAGATTTGCACTCTGGTCCAAGTGCGCCGCAAATTCCGAAAAGGTCCTAAAGTGTGCCGCAGGAGCAAAAAAGTTGAAAACCACTGATCTAATCAAACAGTTTCAAACCGCCTTTTACAAGAAATAACCTTATTTTTAGTTATCATTGATGTAATCGAATGTGGTTTCTAATTGGTGCCAAGAGACCGGTTGGTAAGCGCAATCAAATGTACAAGTCAAAAGCCATCGATTAAGTAAAAAAACAAAAACTTTCTTCAAGTCATCAATGAAATAATCGGTTTTCGACCAGACTTTTGAAAAGTAGCCCAAAGCCATGAAAAACTCATAACCACTCTGACACAGTGTATTTGACAAAAAAAGTTACCGCCAATGACACAAAATCAAAATTTCATTAATGAATTTCAATTTGTAAAGTCCTTTTACAAAACGTGTAAAAAATAATACAAAAATATAAAAATACGGATTTTTAATGTATCCAGAAATCAACTGAGTTAAAGAAATGAGACAAACTGGTGTAAAGTTGAATGTGGTTAACTAATGCAAAGCAAAACAACTACTTTTCAACTAACCAACTATGTCGAACTTTCCGGGCCAAAATCTCTGCGGGATATCGGTAGCGTAAGTAATTGGGCATAATAGAAAAAAGAAGAATTGGTATAAATGAAGCCATAACACTGGATCATCATTGGTCCACATGATCAGTCTGTAATTGAAACATAAGCAAGCAAAAAGTTTCATTAATTTGGAGATTTTTAAACGATCGTAATATAAACAGAACTTTGCTAGCAGCAGAAAATCGCTTACTTAATGTAGAAAATAAAGCAAAAACGTATACAATAAGATATTTACTTAACAAAAAAAATGTTTTATCAAGCTTGCAATTACCGACAAAAGATGGGCAACATTCCATACGAGTAGCCAAACACATTGGACCAGATTTTCAAGTTTCTGTGGTTATGCGAACCCATCTTGGAGGTTTGGGATAAACAACAACAGTAAAACCCAAAAACACCAAATGAAGCTAAAATCAATAAATTGATACATCCGATTCTAAAAAGCAAAAATTACCTTGAAATCACAAATCATATTGATATACATGTATATTACACACTAGCTTGGCTTAAAAAAGCTAAAAAAACGAAAAGCTGTAAACAAATCTTCAGCATTGACCAATTTATCATTTATCTGTTCTAACTTGATTTATGAAGCCTACTATTTACGTAAAAACTAAGGAATTTCATGTCTCCAAGCGTCAGGGAGTATTATTTATGACTGCTAAAAGTCATAAATACTGTATTATTTACTATAATTGTTTACTGTATTGTTTACTGTAAACGCAAGTGTGCGACGGAGTTTTTTCGAATCATTACAAAGGCATTAGTGATGCTGCAGAACGAAAGAGAATAATTCGATCAAGTTTCACGTGATAAATAGCATTTCGAAAACAAAGTACGAAAAGCACAAAAATGGAAAGGTATTTTCTATTCAACGAAGTAATTCTACACCAATAACTTTTTTACATAAATTTTCTATTAATTTCCATTTAAGAAAGGGTTTGCCTAAAATAGTGTTCGATTTTTAAAACCTTACTTGTTGCATCAAACAGCCAATTTTGAAAATGTTGATAGGATATTACAATTGAGTTTTTCTATTAAATGTATAAATTCAAGAATATTAGTCACAGAATGTTAAAAAAAAATAAAAAAACGTTCGAAATACATAAGTGGAATTTATTTTCAAACAAATAATTGAAAGCACCATTTGTTTAGCACAAAGTTGTAAATGGGACGACTAGTTCAGGCCGAACCCGGCCCGAATTCGAATATGATTTGAAGCCGTAAACAGGCCCGAAAAAGCCTGAAACTTCAAAAACACTTGGCACTGAAAAAGTGTGGTTATTTATCTGTAAGCTAAGCATTGGGCCCGAATTAGACCCGGAATTTTTCTCAAACTTAGACTCGAACCCACCAAAAAAGCCCGGGCCGACTTACAACTCTGGTTTAGTATACGAACGTAATTACAGGCTAAATGTATTGAAGTTGTATTGATGCTGATAAGCAACACTTTAATTAGAATTATAGTTCAAATTTAGAGTTGGGGTTAGTTAATTGATGCTGAGAAGCAAAAATTGCTTTTTAAATATTAAGGGCGTAAAGAAAAGTAAAATATGTTTAAGTACTCAAGATTGATTTTTGGAAAAAAAGCATCAATCTCGCTTCTTAAAATTCTCCGTTTTGTTAAGTGTTAGGATATTGTAAAACAAAATACAGTAAAGCGTATATCTACTTTAAAAATCATCAAAAATTTACATATCTTGATAAACGTTCGGTAATACTAGAGATACAACAGGTAAAGGTTATTATTTGCTGAAACAGTTACTGTAACTTTGCTAAAATTCTTAACTTTACGCATAATTACCAGTTTTTCATTATGTAATAATGCCGAAAACGTTTCATTGCAGTTATATTTCGAAATATTTCAAGTATTAAACTACATTATGACTACGAAGATCGTGAGTCGATAACGCAATTGCTGCAAAGTAAAAAACTAGAAATTGCTTTGCAAAGAAATTCATAACGCGGAGCTGCTAATTCTACACAGCTAAATATTGAAATAAAAATTCACTAAAACGTAGTGAGGTTCTGCTGTTCTAAAGTCAGTTTCAATATTGCAAGCTGATCAACTTGAAGTAAAACGAAAATTCAAATGAATTAAATTTTAAAGCCCATTACCGTCGATCAAAATCCGCACCTTATAGCAATTCGTCCCAGTGGTTTAAAGCGGCATTCTAAATATGTGATACGTGAAACAATGATGAGCATTTTTTTATGAGCAAAAAGAAACCTTACCGCTGATAATACCAAAGGTCGGCACAAGCAAAAAAATGAGCCGTAGTCGAAATAAATGCATACATTGAGATCCCAAAAAAATCCAAGATAAACAAAGAGCAGTGATGGTAACTTGACCTTGAAATTAAAAAAAATTAGTATTAATTAACAAAAGTACAATGCATCCAAGTTGTGCAAATTATGCTACGTTTAGTTGTTTAATCAAAGCAAAAATATTAGTTAAACATCAAACACAAAATCAGAAATAAGGCTATAATTGATTTTGATAATGCTATTAAATTTAATCCATAGCTCGTTTGTAGCAAGATAGTATTGCAATTAAAATAATTACTAAGCAAATAGAGTAACTAAATATTATTGATTGTTAGTAATATTTCTAATTTTTGTTTTTAGAATCAAATAATATTTTGATGGAGACACAAAAAAGGCAATAAATACCTGCTATGAAAAAGATGAGCAAATGCACTAAAAAATGTTACCAAAAAAGCACCGAGAATAATAAAAAGAAGTGGCCAAGCGTGATACAAATCAAGAGTCTGCAAAAACATTTCAATCGTTACTTACAGTTTACACATTAAACCATATGATAACTTAAATTCAAGATGACTTGTTAAAAATGTACACAATATTTATATTCATGCTATTAACTACGGCTGTTATAGTATCAAAATAAAAATAATAGAAAAAATACAGAAGTTTTTTTGTAAATCTCTTAAGAAAAATTATAGACTGTTACAAAAAAACGTATATCTGACTCATATTTCCAAACTAATTTAATAACATTGCAATTTATTACTAAACTTTGTAGCAAACAATCCAATAACAATGAGATATAAAATATTTAAAAAAGATACTGTATTGTCACTTAACTGCTCTATTTTCTGCAGACATACCCAGCTAATTGCATAATCACTTTTCCAAGCATTTTTATCCAATTAAACAGAATATGCACTTATCAAAATCATTACTTTTAGCAATATACAAAGTGTTTACTTTTACTTTTTTTAGGTTGAATCACTTTTTTAAAAATAATAATTATACTACAAAGATATTACAAGATTTTGGCATTGTGACATATTAAACTTTAAAACTGTGCAGCATTCGTAAACAATAACAATTAAATAAAAACAGAACAGTCAACAATACAGTGCTTAGGTAATAGGTATAGCATGATTAGTATACATTGAAAGACTCATATAATTTAAACAGGCACCTATCATTTATCTTTGGAATTAATGGTATAGTACATAAGTAAACTAATCAGAGAACATAATAATTTGGCTCAGATAATTTGATGTTGCCAAATTTATGCTGCCAAAATGAGTTTATTTAAAAGTTAAAAATCTTGTGCTGATTACGCGTTTTGACATCTTTTTCAAACATCCAATCATTTTTGTTCAATTTATAAAGCAATCAATTGAATTTTTTATTCTTTATTCTGATGCTTATCTCCTGACATATGTTGGACAAAAATCTTAAACATGAGTTTTTTGCTGGCAATAAGCATTAATCACAAGGTGGCTGCCCTAACTGTGTAGCCCTATGGAAATATATGATAAGCAAACAAATGCAACAATAAAAAGTAATTTTTCACTTTTTTAATAAAAAACAAGATACACTTTTAAAAATCAAAAAAGTTTTCACCTGATTATAAGAATACAAAAGTAACAGAAAGTAAAATGAAGGGACCAAGTGCGTCCAAACATTTAATGTTTCATTATTTGGAGTCCACAATATTTTAAGGTAATAGCTGAAAAACATGACAGCAACAAACTTCAAGTTTAATTAGAATATGAATCAATGAGCCACAAAAACAAAAAGTAGATAAAATTTGTCAAGTTGTAAAAACATATATAAAATGTAGAGTTATATTAATTTGCAATAACAAAAAATGTTTTTTTGAAAAAATTTAATATAAATCCAGTTTCAACACAAAAATTAGAAATAGGATCATTTCAAATACAGACTTTAAATTGATAACTTTTATGAATAGCATTTAACAATGAAAACCAAAAAAATTTACCTCCATGGTTGATAGGGAAGAACATACCCTTTGTTTATATATGGCTCAATTTGACATTCAGGAATGTTTTTGTAATCATTCTTAAGGGCATGATAATAATCATTTTTATCAATCTCACTGTTTGCATATAAACAACATCCACTTTTACTTGACTCATTTAAAAAAAAAGAATAGGTTTTATGTATGCTAGAAGATACTTTTTCCCATGAAAGAACAGAAAAGATATTTTTGGGCTCCTCGGACAAGTCATCTAAAAACATGTGAAATTAATAAAAACTATTAACAAGCTTATACCATGCTACTTGGTGATAAATTTTTATTAAAAATTCACACAAGTGCTATACACAAAAGTATAACATGTATAATACAATATGAAAAAATGACACTGTTAAATAACATATCCAGACAATTGTTTGGAAACAAAAACCTACAAAAAATAGGGTTAAGGTTAGGTCTTCATCAAAAAAAACAAAATGAGCATTTAAAAAATAAATATTTTCAGACAACTGAATATACTGTTATTTTTTGAACAATTGTCAATTTAAACAACTGTTTTCAAACAATTGTCTGTAAACCATTAAGTAAAGTGAATTTGCTTAAAATTGACTCGTTTGATTTTATAAATTTAAAACTGTGACTGATTTGCTGATGGTAGTTTGAAATATACCTAACTATAACATTTGTGATTTTGTTTATAAAAGCAGACATTCTTCATTTTGATATTTACCATTTTATGCACATTATTCAATGATAAGTAAAAAGTGTATCTAGTTATCCCACAGATGAAATTACCTCATTCAAAAACTAAAACAATTTTCAGGGCAAGGTCACAAGTGCATGAGATAGCTTTGTTTATATTTTTACATTTGAGGAAAATCCAGGTCTTTTTAAGAAATCACTGTAAGCAATTTTTGTTTGTGAAGCTAACCCAGATCCCCTCTGTCATTACTATTGCTTTTTGAAGAGATTCTTTTCCTCTTGGTTTCTTTTCTATTCCATTCTGGTGTTTTTGATGCATTCTGCATTAGTTTCACCAAAAAAAAATTGCTTATGTTGACTTCTTGAAGAGACCCGAAAATCCACCTTGTTAAAAATATTTTTCATGTAAAGATATATGATTTAAAAGGTAAAATTTGATTGATCCTAAATATTAACAATGGACAGAAAAAGATTCAAAATATATGAGTTTTTGCTCAGTATTTGCTGAGTTCACTTAAAAAATTTTAAATTTTAGGGAATCTGCAAAGTCTGCTCGGTTGGTAACTACAAAAAATGAAAGAGATCCATTATATAATGTGTAATTTTCTTCCAATCCAACTTAAGATGAATATTTTAATACAAATTAACTGTTTAATGGTTCTTATAACTTACTAAAAAGATTACATTTAAAGCTAAACAATGCCATTCTATTTGAGGGCATTTTAAAACTTTTTCTCATGTTAGTTTCAAACCTAGGTTACTAACAACTTTGTAGCGCCCATCACAAAAACATTGTGCCTGAGGAACAAAACATGGTACAGTTGAAACAAGGCCATGCAATAGCAAGAATGAGTCGTATATTACCGTCCCAAAGACTTTTCCAGAGGAAATTATATTCTTAAAACCAAAATAATAATAACTACCAATGTTTATAATTTATTGACTTACCTTCAGATAAATTTCTAGAATCTTTTTTACTAGTTGTTGCGTTAAGCAAAAAATAAAAAAGATCTTTAACATTAACCATTGGTTGTAGAAAACTTCTAAAACTTGGCAAATAATGCGGAACATTTTCATTTGGGGGGTCTGACATTTCAAAAAAAAATATATGCACAATTTCACTTCACCGTCGTACTTTAATAATAAGAATCAACTGTAAATATGAGCAGTAACTTTGCACAATCAAAATTTGTAGGTCAAAAGAGTTTACTTATACCAGTACTATTGCAATCTCGATTGTGCAATTGTCTTTCCGAATCGCTGTCAATTGTTATTGACAACAGCGGATGCCAACAGGTGCCGGCATATTGGCAATGGCAATACGTTTTTAAATTTACTAATTTTAAAGGACTTTTTTGAAAATGAGAACGTAAAAACAAATCGATTCCTAAACGATTACTTTCAATTTTCATAAATTTTTGCATAGTCAATATATAGTTTTACTACAGTTTTTGTGTAAGCTATATATTATTGTTCCCTTTTATTCGATAAAATATTGTCGTAATTTTGTGGTTGATTAAGACAAATTAAGAAAGTGCTCGATTGCAAAGGAGGTAAAACTTTTGTTTTTTATTTATTTTATCTCTATATTTATCCTCCTGACTTGCAGGAAAGCGTCGGAGGCGTTAATACATAGGGTAAGCAGTTATCCCAACCTGCTTCCGGAGATGTCAAGATATTACTGTCCGCTTGTAATTTGATAGAGATATTACTTTAATTTAGAACTGCTTGCCAAGACAACCAAGCAAGAGAAAGTGGCGTAAAATGTCTTCCCCAATGACACAACAGAATGGTGCGAGTAGGTTTTGAACAGAGACCATGTTGATCATAAGTACGGCGACAAGTAAGTATGTTGATATATTTTTAACCACTCAACCATGGTCCCGACTGGCAAACAAACAATATTCTGGAAAAATAAGCATGAAAAATACTTTATGGCTTTTATGCCATCTTTATATTTATCCTACTGACTCGCAGGAAAGCATTAGATACGCTATCAAAGATGCCAAGTTATTGCGGTCCGGATTTGGAACTACTTTCCGAGAACGCCAAGCAAGAAAAAAATACCGTCAAGTGTCTTTCCGAAGGACACAACAGAATGGCGCAAGTAGGTTTCAAACCTAAACTAGGTCAAACCATAGACTCTACAATAACAAGACATCAGGCTAAGCTGTTTAGCGTGCTCACTATGCGCCTGATAGCGGTATTCATCATCAAACATAACAACGACAAAGCTTCTACAGAAATACTATGACAAAATATAGATTTATTACTTTCGATTTTACCCCTAAGTATCAGTTGTAGTTGTTTTAAAAATCTTGCTTATTACAATAAAGTATAGGTAGAGGTATTTTTAAAAGTCAATATAATCGAACCTATTATTAAAACAAAATTGTAATTATTACGAATTAAATAAACTTTTTAAAAAATGTAGCCAGAAGTTTTTGGTTTGTTACAGAACAGTGAAGAAATCGTGTAAAGCCCTGAAAAAAATGAATGCTAATCTTAAGCTAAAGCTAAAAGATATGTAGACGAAATGTATTTTAATTAAATTAATACTTGCCTAAACCATTTTAAAAGTTTTTAATATCTTTGTAAGACCTGCAAGTTGTAGTTTGCGGATTTAAACTAGTCTTCGTTTGAAAGGTATCCACTCCAGGTCAGACACAAACAGGACTGGGGCCAGGGCCGGATTAAGCTTTTTATGGGCCTGGGGCTCTATGATAGTCAGAGGCCTATTTTTTATTAATACAATTGAAACATAGTACTAAAAACTAACCACAATTGAAACGAAAAACAAATATTAATACATAAACAAAGTATATATTTACTTTGTATGCACACATTCAAATGACGCATTTTCTGGATTTAGACAAGGCAAAGCTCTTAATAATGTCATCAGTGTCTAATTTTTGCAAAATGTCGTTTTCAATGCAGAGTAGAGCTAAGGAATTTAACCTTTTCTGACCCATAGATGAACGCAAATGATTCTTTACTCTTTTTAGCGCTGAAAATGAGCGCTCGCCAGAGCAATTAGAAATCATCAGACAAAGGTAAAGCCTGAAAACAACAGATACATTAGGAAATGCATGCACGAATTCATTTTCATTTATGAACTTAAACATCTGAATTTCTTTGCATTCACTGTTGAAATGGTGTTGTTTTATCAGTGTAGAAAAATGAATCATCTCCTCAGGCAATGACTCCTCCAGATCATCTGGATAATATTGAAGTAACGATTTCGCACTTGCTTCAATTTTGCAGTTAGACATGGTGTTCAATTCTATCAGAAACGAAAACTTTCTTTGGAGACCGTCGTAAGCTTCTAGTCGGGTTTTCATAGACGAAAGAATTTGGTCAATGATCGGCAGATATGAGTCTACTTCGAATCTGCTCGATGAATCAAGTGATGTGTCTTCAGATTCACCTTCGCTATCCGACCCTACTTTTCTTCTTTTCTTTCTTGAAATTTCTTCAGTGTAATGATGACAGCCACTTAATGCTTGACCTCTTCCTTCAAATGTTTGAAATTGGGGTCTGAGAAGTTGAATAAAGTTCTGTAGACCCTGAAGCAAATTTGTTGCCTTATTCAAAGTCATTTTGCTGTCCAGCCTGGCTCGTCTTATGGAACCGTTCCATTATGCACGACCATACCTCGAGTAAAATACCAGTTTCAAGCTTTTTCATCGATGAAACAAAACCCCTGGCTGTTTCTTTAGTTTGATATGTTTCATCATTGTCATCAGATATTGCCTTCAAGACTTGAAGAACTGCTTGGTAACCTTTTCTTAGTGCATGTAGCGCATCATATCGCGCCTCCCAACGTGTATCAGACAAAGGCTTAATTGTTGGACATTGAAGTGGTTTCAGTGCATCAACAAGAAGATTCCACCTGTGTGTTGAAGCTGAAAAGAATACATAGAGTTCTTGAACAAACATGAAAAAACGAACCGCGGATCGGCAACACTCAGCAGCACATTTTCCCACAAGATTCAAGGAATGTGCTACACAAGGAATATATTCTGCTTGGTGGTTGCGTTCTTTTATTATAGCTTGCACACCTTTATATTTTCCGCTCATGTTAGCAGCGTTGTCATAAGATTGTCCTCGGAGATCTTTCAAACTGATCCCATTGTCTTCTATAAACTCCAAAAGTATATCAGCCAATTGGTGACCAGTGTGTCCACGGGTGGGCATAAATTTGACAAATCGTTCCACGGGACCATCAGGTAAAACATACCGAAAAATTATTGTTAACTGGTCAACATTTGCAATGTCAGGTGTTGAGTCCACAGACACTGAATAATATTTTGCTTGTTTTATTTCAGAAATAATAATACTTAATACTTTTGTTGCAATTGCGTCAATGAATTCCTCGCATACAGTTGATGAGAAATACGAAACGTGTCCCTTGCCTTTGTTCACTCTCTTTTGAATATGCTCAGCAAGGAAAGTATCGTATTCTGTCAACAACTCCAAAATTCCAAGGAAGTTACCGTTTTGTGGAGAACCAACCCTCTCACTACTTCCGCGGAAGGCCAGCCCTCTGGATGATAGGAATTTTATCACGCATAAAACTCGAGCCAATACTTTGGACCAATATTTTCTGTCAGATTCTTTTTGCTCTTCCAAATCTTTGCAAATGCTTCCTTTTTTTGCTCTTCGAAAGAAATATGTTGAAAGATAACTTAAGTGTTTGTTAGTAGATTCGTGCCTGGCCAGGTCGCGTGGTGCATGTTTCCAGTCGCCATAACCAACCGATGCCAGCATGATTTTCTCAGAATCAGACGCAAAAAGTTTGCAAACAAAGCAGTAAAGTTTTTTGGTTGAAGGCGAATAGCACAACCATTCGCGTTTCACTATTTCGCCGTTCAATTGTTCTCGCCAAAATAGCGATTTAGAACAACGCCGTTTAAATTTATCGCCAGTAATACATGTCTTTGAAGTTGAAAAATCTGCATCAAGATGTTGAAATTCTAAACTTCCTATTTGGCAGCAGTAATCTCTCAGCTGGTCAGAAATTACTCCCCAGCATCCAACATCCATGTCGTGTTGAATAGTTTCTTTTACCCCATGTGTTTCATCCTCAGCAACATTAGATGACTTGGTTTTTAAATTTGGTTCCGATGAAACAATATTTATATGTGGCTTTGGCTCTGCAATACAGTCACTCGAAGTAGATGGTCGCAAAGCAGTTGCATTAGGCCTACTGGACGTCGTTTCTGCAATGTTGCTTTTCGGTTCGCTTACATCAAAAAAATCAGTCACTTTTTTTGAACCTGCTACAACTTTTTTCAATTTAGCTTCTGCTTCTCTTCTAGATTTCTCCTTTTCCCAACCGCTTTTATACTTCTTCATTTTTATTTTTAAATTACTTTAGCCTACATATGGAATCTCCCAGCTACATATGGAAAACACTGTCACTGCAAAACACACAATAAGTCAAACACACAATTTAAATTTTTGAAATTAGTTAAACACACAATAAGGTGTCACCCTAACCTACTTAATTTAGCGACAAAGCCTAAATGCCTGTCTAAGCTAAAGTAGAATAAGAGCGCACAGAGACTATCAGCCAGTCAGCTTTTTTATTTTCAAGACGCAAAATCAGCGCATGAGAAAAACGGTAAAAGACCAATTAGTCACCGAGTCTACCACTCCCCGTATCAGCAACCTAGCCAAGCTAAAAACAATAGGCTACGAACAATTCTGCCTAACTAACCTCAGCCTCTCACTAAATCTACACTGGCCTAATCCTCGCAAAAACAGCTAGCAACAGAGAAGTTGAGAGAACAGCTGCAATATACTAACTGAAAGAAAATCACAAGGCTATCGATGACATAACTGGCCTAGCAGCCGAGAAAAAGCGATTGTTGCGTCATAGTGAGCAGGTTGGGTTTTACAGTGCATGGACAGTGTTTTTAATAATAGCTGGGAGATTTCTATTAGCCTAGGCTACCTTAGTTGTTTCATTGACTTAGTGTAGTGGTGGGCCTATATTTGGGTGTGGGCCTGGGGCTGCAGCCCCATCAGCCCCCGCCTTAATCCGGCCCTGACTGGGGCCGAGGGTTTATCCTTTTACTACCCCAGGCTGCTGTACTTCCTGAATCAGATGCTGGCAGCAGTAGTATTATTAAGCCAGCGTCGAGTTTTGTCATCCAAAACCGTCAGACCTCGTGCTCCATGTGGTGCCCAATGTATAGGGCACGCTGTTAGAACATGGTCTGCGGTTTGTTCAGAGGCGCCACACTCGCAATTCCGTAAAGGAACGAAACCCCGTTTGTGCATGGACGAATGGAATCTCCCAACACCAGTCCGCAGGCGGTTGAGCTTAACCCAAGCTGCTCGGGGTAAGCCCATCCCAACAGGCCTGGCACCGGCCTCGGGCACAAAAGCACAGAGCCTGGAAGCATTTTCACAGTTCACCGTTTTCCATTTGTGATTTTTCTATTCAGAAGCGCGGATGCCAAGTTTGGCAAGGTTGTCCAAAAGATTCCTCGCAGCTGGCACAAATGGGAGTCTGGATCTTAGTCTCACTTGGCGAGTATCTAAGGACCCACTTAAAAGACCATACAAGATATGATCGGGGTCCAGAGATCCACGGTAAGCCAAAGAGAGTGTCGCTCCCATTCGGCGAAGCTCAGATGGCTGGATGCCTGAGAGTGCAGGTAGTTGGTTCGTTGGAGTGAGACGCAGGCATCCAGTAACTATGCGCAAGGCGTCATTCAAGACACTGTCGATGAGGCGAATGTGAGCACTGCGACATCAGACTGGCGCACAGTACTCAGCTGCTGAGTAGACTAGAGACAAGGTGGCTATGCGTAATGTTTTAGCACCAGCACTCCATCCCGGGCCCACGAGTCGCCTCAACAGTGTGACGCGCGAGGATAGTTTCTTGCGAAATGCCACTAAATGATGACGAAACGTGAGCGATCTGTCCAGTTTTACCCCAAGATAAGTAGGGTTTGGATAGAACGTTAAAAGTCTACCGTTGTTGTAGACCTTTATCTCACGTTTGGCCACTCGGTTATTTAAGTGAAAGGCTGCCGTCACCGTCTTAGTGTGACTGAGCTTCAACCTCCAAATCGGGAGATACGCTGAAAGTGTAGACATGTCTTGGCTTGAAGTCCCTCCAAGTCCTTCCAGTTTCCAGAAGAGTGCAACAATGCTAAATCATCAGCATAAGCAAACTTTCTGGAAATCATGGAAGGAAGATCGTACGTATAGATGTTAAATAGGATGGGAGCCAAGACCGATCCCTGCTGAACGCCGTTTTTAAGACGGCGTAGCCTGCTTTGTTTGCTGTCACCGGTAGTAAGGGTGAAACTTCGATTTCGGACAAGCTCCATGATCATTCTGACCATGTGCTTATCCGAAAGTAGTCTCAGCAGCTTGCAGGTAAGGACACGGTGCCAGACAGTGTCATAAGCAGCTGTCAAATCGATAAATACGGCACCGGCCTTCTTTCCAGCCTCGAAAAAATCCTCGATGTTCTGGGTTAGAAGAACAACTTGATCCACGGTTGACTTCCCGCGTCGGAACCCAGCCTGCTCTTTAGGGAGCAGTGGATCGATTAATGGTTCGACGCGGGCGTAGATAAGCCTCTCGAGGATCTTGTAGGGGACACAGAGCAGAGATATCGGTCGATAACTCTTTGGGTCCCCCACGGTCTTTGCTGATTTTGGGATCGCGACCATAAACGCTCTTCTCCAGATCTTGGGAATTTTGAGTCGGCGCAAACAGGAAGAAAGGAACTCACGTAACCAGGACTTCAAAGCAGCTCCAGTATGGAGTATAAGCTTGGGACAGATGAAATCAGGTCCCGGAGCTTTATCTGGTTTTTTATGTTGAAGGGCAGCAGTAAATTCTCTCTGTGAAAAATTGTCAGAGGTATTTACTGCGTCTGGTGTTGTGGCCCTCCAAAGGTCAGACACTTCTTAAAAGACAAGTCAAAAAGACTTGTGGTCAACAGCCTCGTATTTCCCATTTCTAACCAGCTGAGATGCAATAGCATCGGCTGAAACGGGACAGTCACGAGGAGAGTGTCGTGACCTATTAAGGTTGTTCAAAATACTCCACGCTTTTTGAGTAGAGCGTGAGAAGTCAATACATCGAACTGCTTCGGACCATCAATACATCGAGCTGCTTCGGACCATCAGCTTTGATGTACACAGAAGTTAAACTGGAGGGACGAAACATTTTAGTACTCCCAAAATTGAAAATAATCAAATAAATAGCTTTAGAAGTGATTAAATATAAAAAAGTTTGTAAAGATATTTTTGTAGCCTACTTGATAATATTTAAAATCCCTTTTTGTTACTAAGTAAAAACCTTTTTTGGTTTTGGATTTGACGTGAAGCATCGTGGTCTTACCTGCAAGCAGCTCAATCTTCTGTTGAATGATCACGTGATTAGAATAATTATGGAACTTGTTCAGAACAAAAGTTTTACTTCCACTGTACTACTTGATAGCAAGCGAAGCAAGCTCCGCCGTCAAAAAAATTATGTTACTCGGGGACCGACATTGGCTCTTCTTTTTATTATACCGGTATATATGTGTGATCTGCCTTCCACAATCTTCAGAAAGTTTGCTTATGCAGCCGATCTAGCATGGTTGCAGTCTTCTGGAGACTGAAAGGACTTTAGGTCAAGACATAATACAGTTTTTGCGTATCTCCAGACCAAGAAACTCAGTCTTTCAAAGACGGTGAGAGCAGCCTTTTATTTAAATAACTGAGAGGCCAAACGTGAGCTAAAGGTTTTAAAACAACAATAAATGTTTACCATTCTTGCGGTCCCTATTTTTTTGGGTTAAAACTAGACAGATCGCTTACGTTCCGTCACCATTTTGTGGCATTGTGTAAAAAACTATCTTCACGGGTCACAATGCGAAGATGATTTGCTAAGATAAGGTGCTGGGCCAAAACATTGTGTACAGCTGCTCTATCTCCGTCTTACTCGACAGCTGAATACTGCGTGCCAGTCTGGTGTCGCCCAATAAGAAAATCATAGATGGAAGAAAGAATATTGTGAGAATACATCTAGGCTTCGTGCTTTCATACCCATGATCAATATTAGGAATGTTGCAATAAGCTTGCCCCCAAATAGCTTCGGATAAGATCAATCGCTTGCAGATTGGGGTTGGGAAATTCCATTTGTCCATGCACAAATGGTGTCTAGTTCCTTTACCGGATTGCGAGGGCCGCTCCATTGAACAAATCGCAGACCACGTCTTACCAGCGTGCCCCGTAGCCTGCATTGGGCATGACATGGAATACATGGTCTGATGGTTCTTGATGATGAAACTCAATGCTGGCTCAACAGCATCGCTGCCAGCAACTAATCCTGGCAGTGCAGCAGTCTAGAAAGGATAAACCTTCGGCCACAGTCATGTTTGTGTTTGACCTAGGGGTCAATGGCTTTCCATAGTACGACAAGAACTTTTTTTTCGGTTTTCACTTTACAGTAGTGAAACATTTTTTTGTTTCATTAATCTAAGTAATTGGTTGACGGCTGCTCTAGGTAATTGCTTTACAGTGACTTTATGTATAAAGACTCCGGTGCTTTCCTGCAAATCAGGAGAATACAAAAAAGGTACCAGATAAATTTTGAGATTCTTCACATCTGCTTGCTTCTTTTTCATTCCTTTGAGCAGAAATTGAGTTAATTGGGACATTTAATGCCATTCGTAAAAAAAGCAAGTTTGAAAATGTTTCAGGAGCGTGGTCGTCGGTAGCATGGTGAAGTGGTTAGAGCGTCGGGATTGTGATCAACATGGTCTCGATTCAAAACCTACTCGCGCCATTCTGTTGTGTCCTTGGGAAAGACACTTTATGGCACTTTCCCCTGCTTGGTCGTCTTGGCAAGCAGTTCTAAATTAAAGTAATATCTTTATTAAATTACTAGCGGACAGCAATATCTCGGCATCTCCGGAAGCAGGTCGGGATAATTGCTTATCCTATGTATTAGCGCCTCCGTCGCTTTCCTGCGAGTCAGGAGGATAAATATAGAGATATAAAAAGCAAAACTAAAAAATAAAACAAATAAATAAATAAAAATAAAGAACACTTGGCACTTCGGCTATTTCAAATTTAACAAAGATTAGGACAAACAAACCTTATCTTTTGAAATATATTACACTTCGCTAACTGCCGGTGTAGATCCTAAGCAAATATTCCTACGCATCACTTCGCCTAGGATTCACACCTTTTTTCACCCAAACTGAAATACCAAAAAGATTAATTTGTTATTTAGAATACTGGTAACTTCGTTTATTAATATCTCTATTTAACCACGTGACTCGCAAAACACATCAGAGGCGTTATCGTTAGGGTGACTGTCAAGCGACCCATAGCCGTAGGCCTACCTGCCGGGAGAAAAGGAGAGCAATTGCCCCATGAAGTTTCAAAAATTTGGGCAAAATCAGTAATTTTAGGAAAGTTACAAGGAATTATTTGGGGAAAAATTTTTTGTGCATCGAATATGAACACTAATTGCAGAAAAAAGGCTACGAATTTCGGTAAAATCTTTTTTTAGAGATCATAATGTATTGGAATGGAAAATCAACAAAAATGAGACAGATGGAAAGTGAAGACTTTTTTTTGTCTTCACCCTTCGTCCACGTTTTTTTTTTTCATCTCTATATTTATCCTCCTGACTCGCAGGAAAGCGACGGAGGCGTTAATACATAGGGTAAGCAATTACCCGACCTGCTTGCGAAGATCCCAAGATATTGCCGTCCGCTTTTAATTTGATAGAGATATGAATTTAATTTAGAACTGCTTTCCAAGACCACCAAGCAGGGGAAAGTGCCGTTAAGTGTCTTTCCCAATGATACAACAGAATTGCGCGAGTAGGTTTTAAACCGGGCGGAATCATCATTCGGGCAAACTTCACAAAATTTGAGCAAAACTCTATTGCCCCACAAATTTTTTTGTCTGGTACGTCTATAAAGTGACCTATCAATCTACCCAAATCTGTTATCGAAGATATCAAGATATTGCTGCTCGGTAAAAAAATTTTGGTTAATTAGTTTGTATTTTGAGATATCACTGAAATTTAGAGTTGCTTGCTTAGACCGCCAAGCAAAGGAAAACGCCCTAAAGTGTCTTTCCCGAAGACACAGCCGATGGAGTTTGAACAGTCACCGTGTCGGCTGCGTTCGCCGTCATTTCGGCGCTCGTATCTACTCGGCCGCACACACGACAAAGGTTAAACGAAAAAAGTAAAAAACGTTGACTTTTGGTGTTGAATTAAGTT
Organism: Diplosoma virens; assembly: GCA_963680785.1. NCBI lineage: Eukaryota > Metazoa > Chordata > Ascidiacea > Aplousobranchia > Didemnidae > Diplosoma > Diplosoma virens. The sequence continues at coordinate 46,390,727 of OY796882.1, read as the reverse complement.
ATAGAAACGTGACCAAATTGTTAAAGCACAAGTTTGTTTTGGCGATAAATGCTTGTGACTCAGACGAGTGCTGTTTTAACTATAAATTTTGTATTTTAGGTGTTGAATGTGACATTCTGTAAATTGCTGAGTTGGCCGGCTTCAAATTAAATGTAATTTGAATGATATTTCTAAGCATCGCAAGTCTCTTATTGATTCTGTTCTTTTTTGTTTATTCTTTTAGGACTCAGGTCTTCTTAATAAATTTTTACGATAAAAGTTTTTAATTGCTCAAGTCATTAGACTGAAAATTTACTAGAAACATTTAAAAAAAGATAGAAGACCATTGTAGTTAGTAAATCATTGTAAGCATATCCACATTTTACAATGATTTAGTAATAATGTATCTGTCTTACATAGCGTTTATAAAACTGTTGCTTTAAAAAAGATTAATCAACAAACAGCAATCAGCGGAATGATCTTTCTAAGTTGATAAACAAGCCATGTTACGCTCCAATGCGCTTGTGCTATCGAAATTCAGTGCTTGAACAGCAATCGATTTTATGACGTAGCTTATTTGATTTGGAACTGACACATGTTGAGAAATGAGCAAAAAGAGCGAAGCGGGCCTTCAGGCAATCGATTGTGTTCGTCTGTGCTTGCTTATCGATTTCTCTTGACAAAGGTTGTCGCGCAGAAAAAGCTATCGATGTTCCAATTACGACTAGTTCTAGTAATATCGAGCTGTAGAATAAACTAGTGTTATTTGACTGATTTCAAGTGAAGCAAAAAGTTTCGAAGTTGGAAAGTTTTGCAATTATGCCTGGGACTCGTCGTAAAAGAAGTGCCGCTTGGAGATATTTTAAACTGATTGACGGAAAAGCGGTCTGCCAGATAAATCGCTGTACCACTGAGCTCATGTGGCATGGATCGACCACGGCGTTGAACGCCCATCTTCAGTCGCGACATTCTGATTTAATGAAGATCAACCTGGAAGCGACTCTTTCAGCCAATAATTCGCAGACGTCAACGGAAATATCATCGCCCACGTAAGTTTTCTTTCGTCATTTTTGCGTCAATTTAATAGTTCAACGAATATTTTTGCAATGATTGTTTTGATGTATTTTTGTGATTCTCCAAAAGAACAACAAAAAATAGATAAAAAGTATGTAATAAAATTCCAAATAAGTTTCGTTTTTAAGCTTTGATTTTATGTTTGATGTTTCTGCTTTCAATTGTAGTTTCTAAATTTGCTTTTTATTAGATACTCAATGTCGTAATTTAAAGGTTGTAACATCGCATGAAACTATGCCGCGCTTATCTAAAGAGCAGAGTTTTGCCAATGATTTTTCGCAAGCAAGGCAAAAATATAGCGATTAATCGGTCCGAAACTTTTCCACCTTTTTCTCGCGAACTAAAATTCAAACGTAGATGAATGACCAAAGTATGACTCGATTTCCAAATTCTTGATTCTTATGTTTTGCTCCTGTATTTTTTTCGAAAAAAAGTTCGATTGGGTTAAACTTCAAGTAAAAACTTTTTTTTCTTTACTTTGCCTTGTTAGTATTTGAATTATTCTAATGCTTTGATCAGTTTGGTTGACAACTTTGTTGGAAACTTGACTTCTTTGCTCAAAATAAAATTAAATAAGGAAGGAAATCCAAAATAAGTAAAACGAACTGTCCTTCAAAAAAATGACGTTTTGGTAGCCTTGACTGCCTCTACATTACTTTATTCAACCGTCGAAAGGCTTGTTGAACTGACGCAGTGAGCGACCCATTCTTGGGTTGCAATTTACTGGTTGAAAAGCACTGGTTTAGGCGAGTATTTGATAGACAAAAATTGGTTCAAAGCGCTCTGTTTAAAATTTAAATTTTAAAAGAAAATGCTTTTGTAACGGTGAATGTTAAATTGCGACTTAAAATTTTATAATTCTTTAATCAAATAATCAAACTTATTTAAAATTTTGAGGAAAATAGTATGAAATTAAAGTTATTGTTTTGAAATGGTTTGTCTGCTGTTCAAGCAATGATTTTTTGAATCAAAATTATTTTCATTATGCATAAGAAACAAGCATGGCCTTATACTGATTCACTAATAAATGGTCTTTTTACAGACATTACAGCCGTGCTTAAACTGAGAGAAACAAGCTGTTGGCTTTTTTGATCGCAGGTGGCCTTATAATACAGGCTTGATAATTGTAAAAACTGCTTTCTTTTAGATAAGCAAAATGAATACCTTGCACGAATAAATAGCTTCCATCTTTAAACGCTGATTCCAAAGCTGCTTTTGCTTGTTGCCAAAGCGATCGCTTTTCCGCTTATCAAACCGTAATAAAAGGCACGTCAACATACTTTTCCTGATCACTCGCTATCTGTCGCGACTTACCAAACGCGAAAAGCACGTGATAACAAACTGTGTAAACCATAAGTTCACGACCTGTGGTTTACACCGAAGTGGACCGAAGTAGTTTTATGTGGTTCGTGGTTAATGCAGCCATGTGTAAAAGAATTTTGATGCCGAACTGATGCCTAATCTATAAGATCAAATGTTGAAAATAAGATTGTAGCAATGAAAAGTAATATCACTTTTATTATTTTCTATCGGTCTTTTTTCTCATAAATAAATAAATTAATTAAATAGAGCTAATCTCTTTTTTTCTCAAACAAATGTTTTGTTAAAATATTCACCTCTGTTGCCCTAGAAGCTTGAATTATTTGTCAGTTCCTGTGACAAAGTCTCTGATTTTGTGAGCAAGTTTATTAGGTCGCAATTGCTTTTCATTTGAGTATGACTGTTTCGTAGCTGTCCCGTCTAGATTGAAAGCTGAAAATTAGCATCTGCAGCAAAAACAAGACAAAAGTAGGACCAATTAGGACAATTGGGGAAGTTTTTCGCAAGGCCCTACGTCTTTATGCGCCTGGGCATTTTTCTGATCCGCAGGACTGCACCTGGTATAGAGCAGCTTGTGGAAGAAAAACAATTGCAGTCGTAGCATTATATTCTGCCTGCTTTATATATTATTGTAATATTAATAAATTCGGGTAATGTATTTTTCTTAGGTTTGGAAGACAGTAGAAAAATTACTTGGTGGTACGCGATAAGAAAAAGGTTAAAAACCACTGGTATAAACAAGCTTAACAACAATGTCTTCCATAAAATAAAACTAAACATTTTTTCTAGATTGAGACCAAAATTAAGAATTTAGATCAACTATATAAAAGAGGTTCTTCTTCTTTGGCGGTGTGGTACAATAGAGATAAAGCAACAGAATCTTACTTAAAATAAAAGAGGCAATTCTTTAGTATGCATCTGAATTTGATTTCAAAGATGTTTAAAAAAAGAAAAAAACATGAAAGGACCTAGTAATATAGCTGTTTAGAATGTTTTATTTTTCGTTTAAGCAAAATTCAAGTTTTGGTGAACCTATATGTCAGGTTAATTGCTTCGCCAGGTGGCGTTAAAAGTGAACCAAAAAAAAAAAAAGATGCAGGAAATTCTGACTTCAACGTTCAGGTTGGTTTTAGAACTTTTAAATCTAGGCATTGAGTCAAAGAAATTCATTGAAGGTGAATGCTTGTCAGAAAACACCAATGCCACTGACAGATTCGGAAAAAACCTTTCAAATTTTTTTTAAATAAATATGCAGTAGAAACGATCTCTACTATACTATCGAAACTAAGGTAAACTTGAGAGTGGCAGGAAACTTTTCGAGAAGTGTGGGTATACGTATATTAAGTTTTAAAAATTGTTTAACTCATATACCGGTATTTTGTCCAGTTATTAAAAAAATCAGTTATCAAAACCTATTTCGGTCCCAGTTAGCTCCGATAATTCGTGTTTAATTACACTTACTTCAAAGGGACTTCAAATGCGAGTTCAAAGGCAACATCCAGATCATTACCATAGATACCCGATGCGACTTCAAAGGCAACATCCAGATCATTTCGGCCCATCCAGTTCGATGAAAATTCACATAATTTAATTATTTTGCACCTATTCTTGTTCACTATTTGTATGTTCTATCTTATGCATATAAATTTTTTTTTTTTTTTGTCCAGCCATATGCTTTTGAAATGGTCCTTTTGACCCGTGGCAGGATTTCTTTTGGTGGGTTTCTTTGCCTGCCTGACCCTTTTGGTCCAGACCCTTTTGGTCTTTGAGTTTGTTGTTTCTCCCACCCATGATTACACAACATTCTCTGACTATGGCTCGGATGTGTGTATTAATTATCTTCTTTTCGCTTTCCTTTTCTTATTAACATCACATCGCTTTGTTCAAAGGTACAGCGACCATGCACAACTGACGTTGTGCATGTAATAACGTACTTCGTTTAGTCGCTGCTTCCTTATTCACAATCTTTATTTCTACATGCACTATGATTAATTTCAAGTTGATTGTGAGTAAAAATGAAATAAATAAATAAACTTACCTGTTTTACAAACACAAGGCAGTTATAACGGATAAATTTTTTCCAAAAAACGCAAATGGCAAAAAAATAATTCAATCTGAAATTATTTTTGCTTTAACTTTTATTGCTGTGTTTGTAATAAAATTGCTCAATTTCAAACCTTGCATAAAAATTTTGTTGGATTTATTGAAACTAGGAGCCTATAAAATTTAAACGGATTTTAAATTTCTATTTTAGAGCTATTGCCACATCAACTCCTCCAATTTCGTTAAACTTTTGTGGAACAAGCGAAAACTTTCCATCGATTTCCAGTCAAGAAATTGACCAAAAGATTTGCGATTGGGTCGCCGCTGGACAGAGGCACGCTTGCGTCGTTGAAGAAAAACAATTTCGAGAATTAGTGCAACTGCTGGCACCCTATTACAAAGTTCCGTCAGCCGTGGCTGTAGCTGAAATGATCAACGCCAGATTCTTTGCTGCTAAATCCGAGTTGCAGAGGACCTTGATTGAAGCGAGTAGAACCAGCAAAATAGCCATAAGCGTTTGTTTTGCTTCCGACGCCAAAAACACCTTGCTTTTGCGAGGTCACTTTGTGACTAAACTTTGGACAATAAAGTCTCTGACTATTGGATGCTTCACTGATGTGGTGAAAAATAAAGAAAGTAGTGAAAACATTGCAAAATGGATAAACGATAAGCTGCAAGAGTTTTACCTGATTTCCGGAGCAGTAATAGCGGTTGTACACTGCAATGACATTTCCGTTCAAAATGGTGTAAACATGCTTGCTGAGGCGTACAGCTGGCATTCTTTTCTTTGCTGCCGATCGGTACTTCGGTATATTACTGAAAATCTCTACAATGAAAGCTTTGTTTCGAAAGATATTGATGAAATTGAACAAATTGTTCGTTTTTTCAGCAACAGTGAAGCAGGAAAAACTCTTATTCAACGTGCACAAGAAAAGCGAAATAACGTAGGACACAGCCGCAATGAAGACGCAATACACTATCCAAATATTTCAAAAAGTAAAAACTCCAACACTCAAGACAAAGCTGACTTTAAAGCCGCTCGTAGTTTACTTAGAGTTTTACGTCCACTGGACGCTGCTTTATTGTATCTGCAAAATAGCGAATTCGTACCGTCTTCTTCTATTCCAATTCTCTTGTCTGGACTGGAAAAAAAGTTGTGCAGTGAGCTTGATATGCCATTAAAAGCAATAAAAGAAGAAGATGATAATGGTATTTCAGTAAAATTTGAAGAAATTGAAAATCAACTCAAACAAAAGTTACTCGAAGAGTTACGAAACGTTACCATGTTTACTGCAAATGACGTCACTACAATGGCGGCTGCTTTGGATCCAAGATACAAAAAGCTTTCCTTTATCAATTCTGATGAAAAACAAGCTGTATATTCAATGATATCAGCCGAGTGTTATTTTCTTCACAAAGATGATTCAAAAGAGGATTCGGACACTGAAGAGCCCCCTTCGAAGATACAGATGACGGACAACTCGAGGAAAACTCCTGCAAATACCCTGATGGACGACATATTGAAGCTTGGAGCAGGATGTCAAGAGGAAGAAGAGCATCACAACACGAATCAAGAAATTTTGCTAAATCATATAAAAAAAGAAATGGATAGTTACTTTGCAGAAAAGATTCCCGGCAGTGAAATTTGTCCACTTGGATGGTGGCGCGCAAATCACTCAAAATATCCTATGATGTCGCGAGTCGCTCGTTTGTATTTGTGTATCCCCGCTGTCGCAGATTACTCTTTAGCCCAACTTGACGAAACTTATGTCTCGCCAATTTGTGAACATGTTTCCCTTTGCAAAGCAGACAAGGTCTTACTTCCGAAATAAACTCAGTAGCCTTTCTAACTTAAAATTATAGACTTTTTTAATTATAATTAAAACGTTAAATATTTATTTTGATGTTGTGGACATGTTAAATTAACTAAGGCTATCACTCTAAACTGCACAATTCAAAGGTCGATCGCGAAACTTAATAAAAAAAATTGAACTGCGGTGTTTAAGCTAGGTGCCTGTGATCTTTCACCATTCATCAATCTGTTGATATTATAATTTTTTTTAAAATACGCGTGTTAGTTTTAAAAAGTTGATTGCATTTGATGCAGGGAACAAAAGAGGCGAGCAGCATGCTGCTCTTATTCATTTTTGCTCGGCCTTTATTCTTCTTCCAAGCGTTTTTCTTAAAATATATGGTGTTTGTGTTAAAACCTTTTTAAAAATAAAAAGCACGATTATTGGAATGCCTTTGAAAGGAGGGGTAAAGAAAATTTCGCAGTTTGCTCTTTAAGTTCTTCATCCAGCTATTACGCTTTAAAAAAATTGCTTTCAACTTGAAGACCAAATCGTAAGAGGATCTGTTTGGTCTTGATAAAGAAAAGTTTGGCTTTATAGTCAAGAACTTCACATATATCCGAATCCAATTAATAGATCTCAACAAATAAATTTATTTGTCTTCAAGCTCTTAGTTAAAGAATAATTTTTTATGCTAACTGTTCGAAAATCATTTCTCGATTTGAAGATCAGTCTTGTCATATTTGTTGGTAACGTGAGCGCACCTAGGTCTGCGTTAGAGTGGACATGTGGTCAGATTCAAGATCTTCACATAGCCCTGCCAACAGGTTATGCATTTAGCGCTAACGCTTTTTTAAACTTCATCGTTTTGATAGTTTGGTTCAAGCATGATATCCTAATAATTACGGTGGCTAATTGGGAAAAAGAGCAAATCTATAAAAAAACATAACCAAAACTGACTTTTATCTACAAAATTTTAACATTTAGGTTTAAAAGCATGACTTTTAATCAAGGATTGAAGAAGCGCTATTTGTTGTGCATACAATTAACCAGGGTATCGAACCCGATCCGTAAACCGATATTAACCGTTATTATTCTTTAAAGGCCCGTTTCCACTACGAGCGTGGAAAAGAGCATTCTTTCTCTCTTTTATTCATCTTCGATTGAAGCGAGCGGTTAAAATTGAAGCGAGCGCAAAAAAAAAGCAATAAAACAAACAAAGAATGCTTTTTTCCACGCTCGTAGTGGAAACGGGCCTTAACCCTGAATCCGAAAAAATAAAATTTGTTGAACCGGAATTGGAACTTAACCTGTGAAAAATAAATTTGCCAAACCTGAACCGGAACTTTATTTTAAACGGATCCAGTTCGACGCTCTGATTTTAATTTTACATAACCTAAAAGATGCATATCGGTTTTATATAGTATTTGAAGTTGCTACAATTTGTTTGGTCACTGACTTGCTTTATGGAAAAACAGAGACATCATAAACGACTATCAGGCGATCAATTAAAGCAAAATATTTGTCACGTGACCTAAATAAAGATAGCGCCGTTTTAAATAGATGGTATGCTAAAGCACTAAAAAGAAAAATTTATTGAAATGAAGACTTTCCAAAATAGCGAAATAAACTTTTAGACAAAAATCAGATTTTAAGACTATGATGGTTACTTTTAACTTTGTTAAATAGGCTATCCTGTTAGCCTACAATTTGCACAACTTTTTTGTTGTTGCTGGCCGCATACAGAGTAGTTTTAACTAATGGCCGCTAATGAGTGATGGTAAGTAGATGAAATTGTGTATTAGGCGTATATATTATATAAAAATAAATTTCATTGAAAACATGCTTTTTACTGCTACCGATTGTAATGTAAAAAATGTCACCATTTTTAATAATCAAAATTACCGTATTCAAACACAAATCGTAAAACATTCTAGGCCTATTGATGATTTCTTTAATCTTATTTGCATGCAAATAAATTTGCAAAATTAATCAATCTCGCTCTTTAACTACTTGACAATGGTGACCATTTTTCATAACAAACATGCATTAGAAACATATATTCTGTTTTCCTACATGAGAATAATATTTGACTTTTAATTTTAAATTTTTCTTAAAATTTAAAATATGATTTTTAAATTAAATATTATCCTTGGTAATAGTAATAACATTAATACTATATTTTCACCAAATATTAAGATGGTAAACATTTTTACTATATAAATCAAAAATTTTTAAACTAAAAATTGCGCACCCCAGAGTGGGGGTGCTAAAAGTTTTAGAATGGGTTTGAAGTTGGTGGAATATTGTAAAACATTTAAAACTTTAATTGCTGAATCAGAAATTTTAAAGAAATAGGTAAAAAGATTGACGCTAAAGGGGCGCAGTTTTAAAATTTTTAAATTATCTATGCTTACTATAAAATGAGCTGCTCAAAAAATGCAAAAATAAGCAGAAGTTTTTGTATGTAAAATTCGTTAAGATAAAATTGGGGCAAATTTTGACTTATTTTGACCTATAAAACTTAGTAAAAAGACTCCTGAACAACCGAAACTATAAGGTTGTGTAAGTTTAATGACGTAGTAAAGCCTTGAAAAAATTGCCTTTATTGACTTTAGTTGGCACAAGTTATAACGTTCACACGTAGACAAAATAGAAAGAAAATACCTGTAGTTAGTAGAAAGACTTGCACAGTTGCTATTGTTACACCTTATTTCTCATATACGCAGATATGTTGCTGGTCTAAAAGGGATTTGTAATAAATGCATAACAGTGGCGTGCGGTGACCTTTGAGACTAGTCATGCAATTGGCATGCCAAAATTGGGTCATAAAATTGGGTTTATTCAAGACCAATTTTCGTCCTAGATTCAAGGTGATCTCTAAAAAAAGATCATTACTTGAAGTCATTCCCTGGTAATGCAGTTTTTGTCCCAGAGATGCAGTGATCTCTAAAAAAAGATTATCACTTGAAATCGTTCCAGGCAATGCACTTTTCTTTTTCAAAATGCAGTGGTCTCTGAAAAAAAAAAAAGTCATTGCCTGAAATTGTTCCGAGTAATGCACTTTTCGTACTCAAAATACAGTGATCTCTAAATAAAAAAAAAAGGTCATCACTTGTAACCAGTCTCCGATTTCTTACTGTTCGTCCTAAATTTACGATATTTTCTAAAATAATAGGTCTTCGTCTCGGATCGGCCTCAGATTTCATCCGAAACAAGTAATATTTCTCATCGAATTCATCGATATTTACCTCATCGCACAAAAGTTCGTCGTGCAATTCCTAACAATTTGGTCATGCAACGCATGACTTGCATGCCCTGACCGTACGCCACTGACGCATACACACACCAATATAAAAAAAACTGACTTCGATACGCTTGCACAAAGTCGTTCGGAACAGAGCCCCCTAGATTGCCCGTTCTCTTGCCTCGTTTTACTACTATCAACGTGTCGATATAGCTATACAATTGCAGTTTTAAAGCTCTAGTTATGCTTTTTACCAACTTACTATATGCCTCGTGAACATCCGCTATTTCAGACAAGATTGTGGTTGTGGGATTATAGCGTCCACTGATATAGCGATGCCTGATGTAATTGCGTATTTGGAGTAGCGCTTCAGGAAACTTTCTTCTGCTGAAATATACGAAATTAAAACCGATCGTAGCAAAGTAATTTTAAGGGAGGCTGAAGAAAAGCAGAAATTTTTCTAGGAAGCAAAAATTTTGTCAGGGGATCTTTAGGCCCCTAGCTCTCTAATTTTAACCCCCTTGTTTGTCACTAGAGTAGAATAACCTATTAAACCATTTATTTGCAACTGAACTATTAAAAACTGTGTTTTTCATAGTTTTTGACAAGTTTATGTCAGACTTACTATAGAATATGATGTAACTTTAGGAGATATTTTTGCATTATATCTGCATCTTTTTAAGAGATCATTTAAATGCAATTTTCTACTAGTCAACTGTTTATGTTTTAATGCTTACTTGCATGTTTTACAAATTACATATCCAATATAATCTTTACTTTCAACATGATTTAAATATAAAAAGTTTTGCCAAACTGAGCACTTTTTAGAAGTGTTTGGTATTTCTAGCAATTTATTGTCTTGTAAAAGTTTGTTAACTTTATTGGAAGAAAAATCCATGCTTTTTTAAAAAGTAATCAAGGCTGCAAAAAATAAATACCCAAGCTATATCATATCTATTTTAACTAAATGTAATAATATTTTTATCGTAGATCTGAACGTACAGCTTAAACTTCATATTGGCAAATATCACAAAAGCATACCAATAAATTTGCACTAGCTAAAACTTAACATTAAAAAAATTAAATGTAGTCAGGTTATGATCATGGGAAAAAAATCTTCGCATTTATAACATTATTTGGTAAGAAAGACATTTTTTATACAGGCTAAGAACATATATGCAATAAAAAGTAATAAAGCACCAGCCACCTGTGTATTAGACAGGGTGATACAGACTCATTTAAAGGAAGTCTTTACGCTCATTTAAAAGGACATTACTTGTTTTTTTTTTATTACAGTTTGTCTTGCTCTCTTTTAATCTTGACTCATGTAAAGGCAAGCATTATGGTTAGGGTTAGGTCAGGTCGGGATTTGATTTGGCAATAGCGATTTTTAATTATAAAAGAAAAACTAGCCACAGTGTCGGGTATGAGCGATAAACTCAAAACAAATGCCAGGAATAAAGCATTTTGAACATCAAAAACAACATTTTATAATATAAAAATGTTTCTTTTAGTATTTGAAATTAATTGATTTTTAAAAAATAGACTTCGACTCCAGACTGACTCCATTACAAATCAACAAAAACCGACTCCGACTCCAGTCCAGACTCATCTCTCTTAACTGCTAATTGTTTTCTTTGAATCGAAGCCGAAGCTAAACTGGAACTAAACCTTTAAAAAAAATTTGCCAAACCTGAACCCGAAAAATAAAATTTGCCGAATCTAAACCTTTTTTATTTTATTTTTATCTCTATATTTATCCTCCGGACTCGCAGGAAAGCGATGGAGGCGCTATACATAGATAAGCAATTACCCCGACCTGCTTCCAGAGATGCCAAGATATTGCTGTCCGCTAGTAATTTAGTAGAGATATTACTGTAATTTAGAACTGCTTGCCAAGACCAACAAGCAGGGGAAAGTGCCGTAAAGTGTCTTTCCCAAGGACAAAACAGAATGGCACAAGTAGATTTTGAAGTCAGGTGCTTTAACCACTCGACTGCCGACGTCATTTCAAACGATTCGACGCCCTGCAATTAATATTTTTCTTTTAGATTGATTTTACACAAAAATTAATCCAAAAGATTAAAAAATTTTTTGTTTTGTTGTAGGCTTAGCTACCAGAAAATTTATTTTTTAAAAATTTTTGTGTATAGGACAATGAAAAAAATACCTACAGGCTTGTTGGTAACAGATTGTGACTTAAACAACAACACACAAGCTTTAAAATTCCGTTTTCCGCTTCTACTTGATCAACAATATCAGTGAACGTTTTTTCAGTCTAAGGTTTGTTGACTCCTATCAATGCATTGTTGGATCAGAGACTTCTAAATAGTAATACCTGGACTGGAAACTGAATTTGCTTTGCGTACAACATGAGGCCGTAGAGAAAAACAGAAACAACAGTTCACACGAAGCGATTTTGTCTTAGCTCACTAATCGCGGTTAGCTAAAGAAAGAAATTGAATTGAAAAGTGCTTTAAAAATACTATAAATCGTCACTGCAGTTTGAAAAATACCTTCTTATTGTTTATTTCAGAAAAGGCTTGTACATATTCACACAGCGCAAATGCGTCAACAATACAAAAGATAATGATATTCATTTGACGAATTCTGAAAAATACTATATTAGCATAGACAACAAATGGTCACTGTAGTTAAAAAAAATACATTATTTTTGTTTATTTCAGACAAAGGTTTGTCCACATGAAATACCGCAACAGAGAAAATGCATCAACAATGCATATTACAATGATAAACATTCGAAGAATTTTGCAAAATAGTAGCACAGCATATACAATATGAAATCACGTCTTATTAATATTAATCTCAAAAATTTATACTAACGTGGATCATACATCATCCAATGCAAAGCCGAAAATAAAAAGTTGTATATGGCAAGTTAGAATCGATTTTTTGCATTAGTGATTTTGTAAATATTGCTTTCAATAATCAATCAATCAAAAAAAAGAAATACAGACAGTTTAGTGAAAATGACAACTCTATACCATATAAATATGCAAATTAATACTTTGACTGCCAAGCTGGTTTTCTAGAAATACCTCAGTGGGGCCACAAAAAATTTTCCTAGATTTGCATAATACTGAAAATATACATACAAAAAAACTATTTCCACTTGACTTTAACCCGTTTTTACCCGAATTTATTTTGTTTCAAAGTAATAAAATAGAAATTACGTCGTACCGATTTCTAAAGAGCCGATCACATTGTCAGTCACGTAATATTGACTGTACGTTTTTTAGCCATTCCGACATCATGAACCTCTTTAAATTTGCCATTGGTCACAGTATAATTGAACCATGGCAATCTTTATGCATGGCAATCCAGAAGCCTGGGCACCGTACTAAAGTGCTCGACAAATTATAGGCCTGTTTTTATCAAACATTTAAACGTCTTGCATTTGATACTTTTAATAAAAAATTTGGTTACTTAAAATGCGGTATATTGCGATGCTTTTAATTGTAATCTATACGAGCGTTTCTTAATCGGGTAAATGAGACTTTCACAAAGGTGAACCAATAGAGGAGAGCCAATGATGAGTAAAGAACGAAGGCAGAGATACCATCCGAACGGTCCAAAGTTAAAGCACAAAAATTTATAACAAGCTATATTAGTTTGGAATACAAACAACGTTAAATTAACACTAAAATACTAACAACGTTTTCACTTACAGTTCAAAACAAATTCTTTGGTTAAAATATCAAGTGAAAGTCATTTTTTGTCTTAAGTTGATGTTGTGAGTATTCAAAACATCTACCATTTGTGCTGTTCCTGAGAGATTCAGGGTGAATGAGATGCGAAACTTGATGGTAGGGGAGAACAAAACCAAAAACCTTTATGAAGCACTGAACTAAGCAATAAAGGCACCGCGAATCAGGCTTTACGAGAAATGAGCTATTTGCATTTTATTTAACAGGTGTGCCTAATGATGCAAATTTGTTAATATTTACGCAATAAATATTTTTGCAACTTCGTCGATTTTTTCAAATAAATCATTTTTTGCAAGTTTTTTGTTAATTTTTTTCTCATTAAAAAATATCTTGACAACCCATAGAAATCCCACTTTGATTTTTGGCATGCTGATAGTCCTCTATGCGAGAAACAAAAATATTGAAAAATTTATTTTTGTCTAGCGTGGGAGTTTTGGGGTCATGCGAGGTCAAGGTCACAAGGTCACGACAATAGATAACTTTTTTATTTATATAAATAATTTGAAATAAGAATATTATTGGAAAGCTGCTAAAAAGAGCTTTCCAATGATATTAACATCTTTGAAATCGAACAAAAAATAAAGCCAGGAGGGTTACTTTTGCTCAATCAGGGGAGTTTTTGTGTTTAACTTTCAACCTTCATATATCAAAAACTATTTAATTTAGAAACTTGAAATTTGGTGTGAGACATTTTCTCATCCAAAACTACAAACATGCCAAATTTCAGCAAAATCGAAGATGGTCGGCAAAATAGGGATGTGAGTTGATATAGAATGTCCCTTTAAATGCCTTTTTTTTGAAAGTTAATGAGCTTAAAAATTTTGACTACAACAGTACAAAGTACTGCAGTCACAATGAAATTTATAATTTTTAAATTTTTTTATTTTCTTAAAAACACAATAAAAAATTGTTGCGCAGATCTATATCTACTATGATACAAATCAGGCGTAAGTCCGTCTTTTAACTTGTCTTGATAATTTCATTTCTATTTTAACATTTTAAGATAGATTTTACTATAAATAAAAACAATAATAACATAAAAGTAATAATAAATAAATCAAGCATGGTGCAAAACGCTACACTACATACTTAAAGAAAACAAAAACGTATCAAAATTTGAAACGATAGGAGACACATGCTTTATAAAAAGTTTTGCGGCATACTTGGAAATCTTTCACACTGTGCGCCGCAACACATAAGTTGAGAAACACTGATCTAAATGATATTTGACGTTCTGTTTAAAAACTGAGAATTATGACAATTTAAACTATTTTATTTAAGTCGGCAAAGTTGCTACAAACATAACCCCAGCTGGAATTGCACCAAAAATTAAAACCCTGATAAAGGGCATTTGAACTGACTCAGCTCATACTTGCATTAAATCGATCAATTTAGCAAAGTTTTTTGTCGCTTTATCACGAACATGTTGCTTTGGAAAATTATTCAACCGACCCAATCATGAAAGGAGTTCGGAAAATTAAGACCAAGTTTGGAAGCTTTTATATTTGTTTGCTCAGACTGTGGAAAAAAATTTATTTTCATTTCATTTCATCTCTTTATCTATCGTAATGACTGGCAGGAAAGAGTCGGAAGCGTTATACATAAAGAAAAGAATTAACTTGACTGCTCTCGGAGATGCATCCAAGATATTAATGCTGTCCGGAATGAAATCAGAAAACCTAAACTTCTTCTTGCACTTAATGTTGGGTTTGTAAAATCAACCTTTAGGTCATAAATGCGATAAATATTATTTTGCACTTCCAAAAATTTTGTGTAATCTTGTAAATGAAATTCCGTTTAATTGAAGCTAGCTTGTTAGAGGTAATAAAAATGATTCCCAATATTTCTAAGTATGTAATCAAAAAAATATCAGTATTTCTAATGATATCTATCATATGTATACTCGGAATAGACTATATTTTAAAGATGTGAGCCAAAAAAATTAAAAATTTTTAAAGACTCTGTATGTCTATGATGGTTTTTCTTTATATCTTTTTCCACCAAGTCGCTTAATCGCTTGTTTGTCGTCACTTAGCTATATTTTTTAAATGATTTGATAATTTTTACTTCGGCATGAATATGATTCACTCTTGTAACCAACATTCTAAGCTATTTCCGATAATACCTTTTGTCTATCTAAAAAATTTTATATTAAATCAAGTTCTTTTTTCCACAAATTTTTATTGTGTTTTGTTAGCGCTGTTTTAATTGTGGACATTCTAAAATAACGACGGTATTTAAAATGCTCTAAAAATATTTTCTACCTGGATCAGCGAAATTTGGCTATTTGCGGAAAGGGTGAAAGAAATTTAAAAAGGTTAAGAAGCACTAGTCTATACGGTTTTATGACATTACAATAAGTTGTATGTGTGAGCATTCATTAATTGATAAGATTGCGGTTCAAAGCCTACTTGCTTGGTTCTGTTGTGTTTTTTGAAAAGATACTTTACGGTACTATTTTTGGCTTTAGATTTTAGTCATCTTACAAATTAAAAATTAGAAAATATAGTAAGTTTTAGGACAGATGTTGAGTACCATCTATGAAATTGTGCATCACGCCTGCCGACTCACTGCCCGACCGTGATTTCTGTGTCAACTGCGCCAACGACAAGCCACCTCCACGTGGTGGTACAATCCCCTTTCCTGCTCTGGGCAGGATTGAAATGGCTTGTCGATTACCCCAGGGTCTCATCCCCTGGCGATTCTTTCACGGATAACCTTTCTCCTCATTTTTTATCCCTGCTGTCCACTGCGCGGTCACATATGGACAGCATTCTTAAACCCAAATGACCGCCCTCCATCTCTTCTACTATCCCGACAACTTTCTTTAGTCTCTTCTCCCACCCCAATCTCCTCTTTACCTATCCTGCTCACCGCTGCTTTTTATCCTGATCCTTTTTCTCATCAGCGGTGGCACTAGACCCTCTAGACCCCTGCTCCGTCTGCTCCCGTGGAGTCACCTGGGGAAACAGATCGGTACAATGTACCAACTGTTCTCTCTGGGTACACCTCTCCTGTTCCGGTCTCTCCCCCACAGACTTACGCAAAATCTCCAGGACTCACTCTTGGACTTGTCCAATGTGCCCACCCTCCTCTCAAACCTCCAGCTCCCTCTCATATCCTAACCCCGTATCTTTATTCACAAACACTCTCAAACCTCCATCTTCATCTACAAATATCCACAAACCCTCATTTTCAAAAATAACCCCCTCCCCAAAAAACAACTCTCATCATTAATAACTTCACCGACTTTCCTAATCACCACCAACTAACTTTTACTTACCCTCCCTCAGCGTCATCTATGCCTCCTTCTCAGCCCCAACATATCATCTCTTCTCTCACACAATCTTTTTTCCATCCTTCCCCTCCCTCTCGAAACAACCTTCGAATCCTACAGTGGAATGCTAATGGGATTCGTCCCCGTCGTACTGAACTTAGACAATATTTCTCTCTCTAAATCTGTACGATATTATCTTTGTGCAAGAGTAGCACCTCTCTTCTAACTCTACTATTCACATTTCTGGCTATAAAATTTTCAAAAAAGACCGTTCAATGACGAGGAGAGGAACCACCGACTCTACAAAAAACCTGGGAGGTGGTGTAATTATACTCGTCAAAAACGATCTAACCTACTCCCCCCCCTCTCCACACAACTCCTTTCCTTCCTCAATCCCATCTCCGATTAATTAGCTATCACAGTTAAAATAAAAAGAGCCTCACCTATACACTTTTTCAATATCTATGTCCCCCCTACCCGCTCTTCTTCCACTGACTCTCGCCCTAAATCCTTCTCACCCTTCCTCTTACCTTCATACCCTACTACTTACAATTTCGGCGATTTTAATAGCCGTCATTCATCCTGGGACTCCCACACCCCGGAAGACCAATCAGGCAAATATTTGTTTGACTGGCTTCTTTCTTCTGATCTCTTACCTCATAACAACCCCGATCATCACACCTTACTACATCGCGCCACTGAAACCGCTCCTCTCCTGATCTCACTTTGGTTCCTGCCCCCATGGCCTCCGAATGCACATAGCATACTCTTCCGGATCTTGGCGCAGATCACCTTCTTATCTCTATCACTATTCTTACCTCCTCTTTAATTAACTCACTCGCGCCATTCTGTTGTGTCCTTGGGAAAGATACTTTACGGCACATTACCCTGCTTGGTGGTCCTGGCAAGCAGTTCTAAATTACAGTAATATTTCTATTAAATTACAAGCGGACAGTAATATCTTGATATCTCCGGAAGCAGGTCGGGGTAATTGCCTATCCTATGTATTAGCGCCTCCGTCGTTTTCCTGCGAGTCAGGAGGATAAATATAGAGATAAAATTATAAAAAAATAAAACCTCTATCTCCCGCCCTCCCTCATTTAATTACAATAAATGCCGCTGGGACAATTACATTACTTATATTGATACCTACTGCCCTCTTCCCTCTAATTTTACAACACTTTCTCTTTCTGAAGCCTCCCACACCTTCATCAAATTTCTCAATGATGCTGCCACTTCTGCCATTCCTCTGGGCAAGCATCAACCGCCATGCTAAAGCTTGGTGGTTTTATGAAGTTGCAGATGCCGTCGCGAAACGCCAAAAGGCATCCACAAAGGCACACTGTTCTGAAGAAGACCGCCAGAACTATATCTCCATATCTAGATATACCTCCACTGTGATCTCCAAGGCTAAAGCTGAGTCATGGCAGAACACTTGCTCTAGCCTTTCTCCTAAAACCTGTCCCAGTGAAGTCTTTTCTCTACTTCGCTCCATCTCTGGCTCTCTTTCCTCAACTTCATCTGATCTTCTCAACTTCCCAAATTGTCATACCGCTATAGACTGTGCTAACCAACTCTACTCACATCTACAGTCCCATTTCTCTACTCAAACCCCAAAACCCTTCCGAAGCACTGAGAAAATTTATATCAACACTATGAGAACTGTACACTGCAACGCCTGCACTCCACTTTCTGCTTACCTTTCTCCTCTCTTGAACTCTTTACAGCTATCTCTCAACTCTCAATCTCAACCTCATCAGGCTCTGATCAAATTACCTACCCTTTTGTAACCCATCTTCCACAATCCGCGCCATATTTTCTTCTATATATCTTTAACCTTTCTTGATCAACTCATACCTTCCCATCACCATGGAAACAATCAACCATCATCCGCATTCTCAAACCCGGAAAACCCTCTGACTCATCTTCCTCATATCGCCCCGTCTCTCTCACCTCCTGTACCTCCAAATTCTTTGAAAGAATGGTTTTGGGACAACTCATTTATTTCTCGAACAACATAGCATCCTTTCACCCGTGCAAGCTGGTTTGAGACCTGGTAGATCTACTGTGGATCAGGCTCTCCTCCTCTCACAGTCAATCGCAGGCCCCTTTCACCAATCTAAACCAGGTGCACGTACCGTCCTCGCCACTGTGGATTTTTCGAAAGCTTTTGATTCAGTTTGGCATTCTGCCCTCCTTTCTAAACTCCTCTTTTTAAGTCTTCCGCTTTGTTTTGTCAAATGGTTGCGATCTTATTTCTCAGATTGCCATTCGAAAGTTCGCATCTGTAATTCTTATAGTCGTCCTTTCCGTCTCCGAAGAGGTGTTTCCCAAAATTCAGTTCTTGGGTCAGTTCTCTTTTCTCTATTTATCAATGATCTTCCCACTTTTCTCCCTACGTCTGTTAAGGTTTCGCTCTATGCAGATGACCTCGCCATTTGGCCTCCTCCCCAAGGGTTGAGTGTGCAATTTCCACAGTGAAAGCTGCCCTCAGCAGACTGGTGGAATGGTCCTCCATGTGGCGCCTTCCTCTCAAACCCCTCAAATGTGAGTTATTCTTATTCAGCTTACCCCTACCAATCTCATATATAACCCTCTCTATACATTCTTAAGACCCACTCAACTTTAACCCATACCGGTACATAACCTTTCTCGGTGTAACCTTTGGCTGCACTCTTTCTTTCAAACATCATGTCCCATCTTTGCGGAAAAAGTTTTACAGCCGATTCCGTTCTTTCCGTTCTGTCGCCTCTGCCTCCTGGGGCCATCTAAGGAATCTTTAAGTTCCCTATATAAAGCCTTCATTCGCCCCATCCTTACCTATGCCTCCCATGCTGGTTTCCCTTCTCACCTCCTACCCACATCACCTCTCTAGAGAGGATGCATAGATCTTCCTGTAGAGCAATTACAGGCTGTCTATCGTCCACTTCTATTCCTCTGCTTCACGTAAAAGCGCTTCTTCCTCCACTGCGCGTCACCCTCACCCACCAATCTCTCTCTTTAAAAGACCTCCGAATACCTCTAGCCTTTTCTCTAGCTTCTCTTGCAAATTTTAATCCCTGCACACGTCTCAAGAAAGGTTCATGGAGATCCTTCTCCCAATCACATAACCTTACTCCTAACCTACATCTTGCTCGTGAACCTTTATTTCTCTACCCCTTAAACCTCCCTGGTCTACCTTTTCTACTTACACCATCTCACTCCAACTCTTTTTCCCATGCTCTCTTAATGACCCCTTCCCTTCGCAATACCACAGCTACCTCCCACTTATCCTCCCTACCCCACAGCGACATCATTGTCTGGACTGACGGTTTGGTTCCTGGCGGGCTGAGGCAGGGTGGTGCAGAAATCCACATTAAGTATACAAAGTGCGTTATTGCTACCTCCCTCTCCTTCTTGACTGGACTCTGGGCCACCAGCTACATTTACGCCATTCTTCATGCCGTTGAATGGTGTATCTTTTACTCCAAGACATGTGCTTTTGAATCTATCACCTTATTTTCTAACTGTCTATCTGTCCTATCAACCCTCTCCGCTCCTTTACCATACATAATCCCCAAATCCCTCTCCGACACACAATCTCTCCTTAATGTTTTATCTGAATCTAAGGTAGTTCACTTTGAATGGATGCCTGGTCACTCTTCCCTTCTTGGCAACGACTTAGCTAATTCTTTTGCTAAAGTTGGAGCATCTCTTGACCCTCTCCAAGATATCAAAGTCTTTCTCACCTCTTATTTCCTCACACAGACTGTTGACGCCGCCGATTCCGGGAGTAGGGAAAGCCTATCGTCAACTGGTTCAACTCACTCCCTAGATCACACTCTTTTCAACAACCGTATCCTTCGAATTATTAAATTTATTGTTAAATTGAGGTTCCAGGCGAGAGGTTTGCTAAACAATTACATGATAAGATTTCGCTTACAAAACAACAAATAGAACTTACCAAAATATTGTTTTTACTCCCAAAAATTTACATTTCGTTTATGACTGTGTTTTCTAAACAATTACTCTTTAAGTATTAATAGGAGCCCACGTTAGCAGCTCTTAATTTTTCTTTATTTTCTTTTTCTTTTCCACGTTTTTTCTATAATCGACTGATAAGTCGAACGTCTGCCTGGCGACACCAAGCGGCCAAACTTAATTTAAATAAAAAAGGGTGGTGTCTGAAGTTACACTCCCCCCCAAAAATGGGCTCAACACATTTTTCAATAACAAATTTTCAGACACTACGACATCACTTTAAATACAGCAATTTCGACACACGCATTTTGCAGCAAATTACAATAATCGCGCTTGAACAAGAGACAAAACACTCGAATCGGCTTCACAAACCCCAAAAACATCTTACAATGGCGTCCCCCTAACTATAGGACACAACTTATTAATGGGCCTGTGAAAACAACCTACTTTTGTTTTCACTTTAACACTTCGTACAAGCCCGTGTTTATCGGGACACAACTCAATTACCCTTCCCAAGGGCCAATTTCCGCGTGCAGCATTTTCGTCTACGATCAGTACTACGTCGCCCAAGCGTAAATTTTCCTTTTCTTTCTTCCACTTTGGTCGTGTCGTGATGGTTGCTGGATATTCTTCGATCCATTGTCTCCAGAATTGGTCTGCAACAAACTGAACAATTTTATAACGGTTTCGCGCATAGCAGTCCTTGACAAAAGTCACCATTGGTGGAAGAGCAACTTTAGGATTTATTCTTAGCAAATGATTCGGCGTTAAAGGTAGATCTTCTCTCATCTCTAGAGACACTTCCGTAAGAGGGCGCGAGTTCACAACAGCTTCAACTTCACACACCCGGTCATCAGAGCATCGTCGTCAATTCTTGTATTTGGCATGACAGCTTGTAAAATTCTTCTCACGGTACGAATCGCTCTTTCCCACGAGCCCCCAGCGTGACTCGCTTTCGGAGTGTTAAATTTCCATTCAATCTCCTGTTGCTGCAAGTACTCGTGAATTTTATTTTCATTCCACCTTTTCACTTTTTCTTTTAAAACTCGTTCAGCTCTTGTGAAGTTTGTACCGTTATCAGTATATAAGTGCGTCGACGGTCCTCGCCGCGCGAAAAATCGTCGCAATGCATTGATAAATGAGTCCGTAGTCAGATCAGGTAAAACTTCCAGGTGTATGGCTCTGGTCGTCATACATATAAAAACGCATCCATAACGCTTCAATTCCATTCGTCCTTTCTTTACAATAAATGGTCCAAAACAATCAGCTCCTGTATGCGAAAACGGCGATCCTTCACTTTGCAATCGCGCAGAAGGCAAATTAGCCGTTAATTGTTAAGTAGGTTTTGCGTCTCTTCTGACACAAAATTGACATTCCTTTAAAACTCGGCGTGTCGCCGCTCGACCATTTTCTATCCAATACTGTTTTCTCACTGAATTTAATGTGGCATTCACTCCAGAATGAGCTACTTTGATACAGTGATGATGATTTATCACCAGAGAAGCTAACAAGGAGTTTTGGGAAAGGATTATTGGATGCTTCACTTCATAACTAAAGGAGCTGTTTTCTAACCTCCCTCCGACTTTGATCAATCCGTCCTGTAAAAATGGACTCAACTTCCACAGCGAAGAAGTCTCTTTTACTTCTCTTGTTGTCTTTCGAGACAAGTAATTTATCCAATCAGGATATTCTTTAGCTTGTACATATTTAACTAAAACAACTTCTGCATTCTTCAGTTCATTTGCAGTTAGGCAACCCGGTTTGAGTGGAGTTTCTTCCTCTTTTGAAATCCTTTTCTTCATCCAGCATTTAAAGCGAAGTAGCCAGGCTACAGCTCGTTTTAATCGATATAGCGTTCAAAAATGAGCAAGCAATTTATTCATGGTAGTTTCGGCAACAATGCCAATTGGGGTTTCTGTGTGGCCTACCTGGGAATTGAAAACTTGGTACACATTGGCTTCGAGCTTTCCCGTAAGCAGTTGGCTAGGCCACGTTTTTGGATCTCCACATAAAACTCTGGTCCACTCAACCATATTCCTGTTTTAATCAGTGCAGCAGCGTTTGTACCTCTAGAAGCTTGATCGGCAGGGTTAAGACCAGTGGGTACATACATCCAATCATGTATGCTAGTATACTGCTGTATACGAGCAAGACGATTCTTAAAAAACACAGGAAATTGTTTCCTATCAGCACGCAGACTTAACAATACAGCAGTAGAATCTGTCCAGTACTTACACTCGCAGTCTTCTAAATCAAGCTCTTTTTTCACAATTTTCGCCATCATCACGGCATCCGTTGTTGCTTCAAGCTCAAGCTGAGAAATTGTTCGTTTTTCTTCATCAGCTAACGGTGCTTTTGCCATAATTAAATGACAATGAGCTGGTTCGTTTCCTCGTGGGACTCGCAGATAGCACACACATCCTTTTGCATAGCTGGACGCATCAGAAAAAACATGCAATTGCAAACCCAACGGCTTGCTTTCAACTAGGCAATATCGCTAAGTTGTAAGTTACTTAAACTTTTGCACCATCGTTCCCACTTCGCCCTGATCAAATCCGAAAGTGGCTGATCCCAATCGCTCCGCTCTCGGCATGCACTCCTGTATATCCCGCGTGCCTCCAAAATCTCAGAAGCAAGAAATCCCAGTGGATCATATACTGAATTGATCACCGCGAGTAATCCACGTTTAGTAACAGGTTTGTTCAAATCCAGGGTCCTTGAATCAAAGTAGAATTCATCCGTCTCAAGAGAGAATACTTTATACCGAGCACAACATTTTCGCCACCAAAGGATTGTTGTCCATATCCAACTTTTCTGCGGCAGTTATTTGGTATGGATTCCATCACTTGCGCACTAGTGGACTGCCACTTTGTTAAATTGAATCCACCCCATCTCCATTATTTCCCGCATGTTCTTCACCAATTTGATTGCTTCTTCACAGTTTCTTGCACCTGCAAGAAAATCATCCACGTAAAAGGACTGTCTTACATTTTTCGACACATTTGGTTCGAAAAACTTTCCAAATTCGTTTGCTACTTCTCTCAAGCAAAAGCAGCGCAACTGGGAGAGGATTTGGCACCAAACAAATGCACCCTCATTCTATAAACTTCAGGTTCGACCTTTATATCTCCGTCTGGCCACCACAAAAAGCGTAATGCATCGCGATCACGCGGAGCTACATGCACTTGGTGGAACATCGCTTCGATATCTGCAATCACAGCAACTGGGTATTTACGAAATCGTAAAAGTACTCCAACAATTGAACTAACTAAATTAGGACCTTTCATTAAGTGATCATTAAGGGACTGACCGTAAGACTTGGCGGCGCAATCAAATACAACACGTACCTTTCCTGGCTTCCGCGGACTGACAACATAATTATGCGGCAAACACCAGGTACGCGCTCCTCCCGGATTATTTTCGGGTAACTTCTCGGCATAACCCCTTTGAATGTATGTCTCAACTTGTTCAGTGTACTTCTCATGGAGATCAAGGTTCTTCTCAAAACGTTGCTTTAAATATTGCAGGCGGCGTTGCGCATTTGGTAAACTTTCAGGCAATACAATGGAATCATTCTTCCATGGCAGCGGCAATTCGTAATGTCCGTTAACATAGCTTATATTTCGCTTCATAAGATCATAAGCTACGACGTCTTCTTTGGAATATTTCATTCCAAATTCTGAGCCTTCCTTATTCATGCTTATCCACGACATCAATTTCTCCACATCAAGAAGATCTATGTCCATTGAACGAGAGTGATTACACACTTCACCTTTGTCGTTAATCAAAATATCATCTAATTCTTGCGCATGCCAAAAATTGTCTACATTAGTAAAAAATACAGAATCTGGGTCAATTCTTTGATGCGGATCAACTAAAGCAGGTCCCTTTAACAACCAGCCCAGGGGCGTCCGCACCGCATCTGAATATTTACTTGGATCCGGAGAAAACCTGCATTCCAAACATCTGTGAGCATAAACATTGTCGCTACCAATCAACAGTGTAACTGTGCTCTCTTCGAGCTTGGGCAAACAAGATATTCCAGATCCTCCAAAACTCTGAAATCCGGCAAACAATTAGGAGATGTTGGAATAGCATCAGTCACCAAAACTTGTGGCAGTTGGATTTCTTCTTCTTCATGCAAAGGTAATATTGTAACTGGAATTGATACAGTATTTACTGCAATAGGCTCATCTCTCTTTAGAGTATTTATACTGTAAGCCACAGTATCAGGATTTGAAATTTCAAGCCTTTCAAACAAGACTTTCTCGCAAAAACTTTTATTTTCCCTGAGTCCAGTAGTGCATATGTACAAATTTCCGTTATTTGCACGCACCCTGACAGGCACTATGTCCAAATATGTAGCTCTTTGTGGAACATTTACTTGCTTACAAGAAGGTAGCACAGAGTGCAGACAATGTCCAGCGCTGACCACAGGAGCATCACTTGATGCTGCATTTTCAGACACCACAGCCGGTTTTATAGACAAATTATCAAAGTGCAGTAGTGTGTGATGGTATTGACTCATACAGCCTGGCTTAGCGCAATGACTCTTAGCAAGACAATCTTTCACCATATGGTCTACAGTAAGACACTTGAAGCAAATTTTACGGCTGCGAGCAAACAATTTTCTTTCTTTAATGTTTAAGGTTTAAAATTCACGACACTCTTCTAGTATTACGGCCAGATTCTTAGCGTAATATAGTAGAAGTTAATCACGCGTTCCTTGTATGGATACGGTTTTCTATTAAACATAAAATTAATTAATACAACGAATAAAACAATTACACAAAAAATGACTTACTAACTAAATCCACTTCTGAGTTTTCCAAACAAGAACGTTACATTAATTCAAAAGCAGCGAAAGAAAAGAAAGAAAAAGACCTAGTTGCTACTATTAAAAGAAATTTGTCTCGCAGAAACTAACAAAAAAGCGCCGATTTTAAAATGATGAATACGAGAAAAGAAATTAGTCCGTGTTTTAAATTAAATTGAGCTCGCAACTAGGCAGGGCCATTTTGGCACTAACATCTAGTTAGTGTGCCTCTCTGCAATAATGGCAAAACCTTTTAGAATCTACTTTCCTTTTGGGTTCAGTAGACACAGACGTGAAAGCTCGAACATTTCTGTCCTTGGGTCTAGGAGAAAATGTCTCACCTTTATGCAAAGATTTAGGAAACAGCAGCTTATTATAGACAGAGTGTGCTTTAATTGATTGGTCAACTACAAACTCAGCAAAGCCTTGAAAACCAATCAAAGATGCATTTTCCTTTTGATGCTTCAGTGCATAGGACACCCATTTTTTCTTAAGATCTACAGGTAGTTTTACAGCTACATTTGCAATGAAGGTAGGAGAATCTATGGGTGTGGGCATTGATGTTTCCTCCATTGAGGCAAGACATCGTTTTAAGAGAACGGCCAATTCCTCTAGACCTTCAGCATCGTTAGCAACAAGTCTGGGAAATTGCTGCAGTCGATTTTCACAATGGTGAGCAATGATATGTGACTGCCCATAACGTTCATACAATTCCTGCCATAAGATGCGGTAGGCAATTGACTTATCCCGGTTACCAGCAATATGCTTAACTTTGTCATACACCGGTTTTGTACAATGTTGCAAAACATAAGCTAAGCGTAGATCGTCATCATGTACCTTACTGGCTACATGGACTTTGAATCTATTTACAAATGCCCAATAATCCATGGGGTCACCATCAAATTTTTCCACTGCCGGCTTGGGCAGAAAGCGGTCTCCAACTTCTACAGGCCTATTTGGATTAGGAGATCTAAATTGAGTTTCCACATTTTCTGGCACTACAGGAAAGCCTTCATTAGGTCTTAGGTCAACACCAGGAATATAATTTACCTTAGTTGGATTATTCATTGGTATAACGTATGGAAAATAATATGGCCGTGAATAACCACCAGCAGACATATGTGGAACTGCTGTTGTGCTCACAGTAGCACACGCAGGCCTACTATTTGTAGAAGGAAAGACACACGCATCCTTTTGAAGAAAACCTTTAGTGTGGGTTTCACCAGCACCAACTGACAACATCTCCCACAATTCCTCCTCAAGTTGTGCTCTTTCGACTTCACGTTGAGCTTCCTTAGTGGTTATTTCACTTTTCATGCGAGCCTCTTCAGCTTCAATTTGTACTTTACGTAACTTTAACTCTACTTCGTATTTTGATCTTTGCTCAGCTTCACGCTGCTCATCTTGCTTTTGCTTCAAGGCGAATTGAGCTAGTTGAAGCTTGATTTTGGCCTCATGTCTTCTAGTGCTTCTACTGGAACTGGTGGTAGACCCTACACTCCTACTTTGAGGTGAACAAGACCTATATGCTGTGGGTTGCAGTTGCGACTCTCCCCCACCACGCACCAAAGATTGTGTACCACCCCCGTTGAGTACCCTAGGTTCCCCAGCCGACTCAAGTGCCACATCATGCACTGCACTAGAAACAGGTAAGCTTACACTAGAACTATCAGTATTATTCATTACGGCTTATACTAAATATATTCCAAAACGAGCCACAAAACCAGCACTAAGTCACTAAATTACAAGTTTCACAAGCAATAATAAAAAAGAACACTTATAAACAACAACTACTAACAACTATACACAACGCTCAGCTTCTTAAGCTTCTTCTTTATATCAAAAACTTCAAATTCTACCTTGTAGATTTCGATCTATTTCCGAATGGTTAGGTAAATATTTTGCAAACTGTGTTGACGCCGCCGATTCCGGGAGTAGGAAAAGCCTATCGTCAACTGGTTCAACTCACTCCCTAGATCACACTCTTTTCAACAACCGTATCCTTCGAATTATTAAATTTATTGTTAAATTGAGGTTCCAGGCGAGAGGTTTGCTAAACAATTACATGATAAGATTTCGCTTACAAAACAACAAATAGAACTTACCAAAATATTGTTTTTACTCCCAAAAATTTACATTTCGTTTATGACTGTGTTTTCTAAACAATTACTCTTTAAGTATTAATAGGAGCCCACGTTAGCAGCTCTTAATTTTTCTTTATTTTCTTTTTCTTTTCCACGTTTTTTCTATAATCGACTGATAAGTCGAACGTCTGCCTGGCGACACCAAGCGGCCAAACTTAATTTAAATAAAAAAGGGTGGTGTCTGAAGTTACACAGACTATCCCTCTACACCAGTTGGAGACGCAGTATCCAATGTGGTCTCTTTCATCACCAAATCCCTCCTGTGTCTCCTGAGGAGCTTACTCTCCCTTGCTCTGTTTGCTGTTCTTTCTCTCGTTTATGCTGCAACGGGCACAGCACTCTCAATTATCTCCACAGGGTTGGTCGAGCTGAGACTCCTTTCTGCAGCAACTGTGGTTCTGAATCACAGGACCTTTTTCATCTCATACTAGATTGCCCTGTACTCGACCATATGCATCGGGCCATATTCGGCCACTTCCTTTCCATTCTGGACCTCTGGTCTCGTCCGTGAGGAGTCTCCCGATTACTGGGACTCCGCGGAGTTGATCCGCGCCGTCATCCCAAGGAATGAGTCGGGTAAACCCACCACCACCACCGTGATTTTAAGTTTTAAACTCTTATTAGGGACAGGCTGCTTACCCAAGTTTTGTTTCAGAGCTGGTCATATATACTGCATAAAAAAAAAACTGAGATTTGTGAATTTCGCCTGATGCATTGCTGCACTGATAGAAGTGGCATTGTGCATTACACACGCCGATGACCAGATGCTAGAAATACATCGAGTTATTGGACAGATAACATTAAAGAGTATCACTTGTGGCAATTTGTATCACGCACGCCGAAACCGAGCTCACTGCCCGACCATGGTTTTGAGTTTTAAACTCTCATCAAGAACAATCTGCTTTCCCAGGTTTTACCGCTTCTATCAGTGCAATAATTCATTTGGTAGAAGCCCACAAATCGTAAATTTATTTTCTTTATGTATGACCACCTCTGCGACGAAACCCGGGGACAAGACTGTCCTAACGAGAGTTTAAAACTTGAAATCATGGTTGGGCAGTGAGCTCGGTCTCGGCAGGCGTGACGCACAATGTCACAGCATATAACGCCGCATTTTTAAATTTCAATTAAGAATGTATAGCTAAGTTTATGAAATGAAAAGTTTAAAATATTATTACAGGCCTGTTAAGCTCTCCTCGTCAGTTTTTATTAAAGATTACTTTGCCATCATTACTTTGCCATCGTTTTTTATTTTTGGTTCAAACGCACTCGTCGCTGTTGAATCGAAATACGTACCGATTGAAAAGCGAACATTGAAAACCAGATTAAACAGTGACGAGGGCGTTTGCAGCAAGAAAACGATTTAATGCGGTGTAGGGGCAAAGGTTAAAGACTGCAAAGTCTATATTAGGAAGCCAAGTGATTTTGTCTCGTATAAAAAGGAGAATGAAAAACATGTTTTTCATTTTTTTCTCCATTTTGCATTGTTCTATACTTGCATGCTATCTTCTAGCATTTATTTGAATTGCTGTAATTTACCGTACTGCCATATTCTCTCAAACTCAAGTCTTTTCTATCCCATATTTTTTTTATTTCATTACGTAACATATGTCTCTTTATTAAATTTAATGCCGTTGGTGTAAACTTTGTCGTGATTGCATTTTTATTTCATTGCACCTGACGAAGTGAGCAGAAGCCCACGAAAGCTTATGCCTTAATAAAAACTGTCAACTTTAGTGCACAATTTTTTTAATTTTTTTCATTTGATTTTAATAGTTGACACGGCTCCCCAACTTTTTCTTCCAACCCATTCAACATTTACACATCAACTCCGTTTCGTAGGCATGGTTACGTACGCAACCACGGATCATGTTGAATCGATGTGGTTCAGGCCAACAAACAAACAAACAAACATAAATGCCGAGCTCATCGCAGCTTTTGTCGACCTATTTAATTGAATTGATGTGGAGGTAAAAGTTAGGAGATGACTCACTTTAAAATCTTTTATACGCAAAGTTTATCTTTTGTAATAAAATTGTTTGCAGTGAATTTGTTTTCGCTTGCTTTAAAAAATATAACAGAAGATAATCGGTGTACTGTACAATCATCAGCTTTGCTTCAATTTAATAATATAAAACGAAACTATAACAGTCATACAATAAACAAATCAAAGTAATCGAAGTTGTTAGTTAAAAGCAACTGTGGAAAAAAAAGCGAAAAACTCGAAAAAGTTTGGCGAAATAAAAAGAAAATTATTTATTTGCTTTTAATTTGATGGCGTATATGTACTTATGTGTCACGTATGACGCAAAATGTCATTGTCTATGAGGCAAAATACAGATTGTAATTTAGTTTTTTATATTTTAGTTTTTTTACACGAGATCACTTGCCGTTTTCAAATCAGGCATCGTTTTTTGGTCGTTTTTCGCGTTTAATCCAAATATGACCAATGATCAGCGAACATCAAAAAACAGATTGAAACAATGACGTAAGCGTCTGAAGCAAGGATACTAATTCTATGCGGTGCAGTAACCACAGTTTTATTTTAGGAAGAAAAGTGATTTTGTCTTTTATAAAAAGTAACGAGGAAAGCTTAATGGGGCGCATTTTTAAAAGTCGAGTTCTTTGTTTAGTTTAAATTTGTAATTGAGCATGTATAGCAAAGTTTATAAAATGAAAGGTTTAAAATATTATTACAGTATTTGAGATATGGAAATTACAGTATTAATAATATATAGTCAGACCAAAAATTTTAAGGAACCGAACCAAATGTGATTTTTCAAAAATTTTCTGTCAAAAAATCAAATTCTGTCAATTAATTATTTCTGTCAAAAAATCAAACAGGATAATTCTTCAGCACTTGAAGATCATTTTGATATTAATTGGAAAGTTTAAGACAACTTCAAACTATTTAGTTAAACAGCTTTTTTAAAAAACTAGTTTTTAGTCATTCTATCTGAATAAGACGACATATACATCGATAAGCGTCTTCTATTTGAAGAAATTAGTTTAAGAAAAGTTTAGTTAAAGTAATATTAAATTAATTTGAATAGAGATCAGTGAAAAATTAACCTAAAATTAGCTAGAAAAAGCATAATTTTTAAAGTAGAATATCAACTAAAGAAAAACTTCTATTGAAAAGATTTACTTATCTATTGTGACGTATCAAGATGGCGAGAAATGCTAAATCTAACAAGAATTCCAGTACCAGCAATGACAGCAATGCCAATAATGCAAATTTTAATGAAAATGATAGAAAGCGGTTGTATGAAATAAATAACACTGTAAAATTACTGGTTGAAGAGGTTAAATCTCTAAAAAATGAAATAGAAAGAACTAATCGTAAAGCAAAGCGTTTAGAAATTGAAAATGAAAGGCTGAAAAAGTCAGTTAATTTATCTCTGTTCAAAATCGATGCATTAGAGCAGGCATGGGCAACATACGGCCCGCGGGCCGGGTCCGGCCCGTGAAGGCCCACAGACTGTATCCAACTATACCCTGTAATGTGGCCCGAGGCCTCATTCCTGACAGTTGCCGATTGCTATGCTCTCACCGAACAGTCGTTGCGAGACACGAGCGGCAACTGGCGTAAGACACTGCATTTCGCTGGCACGTTTTTAAATGTTACATTTTATTTCACTGCAATTGCTGGAAATTACGTCACAGCAGAGAGTGTTGTAAAGATAACACTAAATTAAAACTAAAAACTAAAAACTCTTACAAAAACCCTGGATTACCAAAGGCTTACTAACTTCAATTAAGAAAAAGAGACGGATGTTTAAATCTCATTTTTTAAGTGGTGAAGAAAACAAAAAATCGTTTTATAAAGTTTACTCTAATAAATTAACTAAACTAAAAACTTTGTCTAAAAAATTATATTATACTTCTAAATTTGATGAATGCCAGAAGGATGCTCGTAAAGTATGGAATGTAATTCGTTCTACGCTTCCGAACTCTAAACCAATTAATGATACTCCTGACTCATTAGTAACTGACCATGGCACAACCTCAGATTATCAAAATATAGCTGATGAATTTAATAAATTCTTTTGCTCAATTGGCTCAAATTTAGCAAATAATTTTTCAAATACGTCCTTTAAGTCTTTTTCTACCTATCTAACCAAACGAGTTTCTTCTTCTATCTATCTGAACATACCCAACCACACAGAAATCTTTAACGCTATTTATTCTCTAAAAAATAATAAAGCAGTTGGCCATGACGACATTCCAGCTTTTTTTCTTCGAATCGCTTCTTCAGTTATTATTCCGTATCTTCAAGTTTTTATTGAGTTTTGTTTCACAGAAGGCGCTTTTCCCGAAAATTGTACAATTGCAAGGATAGTTCCAATTTTTAAAAAAGGAGAACGTGATAAACCTACAAATTATCGCCCTATTTCTATTCTTACTTGTTTCTCAAAAATCTTTGAAGGACTTTTATACAAACGTATAAATAATTTTTTAAATAAACATAATGTAATTATAAATTCTCAATATGGTTTTCAAAATAAAGTCTCAACCAATCATGCTTTTGTTGATGTTATCACACACTCCTATGACAATATAAATTCTAATCAATACACTGGTTTAGTTTTTCTTGACCTTACAAAAGCTTTTGATTCAGTAAACCATGACATTCTCCTTCTCAAACTTGATCATTATGGCATACGCGGCTCAACAAATCAACTAATTAAATCGTTTTTATCTCGCAAACAATTCGTTTCCATTAAGGGTGCTAAATCTAAGCTGTTACAAAATAATTATGGTGTTCCTCAGGGTTCGATTCTTGGCCCTCTTTTATTTCTCTTGTATGTTAATGATATGCCCCAAGCGGTAAACTGTACGCCAATACTCTTTGGTGATGATACATGCTTAATTTTTACGGCCCCTAACCTTGCTTCCCTTACTACAATTATGAATAAAGAACTTCAAAATTTATCAATTTGGTTTGATTCTAATAAACTTATAGTTAATCCCTCTAAATCCAACTTCCTAATCATACCTCCCAAACTAAACAAACCTTTCCCACAAACTAATGTTTTTTTAAATAATATTTCTATTCCACAATGCATGAATATTAAATACTTAGGTTTAACTATTGATATGAATTTAAATTTTGATTTCCACATTTCAAATATAGCATATAAAATATCAAGAACGGTTGGAATTATCTCTAAAATTAGACACTATCTACCAGAAACAGCACTATTAAAAATCTATTACGCTCTGATACATTCCCATTTATTATATGGCCTTATTATCTGGGGATCTACCTTCCCGACGTATCTTCAAAAATTGATAACTCTTCAAAATAAAGCCGTTAAATTTATATGTGCAGCTAAATTTTGTGATAATTCCTCACCTTATTACAAACACCTTAAGGTTCTAAAACTTAAAGATCTTTATAAACTAGAAGTTGGTAAATTTATTCATTCCAATTTTTAAAAAATGCTTCCCAAAAATTTGTGTAATTATTTTATTTTAACCAGCCAGATCTCGGAAAAAAACACTAGATTAAATGAAAAATCAAAAAAAACTTTGCATATTCCCTTTTGTAAAACTTCACGATTACAAAGATGTATAAAATATCAAGGAGTTAAGATATGGAACGAAATTCCCATTCTAATTCAAAATGCTTCTTACCGTGTTTTCAAATATGAAATTAAAAAATACTTATTGAAACCTTATATTTAAAATAAAAAAAACCTTATTTAAAACGAAAAACCCTCTTCTCTGCAACAGTTAAATTTTACAAGTTGTTGTATCTGTAGTTTTGCTCTCAAAGGTGGCTGCTGACTAGAAGACCGAAAGGTCAAATCGCAGTCTCCCTGCGGCTAAAAAAAATTTATTGTTTTATTTTTTTTATTTATTTATTTTTTTATTTGATTTTAGTGTTTAAATTCGTTATGTGTTTTTATTTTTTTTTTCTCGCAAATAAAAGTATGTTGATTGATTGATTGAAGGAAGTGCCTGTCAATTACCCAGGATGGTTTTGTTGAAAGCCGTAGAGGTCTACGAGTAGTATAGACTTACCATATCTGAATAGGTACAATCCCTGACAGATTAATGTCGGTCATGTAAACCAATGGTTTTGGATAAAGAAGTTATATCGACTATCCAGTGATGGCCTTACAAAAAGGGACCCAATCAAAGAAAAATAGAGAGGCCCACTTTGTAGTCTTCCGAAACAAAGTGATCTAAAAAAAATGGTCCTCATTTTAGGGGAAATCACTGTTTAGTGTTCCAAAGCAAAGTGATGCCAAAAATAAAGGCTACATAAAGCCCTGCATAAAGCGCTGAAAGGTGTCTGAAAATGTATGGTCAGACCGAAAGTTCTATTAAACGAAACCAAATGTGAGTTTCAAAAAATTTCGGTTTGAAAAGGTTAAAATACTGTAGTAGTTCAGCACTGTTGCATCCAGAGCTGCGAACTCGAACTCGAACTCGAACTCAAAGAACTCGGCAATTTTGGCCGAACTCGAACTCGAACTCGAACTCGAAATCGAAAAATAAAAATTTCTGAACTCGAACTTGAACTCGAACTCGAAAAAAGTTTGTGGAGTTTGAGTTCATTTAATGAGTAAATTTGACTATAATATTTCTCAGCGATGGTGCCCAATTATAATTTGCTACCCTCTTTTATTTTGTTTAATAATAGATTAAAATTGGTAACATTGATGACAAAGCAATTTTTAACATGTGCTCAGTTTTTCGTGGTTAAATTATCCTCTTAACTCTATTCCGACTATATTTTTTCAACTCTATTTTGTGAACTCGAACTCGAACTCAAAAAATTGAAATTTAAAGAACTTGAACTCGAACTCGGACTTTCAATTTTTTTGTGAACTCGAACTCGAACTTGAACTCGATTAAAAATGCTTCGAGTTCGCAGCCCTGGTTGCATCGCTGTGGAATAATTGCTGGGTCTATTGGTCGATTAACTTTGGCGTCGCGATTTCCAAATTCAACTCAGTAAAATTAACGTTTGAAATGATTTCAGTATATGCACGATGCAAGCGAATAGACTTGTCAAATAGACTAGTCAAACTTAGTCCTACATAAACCGCTGAAAAAAACTGCCAATGATTTCAAAATATAATTTTCAAAAAAAATCGATTCCACAACTGAAAAACACAATAGATTTGAAAATGTTAAAAAAAAACAGCAGTAACTTATTTGCCAAATTTTGCCAGCCTAAAGCAAGGACTTAGTACTGTATTTTTTTTCAGTTATTAAAATTGTTATAGATTAATATAAGATTTGATTATTTTTATTTTTTTTGCAGCTTACATTGGTGATAATTGAAATTATAGTAAATAGTAAATTATCATCATATCTGTTATTTAAACTTCACATTTTGTAGAACAAACCAAAACATGTGGAAAGTGGTCTTTAACTTTGCTACAAAGACGAACATTGGTAAATTGGTCAACATCAGAAAAATTCCGCCCAAAGTTTTTGCATCCGCTTTTCGCAAAATTCTTGTTGGAACTTTTGGAATTAGTCTTGCATACAATAGAAGAACCATCTACAAGGAAGAAAAAGTGTGCTTCAAAAGTTTAACTCTTGTTGAAAATATTAATTTCAAGCCATTTGAAGTAAAGCTAAATTTTGCAATGGTTCTTTTTGGAGCTTGTTTATTGCTTTTTTGTGGAATAACTATTTGTATATTTATAAATAAAATGTAAAATATAAAATACTGTGATATGTATTATTTGTATATAATGTGAATACTTTTTTGTGTGGGTGTGTTTGTGTTTTTTTTATTGCTTTTGAATTAACTTATTTTTTTTATTTTCGATCAGGTATTTTTAAAAAGAGCAGTTTTTTTGACTCGGTGACCATTTAATGATCTTTCACTGCCTGTTTGTTTAACTGAAACTAAAATACATTTAGTATTTGATGTGCTTTTTTTTTAAATATTTTTTTTCAAGTAGGCCTATATGGTTTGGCATAAATATTCACCACAAATCACAGAAGCTAGTTCTCCCTGTTTGTCCCTTTCAAGTTTTTTTCTTTTTTTTTTCTTTGGTGTTTTATTTTTTTTAAAGTGCAATGAGTGATTTACTGTTTTTAAAGCTGCGCCAAGGGATATTGAATTGTACTCTTTTGCAAAATCCATGCAAATTATAATGACGTTTGTTATATCTGTACAACAATGGCGTGCAGTCAAGGCATGCAAATCATGCATTGCATGACCAACGAACTTTTACATAATGACTTTTTTTTTCTTTATAAAGAATACAATTTTCAGATAAAAACAGGGAAATCTGAGATTGATTCAAAGCGAAGACCTTTTTTTATAGAACACCATGACTTTGGGACAAAAATTGTGAAATCTGAGACAGATTTTAAGCAAAACCTTTTTTTTAGAGAACCACGTAGATTTTGGGACGAAAATGGGTCTTCGTCCTAGCATCTCACACAATTTTTTTGTCTTATCCGTAAAATATTGCAGGCCAATTGCATGACCAACATTGGCACCAACTGTATGACAAGCCTCAGAGGTCACCGCACGCCACTGCTGTACAATATATTGTTTGCATGTCCTATAACGTACATAAAAGTGTACTTATAGTGTGTTAATTAAAAATTTTTTTGCTGAGCAAACAAAAATAAATTTCTTGTCTTGTCTAAGACAAATTATTCTGCTCATGGTGAATAAAAACGGCGGCGAGTTAGGCGAAGACAACTTAGCCAAACTTGATAACCCAGAAAACAATAAGCTGTCAGCCGGAACCAAGCGATATGTGGCGACTTAAGCAAGTTTTATTATAGCTTTTTTGCCAAGAGCTATTAATTGAATGTTTTAGTATAAAGTTTAATTAAAAATTATAAATTCAATATATTGTTGAACAGAATCGTAATTAAGTTGTTTAAAAAGAAGCTGACTCGTCCAAAAATTTAAAGGAATGCAATTACTTTCTCCGTCCTCATAGTGCTCAACTTCTTGGATCAGGTCACTGTAGCAGTGAGAATTGGATGACTTAAGTTTTTTTGTTCGCTTGAATGTTACATCATAAATTTATCTCTAAGAATTCTACAAGGAAGATTTGGCTGACTCAATCTTTTTTATTGCCTTAATCTTTCGTCATAAACGTCTTTGTAAATTAACTCGTATGTTAAAATCTTTTGGGAGTTTTTGTTTCCGGCACATGTGCTTCAAAGGTTTTTTTATAGTAACATAAAGGTTCAGTTGTTTGTCAGTATGGAGTGAGCAATTTACAATAGTTAGGATTTTAACTTTTTCATTGTTTAGATCAGGGCTTCTCAAACTTTTTTGTTCTGCGATCCCGTTTTAAAAACTAAAATTTTGTGTGACCCCAATATGTGTAGGCTAATTTTACGTTAAATTTTTTGTATGAAAAACCACGCATGTGCATGAAAAATCATGTAATAAGAACGAGAAATAAAAATAGTAACCTAAAGCGAAATGACAAAATTACAAGAATCAGGTGTTCTCTAAAAAAAAAAGCTCTTCACTCTGATTCAGACTTTATTTTGTCGATGAAATACCTACTAACCTTAAGCAACAATGGTGTAATGACACTTTACCTTTTCTAGTTTTTGATTAACAATAAATATTATTGTAAAAAAAGCCAATTTCGTAAGTACAAAAAGCTAATTTGTTTCGCGACCCACAGTTTTGTTCTGCGACCCCATTTTAAACTTGCGGCAAATTTTGGGATTTTTTCGAAATTTGCGGGGCATTCAAACGAGATTTCATAATTTTTGTCGCCAACTTTGAATGTTGTCTAAAAAAAAAAATTAAAATAAAAAGGTCTTCACTCAGAATCAAGCTGCCTTTTATCTAGTTTCGTTGTCAATTTTAAGTGTTCTCTAAAAATAAAAAAAAGTCTTCACTCAGAATCGAACTCTGATTTATTTATTTTCGTCATCAACTTTAGGTGTTTTGGTTTTTGCGTCAGCGTCAATTGGGATTTCCAAAGTTTCGCGGCACAAAGCACAAAATGCTTATTTGTTTCGCGACCCCCAAATTTTTTTTGGCGACCCCGTTTGGGTTCGTGACCCATAGTTTGAAAGCCCTGGTTTAGATAACGTCAGAATTGATTTTAATTCTTTTTTTTATTAACTATATTCTTTACTCGTTGCTTTGGTTAATATAATTGATTAAATCAGAAGTCGTAATTTTTATTCGGATAAAATCAGATTACTTGAATAAAATCAAAGTCAACCTAGCAGTCATCAAAGTTCCCCAAAGTCTAACAACTAGCCTTATATTTAAAGATGCGTATCTCTGACGTTTAGCAAGAAAAACTATAGTTGTAAACTGACATGGAAACGAATTTATTTTTTATCTGCGGTTAAATACAAGCGCAGCAACTTAGCAGAATACAGCAACCTTATTTTGCAAAACATTACAAGAAAATTTTAACCTTTCTGAAAATGATTAAAATATTTTTAACTTTAAATCAATGGCCAAAATTTTGATTCGCCAAGAGTGGGATAAAAAACTGCCTCCGTCCTAATTGTAATCAGCTATTAAAAATCGGGTTAATTTTTTTTGCTTAAAGTTGCCTACAACTAATCTCGTATTTAGGGGGGCATTGTGCCATGTCCCCTTCTTAGAGATCACTAATACGAGAAATCAGAGACGGATTCGAAAGACTGTTTTTTTAGAGATCACTATGTTTTTGGGACGACTAACCGAGACAGATTCTAAGTGAAGAACTTTTTTTGGCACTTAAAAAAATTTTTTCGTCAAGCATATTTGGCTGTGGTTGTATGGCCCCCCGTTCAAAAATGAGTATCTAAATAAAAAAATGAAAACGACCTTGCTAAACTCTAACTTTGTCTTTCACAGGGCTGGTCTTG
The DNA here is from genome assembly GCA_963680785.1 of Diplosoma virens. Lineage (NCBI taxonomy): Eukaryota > Metazoa > Chordata > Ascidiacea > Aplousobranchia > Didemnidae > Diplosoma > Diplosoma virens. The sequence goes on along the minus strand of OY796882.1, from coordinate 46,352,513 downwards.
TATAAAAAAATAAACTGTTATTACTTTAGTAAATGCAACAAAAAAATATGACATTTAAGATCAATATGGCACATTTAATCATAAACAATTTTTGACAATTTTTAAATGTTTAGCTAAAAGAGGCATTTTGAAACTTTGTTTATTGTGCTTAAGGTGATAGGTCATCTTGTCATTCCATTGACAATAAATTGTTTGGCTTTTAGCTCTTCCAATACGGTTTCCTTTTCCAATAAGTTTTGATTAATCGACTGCCGTCGCGATATACCCACTTGGAAAAATAACTTTTTTTTCTAATGCGTCTAATGGATGTTAATGCGCTGCTACGCTTCAAAGCCCCCAACTTCCTTAGCTAATGTCCCGCGGAATGCTGTCGCAAGACTTCTCTGTTTTTGCTGGCGATTTGCATTTTAAACGCAACATGAAATAATGTAGCGTTTACTCACTAATAATTTTTCTAACGACTAGTGGGTGGTTAAATATTCGCATATTTTACAATTCGCTTTATCAAAAATTATTTAAAAACGTTGATGTAAAACCAATAAATTATAATACCTATGAATTAAAAAATGCTCTCTAACCAAAATCCTCGGTGAGCAAGCATTGTTTTTCTTGTAGCGGAGTTTAAATCAAAGATTTACTCTTACTTTTAGAAAAAATGTTTTAGAAATTTACTTTCTGCCCGTATTTGTTGTATTTGATTTCAAATTGAAACTGTCAATCTCGTAGTTTTGCCAAAAGCAAATTAAGTGAAAGTTATTTTTTTATCACAAGCACCACATAAAACACCAAAAAATTATAAAAAATTGAACAGAGATTGAAGTAAAATACACAAAATAATTGCAGTTGAATATCAAGACAAAAATCTGCATCTTCATTAATTAGTACGAGCGGCGTCTTAGGCTTATAGCGACTGCAAAGACACGTTTTACGTTGCTAAAAAACATTAAATTTTACAGCAATATCTTGATATTTTTAAAAGCATGTTGAAATAATTACCTGATGGTTACCCCAAGTATAACGCTTCCGACTTTTTCCTTTGAGTCAGCAGAATAAATAGTATAGAAATCAAAAGAAAGAATATTTTTACCCTCATTATATTGTTATGCCTTCGAAAAAAGCAATGTAGGTTATGTCAGTTTCTTGTGCTGGGCGGTGTTAAAAAGCAGCTGTAAATCGCAGCTTATACGACTTTAAACCGAAAAAAAATTAATATTTTGCTTTCGCCGAAATCAGGTTAAGATAGTACGACCTTTTCTAATTAAATTCTTAGTTGTTGTTTTGCAAGTTGTGCGAAAATTTTTGGCTTTCCACAATTTTTTGTACCTTGGGGGCAATTGTCCACCTGCCCCCCGGCCCGTACGGCTATGATGTCATTATCGTCCTGACCTTAATTAGTTCGCATACTTTTTGCTTCTATAGCATCGGATTCACCGATCTCTACCATTTATTAAGAAATTTATTGGCTCAATAAGAAAGTGCTTGAAATCGCAACATTGCTTTAATTTTTTAATCTCTCGTAAATCATCGAAATTCGTTAAAGCTGTTTTGAAAACCTGTATGGCAAAAAAGCTGCAGCGGCTTCTTCGATCATTTCAGTCGGCACTTTTGATGTTAGCGAAAGTTTTTGAAAATTTATTGATTTTGTGGCGCGTTTTTTTAATGAAGGCTCGTTTCCACTACAAGCGTGAAATGGAGTATTCATTGTTTGTTTTATAGATTTTTTTGCTTCGCTTTGCGCTCGCTTAGATTTTAAGAGTGGAAAGATCAATAAAAGAAACAGAGAATGCTCCTTTCCACGCTCGTAATGGAAACTAGCCTTTACAGTCTTACAGCATCTCATGCAGTGTCACATATTCAATTTGTTTCACTTGAATGTTTTCTTTTATGTTTCTTTGCTGCAAAATATAATTTTGAAACATTTCGGCAAGGTTTAATAATATTTCGGCCTTTTTGCATGTTGTCAACAACAAAAATCAACTTTTTTTTTCGCCTCCTTTCATAGACACTTAGTTTAAAACAAAAAAAGATTTAAAATAATTGAAAGTTCAAAAGAAAAGTATTCAAAATGTAAGTTGCTCATGTTAAATCAGTGTTCGGATAGTGAAAACGTAAAACAAATTTCAAATTTTCTTATTTCATGATAGATTTAATTCAGTTTAATTCATTGCTATATTTATTTTTTCTCTACTGCGCAACAAAATTTTGAAGTAATTTTGTATCCTTGCTAAATTTGTTACTGTTATTTGCTATGTGGCTTTTTTCAAAAAAAGTTGGGTTACATCTGGTCTTAATCAAAATTTTACTGACATTGTCGGATTACATTTTGGTCGAGATTGTATAATTGTAAGGACAGATTTAACCCCATTTTTGATCATGGCAATTCCAAACGACACACTCTACCCCTTATGTCTCCGCATTTAAAAAACATTGTAGAACAGGGAGCAATTGTCCCTCTAATTTCTCCTCTACAGGCACCCTGCTTGTAGCCTATCACCTTATAATTGAATATTATTTTTTTATCTTAAGTTTTCTTCAACATTTGAAAAGAAATAAGTTGTGTTTATAGTAAATTGTATTATTTTGTGTGAAAAAGTAAGCTACATAAAAGAATTGCAAGGCTTTGCCATGCGTTTATCATTTTAGCATATTAAACAAAATAACTTTTTTTCCTACTAGTTCATATTTTACAAGCTGACCTACTTTGACTTTTTCGCTTCAATTGGATCGTGTAACTTCTTGAAGCGCGTGCAAGGTAGCGACTAAAAAAATTGAACTATTTTGCCGCATAGTGGCACAAAAAAGAAAAAAGACATTTAAAAAAAAAACTAATAGGGTCCATATTTTTATTTATTACTGACTCATTTTTTATTTAATTTTTAAAAACTGCATATTATTTCAAAATAAAAAAATTAATTTTTAGATGATATAGAATTCCCAGCGCTTCTCAAAATATTAAAGACGGAATTAAGTAATAAATTTGGGGAAAATTTTTCACCTTGCGTTTTTTAAAATAATCCCCTGAGCGTGCTTTTCACTATCGAATAGATACTGACGTGAAAGAGTTAGAGATCAAAAGTTTTATGAGAAGTGATGTGTCTCTTTTTTTCTCTTTAAGCCCGAACTAATATAAACTATAAATGCTTATGAAAAAATAATTTAGGCTAATTGCCACTTTAAAACGTAGATGTCACAGTAAAGCAAAAATAAAATTAAAACAATTAAATCTTAGCAAAATTTTTGTGAGGTTCACGCATTGCAAAAAGAATTAAAATTTGTTTTTTCAAAAACATATTGCAGTATAGTTAGTATTTTTATCCTCATATCACTTTAATTAAATGTGCTTATTTGGCACGGGCGGGATCTGAGAATTTTAATGATGTTTATAATAAAAACCATTAAAAATTTTTTATCCAAAAAATGATGTTAAAATTGTGAGTTCAAAAATAGAGCCAAAATGCGTATTTAATAAAACAAGAAAGGTATAGCCTACTTGATCTAGCCGTAAATAGCCGAGCCAAGAATTTTACTATGTTAAATTAATAAACGCATCATTGACATTACCAATAATGGTCCATGCAAGGATATCTCTTTGATAAAACAAGAAAGTATTCTCGATTTTGCCATGTTTGGCCCATTCGAGAATATTTCTTCCATGAAACAAGATTAATATCGTTGGCAATTCCAAGTATGGTATATCTAATAATATCTCTTGGATAAAACAAGAAAAACATACAGAGGCCGGGGATAAATCACAAAAAACTTTTGCCTGGGACTTCGCTTATTCAGCAAAATTATGGTCACTGACTAACAACTGAACTGACGCCTCTTTTTATAACAAATTTGAATCGGCCCCCGTTGTTCAAAACGACAAACTTTTAAGGAAATTAATTTTAAGCATTACGCGGGAATTACTGACAAAAAAAAGTCACCTGAGATAAGTCTGGACCGGATCCAAAGCCGGACTGAGACGGATTTTAATCGGAACCAGATAATTTAAACTGCTATTAATAGTTAGTTAGAAAGGGATCAGATTACCATTTATGTAAAATTTTTAACTATTACCGGGATGACCGTGCCTTCAGCATTTTTGAGATTTGAAAAAAATTTTAATAAATGTCCTGCTTTTTTCAACATTGTTGACCAGCATGCCTTGCATTTTCCAACTTTCTGCTCTAGTTAAAGGTTTTTTTTTTAAACAAATTGTTTAATGATGTAGCCACACAAAGCAAAGCGCTTTCCAAAATGTAAGAAATGCTTATTTATATAAAAGTAATCTTAGATTTTTTTTAAATTAAAACTTTTGGAATAATCAAAATGACCATAATTTTGAAAATTTTTCTGTCTCAATCTCGGTCTTGGTCTCGGAAAAATTGTCAGATCTCGGTCTCAAGATTTGTGGTCTCAACTACATCACTGAATTAAGGCAAACCTAAAATGCTCTTTTAAATCTAAGCCTTTGAATCGGCAATAGGCATATATCTTTTCAGCAGAGGTAAGCAATCACTGTTTCAAAAGTAGCAAAGTTACAAACGGCTGCGCGGCCGCGCAGCTAGCCTAGAACCCCCGCGCAGTACTTTCGTTTTGCCGCGCACTGCATAAGTATTGGCAAGACAAGCTAAATACGTGCTTTTAATCAGAAGCAAGCTGCATACAGTGGTGGATATTCAAATAGCTTTCATCTCATCTTTTAAGTTTTACTCCAAAAATCATGGTGATCGCTAAAAAAAAGGTTTTATCTTCGGTATCATCTCTGACTTCCCTATTTTCCTACCAAACCCAAGGTGTTCTCTAAAAAAAAAAGGTCTTCACTTCGATTTCATCCCTAATTTCCTTACTTTGTTCCCGAAATCAAGGTGTTCTCTAAAAAAAAAGGTCTTCACTTCGATGATGTAGGGAAATTTTTTTAGAGAACACCTTGATTTTAGGAGAAAAAATTGAAAGACGAGATCAAAACTTCTTTTCTTCTACATCAATTTCTGAAAATCCTTGCTTCGAGTCCCTGAGTTTGCATATCCACCACTGCTCACACAGCCTTTCATTCCGCGCACACTAAGCAAACTCTTAGAGGGAACGTTGCTTACAGCTAAAAAAATAGCCTTAGTTACCGCTACTCGGACTACTTTCCAAAAAAATAGTTTTATGACTTTGAAATATTTTTGTAGATTGAGTAGATTTGCATATTTAGAACTTTAATATATTGCATATGAATTGGGAATTTCTAAAGTATGCCCGGTAACACAATAGTTAATACTAATTATAAAGAAAGATATTTAGACCTAATAGGCTACAGTAGGTGGGGACTTAAAAGTGAAAATTTTGGAAATTGGAGATGCTAATTGTATGGTATGATAACCTAACCCTAACTCTAACCTAACCCTAACTCTAACCTAACCCTAACTCTAACCTAACCCTAACTCTAACCTAACCCTAACTCTAACCTAACCCTAACTCTAACCTAACCCTAACTCTAACCTAACCCTAACTCTAACCTAACCCTAACTCTAACCTAACCCTAACTCTAACCTAACCCTAACTCTAACCTAACCCTAACTCTAACCTAACCCTAACTCTAACCTAACCCTAACTCTAACCTAACCCTAACTCTAACCTAACCCTAACTCTAACCTAACCCTAACTCTAACCTAACCCTAACTCTAACCTAACCCTAACTCTAACCTAACCCTAACTCTAACCTAACCCTAACTCTAACCTAACCCTAACTCTAACCTAACCCTAACTCTAACCTAACCCTAACTCTAACCTAACCCTAACCCTAACCCTAACCTAACCCTAACCTAACCCTAACCTAACCCTAACCCTAACCTAACCCTAACCCTAACCTAACCCTAACTCTAACCTAACCCTAACTCTAACCTAACCCTAACTCTAACCTAACCCTAACTCTAACCTAACCCTAACTCTAGCCTAACCCTAACTCTAACCTAACCCTAGCGTTTTGCACCTTCTCTACTACTTTTCACTGTATAAACCATTGTATGGGTAAAGTCTGCCAATTTATACCAAGTTGCGGCGAAAATTCCGGACACGTTTATTTATATGGATACCATATTTTTTAAATTCAAATTTTAGGCCCACTAGCGGCCTAGCTATAGCAATTTTTGTGGTAGAGCGAGATTAGAAACCATTAAGCCAAAATTTAGTTTTTTTCAATTGTAGCCTTTGATTTAAAAGAAAAGGTGCCTGGGGAAACCCATTTCAAAGATGCATTTTTTTACTCACACAGACATACATATAACTTTTGGATTCAATAAAGTATGGGCAAAATATCACGTTTCAAAAATTACAAAATTTTTAGCCCAAAGGTCCGCAAGCTTGGTGACCAATGGGCCATACTTAAGAGACCTTTGGGCCAATATTTCTACGTGATTTAATATATCAGGAGACTAAATAAAAAATACAGATTACTCGTTTGGAGAGTTTTTGAAATTTATGTTCCGCTGGTAAAAAGTTCTTTAAATTTTTGTAGAACTTAATTCGGTAACTTAATACGTTTTTTAATCTTATAACCTTTCGATGCCTGCAAGAAGGCTCACCGAATAACACAATCTTGGCTGCCTACCACAAGACAAAATTCTTAAATCTTCTTACTGGACCTGCCCTAGGAACCAGTAACAGCAAAAATATAGTCTAGCTAAACCACAGCTCAGACTACCACAATAACTTCTTTATTAAAAATATGCCCCAATCTACTTAGGAGCCCGAATAGTATAAATCAACAGCAAATACAGATTCAGTAGCTTAATTCTTCACAATCACGTAGACAACCAAAGACTTGCGACCAAAAAACTATGAATTTACACAGCTAACAATTTTCCAATTCTAAGTTACCACAATGAATCATCGAATCATAATAATGCTTCCGAGCGAGCCTTATTTATATTACTCGGTCGTGAGTATCTCGAACGTTCTGAAAGTTACTCAAATCAAGTTAATCACAAACAATCACTATTACGTCATAGCCAAAACAGACCAAGTGGATAGTTCTGGAATGTACTCCACATTACGAAATTAAGCAGTGTTGCCATTTTCTTGTAAATAAATGTAAATTATTTAAATTGCTTATAAAACCGTTATTCCTTCGGCTATTTGAGCCGGACCAAAGCGAAATCAAAAAGATTTTTTATGAGATTGTGAATATACATAGTGTGGGCGATTTTTAGGAACGAAACATCGTTCTATATATATATATCGTGACAATAAAATGCTGCTTACAAGTCATATGTAGCGGTGTAGTCAATAATAACAATCACTAGTAACAGTGACATTTTTTTCTTGTCGGCAAAATGGATTTAGACAGCGCTTCTTTTACATATCTTTGCAGGATTGTACGAGAAATGCTTTTGCTTATTGTGGTTTTTCGAGTGCTGCTTTCTTTTTCTAAAACGTCTTTGAACAGCGTTTCTCGAGAATGGTATAATAGGCGTATCTATATTTTTATTTTTTTAAAGTAGGAATTTTTGGTATAGTTTAAAAAATTTGTACAATATTTGTACAAGATTGTTAATGAAAAATTATAATATAAATAGGTCAATGTTTGAAAACTTCAATATTCACGTTTTAAGTAGCTAGACGCCATTTATTAACGATGTCCGTAAAGGTAAATGACCGTAGGCATACCAGCCGAAAAAAATTTGTGGTTCAATACAGTTTTGCCCTAATTTTGTGACGAGTGCCCGAATCATAATTTTCTATAACTTTACAGAAAAGATTGTCTAAAATTTAGGAAGAAGACCCAGGGATACCTAAACAACCGGGATGCGAAACTTCAAAAATGCGTGCGCACAGTAGGGCTACTTAATTTTTTGCTTTTAATAAAGCTGTAATTTCGAGTTCTACAAAAGAACAATATTTTTTCATTAGTATATAGATTAATCATATTGTAACTTGCGATATCACATCTATAGAGCGTATCGTATAGTTTACTCTTGGAGATTTTTTGAAAAAGCAATACAAACAGTATTAAAAGCAAATTAACTGCAAATTTACACAATACAAAAATAAAAAGTTGATTAAACTACAAGTTCTTTATTTCTACTACAATATAAACGTTAGCAAGAAAAGAACAACTTACTTATGAAACAATTCACAACAATTACAAAAAATACATACTCGTACTTTAAAGTGAAATTTTTGACGAATTTTAAATACACTTTACTAGAAAGTTTTTGGATTTTTCAAACCATTAGTCCAAGGTTCTCACGTTTAAGAGCATTTAAGCGTTTAAATTTGTTTTTAGCAAAACAATTAAATACAGATTGAATGATGAGTAACAAATTGGAATGCCCTTCCAAGCAAAGTTGGTTGAAAGCACACTTGAAGTTGGTTGAGTTTCCACAGTACAAAAATACGCATAGCGCTAGTTTGAACAAGTAAACAGTTTAGCTTTTGCTGTAATATTTAACAGTAAACTATAATAGTATTTAGAAAACAAGCCGCTTAAAAGACGAGCAGCACCAGACTCGAGATTCACTCTTAACTATAATAGTATTGTAGATATGTGATTAGTATAACATATTGAACGATTAATCAGCGCCCATAAGATAGCTACATTACAACTGTTTCACTATTCAAAAGACTTTAAAAGTGGGTCTACACTCTACTCTGTAATTTTGTTTTGGCTTGCGCCAGAGTAAAACGAAAATATAGTATAGAGGCACCAAATACAAGCAAATATACAATTTGCATTGACTTGGGTTTTATCAAAGAAAAGAAACACTATTAGTAAAACGTACTTTAATATTCTGATCGCAAAATACGTATATTAAATTAACTTTAAGCTTTTTTCATTGTTGCTAAAAAAATAAAACATAAGATTAATAAAAACATTTGTACCTGTTCCAAATGTGGTTATTTACAGAAACAGCTACTACATAAAAAATTTTATTGAAGTACTTTAACACTTTATCAAACCAGTAACGTAACAAGCTAATATCTAGCTTTTCTACTGGCACCAGACAGACAACCTACTTGTAATTTTTGCAAATTGATTGCACCATAACGGTCAAAACTGTTCTTGCACATGCATCATCTTCTGTCAAACAAACAAAGCTTCATTTCGGTATTCTACACGAATAGCTGTATACACTTCATCTATGAGTAAAGTCACAGCTTTTTCATTACAGAAAAGTTAAGTGTTTTTTGTTTGAGTTATTGCATTTGTATAGAGAAGCTTTCAGTATTGTCAGGACATAAAAGTTGTTGCAATCTTCTAATCGAAGGTTGTTTAGGCATCCCTGAGAAGACCAAAAAAGTTCTTCACTTAGAATCTGTTCTTGATCTCTTGAACTTTGTCCCAAAAATATTGTAATCTCTAAAAAAAGTCTTCACCTTAAATCCTGCCAACACAATTTCTTGTGGCTGCCTTAAAATGTCTGATTTTGCCAAAATTTTTGAAACTTGGGGAGTGGGGCAGCTACGGCTATGTAAAGGATGTTTAATGGGCCACGTCCAATGGTCCTGTAAATAAGTGGCTCAATGGTCTTGTTTATCCTCTATTAAAAGTTGATCTAACTAAAATGTTCTAAAAGAGAATAAAATGAGAAACGTTGCTGTTTACCACAATTATATACAGCAACACACATATATTCATACTAAAATAAAACAAAAAAAACCTTAATCATAAACGTTTTCATCTCACATTATTGCACCGCCCCACTAGAAACCGCTCTTCTCCTGATTTTTCTCTTGTTCCAGTCCCAATAGCTTCCAAATGTACATGGCAGATCCTTCCAGACCTTGGCTCCAATCATCTTCCTATTTTTATTTCTATTACTATTTCTACCTTCCCATTCTTCACTCTTTCCTACCTATAAAGCTAATTCAACTTCTCGCCCTCCCTCATTTAACTAAAATAAAGCCCGCAGGGACGAATATTTCTCTCGTATCGACTCCTACTAACCACATCTTTCAAGCTTTACTACACTCTCTCTTTCAAAATAGCCACCTTCACGAACTCCTCAATTATGTTGCCACTTCTACCATTCCTTTCGGCAACATCAACCTCCCTGCTAAAACTTGGTGGTCTCCCAAAATCGCAGAAGCCGTTGCGAAGCGCCGTAAGGCATTTGCAAGAGCGCACTGTTCTGAAGAAGAGTGCCAGAACTATATCTCTATCTCAAGATACCTTAACTGCAGAAAACTTGCTCCAGCTTAAAACCCGCTTCAGTGAAGTCTTCTCTCTACTCCGCTCCATCTCAAGTTCCTCTTCTTTCTCATCCTCATCTGATCTCCCCAATTTCCCAAGCTGTCATACCCCGGTAGAGTATATCCCGCTACATTAAAAAAATCATTAACAAAATTAAATAATTAAATTTTTATTGACAACAGTCTACATAATAAAGAAAAGGTCGAGTCTAATTCGGAGAAAATCAAATCTAATTTTCATTCCAATCGTTTTTTTTTAATTAGATTTGACCTTTTTTTTGGGTCGAGTCTAATTATTGATCTAATGATTGGAGAAAGAGTTAGTTTTAGGGAGAAACTGAGTTAGTTTTAGAGAGAAAGTAGTTGGTTTAAAAGAAACTAAGTTCTTTTTGAGCATTTTAGCAAATTAAAAAAAATTTAAAAATTTTGGCAAATTAAAAATTTTCAAAATTTTTAAATTTTTTTTAAGTTGCTAAAATGCTCAAAAAGAACTTTGTGCCCGTTTTGGGCCCGCAAGAACAATTTGCGCGGCGTTTTCTTCTCTTTTTATTTCTTAGAGCAACTAATTTTGTTTCTTTTTTATTCTCACTCCAATTGGTTTTTCTTCAAATTAGACTTGACCCAAAAAAAAGAGCAAAATAATTTTAATGCAATTCGTTGGTAAAACGTGGTAAAAAGTATTCTAAAAATTAATTGATAATAACTTAATGTATTTAAGAGTAATGTGTTATTAATTTTTATGTGTAGGCTATTTCAGCAAACCCAAAAGAGTTTTAAAAAGTAAAATTTGATAATTTGACGCTACTTGTGTGCGTGAATAGGCGGACGGTTATCGCAAGGAGATCAACTCGTAGGCGTTTCGGAGATTTATCTCTGATACTTATTAGCTCGTTTGCTTATTACCTGAGGACAGAATAAGAAGTATAGCAACTCTTCGCTTCTTGAGATTTGGTCACAAGTTTAGGTGTGACAGACTATGCAAACCAACTTTTCGCAGATCTAAAATCCCACTTCTTTACTCAAACGCCAAAATCCATATAGATGAAATGAGATCGGCTCACTGTAATCTTTTCCAGCCCACTTTCTGCTCACCTTCTACTTTCCTAGAACTTTCCTCAGCTATCTCCCAACTTTCAAACTTAATTTCATCAGGCTGAACGACCCTGATAGAAATCACCTTAGTCCTGATTAAATCACCTATCCGCTTTTAACCTATTTTCCTCAATCCGGCCCACGATTCCCCTTGATATCTTTAACCCTTTAAGCCAGTGTTTCTCAAGCCATGGGTCGCGACCCAAAATTGGGTCGCCAAGGCTATGCGGATGGGTCGCGAAGGCTTGTGAATTACCGCACGTTAAAGAAAAAGATCTGCGCGCACAAGATTTGTGAAGTGAAGAACCTGCTTGACATGTCATTACAAATTAAATAGGAAGATGAAGAAATCGGAATCAGATTGAAGGTGAAGACCTTTTTTTTTAGAGATCACTAGATTTTTGAGATGAAAATCAAGATATGAGATATGGATTCAAGGTGAAGACTTTTTTTGTTTTTTTTAGAGATCAGTACGTTTTCACCACTATCAGGCTAATTTATTTGGGTCGCAGTCATCCTTCCAAATCGTTGTTTTTTAGCGATTTTGGGTCGCAGAAAAAAAAGCTTGAAAAACATTGCTTTAAGCACTGAATTAATTTTAAACGGTAAAAAATTTTTTTTAATTATTTTTTTATTTAAATGTTATCAAACTATGACAAAGACCCTAAATTAAATAAATATATATACAGTATTTCATAAAAAAAATTTTTTAAAAGGACGAATTCGTGTGCAATTTGATGAAAGACGGGGCACCGCAGGTGCAATTTGGTGAAAGAGCGAGACCCCATTTGTGGATGGACGAATGAAATCGCCCAACACCAATTCACAGGAGATTAAGCTTAACCCAAGCTGTTGGGGGTATGCTCAATCCATCAGGCCTAGTACTGGTCATGAGTATGAAAGCATCGAATCTGAATGTATTTTCACAATACTCCGTGTCCCCTCTAATGTTTGGGCAGTGGCCGGCGCGGATGCTTAGTTTGCAAGGTCGTTAGATATTTCCGTGCAGGTGCCACAAACGGGCAATCATAGTGTTAATTGGCGACCAGCTGAAGCCCACTTAAAAACCATGAAGTACTGTATATTGTCATGATTGAAAGTGCAATGGTAGGCAAGATAAATGTGGCTCTTGGTCAGCGAGCTGACTGGCTGGATGCCTGAAAGTATGGGTAATCGGTTCTGTGGAGTGGAACGCAGGAATTCAGTGACAATGCGCAAGTTTTCCACAGGCGATGGTTATAATATGATGCAAAAATAATTTACTTTATTTTTGCGGCCGGGCTATCATACATTTAAAATTTATATAAATTCCTCAAAAATTAGGCTTTTTATTTAGTTTTATTGAGTAGACAGTAGTACTTTCTTGCATTGCAAACCAATTTGCATATAAATTTTAATGAAACATGTTTATTAATATTTTAAATTTTCTATTTGGAAACATAATTTTTTTAATTAATTAATTAAAAAAACACATATAGCATTTTTATAACTCTTTATAACTTTTTTGGATATAAAAATCGAAAACTTTTTAAACATTACCCATAAATATTTTAACATAAATTTAAAAACAAAGTCATTTTTTCATGCCATGGGCCCAGTTGGACGAATTCGTCTCCTTAGGTTATGTTGTGATATTGTGCAATAGATGACGTAGTGTTTTCTTAAACGCTCTAATCTTAATCAGCGCCTTCTGCTCAAACAATTATTGGACGCGCGCGTCTCCAGGCATAGTTGTTACTAGTTAAATATGCGCCTTTATTTTGGTTTAGCAGTCAGTTTCAAAGCTATCAAGCTACTACAGCAAACTAACTAATAGCATTCTATTTTCAATACGGTTGTTTTTTGGCTAAGTACTTTTGTGAATATTTACTATTGTTTTTTTATAAACCTGTGTATTCGTGCAAAGATACAACAGGCAAAAGTGGCGACGAGGATTCAAGGAACTCAACTGCGTCAAGAAAGAAAAAAAGAAAATTTGTTGAATTTGCATTAACAGCTTGAATTGTCAAAATGAGTGAAATTTCCGAACTAATTTTGTTGTTAAATAAGCAACACCAAGAGCAAATGGCAGTTTTCCGCGGCGAGCATCAAGAGCAAATGGCAGTTTTGCGCGACGAGCATCGCGAGCGGAATAGGCAACACCAAGAGCAGAACAAGCAACACCAAGAGCAAATGGCAGTTTTACGCGGCGAGCATCAAGAGCAAATAACAATGCTTCAAGAGCAGATAAAAATTCTACAAAGCAGCTTGAACAACCCGCGAGAAAATGTTCCAACACCGATGGCAAGTTTTCAACCATTCGATTCTACATCTGAGTTATGGACTGATTATTTGGCAAGGTTCCGAACATTCGTCACTGCTAACTCTATTCCCGACAACAAGCAAGCACAAATTTTTCTTACCAACCAATCTAACTCCGTTTACAAAATGCTTAGCAACTTAGCGGCTCAGCAACAACCTGTGAAAAGCATACATGAGCTAACCATGAATGATATTCAGACGTTTATGGCAGAGCAGTTTGACCCAAAACGGTTTGTTGTCAGAGAACGTTTCAAGTTCTGGTCTGACATGAAACGCAAACCTGGCGAAACTATTCCTGAACTGGCAAGCAGAATACGACAAGATGCAGCTACGTGTGATTTTCAATCCATTAAAGATCCTTTAGATGAAGCCTTGCGAACTAAATTCATCTGTTCAGTAGATAACGAAGCAGTTTTGAAGACACTCTTCAAGCTCAAGGACGATGAACTGAAGTTTAGCAACGCCATCAGAGTGGCTCAAGAAGTGGAAGAAGCAGCCAAGGTAGCAAAGGAAACCGTACACGGTCAACCTTCTACGTCGGTGCAGAAAGTTTATCACGCAAAGTCCAAAACTTCCAAAACGCAAGAAAAGAAAACCGCCTGCTTCAGGTGTGGAAATTCTGGACATTTTAGCAAAGCTTGTCCCCACATTAAAGCTGTTTGCAGCTTCTGCAAGAAAACAGGTCATCTGCACTCTGTATGCATGTCTCGACTAAGAGATAATAAGCTTGTGAAACAACAGATGAAATTGGTGCACAAAGTCCAATGTTCTGTTTCACCCATCTATCAAACTATTAGACTTAATGACCACAGAATTAAGTTTGAAATTGATAGCGGAGCCAGTGACACATTTTGCTGTGAAGCGACGTGGCAAACGCTGGGTAAACCCATTCTACAACCTGTATCAGTTCAATATCAAGTTGCTGAAGGTAGCCCGCTACCCGTCGTGGGACAATTCCAATCAACTGCAAGTATTGATGGAAAATCACCTGACGTGACTTTAGATGCGACAATTCCAATCAACTGCAAGTATTGATGGAAAATCACCTGACGTGACTTTAGATGCGGCATGACTCTTTAGATGCGGCATGTATTCAATTATGTGGAGAGTTTCCTACTTTATTTGAATCTACATTGGGTTGTCTAAAAGATTTTTCACTGGACATACGGTTTAAACCTGAAGCTAAACCTATTTTCAAGAAGCCAAGACCTGTTCCGTTCTCAATCCTACAAGATTTAAACGAAGCATACGAAGCAGGAATTAAGAGAGGTGTATGGGAGCTTACAGATTTTAACTCGTACGGCACCCCCGTGGTTCCTATTCGAAAGTCTCCTTTGCCAGGTCAAGCAAAAGCAAGCATCCGAGTTTGTGGAGATTATTCGGTGACTGTGGAGATTATTCGGAGATTATTTGTGGAGATTATTCGGTGACAATCTTTTTTAGCATCTGTGCAGTTTTATTCCAAATTCTTACCTCCATATTTTTCGGAAATCACCGAGCCGTTGTACAAGCTTACACGCAAAGGACAACAGTGGAATTGGGGTGAAGAAGAAGCGACATCTTTCAAAAAGATCAAACGGTTACTATGCACAGAGACTGTACTTGCGCACTATGACCCATCTCTTCCGTTGGGTTTATCTTGTGACGCCTCAGAATGCGGAATTGGAGCGGTATTATTTCATCGCTTTGCAGACGGAAGCGAGCGTCCGATTCTCAATATTTCTAAAATTCTATCGGCAACACAAAGACGCTACAGCCAAATACAGAAAGAAGCACTATCCTTAGTGTATGCTTTGAAGAAATTTCATCAGTTTCTCTACGGTCGTAAGTTTATTGTGGTTACCGATCACAAACCTTTAGTGACCTTGTTTGCCCCTGATAAAGGTACTCCTGCAATGGCCGCGAATCGACTTGCACGATGGGCATTACTAGTCCATCAATATGACTACACGGTGGAATACCGTAGAAGCAAGGACCATGGCAATGCCGATGCTCTTAGTCGCTTGCCATTCTCAAATGACACAAGTTTTGATGGGGAGGAGATGGAAGATGATGTCGATAGCGTTTGTTTAGTTCGAACAATCAGTCGTCAAATCAATCCTGACAATCCATTGCTTGTGGTCAGAGAGACTGCCAAGGATCCAATTCTTTCCCAACTAATGCGATTTGTGAAGGAAGGATGGCCGCATGCATTTTCGGAAGAGCTTAAAGACTTCAAAAAGTTGGAAAATTCGTTGTCAACAGAGAATGGTTGCGTTTTTTACGGCTTACGGGTAATAATTCCTTCAACCCTACGTAATCATATTCTTAAATTATTACACCTTGGACATTTCGGCATGCAACGGATGAAACAACTTGCCAGGTCAACTGTCTATTGGCCTAGAATTGACTTTGACATTGAGGATTTATGTCGCAAATGCACTTCCTGTGGCCAATTTCAAAATAAGCCGGATAAACCTTCAATTCATCCGTGGATGATGCCAGAAAAACCATGGTCAAGACTCCATTTGGACCATGCGATCAACTTTCTGGGAAGAAACTGGTTAGTCCTTGTAGACGCTTATTCAAAATATCCTTGCATTCATCCAACAACCTCAACGTCTTCGAAAAGTACTACTGCTATACTTGAACAAGAATTTGCTCATTTCGGATATCCCCACACGTTGGTGACCGATAATGCCACAACATTCATGTCTCAAGAGTTCCAAGCTTGGTGCAAACAACGAGGCATTGTACATCTCACCGGAGCACCTTATCATCCAGCAACAGACGGTGCTGCCGAGCGTTTGATACAATCGTTCAAACAGGCATTGAGAAAATCCTCGTTACCTCCAAAGGAAGCTTTGCAAGAATTTCTAATGCAATATAGAAGAATTCCTTTTGCATCGGGACTGTCACCAAGCGAATTGTTGAATGGAAGAAGAATACGCACCAAAATTGACACTTTGGTTCCATCCATTCCGTATCTCCTGCAGGGAAGACAGTCAAAACAAGCGAGCAAGCATTCAAATGCTGAAGACTCGGAAGTGGTTTCGAAAGTCGAACATCATTACTCACTAGGAGACCCTTGTTACGCACTGTACTT
This sequence comes from Diplosoma virens, assembly GCA_963680785.1. Lineage (NCBI taxonomy): Eukaryota > Metazoa > Chordata > Ascidiacea > Aplousobranchia > Didemnidae > Diplosoma > Diplosoma virens. The sequence goes on along the minus strand of OY796882.1, from coordinate 46,335,871 downwards.
CGGCCCTAGAAGAGATCGTGACCCACGATGGGTGCCTGCGATAGTTACGAAAGTCCATGGTACACGAAGCGTCAATGTACGAGTCATTCCTCGAGGACCAACTTGGAGAAGACATCTTGATCAACTTCGACCTCGATACGGTTCGGATCAAGATGATGATCCCTGTGAAATCCCAACGAGCGTTTTGTCTACAGAAACACTTCCAGCCGGGACTGACCACGCATCTAGTTCTTCTTCGATGAACCAACGCAACAATCCGAGACTACCAACCGGAGACGAGTACGGGCGACACAATCTACGACGATCAGCGAGAACAAAGAGACCTCCAAAAAAATATTGTTGCTAATATGTATATATATTTTTTTGTCGTAGTTTATTTGGGGAGGTGTTGTGATATTGTGCAATAGATGACGTAGTGTTTTCTTAAACGCTCTAATCTTAATCAGCGCCTTCTGCTCAAACAATTATTGGACACGCGCGTCTCCAGGCATAGTTGTTACTAGTTAAATATGCGCCTTTATTTTGGTTTAGCAGTCAGTTTCAAAGCTATCAAGCTACTACAGCAAACTAACTAATAGCATTCTATTTTCAATACGGTTGTTTTTTGGCTAAGTACTTTTGTGAATATTTACTATTGTTTTTTTATAAACCTGTGTATTCGTGCAAAGATACAACAGGTTAATTAAGTTTTATATTATTTATTTTTGAAAATTAACAAAGTGATTGATTTTCCATGCAAGAAAATACTACAATCTACTCATTAAAAAAAAATAAAATGATTACCTTTTGAAGAAGTCGTATAAAATTTAGCTTAAATATCACCTTCTCATCAATTGCATAAAAGTGCAAAATAGTGTCACATGATAAACAAAAAACTAACCAATCTTTCATCAAAGTTGCGAAACAAAAATTTTTTTCTAAACTTTGAAAAAAGAGAATCGTCCCATTTGGCTTGGAAATGAAAATTTTGTCATATTAGACCCGTCATAACGTGTTTTTTCAAACAGGACTTATTTGTCCCCTTAGGCCTTAAAGGATTAATGATATCTTCATCAATCATATCTTTCCATCACCCTGGAAACAATCAGTCAGCATCTCCATTCTTAAATTAGGCAAACCCTCCGACTCACCCTCCGCCTATTGCCATTATTTTTCTCACTTCTTGCACTTCCAAACTTTTGGAAAAAATGGCTCTCGGACAACTTGCCTATTTTCCAGAGTACAACAATATCCTCTCACCCGTGCATGTTGGTTTAGACCTGATAGATCGACTGCAGATCAGGTTCTCCTCCGCTCAGAGTTTATTGAGATTTTTTTCACCAATCTAAATCAGTTGCACGTACAGTCCTTGCCACTGTGAATTTTGCAAAAGTTTTTGACATGGCATTCTGCCCTTCTCATTAAACTTCTCTATATTGGTCTTCCGCTCTATTTTGTCGAATGGATACAATCTTATCTGTCAGATCGCAGTTCGAAAGTCCGAATCTATAATTCTTGTAGTCTAGTTCCCATAAAATTACCTCTAGCCTACAATTACCTCGCGAATCTCTAATCCTATATTTTTCTAAACCTGCCTGGTCTACACTTTCGTCTTACTCTATCTCATACCAATTTCTTCCCCATGTTCTCGTAACGACTCTCCTTTTCTCCGTAATGCCGCCGCTGTTAGCCATCTATCAACCCTCCCTCACAACAACATCACTGCCAGGGCTAATGGCTCAGTTCATGGCGGGATGGAAGGAGGAGCAGGGATTCACATTAAATGTACTTAGTGTCTCACTGCTGCCTCTCTTTCCTAGCCGCTTGAATGCTGGGCCACCAGCATCTATAGCGCCGACACTTATGCCAATCTTCACCATCTTGAGTCGTCGTCGTCATCGTCGTTTGAAGGGTATCCACTCCAGGTCAGACACAAACAAGACTGGGGCCGAGGGTTTATCCTTTTACTACCCCAGGATGCTGCATTGCCTGAATCAGATGCTGGCAGTGATGTCATTAAGCCAGCATCAAGTTTCGTCATCCAAAACCGTCAGACCTTGTGCTCCATGTGGTGCCCAATGTATAGGGCACGCTGTTAGTACATGGTCTGCGGTTTGTTCAGAGGCGCAACACTCGCAATTCGGTGAAGGAGCGAGACCCCATTTGTGCATGGACGAATGGAATCGCCCAACACCAGTCCGCAGGCGGTTGAGCTTAACCCAAGCTGATCGGGGTAAGCCCATACTAACAGGCCTGGCACCGGTCTCGGGCACAAAAGCACGGAGCCTTTTCACAGTACTCCGTTTTCCATTTGTGATTTTTCCATTCAGAGGCGCGGATGCCAAGTCTGGCAAGGATGTCCAAAAAAATTCCGCGCAGCTGGCACAAACGGGCGTCTGGATCTTAGTCTCACATGGCGAGTATCTGAGGACTCACTTAAAAGACCATACAAGATATGATCGGGGTCCAGAGATCCACGGTAAGCCAAGGAGAGTGTCGCTCCCATTTGGCAAAGCTCAGCTGGCTGGATGCCTGAGAGTACAGGAGGTGGTCCGTTGGAATGGGACGCAGGCATCCAGTAACTATGCGCAAGGCGTCATTCAAGACACTGTCAATGAGGCGAGTGTGAGCACTGCGACACCAGACTGGCGCACAGTACTCAGCTGTTGAGTAGACTAGAGACAAGGTGGCTATGCGTAGTGTTTTAGCACTAGCACCCCATCCCAAGCCCACGAGTCGCCTCAGCAGGGTGACGCGCGAGGATAGTTTTTTGCGCAATGCCACTAAATGGTGACGAAACGTGAGCGATCTGTCCAGTTTTACCCCTAGATAAGTAGGTTTGGACAGAACGATAAAAGTCTACCGTTGTAGTAGACCTTTAGCTCACGTTTGGCCTCTCGTTTATTTAAGTGAAAGGCTGCCGTCACCGTCTTAGTGTGACTGAGCTTCAACCTCCAAGTCTGGAGATACGCTGACAGTGTGGACATGTCTTGGCTTAAGGTCCCCTCCAAGTCCTTTCAGTTTCCAGAAGAGTGCAACAATGCTAAATCATCAGCATAAGCAAACTTTCTGGAAATCATGGAAGGAAGATCGTACGTATAGATGTTAAATAGGATGGGAGCCAAAACCGATCCCTGAGGAACGCCGTTTTTAAGACGGCGTAGCCTGATTTGCTTGCTGTCACCGGTGGTAAGGGTGAAACTTCGATTTCGGACAAGCTCCATGACCATTTTGACCATGTGCGTATCCGGAAGAAGTCCCAGCAGCTTGCAGATAAGGCCACGGTGCGAGGCAGTGTCATAAGCAGCTGTCAGATCGATAAATACGGCACCAGCCTTCTTTTTAGCCTCAAAAGAATCCTCGATGTTCTGGGTTAGCAGAACAACTTGATCTACAGTTGACTTCCCGCGTCGGAACCCAGCCTGCTCTTTAGGGAGCAGAGGATCGATTAATGACTCAACGCGGGCGTAGATAAGCCTCTCGAGGACCTTGTAGGGGACACAGAGCATTTTTGGAATTGAGTGAAAAAATGTGACTCATTTTCGGAATAATATTATTTAATATACAAAACGAAAATAACGAAATCGTTTGTCTGCAAAATAGAAGAATAAATAACAACACGACTCAAAACTAAACACGCTACTAAACTAGAGCTTAAGCTTACTGAAGTAGCACGTACTAAGTCAGAACACAACTGTACAGACAAACGATAAGCCAGAAAACAACTATACAGACAAACGAATTGTGACGCAATAGTATGAACTAAGCCATAGCATTTGTACATTGAGTGGTGTATTTATCACTTGTGGTCACGTGCAGTGATGGCTTTAAGAGAGGCGAACGGAGCGGCCGCACAGCCCCCTGCTAAAAAACATCAAAAAGTGGCACTTCGTAAAGTATTGCTCTATTTTTTTATAGTCGTACCAGGGCAGTGGCATCTCTAAAATAAAGACTTTTATAGAGATCACTTGGTTTTAAGGCACTAAAAGGTGGCTTCTCCTTAAACAATGACTTTTTACAGATCACACTATTTTGGAAGACTAAATAGTGGTCCCCCTAAAATAAAAACCTTTTTTTAGAGATCGCTTTGCCTTGGAACACTAAAAAGTGGCTCCCCTTTTTGTAAGGCCATTACTGACAGTGTTGCAATAATTCGAGTCTAAATGTGAAGCTCTTAGAAAGACTCGAAATCGATTTGAATCCTCATATTGGCTCAGATTCAACTCTAGTCCGCTCCAAACAAAAGCTTAATATTGGTAATGTCTATGTTCAAAAATAAAACCCAACAAAAGTTATAGAACAATTTTTATTTTTAGCTTGATCGACTAAAAGATTAAAAAGATGTCTTAACTTGTTGTTAATAAAGTTAAAAAATGCATAGACTTTTTCGTTGCATTAATTAAAAAAAGAGTTTTAAAAATAAAGTTTCTTTAGCTAGCAGTTGGCATTTGATGGACTTGAATTCGAAAGAATATAAACTTTGGCAGATTCGGACTGGGACTCGAACTTGACTCGATCATATTAACAAGAGACCAGAGTTACGGCTTTAAAAAAGTCAGATTGGATTCGTACTCGAAAGTTGTTGAATTTGAATTGACCTGAGTCTTCTAAATATTGTGATTGTTATAACTCCGTGTTAAATAACTGTAACTTCAATTTTTGTTTAAGAACCTCAATTTTGGTAGCCTAAAGAAAACCGTAAATCAAGTTGTCGAAAAAAAAGCTGGCTCGTCCAATAATATAATGGAATTCAATTATTTTCTTCGTCCTCGTAGTGCTGAACTTCTTCAATAAGGTCAGCAAATACCCCCGAGTCTTAACAACTACCTTTATATTTAAAATGCGTATCTCTGACACCCTGAAGAAAAAACTATAATTGTAGACTGAGATGGAGATTGAATTTTTTTTTTATTTGCGGTTAAATACCAGCGCAGCAACCCAGCAGAACACAGCAAAAACATCAAAATTCATTCAATCAGCAAAATGATGGTCACTTGACCATGCAGCCAATTATTGTCAAAGTTTCTTTAGCGAAGTTATAGTCACACTGACTGACGGGAGCGATGTTTATAACAAAGTTGAATTGGGTTACGTATTTTAAACCTACAAAAGTCTGACAAAACATGTAAATTGACAGCAGTCCACAGTCTATCAGTCTGAAAAATTTTTGGTTGCACTATCATTAATTATTTTACAATTAGGTGCAAGGTTTGAGTTCATCTAAGCAAAAAATCGCATATATTATAACTCTATCCAACATCTATCCCCATTTTAACTTAAATATAAAATTATGCTTGGGCCAATCAGATATTTGCACTTCACTATATCGACAAAATAAAAACTTAATAAAAACACTATTTAAATTAATAAATCAAATAAATATTAAGTTGAAATAGCAAAATTCATGCATTCATATTAATCATTCATAACTTTCCAAAAAACTTGAATCAATACTTCAAGTAAGTTGTACAACTACATTAATATAACTGGATCAATTAGGCCTGCAAAACAACATTATTACAAAAAAAAAAAAGAACTCATATAGGCCTACTGCTAATTCTTATGTGTTATCAGATTTTCCAGCTGTAAAAATTGAGAATAAATTTCTTTTTATTAACGAAAAGTTATTTAATTTTAAAATACTTGTGAGATATTAGTTATAAACATAAGATGCCTGTTTTTTAGTAAACTTTGTAAAAGAAAATCTTTATCAAATTATTTAACAACTGCAATTTTGTAAAATACCCCCCCAAAAAAAATCAATGCATATTGTCGATACAATGCTGTATTTATTTTATTTTTTAAAAATTTTATCAAAATATCATAACTCAGATTTTTGAAATAATTGGGTAGCTAAATAAGATGAGTCTTTCAATTAATTTATTTATATATTTTTTCAAGCATTTGATCTAAGCACTTACAATTAAACAGCACAAATTTGGTCCAATATTCAGTAAGAAGTGACATTACATCACAGCAGTAGATAGGCTACCTATTTTAAGAATTAATAAAATACAGATATGTATTTTACTGTGTTTTTATTTTCTTAATTTAATGTTAATTTTAATCATTTTAAAAGCGATTGGGCTACTAATATTTTATGCTGTTTTTCATTATTGTAATTTCTATGTTTATTCTTTTTCGACTCTTAGGACAACTTTGCAGGCGTTATCCAAGGTAATATAAAACCTAAGATTACAGATAACAATTTACGAAATTTACTGCTCTTACATCAACATTATTAATTTTCTATGATATATCTGGAGTAGAAACAATGCAGAAAACAATAACAAACAATTTGGTAATTTACTGGCCGCATTCCAAACTGACTGACCGGTTAGTCTTGTTGTGGCTGACTATCAAAAGATTTTGTTTTTTGATTGACTCGTCCAAAATCCGGACTGTGAAGAATAGAGAGTTCCTGAACTAGGCATAATCGTTTTCAAGAATTTTGATTTCCTGGCATTTAGACATAAAGCAATGTAGTGAAGTACGGAATAATGCGTTTTGAATGTCAGATTCAACAATTCGATCCAATCCGATTCTAACCTACTATAAATGGCAGTTTGGGTTATCCGGCTTGGACCAAAAACCGCCTCAATCCAAATCCTGATCCGGTCCTTGCTCATCTATGCCGAGCAGTAACTCACCGTTCCCAACTTTTCTTTTTAGAAATTATTTTATGTTGCTGGAGCCGGGGTCGGAGCGGGAATCAGAGATATAACGGATAGTTTTCTGACGCTCCACAATCACATCCTTCTTAGGCACCGAATATATTATTAAAACGTTACACACTGCAGTAATTAGCTTTTTTTAACTTCAAATAGTCAGAATTTAATTTGCAAAGGTAGACAAGGTGTAGCAAAAACCTACAAATGCTTTTACTTTTTATTTTATTGTCTTAAAATAATTTGGAGTAATAATTTTTTAATAAATTCATATTAATTTGAACCATGTAATATAATAAATTAATGTTAAGTTTCAGTATCTAATCTATTTTAGTTGCTTAACTTTGTTAATACAAAAACAAACTGTATATAATAAAATTACTGTGTTATTAATAAATAGACTTAGAATGCTATTGAGTTATAGTTTTTAGAAATAAACTCATTTAAAAGTTTAGCCTATAGGTTTATATAAAAAAGTTTTGAAATTTTTCTGTCAGTTTTGCTTGAGTTAAATTTGGCATTTAGTGATAAGTATTTAAATAATTGATAAATGAGCTCTAAAAATCTGAATTTTTTGTTAAAAATAAATTGTTTTATTTTACAAAATGTTAAAAATTAAGTAAAGATTACATTGTAATCAGTATTGAAGTGTTTTACATATATCTTGATTCTAGTCTTAACTTTTGTAATTTGGGTGTCTTCTAGAAGAGACCATAAAGTTTGTCAGTAAACTAACTAGAAATTCCCTCTTCAACACCAAAAAGAAATAAAAAAAGAGAAAAAAGATATCATAAAGCCATAATAAGCACAGGGGAGATTTTAGGTTAATTTCACTAACAAAATTTGGCCTTTTGTATTTATTGACTCACTGTCATTTTTACTTTTCTCTTGTTTGTAATTTTCTTTTGTATCATGCCCTGGTTTCTAATTTTTTCTCATATTGCAATGTTTTTTTTTCTGATTGCGTCTTGCATTTTATTTTCTTTGTTTATTGTATGCTGCATACATAATTATTCACTGTGAACAATTTTTTTAGTGAAACTAACCTGGAATCCCTTTGTAGCACTAGAATGGAATAAAAAAATTTAGAGGAAGGGATCTTTTTAAACAGTGATAATGTCCACTGGGAGGATTTGGGTTAGTTTCATATACAAAAGTGCATGATACAAGAGAAAACTAGAAGCAAGAAAAAAAGTAGAAACAAGAGAGTGTTAATAAGTACAAAAGCCCCAAAAATTGCTCACAGTTGCTTGAAGAAACTCTGTTGTTTTGCTGCAAGAAATTAAGGACCATATAAATTTTGCCAGAATTTAAGAGTTACAAAAAAAATATAAAAGTTAAAATATAAAAATTAATTTTTTTCAGATTTTTATAATAAATCCAAATATAAGCAAAATGATTTTCCTTTTGTTATATTTATTTATTAGTCAATGCAAGTAACTGACAAAACAATTAAATGATATTTAAGGTTTTATACTGTCACTTGCAAGGTTGAAGAAACTTATTATTTGAGCTGTATTTGTAACCATTATTTAATTTGGCTTTTAACAATTCATAATTGCTTAATGTTGCATGTGTCCTACTTGTATCATTATCTTAATGTTTTTCAAAGAATATTAGCATTATTAAATTAAGCTTAAAATTGTCAAGAAATTGTCTATATCTGCCATATTTTTTTAGTTCTTATTTACTATTTGCTATGATGTCATTTTGGGCTTTTGTAAGGAATTTCTGAAAGGGATTTCCCTTTCTCTTTTTGTGGCTGCTTCATATTCTTGAATTTTTTTGGAATATTTTTTTGTTCTTGTGAAGGTTTAACTGCTCTCAACCTGTTTTTTTTTCTTTTGGTTTTTAAAGAATTTTCAATTCATTCTATAAATACAAAAATGTCTTTTCATAACAATTATTCATATGAGCTGGATGTTTTAAGCTTGATTTGATCCTTTATTTTTGCCATGGTATATAGTGAACAAGATGGTCAAATGGAAATATGGATTAGAATTTTTGCTTGCCTTATAAACACAAATCTTATATTTTAACAATTATTTATACAAGTTAGATCTTTTGAATTTGATTCAATGACTATTTCATTACAATAAACAAGATGTTCAAATAAAAGTTTGCATTATAATGTTTAAATCTTGTTTTACATTTTAAACACAACAAAGGATTTTAACAATTGTTTATACAAATTGGGTCTTTTAAGCTTAATTCAATCACTATTTCACCACAGTGAACAAGATGATGAAATGAAAATTTGCATTAAAATTTTAAAATCTTGTTTTACATTTTAAACACAATAAAAGATTTTATTTTAGCCATCATTTATGCTAGCATGATTTTTTAAGCTTTGCTATTATAGATAGTGAACGAGATGCTCCAATGAAAGTTTAGATTAAAAATTTTCAATTTTCACTTTATAAATGCAATAATGTTTTTATTTTAATGATTATTCACATCAGCTTGATTCAATCACTTTTCTCTGCCTTAGTATATAGTGAATGAGGTGATAAAATGAAGGCTTGCTTAAGAATTTTTAATTCTCATTTTATAAACACGATAAAGGTTTTTATTTTAGCAATTATTTATTTCATTTTGATGTTTTAAGCTTAATTCAATCACTTTATTTTGCTACAGTATACAGTGAACAAGATAGTCAAAAGAAAGTTTGCATTATATATAACTTTTAAATCTCATTTTACATTTTAAACTCAACAAAGGTTTTTACTTTAGCAATCATTCATACATTTTTTTAAAATTTTGTTTTAGACTACAAATTTTGTGATATGCTGTTTAAAAGATAATGCCTGAAAAATTTGAATTGACATAAATGCAATTGAAAACAATGTTCCACCAGCGCAACTGCAAAAGACACTGCTAAGCTGCAAGGGCATACTGGCGGCGGTTCCATTATGCTAACCACATCAAGTTAGCTAACACAGATACGGGTTAAGACAAGCAAAACCCTGCAGTTCCCATTACAAACATATAGTAAGAATGGTCAAGTCAATCAACAAGCAAGTGCCGACAGACCTGTTTCGTCCTTATTAGGACTCGTCAGGACACTACAGCTTGTTGTTGACCCCAGCTGAAAAAGTTGAAAACTTAAACAGCTGGCACAACTTTCTGTTTGTGGTTTTTTGATTGACTTGCTTGTTGATTCACTTGACCATTCTTATTATATGTTTATAAATGCAATTGTTGTTAAAAGCTTTTTATTTGACTAAAATACATCGTTTATTTAATTGTTCAGACTTTTCAAAACTTATCTGTTTTTTAAGAAAGTAATTTATCATTATAATACAATGAGACAGTTGCTTTGAGCACCAATGCTGCATTTATTAATAAAATATATATTATTTTTAAGAAGAGCATATAAATTTTAATGTGCTTAACTTCTTCATCCCTTAACCCATATCCTCCTAGCGTCAGTTTAAACTGACGGCACAAAAAGAAGAATTTTAAGCACATTTGATACTTGTAGGACTCCAGTTTTTAGATTAAATTGACAATGAGGAATCAAGCTAATTGTCTGACCGTTTTAAATTATAAATAAAAAGCTATCGCGATATTTACAGCAGCCTAATTTAAAAAAAAGCATTTTTTGTATTGCAAAAAGAAGTAACTGCCATCAAATGGTTGCGAATTGAAAATAAATTAAAAAATTACTAAAGATAGCCAAAACATATATTATTGAAGTGGTAATAAGCAAAAAAAGAATCAAAAATAGGCTTGCAAAAGTTTTGCGATTCATTTACTTCCATCAGTTTAAACTGACGCTAGGAGCAAGAGGGTACACTCAAATGTTAAACACGATTTCTTTTATCGAATGCGAAAACCTGATAAAATTATATCATTTCTTTGTGATGTCACAGAATGGTTGCGGTTTTCGAGTATTTGCAAATACTTTGTTAGTTAATCGGTAATTGAGAACTGATACAGGACTAGTCGACAACTAGTTGATAAGCCAAGTTTTTTGTTATTTGCTTATCTAGACAGAAAGCATGCTGGGAGCAACTCTTGCCAGGAGGTAGAGTAATATACACAAATTTTTTTTTATTTTGGTCGGACACACTTTACTGGGATTATTGTTTTAACAGGCAGCCTAACAAGTTTAAATCCAGTTGAATCATGTTAACTTTAAAATTGTTCATTAGAGCTAAATAACCTAGAATGTAATTGTTTACTTGTGTCTGTTTATTGACACTGAAAATCACTATAAATTAAACAAAGCAGTTGACAGAAAGTATTGAGTAGCTTGAGTTTTTTTTTTTATAAGCGACAACAGTAATATTTGCAACTGCTAATCCTAGCATTCCCACGCTTTATCCATTTAGGTCGCTATGGCTAACCTGCTGCACGAAAACAAAAAGATGACTGTTTTTGAAGCATTAGTAGTACTTGAAGCTTTGGAGTCTAAGCACAGCTTTGTTGCTGGTGAATCTGTGTCTACTGTAAATGTTATCATTTTCCTCCCAAAGAATGATGGTATAGACACCGACGAAGATGATGGAAATGATGTTAATTGTATTCCAGAAAACCTTTGCGGAAGGCAACTTCCATCAGATGCTGAATAGGATTTGCAAGGAACAGGAGGCACAAAACTGATTACTGATGAATTGCAAGCTTTAGCAAGCGGTCAGGTAAGGTTTTGTATTTTCTCTTGTTTCTAGAATACTAGGTTACCTGCTGGTGACTTTCAACCAAAAAATGTTTCCCTGTCAGAACAATATTGTGTTCTGCCAGCAACAAAAAAGTAGCATATATACATATTTTAACAATGAATTTATAGATCTTGCTATACTATGATATACAGTATCTTCATACAACTGCTTTATCAATCTTGCTGCAATGCTTGCATTATGTGAACTTGGTACACAACGCCAAATGTTTTTAAATTATATAATTTTGTATTTCATGTTGGTATTCAACTTTATAATGTGTTTTTTAGAGAAGAATGATGAAACTTCTTGTTTCAAAACTGAAATGGAAGAAGGGTAAAATGGATGTGCATAGAGTTCTTGATAACTAGATCTTGACACAGCCTTCCTTTGAAAAGCATATCTTGCCACATGAAATATTTGAAAAGTTTATGACGACTGAAGAGATGGAAAGAAGATGTTTATAATCAAATAATTATGCTCGATACAAAAGCAACCGCTCATTCATGATGACCATAAAAAAGTTGAAATAATTCATTGCCATCCTTGTGCTGAGCGGTTATAATCAATTGCCATGACAAGAAATGTATTGGCAGAGGAAGGAGGACAACCACGGCCGAATGGCCGCAGCACTGATGATCAAGAATGAGTTTGAAGAAAGCAAACACTTTCTTCATCTTGGTGATAATAAAAGCTTGGATAAAACTGACAGATTTGCCAAAATTAGACCTGTTTAGACCAGTTTGATGTGGTAAACAAGCAGTGTGTGGCTTACTGCAAACCCGAGCAAAATCTAAGCGTTAACAAATCCATGGTACCATACTTTGGGAAGCACGGAGCCAAACAATTATATCGTATTCATGGAAACCAATTAAGTTTGGCTACCTAAGCTGTGGGTACAGGCAAAGCCGTCGCGATGCCGTGTTCAATTCCATCCGTTAGCAAAGACACTTGTAATACACTAAAGATATGTCACAGGTTCTATTTCCTGGATTAAGGTCACAGCAGTGTAAACATGTATGTTTCCGTGCTACCAATCACTTGATTGTTAAGAGGACGCATGACAATGTGCCAAACCAGAGTGTTCAGAACCTCCCGGTACTCCTGCAATGTTTGTCTACATCCTGATTGTTTTAAAGAATACCATTTCCAATAGACAATGTTATGTAGTTTGACATGTGAACAAAAGATGTGAACTAAAGTTTTTTGTTTATTAACGATGTTATTTGTTTGTAGCCTTGCTTGTTATCAAAAATTGGTTTGGTTCAAAAATAAAAAAATTAAAGAAAAACGATCTTGTGTTTTGTTTTATATGTACCCTTCTGCTCCTAGCATCAGTTTAAACTGACGGAAGTGAAATCATTCATACCTTACAAAAAAAAGGTTTCTCACAAAAAGAGCGTTTTTTCTTTTCAAGTTACATCATTCCAAAGCTACAATAGTGAAATGAACAAAAAAACTTTGATTCATGAGGATATGGGTTAAAATGTCATCAAATTTTAATAATTTTTTTTTAATTTTTAAATCAAAAAGTTTTGAGGTCAACAAAAGCAGATTTAATTTATTTATCATATAAAAATTGGAAAAGCAGGATTATCCTGTTAAATTATTTTTTTTTGTTATGAAAAATTTGACTGTATTGTTTTAACCTTTTGGCTTTCACTACTGATTTTAGTTGATCATTAAAAAATCAGTTTTCCCTCTCACAGTCGACTTCAGTCAACTTATTTTAAAAAATATCTACCATTGAAAATGATTTTTAATTATCTCTTATAAAAAGCTTATAATAAAAATTTTGATTTGAATGGACATACTTCAGCTTAAAAGCAAATATAAGGTCTATTCTTTGTCAAATTTAAATAAATTTGGTTTAAAACACAACATATATGGATTTACATGACCCAATTTGTTTTTTTATCATATGTATCAGCTTTTTAAAATTTTATTTAATTATCTCTCTTTTTTGGTATGGTATTTTTATACATAAGGTCCAGCATGATTTTATGCTTCAAACCTTGACTTTCGATTTGTAATTTTGCCTGCTGAATAATATGGTAATACTTAAATTTGTCACAAATTAATAACCATCTCTTTTTCAGCACCAGGATAGAATAAAAAAGAAATCAAGAGAAAAAGGATCTTTCAAGAAGTGATAGAAAACGCAGGAGGATCCGAGTTAGTTTTATGAACAAAAATAATGTCAAAATCGATGAAACTTTACTTGTTCAGAGAAAACATGATTTGGCTGTTCGGAGGGATCAAGAAGTGATAGAAAATGCAGGGGGATCTGGGTTAGTTTCATGAACAAAAATATTGTTGAAATCGACAAAACTTTACTTGTTCAGAGAAATCACAAAAAAGGTCACATTTTAAACCAAATTTGGCTGTTTGGAAGGATAGAGTGGGTGTCCAAGAAAAACGATAAAAAAGTGATTTTTAAGTATTTCTAAAATGTGGGGTGGGGGTCCAGGGGAGTCTCCACTCTGAAACACTCCTAAAAAATAATTTGCAATGCTTCTAAGTGCCAAAATTGTTCTCAGCAAGCAAAAAAATGGCCTAAAGTAGTGCTGGACCTTAACTATAAATTTACCTTTGGTACTTTGGTTTATTTTTAAGAAATTTTAGTTTCAGATTTGAAAAGTTGAACTTTTGTTTATTAAATACCTTTAATTTTAAGCTTGTTAGAGTAATTTCAGTTTTCAAGCATGTAATCCATATGCTAATAAACTTTATAAATTTTAGGTGGTAGTAATCAAAGGTTTAAATTCTAAATGAGGACACCATATCCAGTAAATAACATAATAATGAACTTTTTATAAAGTATTTATTTTGAAAAATTCAATCTTGCAATTTTGCCAACTTAAGCAACCTATGAATTTATATGATGTGCAAAAAGTTCTTTGACTTTTTTACAATTCTTAAATAAGAAAGTGAGAAGCAATATAATTGAACTACATTAAGGGGATGAACAACTTTTGAAGTGATAAAGCTTTTGTAAGCTGCAAATTCAACAGGTTACTATGTTATCAAGGGATTAATGTTGGAATGTTTTCTGTTCATCACACTAGTGTTGATGCTCTCAAGAAGTGCCTTCTGAGGGGTTAAGCCAAAATACCTCAGGATAAGATTTGTGCTTTTGTGAAAGGTTTCATAGAAGAATTGAGGATATATTTTTGAAAAAAGGTAGCATATCGAGAAGTAATTTTGTAAATTGATTGTTATTGTTTGTTCTTCCAAACTTTTTATTCTAAAAAAATTGGTTTTTAATTTGTTTAAGAACTTTGTGTTTAATCTGAAGCAAGTTGCGTTGATAGGCAAAGTTGGAAGATGGACAAATTTTTTCATTTAGTAGGTGATTTTGCAAACTTTTCCAAGTTTTAGGTCCTGTCTTAAATACAGACATGTTTCAACCTTCAGCGTTTTTGGTTTGGAGTGCAACAAGTTTGCACATTTTTCACATTCACTTTGCATGCTTAACTGTTTTAACATCAATTTTATACATTACATATAATTTGAAAGTGCTTGAATTTGATGAGATTATCTTTTTTCTCGTCATCTTTTTTCTGAATCGTAAATTTTTACTTGAACTTTAATGTGACTTTAGCTGTGCAGCTCAACAGTACATAACAGTTGTTATATCACTAGTTTTTATTGTATATAAGTATTATTTATATTTTAAGATACAATAATTGCTATTGCTATTGAATGAAATTTTATCTTGAAATAGATGGATTTCTCTCTTGTTTCAATTATAATTACAATTATTGCATATTAAAGGAAAGTGTTGTAGTTATACTTCTTTCAAAATGACTTTTTAAATTTTTTTACTATTTTTATTCACCTAATTCTTATAATGTTGCTTATTTGTAATGGGTTATGACATAAAAAATTATAATATTATATGTACATTGTATTTTAAAGTCATTGATTATGCACACCAAGAAAAGTTTTAAATTGGTACACATGCTAACTTGACCTGTTTACTTTATAAACTATTTGTTTTTTAAATAGTTTTTTTTTATTTAATCACATGATTAAGGAAAAAAAGAATTCATGTTATTCATCATCACCATTCCAATTTTAATCCAGTTTAATCCCCAGTGACTGGAGGTGGCTGGATGCATCCCACTACTTCTGCAACTCTTCTTACACTTTTTCTCCAACTACATCAATCTGCCACATCTTCTTTCCTTAAACCAATTCTTTTCATATTTCTTTTAACATGTTTCCTCCATTTCATCTTTGGTCGACCCTATTTATGTTTTTCCATACGCTTCATGTACCATTGCCTCATCAAAGCATCTTCCTCAGGTTGCTCAAAACATGACCATATCAGCTCATACCATTTGCCCATGCCAATTTATCTGCTGCTTCCTGGAATCCCAGCATGTCCATCAGCTCCTCCGTATTCCTTTTGTTCACCAAATTTACTTGCACATTGCCCTCACCATAGATATTTCTGCTTTTCTCAAAATAGCTACTTAATTTTCTCTCAAACACCACATTTTGCTTCCATATAACATAGCTGATCTTACATAGCTCTTATATATCTTTCATCTGCAAAAAGAATGTTCCCAAACAATATCTCACCACACTCTCTGAATTTCTTCCATCCCACTCTTGCTCTTGGAGTTACTGCTGCTTCACATCTTCCAATGGCCTTCAACCTATCACCGAGATAGCAAAAATCATGATCATGAAAAACATAATGTTATATAAAATGTTGTTTTCCATAATCATGGACAAGTGATTAAGAGCATTGTATTCAAGATGATCTTGTGTCATTCTGTTGTGTCATTGATAAAAATGGTTTACATCACTTTTTTCTGCTTAACAGTTATAGCAAGCAGCTATGAATTTAAGTATTGTAATACCTCTTAATAAAAATTTATAAAACAAAATTAAAAATTTCAACTGGACAGCAAAATCTCTGAAAACAGGTCAATAATTGTTTGATTATTTACACAAGTATGGAGATGTGTCAGGAGGATAAATATAGAGATGAAAATATAAAAAAATGTTTAAAGCAAATATAATCTGATAAAATAAGATGGAATACATAAAAATATGTTCTCCAAAAACAACAATTTATAAAAGTTAAGTGCAGCCTTGCATTTTCTAATAAATGAAACTTTCTTTTGAAATCTGAAAATTGACAGTTTCTGAATAAAAAATTTGAATTGTGGCTATTATTGTTGTAAATATTGCATTTATATCAAATGATGTTTTAGTGTGTTTGTATTTGTGAGTTGAAATTGGCTTAATGCTTAATAATAGGTTGATATACTTATGAAAATGTACAGGGTACATAAGCAATTTGAGGACACCTTACCCAAACTTAGAAAAACAAAAAATGAAACTGTTAATCATTGAAATTTAACAATTTTTTTAACAAATTGAATAAACGTAATATTAACTTATAATTTATTTTTTATGTCCTCCTTTGGCTTTTATCACTGACTCAATTCTAGTCCAAAAATGATTGCAAGCTTTGATCAGGTGGTCTTTATTTATGTCCTCCATTGCTCAGGCTATTGCTTCCATCAGAGAGGATTTGATGTTATGGGGATGCTTATTAACCTCCCCTTCGATGACACCCCACATGTAATAATCCAAAGAATTAAGGTTCGGTGAGCTAGGAGGCTGTAAATTTCAAGTGACATGATCATGGCAATTCTCGAATATCCAATCCTGAGTTATGAAAGCTTTATGGGATGGAGCCAAATTTTGCTGAAAGACATAAGCCTTTCCATTGGCTATGCTGTCTATCCAAAGCTTTAAACAGAAGTGTTCTGAGTGAGTCAGAGCATTGACAATGTTGTTTTCTCTTGCTCATGGCCAATTCATCTCCATTGTTTTCTTTCAGCTCTTTTCTAACTTTGCAAACAAAAGATCTGGCGATTTTCAAAAATCTTGGAATTTTTAAATCACTGTGTTCCACTTTTATAGACACTTTTCATTTCATTAGTTATATTGTTACCAGCCATCATATTTTCTAAAATAAAAAATACATTAATTATTTTATTTGCTATTTTCAATTAACAAATATAAGTCTCCTCAAATGCCTTATGCACCCTGTATGTAAAATGACTGATGGTATTGACAGAACCATTTAAACTTTTTAAATTGTAGGTAGTCTGTTTTCTTGGAGGATTCTTTTAGCTAACTTTCATCAGAAAAACTTTTTGCCAATAAACTGATTCATGTAAACTGAACAAACATACAGAAGTGATGGCATCTGTGATTGGTTGAGAGAAAGAGAGCATGCAATTGACTGGTAGTGCACGTACTTGTAAAAGTTTTAGTCCATAGACTATTTTTTTCTGGCCACAGAAAACGAGGCCAAGAAATTTTGATGAAGTTGGCTTTAACCTTTCTCTATCACCATAACAAATTTGTCCTTGGGTTAAAGTTTTCTTGTTTACTGCACAAGTGAGTGCAGTACAGCCAATTGCCTGCTCTCTTTCCAAACCAATCAAAACACACTGCCACTGTCAATGTTCACTCTCTATACAAACTGCATATTTTTTCCAGTTTGCCTTTGTTAATGAGTTGTGATAAGAGTTGGTTGAATGAATTCTCGAGAAGATATTATTTTTTAAAACTACCCACAATATAAAGAGTTATAATGGTTTTATCAATAGCATGGTCATCTTAAAGTATTATATAAGAAAGAATTAATTTATGTAAGTTTATTTCATAATTTAAGAATGAAAAATGTTATGTAGTTTTTTTTAATGTAATTCAGTTATCAGATAGCTCAACAAGAAGTTTTTTTTAGTACAGTTTTATGTTTTATAGCTGAACTTCAAAAAGATTTTAATGTTAATTAAATTTTCTTTAAACTAATGTAAAAAACTTTTTAAAGGTATAAAGTTTTAATCACATTTGTTCATTTAGTTTATTTAATTTTTGTGGTAATTATGATAATTTTGTTTTATAGTGAAAAGTTTAAATCATGTTACTATTGTTTTAAAACTATATTCTAAGTATGAATTTTAAAACCATCTTTTTAAGTTTTTTTTTTAATTTTGATTGAAACAAAAAGTTGCTCTACTTTTGGCAAAAAGCTTGTGGCAATGACAAAAAGAAATCAAACAGTTGTACATTATGCAGAAAATGATGATACAGATGATGAAACAGCATTTATTTCCATAAAAAGAAAGCGAAAAAAAGCAAAAAAAAAGGTACACTATATATGATCTTGATTATAGTTTTATAAGTTAATATAATATAGCTAATTTTGCAAATATTTTAAAATTGTTTGGAGAGTAGATTTTTTTTGAGTTTAAGGTCAGATTTTTAATATTTCTGAAACTATCTTCACTCACTAGTACCAGTTGAATAATTTTTTTTTTATCAGGTTTCGCCTTTCACTTTGTAGTGAATAAGAAATAGCTATTTTATATAAATTAAAATTTTTTGTTGCTGATGGCAAATTTTGCTGGTTTCTATGCACTTTGTTTTATACTTGTTTAAGATTTTTGCTTAATTATAAGCTGCTCAGCAAGAATTTATTTATCTATTATCTTATTCAGTTTCATCTATTATTTTTTATCTTTAGGCTTAATCTGTTTTTAAAGTGTTATTATCTCATAAAAAGTTATTATTTTAACACATGTTTTATTGTTGATAAATTTTATCTTTGACAATTTCAATAAAAATATGTTTGAACAAAATATGAAAGTGTGTGTACATTGGCCATTTTGATATGAACTTTGTTTTCTGTAATTTTGTGTTTTATCTTTAGTTTTTTTCAAATTTAATTGCTGTTTTGCCCACATTAAAATATAAAAGAAAGATCACACACCATTTTGTGTCTCTTCAAGAAGAGACTTTAACTGTTGTTTGTTGGTAAAATTAACCCAGAATTTCCCCTACAGCACTAGGAGGCAATAAAAAAGAAACCAAGAGAAAAAGAATCTCTCAAGAAATGATAGTAGCCACAGGGGGATTCTGGGTTAGTTTCACTAACAAAAATCGTTCGTAATTGCTTATTAAAGAAAACCCCATTTTGCTCTGAAAGTTAAAATAAACTATAATTCAGCATATAGAGTAACTTGTTCTAGTTTACAGCTTACAATCAAATAAGGGTTATTTTTTTAACTTGAAAAAGTTATACAGGACAGCTGTAGCAATGTTAATGAAATTGAGTAAATTTTGAGAGCTAAGTTTTTTACTCATCTGGGCTAAATGGTGTTGGACTTTTTTTTCTGAAATATGCAATAAGATACTATCAAAGAACAGGTGCAAAATGTTTACTATTGTTTGATCATTGATTAATCTTGCCAAACAGCAAAAACAAACAACAATAACATCCAAATAATGATCAAATTTAAACACATAATTTTTAGTGTTGAATTCTTACAACTTGCTATAATTAAACCAGCATACATTATTTGATGCCATACAATTAGATAAACATAACAAGCTGCACATGAGACATAATTATTGTTGAAAATAATTTTTTTAGACAAAACGTTCAATAAGCTCTGATGTTCATCATGATGTAAATGTGGCCAATGATTACCCTTCTGAAGTCAAACATGCCTCTATTACTCAAGATGATGTATCTTCAACCTTAAGACCAAGGTACAGAGTTTATCAAAAAATGTTAGTGATTTCAATATATGATCAATGTTTACAATTGCAGTAACTTACATATTTCACCAAAAAGAATGTTCTTTTTGAATTATTAATAGCTAAAGCTTAACACTTGCTTGGTCTAAAAGCATTATAATTATGACTGATCAAATTATTTTTGTTACATTTTTTTGTTTTAGTGCTGATATAGAACAAAAACGGGAAAGATCAAGAAGGCTTTCACAAATAGATGATGTGCCTAGAAAAAGAAGGCGATGCACTATAAGTCATAGCAGGTTGGTAAAAAATTATTGAAGATAATAAAACTTTTGCTGGTTTTTCATTCAGTTTAACTTTTTTTTTCTTTTGACATATTACTTGATAATTTAATTAATTTTTTGATATCTGTTGTTTAAGATTAAAAACTTTGTCTAGTTGTGTGCAGCTCTGCTGTGATTGATTTTGCCACATGAACAAATGTTAACTGAAACAAATACAGTAGAAAGCTGATTTTCCAAACACTACTAAGATGGTGGTACAACACCATAGCATGGTGTGAATGACAGAGTCAATGTTGTTTAACACAGCTCTTCTTTTAGAAAAGATGAGACTTGACTATCACAAGAAGAGTAACAAATTTAAAACAAAAAAATGAGTGATCACTATACTGCTCATAATGTACCATGAATGACCATGTGTATATAAATGATGCTTTTTATTGCAAGATTGTATTTTATTTGATTATCCAAAAAAAATCAGTTATCTAAATCAGCCCTGGTCATAATTAGTTGTGATAATCAGCGTTCTACTGTATTTTGATTTTAATATGGAGCTAATTTTTTATATATATAATATATGCTTTATCAGTTCTATAATTTAAATTTCAATCTAAATTTGTACTCTTTTTTTTATAAAAAAGACAGTAACATTTTCCAGTTTATGGCCAATTGGTTTTTTATTTAACCAGTTGTCTACCAGTTCATTTTTTGTTGATATTAATAACTTACATGCTTTTTATGTTTTAATATAGCTTTAAATTGCATATTTACCATTTCAATAATAAACAGTTTTAAAAGATTTTGGTACACTCAAAAAAGTTTCAAAAGCTTTTAATAGCTGTTGGCAGTGTTGTTTAGTGGTTTGAGAACACCATGATTGCGATTGACATAGTCTTAGTTCAAGACCTAATTGCACTATTTTGTTGCGCCTTTGGGAAAGAAATTATATTTGACTTTCTTCTGCTTGGCAGTTTTGGCAAGCAGTTCAAAATTTCAGTCATATCTCTATCATGATCAATCCAGTTTTAATTCAGTTTAATTCCCAGTGACTAGAGGTAGCCGGATGCATCCATTATTTCAGCTCTTCTTTCATCTTCTCTCCACCTACATCGATCTACCTAATCTTTTTTCTTTAAACCAATCCTTTCCCTCATTCCTTCGTCTTATCTCCTATATTTCATTCTCATCAAAATTTGACCTATCTATAAAACTTAAAAACCAAATAACAATATTTTGGCATCTCTAGAAGCAGGTTCAGGTAATGTATAGTGCCTCTGCTGCTTTCCTATGAGTCAGGAGGATGAATAAGAGATAAGATAAATTTTGCTTACATCACTAGCTTGTTAGTTTTATTATACACTTTAAGAGATTAGCCTTTTGCACTATTATGACCTACTGTACAATGAAATCTTGTTAATTAGTGACTTTCAATAGTCTTATGCTTAAATTTTTTATCATCGAACAAGTGAAGAGCCAAAGTCTTATGCTGAAAAACGTGTGAGCTTTTTTCATGCAATTTCTTGCTGTAGACTTGCAAGACGTTGTAAACGATTTTTTTGGTCTTGAAAATGACTGGTTTTTTTAGTGAACTTGCTGAAAGTCGAGCATTTAATGCCAAACAAACAATCTGCCCATTGAAAATAAAAAATCTTTTTAGTGTTGTTGTTTTTTATAAAATCTGGTAATTTTTTGTTTTTATAATACAATTTAATTGTGGATCATAATTGTTTACAAGGATAGACTCTCTGAGTCAGACACAGGACTGGGCATGAAGGTTTATTTTTTTACTACCTGAAGCTGCTATAGTGCCTGGATCAGATCCTGGCAGTGATGGTCTTGAGCCAACATTGAGTTTCATCATCTAAAACCATCATAGCTTATACTCTATGTTGTGGCTGATGTATGGGATACCTGTTTAGATTTAATCTGTTGTTTATTCAGTGGACCCCATTTGTGCATGGATAAGTGGAATTGCCCAAAATAAGTCTGCAGGCAATTGAGCTTAAAGTGGCAAAGTGAGCTGTTCTGGGGTTAGCCTGTTCCAATCAGCGTGGTACTAGTCTTTGGAATGAAAACATCAATCCTGTATGTACTCTCACACTATATCTTATTCTGTTTATGATTTGTTTATAGGGCAGCACAGATGCTTAGTTTGGTAAAGTTATTCAGTAGTTTCCATGCAGCTGGCACAAACAGCATCTAGATCTTAATCTCACATGACAGGCATCTGACATGCAGCCTATGATCAGGGTGGAGAGTGTTGCTTCTAGTTTACTTACCTCTTTCAGGAATTTTCCTTAAAGTGCTTTTTTCAAGGGCATAATGGCGAAATCATTTGGTTAGACTGAGCATTAAACCCATGCTCGCAAAGAGTGTTAACACTATGGCTTGCAAGCAGAATAAGCTATTTTTCCAACTTCACAACCCATGAGCTGTTCCTTAAACACTCAAAAGCAAATCTAACTTGACAATCATTTGAAGGTCTTTAAAATCGCTTGGTTTGGATGAAGATGGGAGTTCACTTGAAGATGACGATGACATTGGTGCCCTAGCTACGTCGCAAAGACGAAGATCTGCGTCAAGAGGTGATTGAGTAGTAATGACGTTACTTTGCTATTGTTGTAAAACCTAATTTCTTGTATTACTTGCGAAACACCTGCTTCTAAATTTTTTTACAATTTCGAACTTCTGTTAAAAAATCTCAATGATTAAAAATGCCTAAAATTTTGATTGATATTTATCAATGTCCTCTCGATTTGTATTGTAGTTATGTTTCCAAACTTTGGGGTTGGAGATGTTGGTTCCATTTCCCGGATCAACCAAATCGGCACAGTTTTGCCAAGGACAAGCCACCGTGCCACGTGCAGTGCCAAGTGGCTGAGCCTATATCGCAAAGATGGGCACCACGAATTGCAACACACTTTAGCCTTTGAAGCTAAAGGAACAAATGAGGCATAAGCCATTTTAACTTCACTTACCCTCGAAGTTTTTTTTTAGAATCTTTTCCGAACATGTTGCTCAGGCGTAGCAGCCGTAAAAAGAAAACGAGATACAGCACACTCAATCTGAGCACAATGGAGGAAGATACAATGTCGAATGAAGGTTATGAGTAAGTAATTCAATTATGTATTAATGATTTAGTCACAGAAGTAGTATCTTGAAAGATAGCAAGAATTTATTTTAAACTTTATGAGACTTTGATCTTCTTCTTTCAGTCTTTCTCTTTGATCAGGGGTAGCCACAGCATATGATGTTTCTCCAAAGCATCCTGTTTTTAATGTCCTTCTCCCCTGCACCAACTTTCCCCATATCTTTTTTCACTACATCTAAAAATCTTCTCTTTGGCCTCTCTTTTTCCTCTTTCCTGGTAGCTCCATTTGCATCACCCTTCTTCCTACTTACTCCAGGTCTCTCCTCATGATATGTCCATACCACCTCAGCCTGCCCTCCCTCATCTTCATTCCTAACGGTTCTATCTTAACTGTACCCCTGATGTGCTCGTTTCTAATCTTATCTTTTCTCGTCATTCAACATTTTCGTCTCTGCAACTTCCATCTCTTCTACTTGTTTCTTTGTGACCGCCACCGTCTCAAGTCCATACACCGTTGCTGGTCTCACCACTGAACTGTACACTTTTCCTTTTAGTCTAGCTGGCAACCTCCTGTCACAGATTATTCCTGATACTTTTCTCCATCCATTCCATCCTGCCTGCACTCTCCTCTTTACCTCCCTCTCACAACTACCACTTTTTTGCACCGTTGATCCCAAATACTTAAATTCCTTTACTCTTGGCACTTTTGTGTCTTCCATCTTCACTGTTTCTTCTTTTCTCCATTTAAGCACAGATATTTGGTCTTAGACCTACTTACTTTCATCTCTCTTCTTTCCAATGCATATCTCCAGCAATCTAATCTCCACTCCACTTTTTCTTTGGTCCCTTTGCAAATCACAATATCATCAGCAAACAGCATCGTCCACGGTGGTTCTCTCCTTACTTCATCTGTTAGCCTATCCATAATCACTGCAAACAGGAATGGACTTAACGCTGATCTCCGAAGCAGTCCGACCTTGACACTTTCTGTAGTTCCTACTGCACACCTCACCACTGTTTCGCTTCCCTCATACATATCCGGTACAAGTCGCACGTACTTTTTCTCCATTCCTGATTTTTTCATACAGTGCCACAACTCGTCTCTTGGAACCCTGTCGTAAGCTTTCTCTAGGTCCACGAATACACAATGAAGCTCTTTGACCTTCCCTGTACTTTTTTGTCAACATTCCTAAAGCAAACATAGCATCGGTAGTTCCCTTTCCTGGCATAAATCCATATTGCTGTTTACTGATCTCTGCTCAATCCCTTAGCCTGGTTTCAATTATTCTTTCCAAAGTTCGGAGGCTATGTTAAAGAGATAAAAGGAGTACTTTGAGAAACTGATAAACGAGGAAAAAGACAGGGAACCTAGGACAGAGAAGCACAAGTGGTTAATGCGTCAGTAGAGAAGAAGTGAAGAATGCACTGAGAAGTATGAAAAAGGTAAAGCGCTTCGGCCAGATGAATTGCCAGTAGAAGTTTGGAAGTGGATGGGAGAGATGGGGATAAAGTTTTTGACCAGACTGTTCAACAGACTATTAATGGGTGAACGAATGCCAGAAGAATGGAGGAGTGCGCTTATCCCAATCTATAAAAACAAAGGGGACGCACAGTGCTGTGAAAGCTACAGAATAAGCCACACGAGGAAGATATGGGAGAGAATAATTGAAACCAGGCTAAGTACTCCTTTCATCTCTTTAACATAACTTCCGAACTTTGTCGGCAGCATGGTCGAGTGGTTAGAGTGCCGGGATTGTGATCGACATGGTCCGGTTCAAAACCTACTCGCGCGACTCTGTTGTGTCTTTGGGAGAGACACTTAATGGCACTTTCCCCTGCTTAGTGGTATTGGCAAGCAGTTCTAAATTAAAGTTACATCTCTATCAGATTACAAGCGGACAGCAATATCTTGGCATCTCCGGAAGTAGGTCGGGGTAATTGCTTGCCCTATGTATTAGCGCCTCCGTCGCTTTTCTTGCGAGTCAGGAGGATGTATATAGAGATAAAATAAATAAAAACATATCATCACATTACCGTTTTCATCCTTCAAAATTCTCACGTGCTGTACATCTTTTCCCACTCTGTCTCTCTGCCCAGCCAATCTGTACAACTCCTTCTCACCTTCTTTTGTTTCTAATCTAGCATACAAATCTTCATATGCACGTCCCTTCGCCATCGCAACTGCCTTCTTTGCATTACTCTTTGTACATTTTTTTTAGTATTTTCATCTCTTATTTTGTCCCATGCTTTCTTCGCCTCTTTCTTTTCTTTTATGCTCTCTTGTACTTCCTCATTCCACCACCATGTCTCCCTGTTTCCTTTTCGTTTCCCAAATGTCACTCCCAGCACAGTTTCAGCTGTTAGTGCGACTTTGATAGATTTTTTTGGTTCTTACAAAGCAAAAAGTTAGTTTTTCCATAACAATTTTAAAGAATAGAAAGGTTTTAGAATCAAAAAAATCGATTAAAATGTAACCCGGAAGTGTATAAAAAAGCAAACTCAATCAATTTGCTGTTTGCAACTCGCCATTGAATTAACAGAATTTAGACATGAACGTATAGCGTTGAACTGAGTGGCGACAAAGCGCTTCTATCCCTCGTTACAGATTTCGGTGTTTAAAAGCGAGATGCACAAACGGCTCATATCTTGCTTTACTTGAAGCTGCAACAATACGCCGTTTTTCTTTCAGAGAAGCCGAAGTCATACGCAGAGAGGTTAGCCGAACGAGACAAGCAGGCCCACAGGTTATTTTGAAGAAGCCAAAGCCACCGAATATCAAGCCCGAGTTGCGTGATCTTCTTGTTGCGCAAGGGAAATCCCCTGAGGAAGTGGAGGTACGTCTTAGTTGCTATTAAGATGCAATTGTTCTTGTTTTAAGTTTGTTTTTTAAAAATACCTGTTTGTTTCGGTCATAAGAATGTACTCTATTTAATTTGATAAGTCGACTCTATTGTTTTAATAAATGATTTTCGGTATTGTTTCGTTTTATTTTTAATTTAGATCGAAAACTATGTTAGACGTCAATTAAATAAAATGATCCTGAAGTATCGATATCATTTGGTTATCCTCATAGCGACTTCCAAATATTTGTTGTTACCAATCAAAGAATGATTTTCATTGCAATCTTATTAATTTTATTCAAGGATGTCAAACAAAAGTTAAAAAAAGTGAAGACAATTTGACATTATTAACTGACACTTTTTCAAAATTCTATGCTCATTTCTATGAACCGCACTTGAAGATGTGTAAGAAAGTTTAGCCCCCAAAATCATAAAAAAATAGAAAAACTTACCTCTTTATTCTGGCACAGAGCTGGCCAACCCGTCGGCCACATGTGGCCTTCGAAGTCTTTTGATGCGGCCCACAAAAGAATTTTAATCAGATGCTCAATAAATGTGCCCAACCAATTTAAAGGACCGTGGAATACAATTATTTTCGGCTCCGCAGTAATTTTTCGCTTCATGTAGAAAATAAACATATAGAAAAGTGAGGATCTTTTTTTTGGTCTTCCACTGAATTTGTGATTTCAATTGTGGTTATAAAAGATGTTAAATAAAAATAAACGCATTAAAGTTATAGTAAAGACCAAAAAAGAAGGGCCGTCACTTTGATTATTGCACCGATTGCGGGCCGCGCTAAACTCGCTGTTAAAAAATTGGTCACCGGTGGGTAGAAGATTGGAAACCCTGTTCTAGCACGTCATGTTCCAGTTCCTTCTCTTATTGGAACGAGTCTTGTTGTATTTTGATTGGATTTGTCACGATGTTGTTCAGAAACCTCAGCTTTCCGACATCTATACCAGCATCAAATCCAGGCATCGACAGCGGAAGAAGTTCTTCGACGACGATGACGATGTTTCCGTCGAAGTAGAAGTAGAAGCGACCGGTAACTCGGAGCGTTCTGAAGCTAGTAAGAAGAAAGAAGATGGCGACCGAAAAGGTTTGTTTTTCGCTGACGTGCAAATTCGATTCTTGCTGTCTTGAAACTTATAATCGATTCATAGAGAGAAGTTTACCGAAAGTTAGAGTTTAAGCTTAATTTAATCATTAGACAACGTTTGATTATTCCAGATAGAACTTTGGCACATCATTAGACAACGTTTGATTATTCCAGATAGAACTTTGGCATTCAAGTCGTTTAGTATCAATTTTACAAATTCAAATTTGAGCTGTGACGTCTTGGGTGAGAAAAATGTTAACTGGCCGTACTAGTGTATGGCGAATGTAGTATTTAGCATTTGATCGAGCAAATTTTCTTGTAGTTTCGAAAAAAAATTCTTTTCCAACTTTGCCTTTTCAATGGTTTTATCAGTTTTTCATTTAATTTTCTTGAACTCGATTTCATTCGACCTACACAAATTCGTCATACTTATTACTCAGGCCTGTGTTAAATTGGTTTGTATTCGCTGTTTTGCGAGATCGATCAATGACCGAATAATAGCTTGAAATTAAACTGGTTTGTTATCAATTGCTTGATGATTTTTTTCGTGCAGTCGTGATTATGCTCATCAATAATAAAAGAAATATCAAAAGGCGGATGAATGGATTGCTTAGCTAAAACAATTCATTCAACTATATAACTACAAACAATGACCGAATTTTTTTTGGCTTTGCAAAGACGAAACAGCTTTGACATTAACCGGAGTAGAAATCTACTCACGTGAGCCCCATTCTTGCAACCTGATATACCGCTTACTGGCGCCAAATATTAGTATTTTGAGTTAACATTTCACCATCTAATTGCGTGATAATTCACTTTGAATTTTTAAGATAACTTTTATACTAAGAGTTTTAAGAGCTGAATGAGGACCTTGCTTGTATTTTTGCGCATTCCACCTTTAAGATTAATCTGTCATGACTTTTTGTGAAACTTTGCGATTCGTACTTTTTACTTAATTTGTTAATATCTATAGCAAAAGCACGATATTAAGAGTTCAAGATCTCGTTATCGCTGCTTATAAATTTACTTAGTTTATAGAAAGCAAATGTATTGCTTATCGATGCAACGACTTGTTATAAAGCAGCCGATGCAATTCATCTTTTTCATAATTCGCTTGTTGTATGATGATTCTTTAATAAATAGATTCTGATAAAGAAAACGAAGTTGCTGTTGATTGCTCCGTTGGCAAGGATGCGGGGAATAAAAATTCCGATGATATTGATAATGACGAAGACAATGATGGCGATGACGACGATGACGCAGATGGCGACGAAGAGGAGGAAGAAGAAAGTGATGATGATAATGATGATTCCGAATCGGATTCGGACGATGATGATCACGTGGAGCAAGTAACAAGAAAGAAATACCAACTTCGCAAGAAAATAGCCAAACCAAGACGACTGGTTTACGGTTGGTTTTCGTTTCAAAGTTGAAATGCTCTGTTTAAAATAAGCTTTTATGAAGCAAATGGTGATCTCGTGGTGAGTTACTTTTCTCGTGATTTTAGACCTTGTTCTTAAACTTAATTTTTTCACTCTGATATGTCAATGAAAGTAAAAAAGCTCTGGTGAAAGCTCTATCGAAAGCGCTACGTCACGTACTGAATTCGAAAATTTGATTTGCGTCGTTATTTGTTCGAGCTACGCCAGCTATGATGTCACTTTTAGCATGTAAAATTACGATGTTGTTTCGAATAATTTCGTATCTTTCGCCGTTTGTTGCAAATTTAACGAATCTTGGGTCCAGATACAAACCGCGAATAACAACAGTTTTCGATCTAAATTTTGCTTCTGGTCCTACGCGTCACTAAAATGAAACTGGCCGCATATTCTTTTTAAAAAATTAAACATTAACGTTATCAGCTGTGGTCATTTTAAAATTCAACTTTGAACCGAATTATCAACCTTTTCCGAGCAGCGTTTCTCAGCTGACGAAGGCTCGACAGTCGACACGCTCCACTTCACTTTGAGCATGATCTACTTGATGACGTTGCTCGTAAATTGATTGAAGAAGACCTTTTCGTGTAGAAATCCGTCGCCAGTCGCGTCGAACTCGCTCCACCGTTCTCGATCGCATTCCGACTTCTCGTTTGCATCGGTGTCGCCGTCGCTCGACCAAAGCAAGCTTTTCCCAAAACACGACGACCCCGTATCAACAGAGACAGCGTCGAACCTACTCACAGGTGAAGTCCGAGCTCGTTTTTACGAAGCATGAAAATGAATGCTGCATGATGCACCCAAAAAGAGTTCATGAACCGCAAAATTTAAGAAGTACTGACTGTAGACCTTTTCAAAGCGTGGCCCGAATTATACTGGGCGCCATTTGGGGTAGAAAAATCGTGGATTATAATTGAAATTAGAAAAGTGGTGTCTTAATTTAGGTTTCAATTTGTCTAATATTTATGAGTTGGCTGTTCGTTCAAACTTTTTAATTATGAGGTTTAAACAAACTCGAAAAACCCTGCTATAAACCGTACATAATAGACATCCCGCTGTTATCATTTTCATGACTTTTACTCTCAAGTTTTAAGTATCGTCGTACCGTTTCAATAAGTACATTTTTAAAAAATTATCTGATTGAAAAAGTTGTTTTTGTTGACGCAGGGAGCATCAAGCACTAGTTCAAGTTCCGCTGAAGATGTGAATGACGACGAACAAAAATTCGAGAAAAGAAAAGAAAAGAGCATGATGAAAGCTAGAAACAGGTTCTTTTCGCTCGCTACTTATTTGCCTCACGCCGCTGTTAACGTGGACTTTTGATTTAGAACAAATATAAAACTTTACGCTTTTCAATGTGCTTCTTTTGAAACTGCCGTCATAGTGCTATTGTTGCGCAATATTTTAGTTGATCTGGATTGTAAAAATCAAGAAATTGTGAATGAATTTTTATTTTGTTCAGGTGTTTGCCGATGAATTTGAACCTGAACGATCTCAACACTCACGGATTCGCAAACGAGCGGAGAAAAATCGGATCGTCACTGGCCGACATTGATCCGATGAACATTGACAAATCTGTAAGGGATCAAACTAAACACTTTTTGTTGGTTTTTTTCAAAGAGATTTGTTTCGAAGGTAAAATTCGAATCTATCGGTGGGCACCGGAAGCACATTCGCGCCCTCAAAGAAATGGTCGTATTTCCGCTCATGTACCCCGAAGTGTTTCAGAAGTTCAACATCAACCCTCCGAGGTTCGCCGCTTGATTAAATCTTCTTGCAAGTTTTTAATTGTATTCCACGTTTCAAAGCTTGTCTACGCTTAGCGTAAGTTTGTAATTTGTTGAAAAGCGTACGCCGAGCTTATACGACAGGTAAAGAGCAGACCCGAATTGGACCGATTCGTTCATCATACGCAAGCACCAAAGCTAAGCAAGTTTTTCAGTATGATTCTGCGGTTGATTTGACATAGGTTCAAATCCTGATCTAGTCGAGTTTTTTTACGCTATTAGCTTGGACCAATCAGCAGCAAGCCGCAGTTGTATGGCGCTTTTCATGTTTGGGATTGTCAGGTTGCAGGGTTCAACACGTGGTCAAGGCGGAACAAGTTTTGGCCTGCGGTTGCATGTTATAGCCATTATCTTGAGACATCAAATAGGAATTAAAGAAATCACGTCATTGGTACTTGAAGTTTCCATCGCTGTTGACCTACGAATCGAGAGAATCGATGAACGTACATGATGAATTGATAATCGATAAATGTACACCGTCATGTTTGAAAGTATAATAACTTTTTTTAAACCGAGCAACTGCAACAGCCGAACGAGACGTAGACCGAGTAATGATATACGTGGTCAAGAGCGTTTTTATTGTAAGGGCTTGTTTCCAATACGAGCGTTGGCAGGATTATTCTTTGTTTGTGTATTGTTTTTTTTTGCTTCTAGCGCTTAATCGCATAAAGAAGTAAAAAATAAACAAAGAATAAACCCGCCAATGCTCCTAACGGAAACGGGTTTGAATCAATGTTGTCTCGGTTTAACACCTACTCGAGCCATTCTGTTGTGTCCTTAAGAAAAACACTTAACGGCACTTTCCCCTGCTTGGTGGTCTTGGAAAGCAGTTCTAAATTTCAGTCATATCTCTGTAAAGCTTAAAACCTAATAAAAAATTTTAATCGGACAACAAGGTCGTGGCATTTCCAGAAGCAGGTCGGGGTAATTGCTTGCTTCATGTATAGCGCCTTCGACGCTTTCCTGCGAGTGAAGAGAATAAATATAGAGGTGAAATGAAATAAAATATCACAAATTTGGAAACCAAACTGGGTGTTTGTCTAAAGTTTTTATCAGAAATTAAAAGTTTGGTATTGTTACTTATTTCATAGCATTCTGTTTTATCAGACACTTTTCACGATTGTGATACAAACGTATTTGTCAAGATTGCACATGATTTATTAAAAACACAAAAAGACGATTATGTTCCTACATGCAAACATTATTTCTCAGGGGCTGTCTCTTTTACGGGCCTCCTGGAACAGGAAAGACGTTAATGGCGAGGGCTCTAGCAAATGAGTGTTCCACCGACGGAAGAAAGGTCGCCTTCTTCATGCGCAAAGGAGCGGACTGCCTGAGCAAATGGGTTGGCGAGTCAGAGAGGCAGTTACGTCTTCTTTTCGATCAAGTATGTTCGCTGTGGTTAACACCTTGTGTTGATTTAATAGTTCGTTCGAAAAGCGATGCTTACAGTAGTGTATTCTGATTATGTTGCGATGTCAGGCTTATCAAATGCGACCTTCTATAATCTTCTTTGATGAAATCGACGGACTCGCTCCTGTTCGCTCCTCCAGACAAGATCAGATCCACTCCTCTATTGTGTCCACGCTTCTTGGCCTCATGGATGGGTTAGACAACAGAGGAGAGATTATTGTCATTGGTACACCGACTCTTTTGTTTTAAAAATTTGCCGATTTTCCGCTTTCGACTCCTAATTTCTCGTAATTGAAGGTGCAACGAACCGCATCGACTCGATCGATCCTGCTCTGAGGAGACCTGGAAGATTCGATCGGGAATTTTCCTTTTCACTTCCAGACAAGAAGGTTTGTTGAAGGCATTGATCTCGAAACGGAATTTGATTTGTTTGTTGCATGTGTTTCCATGCCTCGGATACGGTTTCAATTGTTTAGTTTTTGTCTTAAGCCAACAAGCGTGGCATTTGCATTCCTTAAAACGAAGACGAATTTTTAAGTTTTTTAAAACTCTTGACGTGACGTTGTTTTTAAAATATTTTAAATTACTTGTGTTGACTTCACTCCATTCTATTGAAACATTATACCGGTTCAGAACATTCCGAAACTAAGTTATCGTTGCGATTTGATTTATAACTGAGTGCATTAAAAAAAAAGATCCTAGCTCGAAAGTCACCACTAAAAATATTTTTAACATTATTAAACATTTGCAATGAGTTTAGAAGTTTGAAAGTTTTTTTTTATATATTCCATTAATAAATATATTAAAAAATACATTCAAGATACTATTTTGCTACTCTTTCCAACTCTATATCAATTACAAGCAACAAAGTACTTTTCAGGCAAGGAAGGACATCGTTTCAATCCACACTCGTAAGTGGAAACCCCCCCTAAGTGAAAAATGTCTTGAAGATCTGGCGGAGAAGACGTCTGGTTATTGTGGCGCTGATTTGATGGTGAATGACGTCGAACCCGAAACTAGCGTTTCCTTCATTGCGTTACGTAATGATCGGTTTTTAATCTCGACAGTCTCTCTGCGCTGAATCGGCGTTGATCGCGCTGCGTCGTCGCTATCCTCAGATCTACTCGTCGAACGAGAAACTGAAGCTGAACGTCGACAACATCAACATTCACACTGGCGACTTCCACAAGGCAATAAAAGTGAGATGGCGATAAGTTTGATTTGTTTTCGATCGTTCTAGCTAAAGATTTTTTTACCTGTTAAGAGTCTGGACCTGTTTCATTTGACACTTGTGATCCGAACTCAAAGGACGGATCTGACGTGTTTTTTGCTTGTTTATTTGTATTTACCCGGAGCACACCTTGTGTCGGAGCGTCTTGGGATATTGCCTTTAAACAAGACCCCGCTATACACCACCGAAGCAGCCTAGACAGAAACATTTCTCTCTCACCATCACAGATGGCAATCCACTTGTACGAGCATGCAGTCATGCATAAGCTGATGATAGAACAGAAGCACCACTGCGTCTTTTCGCTACAAACATATTGTAAATAAGCCCCGAGTCGTTTCGATATTAAGCTAATATAACCGGATGAGACATTTTCAAGTGTAGGCTACGTCATAAGAAAAGTAGTCTGAAATGTTTTTTCTTTAGAATATTGTTCCAACCGCGCAGCGTTCAGCGTCTAATCCTGCGCGGGCGTTGTCGGCATCTCTGGATCCTTTGCTCTTCACCACTCTTCAAACTGCCATCCTGCAACTTGCCAAGTTGTTTCCTTTGATTCGAAGTAAGGTTTTGAGCTTGTTCGATTCGCATTCCTTTCTTTTCATTTGCGCGTTTGATTCAGAACGCTCGAAACTGCTTCAGCAATCGACCGATCAACAGTCACCAAGCAATCACATGATCGGCCCCAGCGAATCGGAAAGCGAATACGACGACGTGGACTTGACTCAATCCAGATATAAATTACCTTTAAACGGAATCACCCAGCCACTCGCGTCTTCCAACTTTGCTTTCCGGTTTGTAGTTTTTTTTTTATTTCTAGTGAATGGCAGCGTGCCTTGCATTACATTACATTTTCTGTTATTTTAGTAGTTTTTTACCTTTGTAATCCATTTCAAATCTTAATGATATAAAAACTAGTACGCTGACATGAAATCCTTTGCGTCCCCCTCGTCGCACGCTAATGTTGTTATGGGTATTATGTGAAATCTATTATTTTAGTGAAACAAGAATCAATCGCCCGCGTCTACTTGTTTGCGGCAGAAAGGGCGACGGCCACACGTCGCACCTTGCTCCCGCCATATTGTACGACCTCGAAGGTCTTCCCGTTCACGTTCTCGACATTCCAGTGTTATTTGGCACAAGCAGCAGAACCCCAGAAGAGGCGTGCACTCAGGTAACAGACTCAGGCCATTGGTCCTTTCACTGTGTCACGTGATTCTCTTGCACAGGTCTTTCGAGAAGCCTTGCGTTCTGCGCCAAGCATTGTGTACATGCCCGATGCTCCCTTGTGGTGGGAGACCGCCACTCCCACGATCCATCACACTTTTAGGTCGATGTTAAGAAATTTACCTCCCCACGCTTCCGTTCTTTTGATCGGTAGGCGGCGTTGTTTGTGCTTTTGCCCTTTTCGTATTTAAATTTTGATTTTCATGACTTCAGATAAAATCAATAAACTTTTGACTGTTTCTCGAATTTAAGTTTATCACTTTTTTCTCGTTATATTTTGTGTGGGATTTCACTATTTTCATGACAGTTGTAGTTCGATTGGTTTTGTGAACTACCAAAACTGATCATTTATTTTGCGTTTGTTTAGCCACTGCTGATTGTCCTTATCCTGATTTACCTATCGGATTATTACGAATATTTCGTCGCCATAAAGCGAAGATTCTCACCATGACATCACCGAGTGACATCGAAAGATTGAATTTTTTTTCTCCTTTATTTTATCAACTTGTTACCATGCCACCCATCAATGCAGAAACTAAAAGTAAACCCTTTAAACTAGTCTGTTTTTGATTTAATAATTTCGTACAGAAGTTAGTTTAACGTGAACACAAGCTGAACTAATAATCACTTCTTACTTACTTTTATAAATGAACATTACAAATTAACTCAAAAGTAATTTTCATTAACTTTAAATAAAAATCCGGTCAAACATGATTTATTGAATTTGGTTTGGAAACTAATATATCTTTTAAATGCTGGCCTCTGTAACGTTCACAAACCTGGGCTATTTTTAACACATCTCGCATAGCTGCGACCAATGTTGCTGTATTGCTTCTATTTCGCCTTAAATGTTGTTCTTTAACTCTTCCAAATTTTGTGGGTTATTGGTAGAAACTGTTTTTTCAAATAACCAGTGTAAACTTTATAAATTTTTTGTGTGCTTTCAGACACTCCTCTGACTTTCAAGTAAAATGTCACAATTTTTACTTTTTCTCGGAGGGTGTATGTATTCGTTATAGGGTTTTGCTTTTATTTAACTTTAAATGTAATCTGAAAAAAAAATTATGAATTTAACTTTAATCTAAAAGAAAACAAAATATGAATAAGAAATGAGAAAAAAA
Organism: Diplosoma virens; assembly: GCA_963680785.1. Classification (NCBI taxonomy): domain Eukaryota; kingdom Metazoa; phylum Chordata; class Ascidiacea; order Aplousobranchia; family Didemnidae; genus Diplosoma; species Diplosoma virens. The sequence goes on along the minus strand of OY796882.1, from coordinate 46,300,463 downwards.
ATGATGAATTTTTTCAATAGGAAGTGACTTTTGGCCCACCCTGTAGTTTAACTTAAGGCAATGTAGCAGAAGTCTCTCTTTTTTAAGCATGTGTACATGAGCGACTTGTGCGTTTTTGTTTTAAATTTTGAAGTGCTTTCGCAAAAGATTCTCAAACTACAGTATGATCCGTCAAGATTCTTCGCATGGTCTACAACAAGAACGAATTTTGAGTAGTAAATTTTGAATGTCCAAAGTAACTTGATTTTTACAAATTTAGCAAGTGGTTCATACTCAAACTGACAAATGGTATTTAGGCGAATTGATCAATTCTTTTTTAGTCTTCAACCTAAAATTAAACTGTGTAATGTGCGGTCGGGTCGTCACGTGAGTTCTTGAAGTGAAGACAAAAAAAGTTTTCCACCTTGTGTTTGACAAATATGGGCTAATTAATTTTTTACTGGTTTACCGATTATCTTAAAAAAACACATGGCTTCACCTAGAAAAATGTTGTATACCACTGCCCAAGGCAGTCGTGCAGCTGATATTATGAGCATCTTAAAATTGCATAAAAATCTTTTTTCTACCATTGTTTGAATCAAATCGGTATCGAAATGTTTTCGTCAAACAGATCCACACGCGCATGAAGTCCTTGAGAAAGTATCGGCTCCCGAGAGTACGAACCTTACTGAGAAGGAGCTGATTAAAATTGAATCTCAGGAGGAGTCCACGATGAGGAATCTGAGACTCTTTCTCAGGGATGTCCTGACACGGCTTGCTCAAGATCGCAGATTCAAGGTGTGGCTAGCGCCATCTTTCATAGCTGTGCGCCTGAGTTATTAATTTGTATGTTTTATGGCCGTGGTTTTAATGTCTGTCTGGTTACGCTGGAGTGTAAAGTTAAATTGGAATTTTTAGCAATAATTTTACAGTTTCAACTTTTGTTTTTAATGCTTCTATCTAAATTCAATTGTGATATAATTTTGTACTTCAAACAAAGCTTTATCGATTTCAAGCAGTTTTAAGATCGTAAAAGATTCGTCGCGCAAGACTTATTTGTGTTCAATGTTATGAACCAAATAAAAGAAAAAATTAGCACAAAACCCTAGAGATTGTTTCGTTAATAAAAAGGGGTTTACCAAGAAATTATATTCGATTTAAATAAGATACCTTTGATAATAGCTGTAACTTTGTAATCGAATACTTTTTCAAACCAGGATAGTAGCGCAGTCAATTCAATGTTATGTTAAATTTTTTACAGATGAACCGTTTTTTAAAAGAAAAATGAAAAGATTGTCTATTCTTGAAATGAGTAAAACAAAGAACATTATTATTGGCTTTCGCGTCACCTCCAATTTGTTTCAGGTGTTTCTAAAGCCCGTGGACACAGAAGAAGTCCCTGACTACTGTGAGGTCATAGAGCAGCCAATGGATGTTTCGACCATGATGAAGAAGATTGACCAGCACCTCTACTGTAACGTCGCCTCCTTTGTTGGCGACATCAACTTGATCTGCTCTAACGCTCTCGAGTACAACCCCGAACACAGGGATGAAGGTGAACCCCCCCCGTTTGTTTGTTTCTTGCTTGATTTCAAGTATCAAGGAAGCAAATTTTGAAATTACTTCAATGCGTTGTTTTGCCAGGCAATGTCACGTGACCATTGAGTCTCACGTTTTGCTTGATTGATTTTAGATCGCGCGATCCGCCATCGGGCGTGCTTGCTTAAAGACATGGCGCACGCCATCATCGAGGAGGAACTCGACCCCAAGTTTGAGCTGCTCTGCAACGAGGTCATCGAGGCCAGGAGAAAGAGGAACGCCGATCCCCTCAAGTTTGCTCCGGTGTATTTTAAGGCTCCGGCCAATCAGCGATCCGGCAGTCACGTGACAGGTTCGAGGCCACATTTAAATGAATCTTTTTTGCTGAATGAAAAGACAATTTTTGTTTATTACGCAGTCGATGAGACCTGGACGTGGTTGCTTTTGATTTATTTTTGATTGTCGTTGGTGAACGGCGAAGAAAAATTGAAAGCTTTTTTTGTAAACTACATATTTTTTCCGCCTACCGTTCTTTTAATCGATGTGATCATGGAATTATCTAGATCAGTGTGGTCCTAGTTTTGCTCCTGTGGACCACTTTTAAAAATTGTTAAAATTTACTGGCGGAGTCGGTTTTAACTGTTCCAATTTGTGGATTATTGGCTAAAATAATAAGAGAAAAGTTTTTAACTTTTCGACAAGTGAAAACTTTTTATTTTAGCTTGACTTCGAACCCTTTATTTTAAATGCCCAGAAATGATCAAAAAAGGCTAGAAATTGTAAAGTTTTTATCTTTTCCATCAGTGAAGAAGACCCTTTGTTTTTGTTTGAGATTAAGTGTCCGTGAATAAGCAATGATCAAAAATATTTTTATCAAAAAAGTAAAAACCTTACAATTTCCCGCCATTCGGTCACAGCTTCGCCATCCTTGCTGTAAAACAGGAGCATCCCACTTTCTTCTAATGATGGGCAAAATTATAAATTTAGTTGTAGTCGGCGAGCCACAAAGAGGTCTTCACTTTGAATCTGACTAAAATTTTGCGAATTATCTGTCAAAAACGTCGTGATCTCTAAAAAAAAGCTTGCGGAGCACAGTTTGAAAAACGCTGTTAATACAGTTATGAAAATATAACTAAAAACATTAAGCAAGGAGCGGCGTCCCTGGCAGGGATGTCCAACCTGCGCCCCTCCTTGCTTAATATTTTTAGTTATATTTCCATAAATCATCGTCTAATCTAACCTGCGTTCCTGGAAGGCGCCCGTTGTCCCTAACTGACAGGATTTGAAATGTGTGAGTTATCTGAAGGGGGGCGGGGGGGGGGTACAGAGAATCAAGTCGCCGGCCACATGTGTCTCGCGGGCCGCTGTTTTGATTACCCTGATCTAGAATACTGGAATTGATCTAATATAAAGCATGTTTTTTATTCGCTAATTATATAAACTGGTCTTAGTATTTTTTACATTTATCAATGACAACTAGAAAGCCATTTTGATTATGCGATGTACTGGTACATTAGGAGGGTCCTCGTTTAAATGAAAAAAAATTATAAAAAATACCGGCTTGATTCCACAAAAGCGTTCCACTTGGTAGAAAAACACCCCGTTTATAATTTTATTGAAATTTGTTAATGTTTAGTAATGGATCAACAGACTTGAATTTTAGCCGAAATTTATCATAGACTTTTAATGTAGAATAAAAGTTCGTTAGATCGTTTTCTTTCGAACAATTGCCTTTCTTGTTTCTTCATGTATTTTATCACAATGGGTATTATCTACTTATTGACTAGGTTATCGTGGTAGCTAGTATCACTGGTCGTTGTTCAGCAAGGTCCACCTGAAAGTGTCAAGAAACTTTGTTTGTGATAAAAAACTTTTAAACTGAACTGCAGTTGTAAGAGTACTAAATAAATCTTTGCATTGATACACCACATTAATAACAATCAATTTGGGGATGACTTTTTTGCACATGAAAGCCAAACTGTTTTTTTCTTTAAGCTGCAGATTGTTTAAAGAAATCTTAAAAACGATCTAATTTCTTGAGAAAAAAGTGCAGAGTTTTTTGTCGTAAAGCCAACCATAATCTACTTTAAAATAAATTTTAATTTAACACGTGTGAATTTTGCGGCTCTTTTTCTCTTTCGTACCATAATCATCGTTTCTTTGGTGCCATTATATAAATTTTGATTGAACAATGTCAAAAAGACCAATTTTCGTTACAAATACCATTAATCCGCTTTGCAGCTTTTTTTCGTTTGTTATGCTGGTGTCAAGTATACAACGAGCCATGCAGTTACCAATATTACAAACTTCAGTTCATTGCTGTAACTAAACGGTTCAGCATTGTAGCCAGTTTCCAGGATTTAACTTAATATGGCAAAAAAATGAGAAGTTTTTATAAATCCTTCATGCTCTTCATTTGCGAACAACAGTGCCAGCTATATTTACAATTAACTTGCCGTCACAGAGCTAAATGATTAAAAATGTGGGTTAAACTGATTTTTCGATTTTTTTCATGGTGATTTTGAAGCTGTAGCTTGATGCTAGTTAGGTTCAGCACGGGTATATCGGTTGATTTCCTGTCCCAAACTGCACAGTTTCTGAGATAATTTTCACAACAGGTTCTTCCCGGCGCTTTATTTGACCCAGAGTTGCCACGAGGTTTGTTCTTTGCACTTCATGCACCTTTGTTTTGTGGTGCTTAGTATCATGCAGTTAGAGCGGTGGGGCACTGTTGTTATCTTCTGTTCTCTAGTCATTTTCTGTTTTCCTTTGTAATACGGATATAGATCCCATCGCACTACAATGTCCAAGCTCATGCTGAGGTTTCTTTAATTTATATTATCTTTAAAATATTGGCATGGTCAACAACAAATCAATTTTAAACTTACATTTTTTGTCTGCCTGCCTTCATTTTCATATTTTTTCTCTTTTTAAAAAGTCCCCTTTTTTAATACAATCTTTCTTGTCACGAATTGAAATCCTTTTCCAATTTAGAACGTCACCAACTTATTAATTTAGTTTTGAAATCTCGAAAAAGTTAGGCTCATTCGGTATAAGAAATTTTTATATTTTTACCTATTGTTGACGAGAGGTACACTGTTGCGTTCTACAGAAGCCATTATCAATTAGTAACACTGATGATAACTCTGAAAAAATGAGTTACTCGTTATGTGAATACCCAGTAGGGTAATGATACAATTACGATGAAAGATTGCACATAAGGCTAATAGCAAAGAAGCGTTATTACTCTAGATTTCTAAAAAGAGTTGAGTAAGCCAAAATATTCTACGGTAAACTGGTGTTACCGTTATTGCTGAATGCATTATAGCAGGGTTTTCCAAACTTTTAGTTCATCGGTACCCTTTGGACACTGTAGCAGGTTTGCATGTACCCCCAAAATTTTGTGACGTTTCTCTAAAAAAAAGGCTTTCAGTTAGAATCAGCCACTAATTTTCCCCCAATTCGTGCCCAAAATCAAGGTGATCTCTAAAAAAAAGAAAAGTCTTCACTGTACAGCAGCCAGAAATTTTTCCCATTCAAACCCAAAATCACGGTGATCTGTAAAAAAAGTCTTCCCTCTTAATTGTCCAGTTTGACGTAATTACAATCGACCGGATTCGAAAATTCTAGACATTTGAATCTATTATTTCTTCCAGACACGGAATTTAACTTAAATAAGGACATTTTGTCACATAATAATGTACCCCTTGAGAAGCCTAAATATACCCCGTTTGGGAACCCCTGCATTATAGGTTCATAAAATATAACTTTAAATGACAATGTTCACATCATCTAACCCAATAATTTGAAATAGACTCAAAGGATAAAACAAATTCTTCATCGAAAAAGCGGAGAATATCAAGCACCGGATCGTGTGATCCCAATCCGGAGAAGAAACAGACCAGGGCGAGTCTTTTTTTAGAATTTTTGTTTTGCTCGTGCAAGCCTTGAGTATCTGGCTTTTGTCTAAGATGCAAGGAATAGAAATTGCTTTTATTTATAATGTCCTGATTTTATCGCTCACACACAACTTTGAAACGCTTTTGTGTTTTGTGAAAGTGGCGTTTACATGTCTTCGATAATTAATTAATATATTTTTCGTTTACTCAGATTGTTGATGATGATAGTGAAGAAGATAACGAAGCTAACGATGAAAATGAAGCTGGCGATAACTGTGAGCAAGAAGCAATGAGTCACGATGATGATAACGATCCATCTCAGTGCGAGGATGATAAGAATCGTTCCGGAACTTCTGATGCTGCGCAAGACGATGGCCAAGATGATAACGATGATAGTAAACAAAGCAGCGTTGGTTCAGAAGATCACGAGGAAATAGAATCAGACACGTCAAATCCAGAACCTCATCCTTCTAAAGAACATCTAAGCTCAACTCCGAAACCATCATCTCCATCATCATCATCGTCATCATCATCATCATCGTTATCATCGGCAACATCGGATGACAGTGAAATAAAAGTTCAAGCCAAAACAACGACTTCCGAAGACGATCGTTCGCAAATCGAGGTATCTGGCTCAATTCCAACTCACGCCGCAGATGTGACAGTGAAGAGCGAAAACCTTGCTTCTGACGTCATCATGAAGACGAGCGATGAATCCACTGTTCCATTCGAAGGTTGGTTCGTTTTCAAGTAAAGGCTCGTTTTCACTACGAGCGTGGAATGGAGTATTGTTAGTTTCTTTTATTGATTTTTTTGCTTCGATTAGCGCTTAAGCGCGGAAAGAAGTAAAAAAATCAATAAAAAAATAAAGAATGTTTTATTCTACGCTTGTGCAAACGGGCCTTAACTTCGCTGTATTGGCTTGTGCCATGGATGTGGAGGACTCGGTTTCAGTACGAGCGTTGGCGCTAAGAGAAGCAAAAAATCAATAAAACAAACAAAGACTACCGCAACACTCTAGCCTAGGCTCAGTGATGTTTACTTTGAACTTGTTCAATTTTAGGCGACGTCGATTTGAAAAGGTCCAGTGATGAGATAAAAACCTCAGCTCCTTCTCCCCCACCTCTTGTCATTGATGAAATCGAGTTGAAAAATTTGTTTTATTACACAGCGAAAGTACGTTTTATATTGTTCATGTTATTTCAAATTAAGATCGATAAAGTACAGGGTGTCCATAAATTACCGTTACAATTTTCAAAGTTTGTCAAAATTTTATTTTTTAAGATAATCTCAATTGATTTGCTTTATAGTGAAAAAAAATACTTTAAGTTTTTTCTTTCTTCACAGGTACTAGTGGAAATAATTAGATTTAAAATTATAATTTATTTAGTGATTAAGCATAATATTTTTAAATTTAGTAACGAAAGTAGAGTTCATGAAAATGAGCACTCCTCAGGAAAAAGCCCAGTCTGTTTCCTGGTTTATAGAAACAAAGTCAGACAACCAACCACAGCAAAACTTTAGACGCAAGTATGGAAGAAAGCCACCTGCGCGACCTACTAGTCAAGCATGGCATAAAAAGTTTATGGAGACTGGTAGTGTGCTACAGAGAAAGGGAGCTGGCCAACCTCAAATATCACAAGAAATTGAATCTATGCGAGTGGCATATACCAGAAGCCCTAGAAAATCCATTTGCGGGGATTTTACTCAGTTACAGATCCCACGCTCCACTATTCACAAAGTTTTGCATAGAAACTTGCGACTTTATGCATATAAAGTGCAGTTACTGCAAGCCCTTAGGCCAGAAGATATGCCGCGACGAAAAGAATTTGCAGTGACTATGCTGGACAGGTTAGATTCAGACCCAGGGTTTTTGAAACGTGTTTGCTTCAGTGACGAGTCAACGTTCTACGTTTCTGGATTACAAAACAGAGACAATTTGAGAATATGGAGCTCGGAAAATCCGCATGATACCTGTGAGCTTGAACGGGACTCTTAAACTAAACGTGTGGTGTGGAATCATGCATGAAAAAATTATCGGTCCGTTTTTCTTTGCTGAGAAATCAATCGCAGCTCAAATTTACCTCGACGTTTTGACAGAATACGTGTCACCACAGCTTGAACAGTATCAACCACAAGTTATTTTCCAGCAAGACGGTGCACCACCTCATCGGGGCCTTGAAGTTCGTCAATTTTTGAATGAAACATTTCCAGATTGGGGGATTGAACGTGGCGTTCCATGGCCGCCACGTTCCCCTGATATTACACCGTTGGATTTTTTCCTGTGAGGCTATGTAAAAGATATCGTTTGCCGAACCAAGGTCAGAGACATTAATGATTTGCAACATCGAATAATTGAAGCAATTGATACAGTTACTGTAGATATGTTAGCAAGAACATGGCAAGCAATTGAATATCGGTTGGATATCGTACGTGCGACTGATGGTGCACACATAGAGGTGTACCAAAGCATCTAACGTAAACTTGAAGTATTTCTCTTTACTATAAGACTATGGTGAATTTTTGCAATTGTAACGATAATTTATGGACACCCAATATTTCCATTACCGTAACTTTTATGCTAACTATCGTTATTTTTGTTATGTTTAAATTGTTGTATCGTCTACAATCAGGTTACTACCCAAATGCGTGTCGAAGATTTGGAGAGTCTTCATTCCACTTTGGTCCGCTGTGTTTATCGACACCAAGACTCTTACGATAAAAGCAATCTTCTCCAGGTATGTGAAATCTAGAGTAGGATTGCCATATTTGAATAGGCGGAATTCCGGACAGACGTAAAAAAGTTTTTTGGGGGGCGAACAAAATGAATTTGTCTGAGATTCTCGGATTTTTCTATTTTCGTCCCAAAATCATGGTGTTCTATTTGGAATCGGTTTCCGATTTTTCTATTTTCCCGAAATCATGGTGTTTTCCAAAAAAATAAAAAAGGTCTTCACTTGGAATCGAAATTTTGTACGAGTGTTATAAAATACCGGACGGTGTGGCAACCTTATCCTAGAGTAGCGACGGATAAAAGAAAATGCTGATTGCGTAACGATCCAAAAGACAATGTCTGACGCCTATCAATAAGAGTTTCATTAAAAGCAAATAATAAACCGTTTTTTTTTTTTTTTAGGAACTCCGCGAAGAAGTCGATATATTTATTAAGCTGCACGACGATGGTATTGATGATGACGTATGACGTCGTCGAACCTTCTAGTGCTTTGACAATCAAGAGTTCGATCGAATTTTCCGTTATCAATTGGCGCGTTTGATTTCTTTTTTTCTTTTTTCAACCACGTTTTTTGTGTCTGGAATAACTTTTTATCGTGCCGTGCATTCAAGCTGTTTTTTTCTTAGTAAAGTGTTTATGCAACCGATGATAAAATTGACATTAGTTGGTATCACGCCGAGTTATTCAACAATGAAAGAAGTGTTCATTTATTTACTGCTTTTGTAATGAATCCGGGAAATTTGAAATCAAGAGTACAAGTCCACTCACTCGTTATGATGTTTGACGTAATTTCAACATTGTTGCATTTTCTGTGCGTTCAATAAAACAGTGCCTTTTCAATGCTTGGTGCTTTTCAATTTTGCCGATTAAGAATGCAAAAACTTTTATTAAATTCATTTATATAGCACACCCGTTGTATAGTACTGCCTTACACAAACAACAAGTCTTAACAAATGTAAACGTTTTAGTAGTAGCTATAACCGTTTTTATAAAACAAAGTAACGGGGATCACAAAACAATGCACAAAATAAACAGCCAATCATAGTGAAATATGAGCCAATTAATTTAAGCGACATGAAGTTTAAATTTTCACGTCTAAGGGATAACAGTATCGGGGATCTTCAAGATGAAGGGATGCTACAAGCTCAGTAAAAAGTTTCGAAGTCCTTTACTGATGCCAACATCGTTCAACTTCCACTTCAACCCATGAAAATCAGCGGCTTCAAGATGGTCACGGTGGCCTTTTTGACTATCTTCGGTGTCCTCGGTTCTGCAAGGAAAATAAAGTTGTTTGAATCATGGTTTGAATTAATGACCTTTGACTTGTATGTCTATACAATTATTTCACAAATATTGTTAGGAGAGTTCAATTTCACCAATTAAAAAAATTTATCCTCGGAGGAAAAACAATATTCCATCTTTTTGTGCAACTGAAGACCAACAGCATTTGATGACGCATAAACATAATTAGCATTAGTCTCCCGAAAAAAAGAAAAACTTAAAAGTTCTCCGGGCAACAAAAACAAAAAAGGCAAACTCCTTTTGCCGTGACGTAACGTTTTTTTACAAAAAATAACCAGACCATACTTAGCACAGTAAATGTCACCTCTTCACCTTCAGTACAGCACCAAGTCAAGAACAAACGTTTTTGTTCAACCCAGTCAGTAAAACAGCGCGGAGTTGATTTGAAAACACAAGGGGGTGCAATTTCATTTCCACGACACTTTAGTGCCAGACTTGCATATATCAACGCATTCGACAGAAACAAGCAAAAACGATTGTTCTCACACGAACTGGTTGTAGAAGATTCGCTCCGTGAGAGCGCACACGTTGATGAAGAGCTTGAGACTGACCCGACTGACGTAGGAGGGATCGTCTTCTTTGGCTTCGTCGATGTAAACTAAACTGAAAACCTTGCCAACGTCCGATTCTGTTATGCAGTTGCCGTGAACATCGCGCAAGGCGACTTGTGCTTCCTGCGAATTTGTAAAAAGGAAATTGCGCTAGAACTCCCAATAGAAAAAAGTGAAAATAAACAAATTCGTTTAATAATTTGTGCTTCGATGGAGTAGGCTAATTAACATATCAAATCGATTCAAAATTTTGTTTTTTGAAGATATTTCTTACAAAGATAATGCATTTATTAGTGTTAATACGATTTTACCAACAAATTCTAAAGAATAGTGCTACTAATTAATTAAAATAATCGAAACTACGATACGGCTTAAACACAATATCACCAATAGAAAAAAAAATTAATATATTCAGTGTGTGCACATCTCCGCACTGGTATAGCAATGACCGAAAGATTACAAATTAATTGCAATAAAAATCAAAAGTTCAGCTGAAAATTTTAACCTTTACGCTGAGAAACTTCTTCTTTTCGGAAGACAATGACTTCAGTAATTTTCGCTTCTGCAATTGTCGTTCAAACGCCATTGAATAGAGCTTCTGACGTCGCTTGCATACAATGCAGTAGTCGAGCAGATACTTGGAAGGACTGATACCTGGATGGCAATCGAGTTCGGGTTCAAAGAAGAACTTTTGAATGGAGGTTACAAATAATCATGTGAATATGATATACAATTTCGGGAGAGAGCATACTTTTTTTAACCATATTACAACTACATACAGCAATAAACATATATTTATGCTAAAATAAAACTAAAAAAAACCATAAACGTTTTCGGTTTACATTAGCCCTCTTCAGATGAATAAAAATAAAATATTTTGAAAGATATAAAAATAAATATGATATATTTGCAACCGTAGCTAGCTTACTACGATTTTTCAAATCTAAGTTCAAGTTAACTACGTCACACTAGGTCAATTAAAAACAAAATAATAGCGTAAGTCTGTCGGTAAACCAAAGTAGCATAAGTTATAACGGATCTTTTGTAGAAAGCCCCCTACACTAATGCAAAAATGTGAGATTTGAGAAAAACACCCCAGCCACGTTTTAAGTACTGCACGGTGGCGGGGGTGTTCTTTTTGACGGGGGCTTTCTACAAAAGATCCGCTATAACAACATTGACCTCAAACTGAACTACTGAGTTGCATTTTTAATTGCAGCAAACGCTGAATACACAATTCTATTCACCTTCTAGCTGACGAAGATCGACAGGAATCCAAAACCTGCAAATTTGCTTCGATAAAGCCATTCGGCCAAACAACCACGGTTGGTTCTTCATTTTCTGCAAAAAAATGTTTTTTAGCTTTCCTGTGGACTTCTAAAAATTCTGACACTCGAAAACAAACTTCTTCGATAAGTTTCCACGAGGCCATGCTTCAATCTTTTAAACTTTTATTTCGAGATAATCAAACCTAATTAACTAAAAAAAGCAACAATGCGCACAACTACTATAACCCTTGCATTAATACTTCTTTAATCGAACTAATCAAAGACACTGTAGCTAAATCATTCGTCATTCTGCTAAATATTGAAAAGCACAAAATCAATACAAGGCCAAGTATATTTACTGTGACGCCGAACAATCGCTTAAAACAACAATGTATTTTGCGAGAAGTCTATGAAATAATAAGTTTCGTTAAGAAATATTTAATACAAAAAGAAACAGTTACATTGAATAGCAGTAATCTTTTCATTCTCTCAAAAACACGTATATTTACTTAGTCTTCATTTGAAAGAGTACATGCATTTTAATCCAAGATTAATTAAATAAAAAAAAAAATTGACGTAAAGATTCAAGAAGTCTACAAAGTCGATAAGAAACTGGCGCAAAAATAAAAGCAAAGCATGTTCAACTAAAGGCACATATTTTTGCTTCGTTTGATTTACACTTAACCTTATCAAAAAATTCTCGCTGTTAGGCATCTAATTTTTTACCACGCGGCAAACATTGCGGGAATAGAAAGCCGTAAGGTGACGCCCTTACTATATTTTAATTCGTTCGTTCCGTTATTAAGAGACTGTTAAGCCGAATTGAATAGATCAAGAGTTAAACTAAGATCGCTGCCTGTCAGGTAAAGTAGCAACACGTTGCAAGGTGTGGAAACAACTTACAGCGTCTCTTGTGACTCAAAAACCTGAACCTAAACAAATCAATTACTGCTTTACATAGGATAAAACCTTTCCATTGACTAACTTTAACAAAGATCTAAAATCGGTAAATAGTTTAAGTAGAAAATTGATAATAAACCGAAGACAAAAAAAAAGGGGCAATCATTTCATTTTCTACAGTGACAAGTAATTTTTAGCTGTACTTGTGTCATGAAATCGATTGAAGACGAAACAGAAGTACTGTATCGACATCTCGTGTTCGACGATAAAATGTATGTGTCGCACGAAAGAAAATTGCGTGATACGTGTATTTGAGTGGTCTTTGCAAAACTCCTGGGTTAAAGTCTACAATTTTGATAAAACCACATATTTTTTAAACTATGGTCTCTAAATAATAATAAAGCCGCGTTATAAACCTTAAACTCTCGACTGCATGACGTGGGTTACAGCACAATCTTACGTATACAATTGAAATTAAATCATATGTGATTCATATTAAATTTAGGAAATGTTTTTTATAAACCAACATCAGATAATATAAAGGATTTATACACATTCAATGTAGGAAAAAATCCACCGCACTTAGAGTAACTACCCAAATATATTTCTTAAAAATTAACTCAGCAGCTTATCCTTGTTCAGAAGAAAAACTTATTCAAATAAAGTTTTTTGAAATAATTATAAGCACATGCGACAAAAGTGTCAAACTAACAATTAGAGTCTTAATAATAAACAACTTCATCATAAAAAAATATAAATAATAAAAAATAACTTAATTATAAACAATCACCTCCTTGTAGTTGTCTTCGTATCGTCTAACTGCCGCTATTAAAAGACTCAATTCATTTTCCTCCTGCATGAGGGGAGGTTCCTCTTCTTTTTCTCTTGCAGACTGAAATTTAATAAAACGACCAAGTTTTTTACTCCATTAAACTGACACGAATAAGATTCGAATTACACGACGTCAAGTTAATGCGGTGGTTATCGGGCTTGATCTCGACGACGAGGACAGGTTCGAATCCCAGCTCAGTCAAATATGAAGCAGTGTTGCCAACAATATATAAACCTGTGTTGAGAATCGCGGGTGTGGTTCGCTACTCGGTCGCAATGATGATGCAAATAATTCTGTCGGCAGCAACATCCCTCCCCACATCACACCAGTAATATCACGAATACATTCGAATCGCTTTGATCTTTTTTGTTTTAATTTCGCCTCGACGTTTCACTCCTTCACCTTACAAATATCGGTTTGTACAGAACAAAAACAGGGAATTCAATACAATGCTTTGGCCAAAAAAACAGGTTTCAATATTGTTTAAAAAAGAACCGGAAAAACAAACAATCACAAACCAAACAATTAATAAGAGATTTAATAAACATACTTTAGCTGAAACAGATTTAGCCTACTTGCACTATATATTGGTTTATTTTAAAATAATTCGAGAATTTATTTTTATTTAAAACTTATTTTTCTGTCATTTCTAGTTCGAATAAAACCAGGCAGAGATGATATTTTTATTAAATCCAGTCTTTTTCATAAACGGTCGAAATAATTTCAACTTTGCCTAATAAACAAGTATATCAACATTACAAAGCTGGTGCATTTACTTTGAGGGGATTATTGCACTGGTAAAAACACTAAATAAAGACTTTACTTCAGAAATTATCTTTAAAACGACTTTTTTTTATCAGGATTCAATAATCCAACTGACATGACTTGTGCTCGAACAAACATCACTTTACAGACTTGACTGAGAGATCGCGTGTCGCATTTCTCCACGTAATTAATGTTTCTGTGTGTGTTACTTTGTTTCTGCTCAATACAGTTCGTTTGTTTTTTGTTTAGTACTACTCATTTATTATTTCGTTACGTTGCTTTTTAGACTTGCTTGAATCTTTAGTTAATTAACACCTTAACTTGAGGAAATGTTATACTCTTTATGACAATTTAATTAACTAAAAGTATTTTTCTTCTTCGGCTTATGGATATTAAAAATCTGCGCCTTCGAGCATTTGCAGCTAATTTTGAGAATGCTAAATTTGAGACTCAAGGAAAGAATGGTACATTGGCACAAGTCTTTTACACTTATACTGCTTATATGCAAGAGATATCTGATGCTGACAAACTAAATTTGTTAATCAACCATGTTGACGCATCTGTGTACGAATTAATATCCGAAGCAACAGCGTATAATGACGCTACTGAAATTTTAGCAAGTACTTATGCAAAAAGGTCAAACCTGATATTCGCTCGATAACTGATCTCCTGTAAACAACAGTCCGGAGAACCTCTTGATCGCTATTTGCAAAAATTGAATGGATTAAGCATGGATTGCGATTATCAAGCCGTATCTGCAAAGGTCCACAAAGAAGCTATCTGCGATGCATTTATTGTAGGAATTATTTGGAATGAAATCAGACAGCGCCTACTCGAAGACAGCAACTTCACTCTCCAAGTCGCTTTTGAAAAAGCTCGTTCTCTCGAAACCGTTCTAACAAATGCTGAAAGCTATCGATTTACATCTCGTTCTGCAGAACACATCGCGAAAGTGCAAATCATATGCGGAAGACAAAAATTTAGAGGAACTGGATTGTTTTCATTCTGGAGACAACAGCGTTGCAACAGCTGAGAGATTTATATTTTTCGGGAATAGTTCATCCACGTAAGTTTTGTCCAGCTAAGAACAAATTTTGTTTTAAATGCTTTAAACGCGGGCATTTTTCGAGATGTGTCGGTCTAAGCAAGTTTTTAGAAAAACAAAACCAGTACAACTGCTTCGCTAATGGGACTTTCAACAATGAGTCACTCTAAAGTTAACATTGAAGTCTTAATAAACGGTGTAAAAGCGAATGCTCTTCTAGATACAGGCTCTAGCCTGAGTCACCTCAGCAACGCGTTCTGTAAAATGCTTAAACTTGATTTAGATAAGTCTCGCTGTAGTGTTGGCTTGGCCATTAATGGATATACTTCAAAAGAAGTTAGTACTGTAAATGTGTTGCCAATATGAAACTAAACAATCAAAACTATGATCAGGTATCATTAAAAGTACTGAAAGGTTTGCTCATCGACGTGATCCTAGGCCAAGATTTTATGCACAAACATCAAAATGTAAATATTCATCTTGGTGGACCGCTGCCGACTTTACACCTGGTGCACTGGAAGCTGTAAAAACCTCAAACTCCCGTACAAGTCTTCCAGCATTTAAAGAGTGAATGTAGACCAATAGCCTCAAAGTCGAGACGGTATTCGCGTTCTGATTCTGTCTTTATCTCCGAAGTAAAGCGATTACTCAAAGAAGGTTTGATCGAGCCAAGCAACTCTCCTTGGTCGTCACCCAAGAAAATCACAAGCGACGCATGGTAATAGGTTATAGTCAAAATGTTAATAAATATACACTTTTAGATGCATATCCTTTACCAAGAATGCGGGACGTAATACAAAATGTTGCTCGCTACAAAGTTTATTCGACGTAGGATTTAACTAGCGCGTGCCATCAAGTTGAATTGCCACCAAAAGACAGACTTTATACAGCTTTTGAAGCGGATGGCGCTTTAAGGCAATGGAAACGTGTACTCTTTGGACTGACCAATACGGTTCCGGGTTTCCAAAAAATTATTGACAACATAATCAAATCAAACAACTATAAAGGTACGTTTGCTTATTTAGCCAATATAACTGTCGTGGGTTGACTTTTAATGAATTAAAAGTGTATTTACAATGCAGATACAATAGATCTGCTCGGTTATCGTACCGAAAATGAAATTTTATAACCTGATCCAGCAAGAGTAAAAACTGTGCAAAATCTTCCGTCATCAAACAAGCGTAAAGAACAACAACGAGTAATTGACTTATTTGCGTACTATGCGCAGTGGATTCCTCAATATTCTGACAAAAATAAACCATTAATGCCTAACGTAGTTTTTCCATTAACAAAGCTTTATTATCGTTTCAAAACTTAAAATCTGACGTAAGTAATGTTTCTTCAGAAGTAATTGATGAAAATTCGCTATATGTTCTTGAAACTGATGCCTCTGATGTGGCTGTGTCAGCTACTTTAAACCAAAATGATAAGCCTGTTGCGTTTTACTCTAGATCGCTAAGTAAATGTGAGCAAGCGCATTCGTGTGTCAAAAAAGAGGCAACTACAATAGTAGAAGCTGTTTGAAAATGGAGCCACTTGCTGACGGGTAAACGTTTTCAAATCGTAATTGATCAACGCTCAGTTCTTTTTATGTACAGTATGACAATAAAAATCGCGGGAAAATTAAAAATGCTAAAATTTTACAATGGCGAATTGAATTATCGCAGTATCAGCATGAATTTGTGTATCGTGTAGGAAAACTTAATGCCGCGGTAGATACGTTATCTCGTGCTTATTGTGCCGATTTATCGATTTCTACTCTTTACGACATTTATGCTGATTTATGTCACTCTGGAGTTACGCGAACTAATCATTACTCATTAGATGTTCGTAAAATGGAATAGTAACTGCAGAATATGTGGTAAAATTAAACCCTGTTTTTTTACACCTCATGAAACTCATCTAATTAAAGCTACTCAACCTATGAAACGTTTGAGCATAGATTTTAAAGGTCTTTTACAATCTAGTTGTAAAAACAAGTATCTTTTCACTGCAGTAGATGAATTCTCGCGGTTCCCGTTCGCTTTCCCGTGTAGCAATATCTGTGTAGCATAACTATGTAGCAATCTCGTACAGTAATTTCATGTTTAATGCAAATTTTTCACTTGTTTGGCGCTTGTCGATATATTCATTCTCATAGAGGTAAATCTTTCATTTCACAAGAATTTGTTTCTTTTATGCATAACGTGCGAATACCCACAAGTAAAACGTCAGTCTATATAATCCAGCGTCAAACGGACAATGTGAGAAGTATAATGATATTATTTGGTCTGATGTTAAACTTATCCTCAAAGATCAAAATTTGCCTATTTTAAAACGGTAGTTTTGCCACAAGTTCTGCATTCCGTGGGTTCTTTGCTTTGTACTGCAACAAATTCAATGCCACATGAACGTTTTTTTAAACTTTCAACGGTGTTTCATTCTTGAAATATCTACCTCGTCTTGGCTCTGCTCATCTGAAACAGTTTTAGTTCGAAGGCATGTGCGCAACAAATATAAACCATTGGTAGAAGAAGCAGATCTTATTCATGCTACTTCTCAAAATGCGCATCTTCGATTTAAAAACGGCCGTGAAAGTACCGTTTCTTTGAGAGATGTTGCACCTGTTCCTGGCCCTGGGTCTTCTAATCAATTATGGCATGAAACTATTCCTCCCGAACCTGAAGCGGTCATTCATGATGGTTCCTTTTCAAGCGAAAATGCATTACCTCATCATGAACATGATACGCTTTCTCCTGAATTGCCAGATGAGGAAAACAAATCTCTGCGTCGAGAATCAAATGGTGACACTCCAAAAGCTTCAAATGATAAGGATTCCGATCACGTTGTTTTAAGACGATCAAAACTTATGGGAAAGGTACCGGACCAATTGGCCTACTACAATTAATTTTGAGGGGAGATGAATGACTTGACATCACTTGACTGAGAGATCGCCTATCGGATTTTCCCGCGTAATTAATGTTTCTTTGTGTGTTACTTTGTTTCTGCTCAGTACAGCTCACTTCATAATGGCTCGTTTGTTTTTTGTTTAGTACTACTCATTTATTATTTCGTTATGTGTTATAATTTTACGTTACATTGCTTTTTAGACTTGCTTGAATCCTTAGTTAATTTAACCTTAACTAAATTAAGAAATGCTATACTCTTTATGACACCAACTTACTTTGGGGATGTAAGTGAAGAGTGGTTCTTTCGATTCCGCTTTGACGATTACTTCCGACTTCTTTTTTCCTTTCGTTTTTTTACCGGATTTGGGCCGTTTTTTTTTCTTTGTTTTAACCGAGGAAACTTCAAACTCAGGGGGTACGAACCCGTGTAAATCGGGAGCGGCCAAAAGCTTCTGCAAATATTTGTCTGTCGGTTCTTCGTAACGATCTTTGGGGAGTTTTGAGGGTTCAGAAGGGACCTAAATATAAAAACTTTTTCTTAAAAAGCAGTCTAAACTAAGAATAATAGCTTAATCACGATTTTAAAAGAAAAAATCTGAAAAACAACTTTCTACTTCTGGCAAGTCACATCTGTTATTTTCACTTCTTTCGGAAACACAGACAGCAATTGATTTACTTAAGTCTTTGATCTTTTACTTATTCGTGATAGGATAAAAAGCTACTCAAGTACTTGATAAATCGTTTTAAGTAAAAGTTTTTGTTAAAAAAACAATAAGACATCAAAGAAAAGTGAAAGTGACTTTGCAGCTGCGTAGTAAACAAGGCGTTGATTTCTAGTTGGAGGAAAATATTTTTATTCAAGATTAAAACCAAATTGTACGAGCCGCAATATTTTGTCACTTAATATTGTTGAAAAATCTTTAAAGTTAGTGACCAATAAGGTGGTAGAAAACAAATTTTATTTTTTCCTCCATTTTAACGATACAATTTTTAAAACTTATTTAAGACTAAAAATAAGGATTTATTATTTTCTTCACTTAAACAGTGAGCTTTACTTGCCTTTCAAAAAAAATTAAAAAAAAAAATATAGACTGCGCTATAATTACCCACAGTTAAACAAAATTTTTTTGAGATAACAATGTTATCCTTTTCTCAAAAAGCTATTTCAACATCAACAAATTCAAATTTACAACCGACAGTAATTATCCAGACCCAACACTGCGTTGCGAGAAGCAGTGATATTGACGTCAAACACTTTCGCTAAACGACAAGATGAACTCGACACCGACTCAATCAATCGAAGTGAAAGTGAGTTGAACGACACTTCAATCTCGTTTTCACTTGTTCAGCTTGAAGCACACTTGTGAACACGCAGAGCGGAACTGAAGCGCGGACGATACGTACTTGGTCTTGCTTTGATTGGGGCTGGGGGGTTGTTATCAGCGCGGCCGATTGGGACTCAGGCGTCGGCTTCTTTTCAGCGTCCGCTATTGGACCCCCATCGAGCTCGGTTTTTGAAGCTTTCTAACAAAGTAAATTTTATCGATTTCTTAACAAAAAGATGTCGCGTGAATTGTTAAAAGTGCTTTTAATAACGTTCTTTTCAAGTTTAATAAATTTTATTTGAATTAGCAGGTTATCAATATGACCAAGACATATACAGCAGCGTTTTAATAATCGATATTACCTCGTTTCAACTCCCGTCCTCGTCACGTTGTTATGCGCAAGAAAAACATTTTACTTGAATTTTTTCTATTTGGAAGTCTGGACAGAGTTTTAAATTACAGGGAAAACAAATAAAAAATTTTTACTGTACAACAATATTTTCGATTCTTCCATACGCAGATTATGGTAATCGCTAGATGCTTCCAACATTATTAGGTAAGTTAAAAAGATAAATAATAGACAGGAAACAATAGAAGCTTTTCAAAAAACTTCATTCCGTTTCGGCATTCTTAATAATGTAACAAAAACTTTTTTAGTTAACAAAACGAAAACTCTTAACAAAGCAATAAGAGGGGCCGAGGCTTAAACTGACTCATTTTGAGCCCTTAGAGCAGGGATGGGCAAACTTTTTAGCCGCATTCAGAAGATTATTTTGATCCAGCACCGCACTTATATTTACAACGTAAATTGGTGATTCAAACTTACTCGAAGACAAAAAGCAAAAGCCTTTACTTTAATTTCGAGTTGCAGAACAAATAGCACTAAAAAGTACCATCTGTGGCATTGTGTATCACGCACGCCAATGACCAAATGCGAGAAATATCAAATATCGAGTTGTTTGGTGGAAGCGACATTGTGAGTGACGCACAATGCCGCTTCTACTAATAGAGCAATGCATCTGGCAGAAGCCACAAATCTTAGATTTTTCTTTTCATATGTCAGCGGCTCTGCGAATCAACCTGGTTACGCAGACTGTCCCGCGTGAGAGTTTCGAAAACATGGTCGGGCAGTGAGCTCGGTTCGGCGCGCGTAATGCACAGTAACACAGATGGTACTCTATAGTGCAATCTGTCTTACAACTCGATACTTTGATTTGTTACACCATTGTTAAATGTGAAAAACAAATAAAAAAAATCTCTTCACTTTACTTTCATACACCGTTCATATTGGATGCTTGGCGGGCGGCTGAAATGGCTGGGGGGGCTGGATTTGGCCCGCAGGCGTAGTTTGCCCACGACTGCCTTAAGGTAACATGAGTTTAATAACTTTTTTACAAAAACTAATTTAAATATCAAGTCAACAAAATACGACACGTGCGCATTTCCTTTAAACTGACTTGGCTCATTGGCATCTTATTTTAATAATAACCATATGGTGGTTGTATTAATAATTAGCTTAGTTTAACTTCTTTAAAAAAATCGATTAAACAGTTTAAGATAAATAGTGGAAATAAAAGTTTAATAAGTAAGTTCCATTATTTTATTTTATCTCCATTTATTCGTGATGGTTTTTATTTATTCTTGCTATTAGAAAACGTCGAAGGAATTCATAAGCGATCGCTTTGTTAAATATTAGCGAAGTGATGGCTTAATCTAAAAAAACAGTTGCAGCTTTATCGGGTTGAATAGAAGGAAGATTTTCATCGTTTACGTCAAAAATTAGTTCACACTGACCTTCTCCGAATCAACTTTAGTCTTCTCCGGTGATGCTCCTGCGTCATGGTCACGTGACACGGCATCAGAAATTTCCGGTTCTTTCAACTTCATTTTTTCGTCTTTCTGTTTACACACAAGAGTTTGATGCACTTGCCAAAAATTAAATAAACGAATATCTTAACCAATAATTTCAAAGGTTCTAGACTGCAGGTGACATATGAAAAGTGTAGAAAAGTTTAGTTCGGGTCGTTGCCAAATCATCAATCCAGTTTTAATCCAGTTTAATCCCCAGTGGCTGGAGGTAGCTGGATGCATCCCACTACTTCTGCAACTCTTCTTACACCTTTTCTCCACCTGCATCGATCTACCGCATCTTCTTTCTTTAAACCAATCTTTCTCATGTTTCCTTCAACTTGTTCCCTGTATTTCATCCTTGGTCAACCCTGTTTACGTTTTCCATCCACTTCATGTACCATTGCCTTCATCAAGACATCTTCCTCAGGTCGTCTCAAAACATGACCATACCACCTCACACCATTCGCCCTTGCCAACTTATCTGCTGCTTTCTTGAATCCCAACATGTCCATCACCTCCCTGTATTCCTCTTGTCCACCAACTTTACATCGCACATCGCCGTCATCATAGATCTTTATGCTCTTCCCAAAATAGCTACTTTATTTTCTCTTAAACACCACGTTTCGCTTCCATATGACATAGCTGATCTTACATAACTGTTATATATTTCTCCTTTCATCCGCAGAGAATCTTTTTCCAAATAGTATCTCACCACACTCTCTAAATTTCTTCCATCCCGCCCTTGTTCTTGCAGTTACTGCAGCTTCACATCCTCCACTGGAATTCAACCTATCGCCAAGATAGCAAAATCCCTTCACAATTTTCACTTCATCACACATTACCTGCTGTTGCACTTCTCCCACACTATTTGTGGCTTTATCACATTTGCTACAAACAATCTTGCCGCACTTTGAGTTACTTTCTTCAACTTAGAATTGCATTTTCATAAAAATTGGAGCAAATTTTTATTGGTTGCATGTGTTTGATCCGACCACAGTTATCTGCTGTGAATATAGCAAATAAACTTTATTTTAATCCGTTTCTAGTTGTTACAAGAACGCAACATGGCGGGTAAAAAAACTTTATCTTCTTTTAACGGTTAAGAAAAATACAAATTAAAAGGCCTAACTTTGCCAGAAGCACAATACAAACTAGGTCAGGAATGTCCAACCATTTTTCATAATGAGCCAAATTATAAATATAAGTACATTCAGTGGCCCGCAAAATTAAATATCTATGAAATTTCATCTTTTTAGTATTAGATGCCACGACCAAATGACGGGTATCAAAACATAAAATTAAAATTAATTAACTAATTAGGACTCTCAGTGAAATGTGAAACTATTTAAATAATTATGGTAATTAATGTTAAAAATAACTATGGGAAAGCTGCTTTGAAATCCTGGTTACGTGAGTTCCTTTCTTCCAGCTCGCACTGACTCAAAATTCTCAAGATCTGGAGATGAGTGCTTGTAATCGCAATCCCAAAGCTGATGAAGCCAGAAGGAGACACAAAAAGTTATATACCAATATTTTTGCTCTGTGTCTCCTAAAAGATCTTCAATAGACTTATGTACGCCCGCGTCAAACCAATTATAGATCTATTGCTTCCTAAAGAAAAGGCTCAGTTTCAACGCGGAAAGTCAACCGTGAATCCAGTCATTTTATTGACAGAAAACATTGAAGATTTTTTTGGCGATTTGTGGATCTGATGGCGGCATATGACTCAGTATGGCATCTTGGCCTGCTGCTTGTGACTTTTTCCAGATAAGCACATGGTGAGCATGATCATGGAGCTTGTCCAAAACTTTGTCCAAAACCCTCCTCTTCAATTTCTTTATATTTACGTTTACATCTGCCCTCCACTATTTCCCAAAAGTTTACCTTTGCAGACAACCCAGCATTGTTGTACTCCTCTGAAAACTGGAAGGTCTTTGAGGAGCTTAGTCACACTAAGAAGGTGACGGCAGCTTTTTATTTAAATAGCGAAGAAGCCAAACGTGCGCTAAATGTTTACAACAGCATTAGACTTTTACCATTTTGTCCAACCCAACTTATTTTGTTGACAGAATGCTCACATTCCGTCACCATCTGGTGGCATTGAGCAAAAAACTATATTAGCGCATTACACTGCTAAGGCAACTTACAGGCTTAGAATGGGGTGCTGGTGCCAAAACATTGCGCACAATTGTCCTATCTATATTGCACTTAACAGCTGAGCACTGCGCACCAGTCTGGTGTTGTAGCGCTTACATTCGCTTCATAGACAATTTCCTGTATGAAGTTTTGCACATTGTTACTGGATGCCTGCGTCCCACTCCTATTGACAACCTACCGATACTTTCAAGCATCCAGCCAGCTGGGCTTTGCGGACCATGAGCGACACTCTACTTGGCTAACGGTACAACCCTGGACCGTAATCGTATGTTAAATTCCTAGATTGGACCTAAAATCTCTGAAAATTTCTGATCCTCTTTCCACTCTCCTAATGAATCTACATGATTCTCTTTTTTACCACAAGCAGCATCGCTGCTATTACAGAAATCTTATTCCAAACCACTCCGCATTTGTTCGAAGTTACTATCTTTACTACCGGTAACACTAAAGTCATTGACAACTATAACTTGATGGTCTAAAAAATGTTTTGAAATAACATATTCAATATTAATTTAATCGCAAAACAATGTGAATTCTAAAAATGTTGCTTGGGGCAAGCGTCTTTATGATAAACTCTGCCCACAAAATTTTTATAGATCAGTTTATTAGACGTGACTCGAGGCAGCAATAACTGACGTATTTACTTTGTGTTTTTATACGTTACTATGACAGCAGTTACATCGAACTCGATGTAGTTATAAAAATATAACTAAAAAATTGAATAAGCAGTGAGCCGCAGGTTGGACATCCTTGAACTAGGTGATACCTAGTTGGTAACTAATATGATTTTTAAATTCTAAAACGACTTCTTTTTTATTTATCCCTTTTTGTAGAACAATTACAGTTGTACACTAATTAAAAGAACAGAAATGACACAAATTGTGACAGATGCACCACTCTGGAAGGTTTGGAATGTAACGAGTGGCCAAGAGAGAGTAGCCAAGAAAAAAAAGTGGCAGTGAGACATCTAGAAAAGTTTATATAAATCTTTGCTTATTTTTTTCCGGCTCACTCTGGATCAAGCCATCAATTCTGTAATGTCAGTTTATGGAAGGGTAGAAATGTGAGAAAGAGCGGCTTCATTGTCGTCTTGAGCGCATGTTAGAAAAGGAAGAAGGATTGAAAGATAAAAAAGGATTAGAACGGACACAGGATCAATAGTTTGCGATGAGTTAGAAGAGTGGTGGTAAAACAAGTCACGAGTCTTTGGAAATGATCTTAATAAATTTTTTCTGCGGCGAGCTCAATATTAATTTTGACAAGAGAGGTAAGAGAAAAGGAAAAGGGTCAGAAGGGAGTAGCTTTGAATTATAAAAGAATTGGTGGAAAAAAGTGAAAGAGAGAAGAGCTTCTAGTGTAAGGATGGGAGTGAATGACAATCTGAGATGATTCCATAAAAATATCTGTGTTTCTCAAACGTGTGTGATATAAAGACACGAAGGAAACCATCATCAAGAAAACCATGCCTTGCCTTTTCTTCACGTGTTCATATAAAAGCCGTTGATATATGTAAGAATATAGAGGATAAAAGCATCTTATCTGTTAGAGAAGACTCCTCAGAGAAGTTGCATTAGACTAAAGCATTGGAACAAAAGAGACGACGTCGGTCATAAAATTTCCTTTATGGAGACAGAACGTGGTGCTTGGAAGAGAGTGCTAGGTCTAAGGTTAGACTGATAAAGGCAGACGTTGGATTAAAGCGTAATGGTGCGTTGAAGGTCAATAAAGTGAGTTGAAGATGAAATTCTTAGGGGTAAAATTAAAGGATAACTTGCAATTAATAAGAATGGAAATTAATCGAAGCGTGGAAGACCACTATGAAGAGCAAACTAGACGTCGCGGTTGCTTACACAACTTTGGGAGAACGCTAAACTAAAGATTATTGGCGTATAAAGAAACATAAACAGTGGGAAAAGGCGGCGTGTATATTATTACAAAAAAGGAAACAGGATTGAACCCAGGAATAATAGGAAACACTGGCTGAAACTTGTGCAAGGACAACATTGCATTCCAAAACTTTGGTTTTTAACAATTCAAGCATTTAATCACCAAAGACTTTTACTATAGATGGCACACAAAATATTGGCTGAAAGCTCGGTGATATTTTAACTTATAAATCAGTCAAAATAAAAATAACTGGCTTATAAAAATCAGACAAGTTAAAATTCCGATAAAAACTGACCTTTTTTAATGAAAAACTAAGAGAATATAGATAAAATTGTTCTACAGCAACCGACTTAAGATATTTTTGAGATAAATATTAAGTTATTTCGAGAGGATATTGTTTAAAGCAAACAAATAAAAGCTTTTAATTTCAAAACAGAAATTAAGGTTTACTTTAAAATAATTGCCACCGTTTAAAAATATCGATAAACAAAAAAAACGACGTTTGACCTTTGAACGATCATCAAGGTCAGCTGCAGACTCAACCGTGGTCACGGCTTCTCGGTTTTCCGCCGGAGACGAATCCGACACCGTCGCTACATCAAACTTCACTTGCGTCACTTTCTTCTCCTTGACTGACTCCTGCGATTTCTTTAAAATCGATGGTGGGTATCTGAGTCAAGAAACGAAAAGGTCATCTGGGTCAAGAAACGAAAAGGTCATGGTTAAGTAAAGCTTACTCCTCGTCGTGTAAGCCGGTTACAACTTTACACAAACATTTCCGTGAGCAAAAGTATTAATAAAGTCATAGAATTTCATGATGGTAATAATAAATTACTAACTCTCGTCGACTAGCTGTAGTACTCACTGAATACTGTATATTCAGTAAGATTCATAAAAGCAAATTGGTTGAGCAAACAACAACTCAGTTAAAACACGAATAGAGACTATAGTAATTTTTTGAAAAGCATTTCGTCCAGCAACAAAGTTTGATGTTTTATTTTTAAGTGGTTAAAAAACTTTACATAATTTTCATGCGGGACGAAACATGTTAAAAGTTTTTTAACAGAAATCTGTTATCCTTCTCAACTAAGTCAAACTGACTTTCATTTAACTGGTCAAATTGCAAGAAATTATATAATTGTAAATGAAGTACATGTATATGCATATGAGAAATGCGATATGAATCACTGACGAGCTCTAACAAGAGCGAACTCGAGTCTGGTGCTTCTTGTTTTATGTGGCTTAGTTTCTAACTAATGCAATAAATTAATTAATAAAATCAGTCAAAGTTCAATAAGCAAAATATTTAATCAATAAGAAAAATTAGTAAAAATCAACTAAATTAAAAAAAACTGAAACATGACGAAGAAATTAAAAACTAAAACCAACTGAATCATAATCAGTCTTTTTTATTCAAATAGAATCTATTTTTTAGTCAAATAGAATCTGCTCGGGCTCGCTGCCGACAAACTGACCAAAATAAGTACGAAATGATTGACAACTGCAACTTTTGCAAATTTCTATCTTACTTGCCGGAGGAATCGAGAAATGTATTTTCGTCTAATGCTTCAAAATGATCTGAAACAAAACCAATATGAGATGAATTAAGGGTTGAAATCCTGACATATTAAGCTGCAGTATCCTTGTAACAGAATTCAGTAAAAATAGAGCTATAACTTTACTGTTAACTGATAAGAATTCTTGGAATTTACCAACCATGAGGGTGATAAAATAAAACGATTAGCTCGTCTTCGAAAAAAATCGTTTGCTTTAAAACAAAACCAGCAAAGACTTAAACCAAGGCCGGCCTTGCTTAAACACATTGGAACTTAACTGTTTGCGATGAAAAAGCAAAGATAGAAAAAAATTATCTTTCAATATACTTTTCACAAAAGTAGCCTACTTATTCCCTATGATCAAAAAAAACTGTTGTTCATAATTGAGCACAATTCAAACACTTTCACAGAAAGAAAAATTATAAGGAAATTTGAAAGAATTTTTCTGAAAGAATAAAGCAAATGTAACGACTTATATACATTGTACACCGGTAATTTAAGAAAAGAAAACCTGCGCATAAAAAATTTTACACGTCTTGTGCTTGCGTAATACAGGGTGTCCCATAAGTTTTGGAAAATTTTTAAATTAAGATTTAAAACATATGAATACGAGATTTTGAAAAATTCTTTAACTATAAATATTTGTATTGGTTATATTTTAGTTCTGTATAATTTTTGTTTAAAAATGGTTTCAATCGATTTGCGAAGAACGATTTTGAGAATGCATTCCTAAGGATACAAAGTCACGCTTATCTCAAAAATTCTAGACATGCCCAATTCAACTGTCTGGAACATTATCAGAAAATTCCAAACAACAAAGGAAGTCGCAGATTTGCCTCGAACAGGTCGTCCAAGATGCATGAGAACTCCAAAAAAATCAGAGCCATAAGGGAAAGAGTTCGAAGAAACCCAAAAAGATCGATGAGAAAAATGTGCCTGCGCATAAAAAATTTTATGTAAAATTTTACATGAAATTTTTATGCGCAGGTTTCCTTTTCTTAAATTACCGGTGTGCAATGTATATAAGTCGTTACATTTGCTTTATTCTTTCAGAAAAATTCTTTCAGTTGGTTTTAGCAAGTGTCCTGATTTGTGAAATGTAATCAGGAATGTAGCCTATGTTCATCTTTCATTTTTCACATCTGTTTTGCTCTCGAGTGTATTTCCTAATAATTTGTAGAGCTGATGTTAGACTGTAAACTATAGTCGAATGTAGCATAATCTCCCATTCCGTAAATTCTAAATCGGTCCGCAACAAGCCTAGGGATTCTAGGTCGCCTCTCATTAGCTTGTAGAGTGCCCTGATTCTGATTAAGAAAATTTGTTTTGATTTTTCTGTTCAAGAGACGTACCTGATGATACTGGTCGATTGCTATCAAACAGCTGCGAACCCTGACAAAAGAACATAAATATGTAAAAATAATCGAAGAAATTGAAGTGAAACACAGAAAATGGCAGTAAGTCTTACGTAAGCCCGAAGCTCTTCTGTTGGAGAGACGACGTCAACAGAACGTACATCCGGTTCAGGATATCGCTTTACAGGAAGCGGATCGGGAAGCGGATCGGGAATTTGGATTGAGACGGATATCGGAAAAGCCCCATCTTCTGGCAACGGCTTTTCGGAAGCAACTGCGCCGGGATGAAACACAACCCCAGTCAGCATATCCGTGGTCTGTCAAATCAGCGTATTCGGGACTTAAAAAAAAAACTTCTTTCTCAAATGCTAATTAACAGTTGTACAATGCATATCCAGCTCTGCCAACCGTTAAACCAATCTTAAAAACAACTGGTTTAAACAAAGGCTTTTTGCAGTTTAGTGAATAAGTTGTGACTTTCAATTTTTACTACAAAACTTTCAACATTTTCATTTTACCTTAGACTTTACTGCAACCCAGAAAACCTTTTACTTTCTGATTAGATACTTTATCGAAGTTTTCAATTTGATATTTCATATACTTGATTTTAAAAAAATTGATACTTCTCTAAGGATTTCAAAAAAAAATTACGCAATCATAAATCAGCATTTTCAAAAAAATACTACGAGAGTTTAAGGGAAACAAGGAAAAAACCCGTACCGGCAATTGAGGGGGTTGAGGAACAGTTGAAAGATCTACTTCGGGTGAAGTAGCTCCTGAAAAGAAATATGTTACACAAATTTGATGAATTAATTTTTTCCATGAAAAATTGTGATGTGGGTATTAAAAAAATTAGTAAAACCAACTAAATTAAAAAAAAAACCGAAACATGACAAAAATAAATAGCTTCGCATTTAGAGATTCGCTAAACAACTAAATAATACCATTACCGTACGTATAATCATATCACTATAGATTTGTAGACTCTGCTGGCATTAACATTGACGACATTAGTAAATCAAGACCAGTGTTTTAACAAAAGAGTAAAATATGTAGTATTGTAGAGGATTCAATAACTTTTGCACCTTACTATAGACCTAATGATAACATGGTTTATGCATAAAATATAGATATTTATTATAAAGTAAGGGTCTTAAATCGATCTTTTATTAATATGGAGTAAACATTGACAGAGTACTTTCTCTGAATTGTATTTTTAAGCAACTTGAGCAAAAACCAGTTTAGTTTTACGGCAGGACAGCCACAGATTAAAAACTTCATATTATTTCAACCCGGATAAATTGTTTGAACAAAGTATGATTCTAATCAAAGACAACATTTCATGGAAGATTTATCTTTTTTAAACAAACGTTTTTGAACGTTTATAATCTACAAAATCTTGTCGACCGCTGCAACGAAACGATTGAATGATAGCTTGGGAGAACTACGAGGTGCATTCAATAAGTTTCCAGACTTTTTTTGTACAGGATTTATAATTGCCGTAAACTCGAGATATTTCAGTATGTTGTTACTATACTCCTTATGAGATGATTGACCAATTTTTTCTTGTTTAGGTGCAAATTTATAGCTACAGTAGGAATTAGAGTACACCTTACTAAATCCTGATTGTCACAGCTGGTGAATTTCAAAAATGCAATCTGGACGTGAGGACACATTAGAAGAACGATATGCGATCAAGTTCTGTTTTAAACTTGGAAAAACTGCCACGGAAACGTATGGTATGCTTCAGACTGCTTATGGACCATCTTGCATGAATCGATCATCAGTTTTTCAGTGGCACAAGAGATTCAAGGAAGGCAGGGAGTCCTTGAGGGATGATGAGAGATGTGGGAGGAGTAAGGAAGTCAGAACATCAGAGATGATTGGCCAAATAAACGATTTCATGAATAGGGACCGTCGTGTTTCCATAGAGACACTAAGCGCACAGTTTAATGTCAGTGTGGGAGCTGTACACAAAATCATTCGTGAGGAACTGAAGATGCGGAAGATTTGCGCGAAGTTCGTCCCAAGAGTGCTCCGGGAAGATCAGAGAGAAAGACGTTGCAATGACAGCAAGGAGATGGTCGAGCTCATTAATTCAGATCCCCAAGTTTTGGCTATTCCCAAAGCTCAAGGAAAACCTCAGAGGCAATCGTTATTCCACAATTGAGGACATGAAAGAGGCTGTGACGAGGGTCCTAAACACGCTCACACAAGAAGACTTCCAGGGGGCTTTCCAGAAGTTGTTGGAACGGTACAACAAGTGCATTGATGTCGGAGGAGAATACTTTGAAGGGGACTAGAGTTTTTTGTGTGTACGGTTAATAAAAGTGTCCATACCAAAAAAGTCTGGAAACTTATTGAATGCACCTCGTAGGTTGCGGTGAAAGCTCTGCATTCAACGGAAAGTCATGATTTGCTTAATCATAGTAGCAATTTTATAGCGCCTAATTCAGTTTTTAAACTAAAAACAAACCAGCATCGTGAATAACAATATGGTACTTTGCAAAGCGTCGTAATAACAACTGTTTATACATCACATAAATGTTGATTAGTAAATATTGAATAAATGGTGTTGGCACGTAAACGTTTTGATTTCAGTTAAACTATATTTTTTTTGAAAAATCTTGTTTAATCAGTTCTTGACTTTTGACTTTAATAACTTGAAAACAAACCTTCTTCACTTTCTAAAATCGATTCAGCCAGGTCTAGGCCTTCGAAACCTTTACTTTCTCCAATCAAAGTCGGTAAAAACCCAGGGGTATCTTCGGCCAAACCGAATTGATTTTCTGATAGGCCACTGACGTCACGTTTGCCTTCGTTTCGAAGCGAATCACTTCTCGAAGACACGAGCGATGGAGTCTTTTTACAATAAAAAAATTATTGTTTAGCAAATCTTCAACTAGTTGCTGATCAGTTGCACTGCTATGAATTTCAAGTTGAAGCTTAAAGCTCTACTCACTTTCAAACGAGAAACGTGAAAAATCAGTTGCGATTAAAGCCTTGTTATGACTCTAAATATTAACTCTCTTTTATATGAAATGATGCTATAATCACCAACCACAAAAGATGCGTTGGTTTGATGCGTATGGTTAAATGAAAGCGTATTTTGCTACGTAACTGTTAAAGCAGTTTTAAAATATTTATCTAAATGCATAAACTCAACTTACACTCACAAAACAGAAAGGGAACTTTTTTGTTGGCAGTTTAATGTAAAAAAATTACTACCGAAACTACCTCTTACGAGTTAGTGATAACTAATCCAGTGTAAAATTAACGTAAACCAAACGTAATCGCTTTCTAATTTCTATGCTAACGGAAAAATATAAATTTTAAATCTTTTATTCAAGCACTGACAATTTTAATCAACGATCCTACGCATTGAAACTTTGCTTGAACAAAGTGACTTTTATTTCTCTCCAATAAAACAGCGCCGACGGATTCAATTGACTTTTCATGTAGAGCGCAAACTGACACAAGCAAGACAAATAAGTCAAATTATTACGATAAAATTCTCTGATGAAAAGCAAGAAAAAGTTATTTACGAGCAAATAAAAGAAGAAAATTTTTAAGCAGTCAGCTTAAAAGATTAGTACGTTATTTGGCAAGCCTTGTTGAGCAAACACTCGACGGACAAAGAAAAAGTTCAGAGACAAAAACACGAAAAATTGATGAGCCAATAGCAGTTTAATAGACGAAAAACAAGCTTTTATGTCCTTGAATGTTAAAGACAATTGAAACTTGAAACAATTTTGTTGTCAAATAAGCGATTTGAACTACAAAACAAAAGTTTTTATTGACCACACTAAAGTTCTAAATTATATCAAATTGCTGAATTATAGTGAAGAGCAAAATATTTAACTACGAATATTAATTTTTAAAAAATGTGAAAACTTAAATTAACAATATGTAAAAGAAAAAAAAGATAGAAATCTACCGGGGACGGCGTTACCAATGGGATCCGAAAAATTCCTTACCAACTTCAACTTAATGTCAAGGCGAGAGTGCAAGCGCGGACTACAATTCGTTAGCAAGTTCTAATAAAGTTCAAACAAAAAATAATTGTCTGGTGAAATTACTTAAAGAGAAAATCTAGATGATTAAAAATTAGAGCAAAGAAATTGCAACATGATTTTATCAGTTAGCAACAGCGACAAAAATGAGTAATTAGATCAGTCGTTTCTGACTTTTTTTGAAGCATTCTTTTTTTTATTTTCGCAGTATGCATTTCTTCCCATTTAACAGAACAAATGAAAAAATAATGGAAAAGTTTTTATAATTTGAAATGTTATTCAATTTATTTTAAATTCTAATTCGATGCAAAATCTGCTTAATTACTTTATTCAGCTCATAAAATCCTCCCTCATCTAGGAAAAAGTAATTAAAACATAAAAATTAATATTTCTTTTATCACAACTTGAGGAGCAAACAACAAAAAGACTTGGATCTAGCTGCAGCTTAGAGCATTTTCAGCTTTATACTGGTAATTTGGGGTCGTGATAAAAAGAAAAAAACCTTGGTTGAGCCTATAGCAGCTCAGGCTCAACAGTTCTGCTTTATAAACGCTTACGTAATATTCAAAATAATGGAATACGTAATAATATAATCATATAATAATTCAAAATACGTAATAATGAACGTGTGATAGTTAGCTGCCACACAAACTTACTTGAAGCAATAAAAACAAGCAATGAAATTTATTTGAAACAAAATTTCTGTTCTATACAATTTTTGATGCTAAATCTAAATTTTTGGGAATAAAGTTCAAATTCTTTTTTGATAGAAAAAGCGAAAGTAAATAAATTAAGTGTTATGCTCCGTTTATGTAAAAAGAAACAAATGATTAATTTGCCAGTATGTTACGAACACAAAATAGCTACAAAGAGGAAGTTAATAACCAATTTTCGTTAAAGAAAATTGACATGAAATATGTCACTTCACGTACCTTGGTTGGTCAACTTCTGATCTAAACAATGAAAACAAAGCAAATAAGATAAAGAAATTTATAAGGCTTCGTAAGCAAAAAACTTTCTTGAAACATGATTCTACCAAAAAACACTAACTGGTTGCTTTGTAAAAAACTTCCCGTCCTCTTGGCTACCCAAAGCGTCATCATATTTTGCTAAAGTGGGTTCGTGCTCTTTGTTCGCTTTGTCGGCACCTGAAAATATTACAAATTGCCAGTAGATAGCGCTACACACAAAAATTTGAAACACTTTTATGCGGCAGAAACTTTTTTTTTAATGTTTTTATTTCGGCAAAACCTTTTAATATCGCATTTACAATTTCTCAACATGATTTCTATGAGCAGCAGAATGTTTTTTAAAAACTAACCGTCAACTAATGTGATTTCTATTCCTTCGTGAACAGAAAAATCGTCATCATATCCAAACTGATCTTTGTCTATTTCATCTGAGAACTAAGATACAAAAAATTTCCAGATGATCTTTTGAAAGAACAGAATTGGTGTAAAAACCAATACTTTTAGCGAGTTATGAAAAGCAGTGAAAAATAGAATAATATTAACACCAACAAATTTTAGTACCTCATAAGAAATAAAAAATTGCTATGAATAAATATGGCGACTCAATAAATACTTCTATAGTAAATTACTATATAAAATAGCTAATTTTAACAAATGAAGAAATTTCAAGTTATTAAATATAACTTAAAAATATCAAGTGCTAAAGTTTTTGGTCTGACACTATTCAGAAAAAATTACCAGAATGAAGAAAGATCCGAGCTAAAATATCAATGAAGAGCTTTGGTGGTCGAGAGTGATTGACCAATGGGAAAAGAGAAAGCAAAAAAAGTTTTGGGCAACAGACAAAATCTTTTTGCTAACAAAGAAGAGGGTTGAGAGATTCAATAAAAGTAGCTACTACAACGGAAAGGTGAAAGGTAGAACGACTTCGAACAAAAATAGAGAATCTATTCTAGCTGTAAAAAAAAGCACATTGCATGTTGTCTAAAAAATCTTGTGTTCTACTTGGTGCACAGGGCGTTTATGATCTGCCCGAAAAGCAAATTGCAAACCGGAATTTGACAAATTTCGACCTGTTTTAATCACTAATGACTACCTGGAACACATTATTAATTCTACTTTTATCCGTAAAATGCCAAGCCGGTCTAAAAAGCGAAAAATGTCCAGTTTACATTCGCGTTTTAATGGACGGAAACCGTTTCGACGCGGTTTCAAAACCAAACCCCCACAGCGGTCAAACACTGCTACTTTGCTGTGGAGTCACATGTTGTTTTTACGACCCGACAGCTTTTTTCTTCTAGCGACTAACGGACGCGCTACCTTCCCATTATTGTAGCAATTTTATCTACGATTTGTGATAGTCGCAAGTCCAAACGCTCACAAGAAGGCGCTAAACGTCTGTCCCTAATTTTACTCCTACAAGCCGCGGTAGTTTCCCTTGCCCTTGCAAAGCTGATACTAGCTCTTAACATTACCTTTTTCCCGAATCTACTATTGGCAGCATCTTTTGGACAACACGCATTGTGCTCTTTGTTATAGCGACAACAGTTTTTCTATTTTTGCTCGAGGTCGTTCTACCTTTCACCTTTCAGCTCTAGAAGCTATTTTTATAAAATTTCTTAATCCTCTTCTTTGAAAACAAAAAATTTTGTCTATATTTTCTTCTCATTGATCAATCACTCACAATGAAGTGAAAGCTTTCTTCTTTACTTCATATTTTAATCCGGGTCCTTCTTCTTGACTCTTATGATTTCTCTTGAAAAATGTCAAGACGAAAAACTTCGGCAATAATTTCAAATTCCATTAGTTAATTTCAAATTGTGTACAATAAATCGTCTCTCAAATATAACTTTAATTACAAACTTGTAATTTCGGTCAACTTTGATTTTATGCAATTAGTTTTGGATAAAATTGAATAAAAAAGAATCGAGCGAAGCGTCTCGAATTATGAAGAACTAACACTCGCCTGTTCGTCATAATCGTCATCTTTGTCAGTCCATGCTTGTCGAATCCGATCACGACCCAACCTCGGAGACCTGGGTGACCTTGCAGGCCGCGACCTGGGGGTCATACAAAAAGTAGTTGACTGAGAAAGTGTTTCTTTCGCCTTCAACAAACGCACTAGTGACTTCCGCTGATAGCGAGACGCAGACTGCGAACGATTGTTAATATAAATCAACGAGGTTCTAAGGTCCACCTTATCACGGAGGACACCAACGGGTAGACCCAGTATTTTTTACAAAGACCAAAATGATGATATAGTTTTCGGGTAATTACATTTCAGTCGCAATTTATGAAGGTTAGAAGGGTCTAGTTGTTTATTCGATTCGTTTGTTTATATCTATCTCGATTAAGTAGTAGAGCTGTCCCGACAATGCGAAAAATGATTCCCTATTGCTTTTTTTTTAACGTGCAGGGCTCCTTTTTTAGGACCTAAGCCGGTTAATTGCAATAACAAAACAGAGTAGCCATACATAATTGAAGTGCTCATGTGATTCGGTCAACAAACGAAAGCAATAATGCGTAAAGCGAATTTTCTTTAAAGTTGCAATTTGCAAATAAACATAAACCAAGCATGGACATTTTTCAGTTCGTTCTCACCTTCGCTCACCCAACCTTTCGTGAAGCACACAAGGCTGGGCGATGTTGGTGTAAACCTGAAGCTTATAGTAGCAATTTCTGCGAAGCTCAGCTTCAAGTTCGTTCGTTCTCTGAAAAGAAATTTAATTTACGATTCAAATCTTGAAGCAAAAAAAGTAAAGAAATCACAAGGGCCAGTAGAAAAAGCAAAGACAATCAAGGAAATAAACACGAGCATAAGCCAGTGTTTAAGAAATCTGTTTTTTTTATAAACAGGTTGAGTAATACACATTAAAAAGATCGTGTCATAGAAAGCAAAGTATTGCTATTCTTGTAATAACAAAATCGCGACAATTTGTCAAAGTTAGATGTTTAAAACTTTACAAAAGAACATGATTTAAATATTTATTGGTTTAGACAAAAATGGAATCGAGCAGTTTTACGATGGTAACTAGCGAGGCTTCCTCGCTAAATAAACAAAACTAAAATCAAAAGAAGTATGTGTGGACCATACAAAATATCAATGACAACTAAAACCAGCAGTGATACACAAGTCACATTTAGATTGACATTTAGATTCGCAATTCACATTTACATTCAGATTCGCATTGATTTGCCACTTTTCTGATAAACAAAGACATTACCATAGTCAGAGCAGAGCGAGGCCGCTTGTAGAGAAAATATTTCTTGCAAAGAAAGTGTTGGTAAAAGCAAGGGCTAGGTGGGGTCGACAGGCTGACTGTTGAATGAGGAGCAGAGAAAAAACGACCATCAGCAGAGCAGCAACCTCTTCTGCGTGCAAACAAATGGACGGTCAACATTTTTTTAGTCTTAAATGAAAATATTGTTTACACTGTAAAAAGTTTCTTTCCCGAAATTTTCATGCTTAAAGAGAAACCCATAATTTTTAATATCTTCTTATTGTTCAAAACCAATTCTATAATGATAATAATAACAATAATGTATAGGAGCATGCAGGTATAACTTTAAAGCAGTTTTGATCTGACACATTCTAGAAAAAAGTCCATATTAATTAATCTACAGCAACTGAAGTGCGTACAGCAAAGGTAGATATTGATTTCGAAAAGAAACTCGTGCGAAAAATCAAATGGAAAACTTTGGTTAAAACTTTGCCTTTAAACAGCTATCGCTATTCCCAATTTCTGCTTTATTCACCTCATGTTTTGCCGCTAATTCAATCGCGAAAATAGAGCGTCTGACTCTAAAACAGGTCAAAATTCAAGGTCAAAGCAAAGATTTTTGGAATTCGCAGCTTTCCTGTTTATACGTTCAACATATATAAAAAGTGTCAAGAAATATGGGAACCAATTGGATTTAAAGAACTTAAGGTTTACTCGGTGCTTCTCCAGCCTGGACACAGTAGCTACGTAAGGTGTTGCGCTGGTGATTAAAATATGTGTGTGTCTAGAGGTTTTCAAAAATTTTCACCGTATTCTTCCCTTTCAAGATTCAGGTCATTCTCCAAAAATTCACGTCATTCTGCGAAAATTAAATAAAAAAATTGTTTTGAGAAAAAAAATGGAGAACAAAAAAAAATCTTCACTTTTTTTCCTTGCTGTTTTTTTTTTAAAGAAATAGATCGGGTTGCATGCACGTAAAGACCAAAAAATGTTTTCACTTTTGTAAGCGGTATTGATGCAACTATGTGGTCAGTAGATAATCTTTAAACAAACATACATTTTATTCAAATGTTTTCTTGATCCCCCTCAATAATTGTTCCTTCCTTCACATTACGAATTCCTCCTACGGGAGTAAAGTGGCTAACCTTGAGAAGCCCAGGTTTAAATGTTTGGTGATTGGCAAAACATAATTTAAAGTTTTAATTGTTTTAAACTTGGAACTAACCTAGGTAAATATTTTTAAACTGGTCAATAACTGCAATTCTTTTTTTATTTTTTATCTTTATGCTTATCCTCCTGATTTGCAGGAAAACGATGGAGGTGCGAAGACATAGGGCAAGCAATTACCTGTTTTTGGAGAACCCAAGATATTGCTGTCTGATTTAAATTTTTTATTTTGTTTTTTTTTGTTTTATAGAGATATGATTAAAATTTAGAACTGTTTGTCAAGACCACCAAGCAACTAAAGTGCTGTAAAGTGTTTTTCCCAAGGACACAACAGAATGGCGCAAGTAGGTTTTCAACTGAGACCATGTTGATCACAATCACAACGCTCTAACCACTCGACCACGCTGTCGACAAATGCATAAATGTAAGGGGTATATACGCAGAAAAACAAGCAACAAATTTCACACTTTAGTGACACACTTGTAAGCAATGTTTAGTAAAAATCTAACGAAAGAAAAAAATTAATCTACTTAGGAAAGTCCGAAAGAACAAAAATGTCGTCGGAAAATAATTCCATTTGATGTTTGCTTCTGGTGTTGGTGGGAGGTGCGCTTTTGATTCTTAGTTTTTTACCTGGATAAAATGCGATTGGCAATGAAAAAATTATCTGAATCTAAATTTTAATGATTTATTGAAACTTATTCAGTTTAGAACAATTTTTTACCAAAACCTTATACACAAATTAACTGTTTTTTAATGCAATTCATAGTCAAGCTTAGTTACAAAGTGTTCCGATTGAACTCGATCAATTAATGGAGTCTTAAAATAATTGCAGAAGTTGGGGAAAATTATTACCTAGAATTTATCACAGTCTTGTAACATAGCACAATTTTTGCAAATTAGCGAATAACACTGTGCGCTATTGTGTAACTCTAAAAAATATCCATGAAGAAATTTTTAGTGATTTATTGCTGTTTTCAATCGATTGTAAAATTTAAAATGAAAATATTATAATCTACAGTGTGTAAACGTCAAGTGTAGACTCATTTAAAACCATATATCTCGTGAATTATAGAAGCAATCGTTTAAAATAAGGCCTTAAAATAAAGGTAAACAAATACACTTTCAGATTTATCAACATTTATTTGAAATAACCCCCTTTTGCACAAATCATACATTGAAGTCTATCAATAACCTGAGAACATGTTGCATGCAAAGTTTTTGGAGATATTTTATTCCAGCTTTTCTCCAATGAGTGCTTCAGAGCATCAATATTCTTATGAAAAGTTGCACAAGCTTTGGCTCCAACATACAGTAGACCAGACTACAAAGTCCATCGGATTTAAATCTGGTGAGGAAGGGGGCCAAAACTCCTTTGATAAAAAAACCATAAAATTCTTACACCAGCTCTGAACCCAGTATGGGATGTTGCCCCATCTTGCTGCAATGTGACACCACTATTTTCTATAGTTTTTTTAACCCATGGAAGCACTTCATCTTTCAACATAGCCAGATAAACCTGCTGATTAATTTTTACACCCCCTTCAATAAAGAAAAGGGTGTTTTTTGGCCACATGATGTCACACCAGCCCACACCATAATTGAAGCAGGTTTTTGACGTCTGAATGATATCCGTTGTTCTACAGCAGGGGTTCCCAAACTGGGGTACATTTAGGCTTCTCAAAGGGTACATTATTATGTGAGAGAATAACCTTATTTAAGTTAAATTCCGTGTCTGGAAGAAATAATACACTCAAATATCTAGAATTTTCGAATCCGGTCGATTGTTATTACGTCAAACACATAGCCGTACCTGCCGGGGAGGCAGGGGGCATTGACATACTGCAAAAATCAGTTACCAAATTTAGGTGAAGACCTTTTTTTTTAGAGAACACCTTGATTTTGGGACAAAAAATGAAAAATATGTGACTGAATCCAAGTGAAGACCTTTTTTTTTTTTAGAGATCACAAAATTTCGGGGGTACATGCAAACCTGTACAGTGTCCAAAGGGTACCAATGAACTAAAAGTTTGGGAAACCCTGTTGTATTATGAACTGCTTCAACCGTGAACAACTTCTCATTAGTCCACAAAATAGGGGGCTGCGTGCAGTCTTTCAAACACTTGAGAAGAATTTTTCCTCTGGCCAATCCTTTTGGTCATGTAGAGCCTGACAAGAGTTGTTGCTTCACTTTTTTATAAGGACGAAACTTGAGATCATTCTTTAACACATTCTGGATGTGTAAAAATTAATCAGCAGGTTTATCTGGCTATGTTGAAAGATGAAGTGCTTCCATGGGTTAAAAAAACTATGGAAAATAGTGGTGTCACATTGCAGCAAGATGGGGCAACATCCCATACTGCCAAAACGGTTCAGAGCTGGTGTAAGAATTTTATGATTTTTTGGTCAAAGGAGTTTTGGCCCCCTTCCTCACCAGATTTAAATCCGATGGACTTTGTAGTCTGGTCTACTGTATGTTGGAGCCAAAGCCTGTGCAACTTTTCATAAGAATATTGATGCTCTGAAGCACTCATTGGAGAAAAGCTGGAATAAAATATCTCCAAAAACTTTGCATGCAACATGTTCTCAGATTATTGATAGACTTTGATGTATGATTTGTGC
The DNA here is from genome assembly GCA_963680785.1 of Diplosoma virens. NCBI lineage: Eukaryota > Metazoa > Chordata > Ascidiacea > Aplousobranchia > Didemnidae > Diplosoma > Diplosoma virens. The sequence goes on along the minus strand of OY796882.1, from coordinate 46,260,636 downwards.
AAAAGGGGGTTATTTCAAATAAATGTTGATAAATCTGAAAGTGTATTTGTTTACCTTTATTTTAAGGCCTTATTTTAAACGATTGCTTCTATAATTCACGAGATATATGGTTTTAAATGAGTCTACACTTGGTGTTTACATCCTGTAAATACAACATCATTTTGCTTCTGTGCAAGTGAACTTCGATAATCGATACTATGAGAGTTTATCAAATAACAGTTGATTTAACTTTGCAAGTTTATATAATTGAACCATCTCTTTGTCATTTTAAACTAGATTGATTGATATCAAAAAACAGCTGTGAAAAGCTATGGTGCCATATGCCCTCATTATGCACTACATATGCCCTCCATTTTGCAGTTTCAATAAACTGTCAGGCAACACTAACAACAGCATCAATACATAATGTCATTGTAAATAAAAATACTTTTAACAGATCTTTCATCCCTATCCAGGACTGTGTGTAGGTTGGGGCCTTTTTTGGCAGCGGCACTTGAAGGTCCATATCTGCAACATTGAAAAATTGACTTAAAATTAACTAAATATGTATGTACATCATCTAAGACATTTCATGTCAACTCACACCCTTTTCGGCATTTTTTTGCCAACCATCTTTGATTTTACTGAAATTTGGCATGTTTATAGGTTTGGATGAGAAAATGTCTCACACCAAATTTCAAGTTTCTAAATCAAATAGTCTTTGATATATGAAGGTTGAAAGTTAGACACAAAATCGGCGCTTGAACGCCCCTGATCAAGCAAAAATGGCCCTCCTGGCTTTATTTCTTGTTTGATTTCAAAGATGTTAATATTATTGGAAAGCTCTTTTCAGCATCTTTCCAATGATATAAATATCTGAAATGTATCTATATAAATAAAAAAGTTATTTTTTGTCGTGACCTTGACCTCTCATGACTCCAAAACCCCCAGTCTAGACAAAAAAAATTTTTCAATATTTTTGTTCCTCACATAGAGAAATATCAGCACACCAAAAACCAAAGTGGGATCTCTATGGGTTTTCAAGATATTTGCATTTTATTGAACAGGTGTGCCTAATGATGCAAATTTGTTGATATTTACACAATAAATATTTTCGAAACTTAGTCGATATTTTCAAATAAATCATTTTCGCAAATTTTTTGATAATTTTTTTCTAATTAAAAAATATCTTGAAAACCCATAGAGATCCCACCCAGAAATTTGGTGTGAGACATTTTCTCATCCAAACCTATAAACATGCCAAATTTCAGCAAAACCGGAGATGGTCGGCAAAAGAGGGGAGTGAGTTGACATGGAATGTCCCATCTATCTTAAAGCAACATACCGATGATCTGGACCTTTAAAATGACTTTCTCTTTTCAATACACTTGAATCGTCTTTTTCACTGTGATACTTGGTATTTTCTACTTGTGATAGTCGAGTTTCTATAATGAAAATAGATGTTACTCCATGCAAATATGAAATAAAAACATTTAGAAAAAGCAATTAACATTTGGAACATAAAAAAAATTATTTGTCTTATAAAAAATAAAAAGTGCAGTGTCCATAAAGTCTCTTTACAATATAAAAAAATTATTACAAAGTGAAATGATGAGATATTGCAATGAGGGTTGTTTTATGTTAATCAGTATTTCATAAAGTTTTTATTGACACTAAAATTTATTGTTTCACATAAAATTTCTTAATTAAAATTTCTTATGTTTAATGATTGAGTTATATGAACTGAACTCCATAAAATGACTACTCCTCAAGAAAAAGCGCAATGTGTATCCTGGTTCATTGATACAAAATCAGATGTTCAGACCCAGTGGAACTACAAAAGTAAGTATGGAAGAGACTCACCATCACGTCCTTCAATTCGTTTATGGCACATAAAATTTATGGAGACAGGGACAGTGTTCGATACAAGGAGTGGGTGACCAAGAACATCTGAAGAAAACATCAAGCGTGTAAGGCAAGCCTTTTAACATTCTCCTATAAAGTTCATCCATACTGCTGCCAGACAATTGAAACTACCACGTTCAACAGTGCACAAAGTCCTACACAAAAATTTAAGATGGTATGCTTACAAAGTGTAAATGTTAGAGGCACTTCAGCCAAACGACATGCCAAGACAAAAAGAATTTGCAGTGAACATGCTGCAACGAATTTCTGAGGATGAAGCATTCCTCAAGCGAGTTTGTTTTAGTAATGAGGCAACTTTTCATGTCTCAGAAAAGTTAAACAAACACAATATAAGAATTTTGGGATCAGAAAACCCCCATGCGAGTAGAGAACTTCAGCAAGATAGTCCAAAAGTGAAAACACATTGCACTTTTTCTTGAGGAGTAGTCATTTTATAGGGATTCAGTTCATATAACTCAATCATTAAACATAAGAAATTTTAATTAAGAAATTTTATCTGAAACAATAAATTTTAGTGTCAATAAAAACTTTATGAAACACTGATTAACATAAAACAACCCTCATTGCGATATTTCATCATTTCACTTTGTAATAATTTTTTTAAATTGTAAAGAGACTTTATGGACACCCTGTATAACATTACATATCGGTTACAATTTTTATCAAAATATTATCTAAAATAAGTGGTACCTCTGCTTTACACTGATTAACACTTGATTTGTCAATATCAACAACTATCAAAAAGTTTATGGCAGTCATGATAATGTTTTAAACCAGATATTCTCAAACTATTTTAGCTGAGTAATTTCAATAAATACATGTAGGGTACTCTTAGTAAAGAAAATATTGTAGAATAAACTGTGAGCTAAAACACCCTAAAGATATTCATATTAAGTGTTTAAAAATCATTTTATAGATGAACATTTTTATAGATGAACATGATGTTCACATTTTTTCAGGTTGTTCTATAAAAGACAAAAAGTTAAGTCAAGCTTATCAAATGGGCTTAATAAAAAAATGCTTTAATGATATGCACAGTTTAAAATCTTTGCTTGCAATACTGTAGGAATTAGATGAAAATAGTATACTATAATACTTATAGGTTTTTTCTGCACATGTACTTAAATAAATATTTTTTGTTAAAATGTTGTATTTGTAATTATACAATGGTGAGCAAAAAAGTAAGACTTTTTTATTTTTTTAGATTTTTTTAAAAATAACTTTGTTAAAATTGAATTATAGTTATCAAGTAATATATCATTAAAGAGAACAAAAAATTATATTACATCCAATATTAATTGATTATTTTTGAGAAATATAATTCAATTTTCACTAAGTTATTTTGAAAAAATCTAATAAAATAAAAAATTCTTATTTTTTTGCTCACTACTGTATGTATAATAGTATTAATTGGCTGAACTAATTAAACTTTATTTTTTTACTCATAACTGCAGAAAATATTCGGCACAAATTTCTAAATTCAATAATAAATTTATCTTTACATTAACCTTCTTCCTAATGAAGTCCTAGCACAATAGAAGTAGATTAAAATAGACCAATTTTTTTTTCTTACAATGGATATCTGTGTACACCAACTTAAAAACAATTGCCGCAGCAGCAGCTGCCTGTTCAAAAAAAATTGCCAAAAATAACCAGAATCAACTTGGTATTTCTTTTTTTTGTTGATACATATAGAAGAACATTACAAAAAAAGAGTACTATTGCAGAAGTATAAAAGGCTTTTTTTGTCAGAAACAAAAATAAACAGAAGCAGATTAGAAAAACAGCTTTTTTTAATTTTGAAAAAAATTCACAAATTACAATAAAAAACTGTCAAAAAAATTGAGTTAAGTACTTTTTGGAACTTGATAGCGCTTCATTATTTGATTGAGGTCATCCTGAATTTTATTTTGTGTTATAGCAACATCAACACCATCACGATAAGCATATTGTAGCCTTTCATTTTCTAAAGCTTCTCGTCGAGCTAGCAACCGATGTATTGTTCTTCTATAAACTCTTTCTTTTTGCTTTTCAAGGCGTTGATAAGCGGTTAAATCTTTAGTAGGTCCAGGCCTGCAACAATTTATGTTTTTGCAAAAGTAAATATTTAATAAAAATTATTTATCGTATCAAAAGATTTGCCAAATGTTTGACAAACATTTACAACTAAAGAACATAAAAGTTTTGAAGTTTTAATTGGAAAATCATTTTGATTGCAGTAATTTTAACTAACCTAAATCAGTTAAAAGATTTAGCCATTTGTACAATAAAAAAAAAAAGTTGCTGCAAGCCCTAGTGCTCAGACATGAAAAGACCAAAAAAAATCTTCTGTTTGGCATATTTTTGTGTATGGGTCCACCAAATAATTTTTGGAGAGAAATCCTGCAAAAAAAGTCCATAGTACAAAAACGGTTGAGAACCTATGATCCAATGTCTTCAAGCATATATATATCTAATGCAAAAGTTTCTACCTAGGGATTCTAACATTAAGACCTAGATATTTATGAATTTAAAGGAGAAATTCTACTTTAGTCTTTATTTTTGCCTTTATTTTTTATTTCTAAAGCATAATATTTTTGTATCACTGAAAGTCATTATCATACATGGAAATCATCAATCCAGTTTTAATCTGGTTTAATCTCCAGTGACTGGAGGTGGCTGGGTGTATCCCACTACTTCTACAACTCTTCTTACACCTTCTCTCCACCTGCATCAATCTGTTGCATCTGCTTTCTTTAAACCAATCCTTCTCATGTTTTCTTCGACTTGTTTCCTCCATTTCATCCTTGGTCAGCCCTGTTTACATTTTCCATCTGCTTCATATACCGTTGCCTTCATCAAAACATCTTGCTCAGGTCATCTCAAAACATGACCGTATCACCTCATACCATTTGCCCTTGCCAGCTTATCTGCTGTTTCCTTCAATCCCAACATATCCATCAGGTCTTCTGTATTCTTCTTGTCCACCAACTTTACATGCACATTGCCATCACCACAGATTTTTCTGCTCTTCTCAAAATAGCTACTTCATTTTCTCTCAAACACCACATTTTGCTTCCATATAACTAGCTGATCTTACATAGCTTTTATAAATCTTTCCTTTTATCTGCAAAAAAAATCTTTTTCCAAATAGTATCTCACCACACTCTCTGAATTTCTTCCACCCCACTCTTGTTCTTGCAGTAATTGTGGCTTCACATCTTCCACTGGCATTCAACCTATTGCCAAGATAGAAAAATCCCTTCACAGTTTCCACTTCATCACACATTATCTCCAGTAAAAATTGTCAATTCAATCAACCAGCAAGTATTGCTGCTATTTACAATTTTAAACTAGTGTCATTTACAGGGTCCTCTAGCAAAGAGTAGACTGTTATATTTTACATTAATTTAAAAACGAAAAGGGCAATGAAATTTTTTTTGAAGAAAATTATAGGTAAATGTATAATCTTCAATATTGAATTCCGTTTATTCAATATATCCACCCTTTTCAATGATAACACGGTGGAGGCAAGAGATAACTTGGTCACATGTGGTATGAATAGTTTTGCTTTCTATTTTCGCCCAAGATTCTTTTAATTTCTTCTTCAATTTTCCCACATTTGAATGTGACATAGCGCAGGCCTTTCTCTCCAAGATGGACCATATCCCAAAGTCCATTGGATTAAGATCAGGAAAAGAAGGGGGCCATAGTTCCTTTGACCAAAAGGACTTAAGTTGTCCTTGCACCAGGCTTGAACCATTTTGGCTGTGTGAGCAGTTGCCCCATCCTGCTGTAGTGTCACCACTTGATTTCCAGGCAATGAATTTATCCATGGAAGAACCCTGTTCTTCAACATGTCCAGGTAAATGTGCTGATTAACTTTTATGCCATCTTCGACAAAAATTATTATTTGACAAAAATTTATAAATACTTTAGAAATCTATCTAAAAATTAGTCTACACTTGGGTGGAGGACCTGTAAGTTTTTTAAAATAAATTTTACAAAAAGTTTTAAGTTGAAATAAGCAAATGAACTAAGAACAATAATCAAATTTTAAGTTTGTATATGCAAAAAATTATTAATTGAAATGAACTGGTATTTACCTTTTACCAGATACACTTGTACCAGTGCAGCAATGAATCTGGTAGAAGGCATAAATCTTAAATTTTTCAATTTATATAGTAATTCTGTATTCCGACCATTATATAGTAATTTATATAGTAACTATACATTTATATAGTAAAATTTATATAGTAATTCTGACCAGCTCTGTGAAAAAACCCGGGTAAGCAGACTGTTCTTGATGAGAGTTGGAAATCATAATATCTACCTATCTCAATATATAGCTTGTGTTTTGGCATAAATATTTGCTGCTGGATACTTTAGAAAGTTTTTATTAAATATCATAATAAAGCATAGCTATTTAGCTTAATGTTAGAATAAAAAACAAACATTTCATACTTTTGAGATTCTCCATGTTTCAACTCAACTTTAACATCATTGATTGGCTGATTTGAATAAAGACATTCAGAAGATCCCCAAGTTTTTTTATATTGATCCATCATTCCAGTTCTAACTTACATCAATTTATTAATTACTTACTTTTAAATACCTTATAATAAAAGGTTTTATCTATTAATTTCACAAGCATAATAAATTTAAAAATATATATTGCAATAAATTTATATATACAGGGTGGAGAAAAAGTCCCCGGAATTATTTTTAAGCTTTAAATTTAAACAAATTTTAATTGCTCAAAAGCATAAATTGATGATCAATTGAAAGCTGTATTATCATTCTTCATTTACAGTTTGTTTTTTAATTTTAATCACCATAAAATTTGTCAAAAATAAGTAAACGTCATGCCTTTATTGAGCTTCATCATGCAAGAGTGTCCAATTTGATGATCATCAAGCAGCTCAAATTCTCCTGAACTTCATGAAGGACGGCAAGCAAAAAGGAGATATCATGCTTTCAGATAAAAAATTGTTCACAGTGAAGGTCAAATTCAATCCTTAAAATGACAGAATGCTGGCAAAGAAACATGATAATATCCCTAAACAGGCCTCGGTCATGGTTTGGGCGACGATCTCCAAAACATGAAAATCACTCCTTATTTTTATCAAACAAGACATGAAACTGAATACAAATGCGTACATTGAGGATATTTTGATCCCTGCATCTCAAGCAATGAAGAAACACTTCAGAAACAAAAACTTCACCTTCCAACAAGATGGTGCTCCTTTCCACACATCCAGAACTCAAGTGTGGTGCAGAGTCAATTTTCCAAATTTTGGAGCAAGGAAATGTGACCCCTTGCTTCACCTGATTTGAATCCTCTGGACTTGAATATTTGGTCAATATTCAAGGCTAAAGCCTGTGCTAAAACACACGACACTGTTGAAGGTTTGAAGGTGTCTCTGAAGAAACCCTGGCCCAAAATACCACAAGAAAAGCTCTGTGTTTCAGTTGAGAGTTTTAGAGGAAGACTCGAGAAAGCAGTAAAAGCTAAAAGAGGACATATTGAAATATAGACACATATTTTATTTTGTGATAGTCCTAGTAATAATATTATAATATATTTATTTACCATAATTGAAATATTGTCAATTCAATTTGTCCGGGAACTTTTTCTCCACCCTGTAGATTATGTATAAAATTTGAATCAGGTAATTTTTTAAGAACTATTTCTAATGCAATTTGAGAGGGTTGTAAAAAAATGAATGACATGAAAATATGGTCCTAAAACTTAAAATTTTATAATTAACTTGGAAAATTACAATAATTATAAATTTTATAACAACAACAATAATAATCCAATTTTAATCCAGTTAAATATCCCCAGTGAATGAAGGTGGCCAGATGCATCTTACTACTTTCACAACTCTTTCTACACTTTCTCTCTAACTACATCAATCTGCTGCTGCTGCTTCTTTTTCAATCCTTCTCATGTTCCCTTCAACTTGTTTCCCCCATTTCATCTTTAGTCAACCCTGTTATTTATCTTTTACCAGATGAATCTCAGCACAATAATACCTCTATATGTTTGTCCTGGGTATGACATTAAACTATTGAGTTGAGGAATATGTTCATAGCATTTTTATATTTTCTTTTATTTTACAATGATTTTTTACTACTTGGCAAAATGTATATATTCATTCGATAAAGCTCTTTCTACTGTAAAAAACTGTGCTGATCGTCTTTTTGAGTATTTTGAGATTATATTATTTGTGAGGCTTATGTATGGAATATTCAGGGGGTAAAAAGCAATATTTTTGACACCTGCTATTCTTCACTTTTCATCAAGGCCAAAAAGCTGCTGAAGCAGCCTGGGACATTTGCATAGTATATGGGAAAGGTGTCATAGGCAAATCTATGGCAAGAAAATGGTTTGCAAAGTTCAAAAATGGCAGTTTTGACATTGACAACATGCCCTGCAGAGGAAGACCTTCTGAATTTGACAAAAACCATCTCAAAGCACTTTTGAAGGAGGAAAGTCACCAAACAAGTTGTGAATTGGCCAAAAAAATGAACTGCAATCAAGAAATGATTCTCAATCATCTTCATTCAATGGGATTTGCTGAAAAAATGGAAGTCTGGGTGCCTCATGAGCTTAGCGAAAACAAAAAAAAATTGCCTTCAAATTGCTTCTCAACATCTCGCCTGCCATCAAGCAACACGCAATCACAAACATTTGCATGTTTTTCTTTCATTTCATTAATGCAAATCATTCTTTCATTTCATTAATGCAATCAGTAACTTTATTACATAACATTGTACACAAATGCTGATCATCTGGATTAAAGTTAATATCTAATTGAGTATTATCAGCGTACAATTGAATATTTAAATTAAAATTTATGAGGAATACGTTGTAGATGTTTTGTACATATAAAATGAATAATATAGGTCCAAGTATGGATTCTTGTGAAACACCATATAACATAGAATAAGGATCGGAAAAACCGGGGAAGTATATCCTATCTTTAATTAAAATATACAAAAAATTTACAAATCAAAATAAAGAAAACAAAACAAATGAATTTGATTTTTGAATATTTGATTAGGAGAAAACAGTCAGTGCATCCAATATTGTGGTTATGTAAAGTCTAATTACACTAATTTAAACTGGTTCAAATTTTAGGCATTACTAATAATTAGAGCATTAAAACTAAATCATAAATCACTCAAGAGTTTCCTGAAAAAATTCGGAATTCTAGAAAAAATCACATCAACTTAAATTTGACAGACAGAAAAATACTTTTTAAAAAAAGTCATGCAGAATTTAAAAGGGAAATTCCCTATTTCAAAAAACTAGCCTTGTTTATTTTTTGTTGCTATGGATGATAAGTTAATTTTTCTTTTAAAAAGAAATAAATCAACAAAAGGGTTTTAAAAGAAAAGTTTAAAACAATAATTTAGTTTTAATCATGGATAGAATATACTTTTTACAGAAAAAGTTTACAGTACTTTTAAAATTTAGTATCTTTTTAAATTTAGTTTAACACCTTCTTGCATACTTCAACGTCTGACGTTTTCCTACGTCTTTCTTTTCTTAACTCACAACAACTTTTTATTCTGCAAGAGTTACTATGTTGGTTGTTAAGAATAAAATTAAAATAAATAAATTAGTGAATGAATTTATTGTTACTATTTCTGTTTCTAAATGCTCTGAAATTTTCAATATTATCTTAATTTACATGAACGTCTAAACAAAGCCATACCAGCCAGAAAGCCAGGGGTGATTGCCCCCAAGACACTAAAATTTGGAAAAAATTATATTTTTGTCGGGAACCGATTATTAACTATTTGGGAAGGAGGAAATTAGGCTACTTAATTCAGAACGATCCGGATCAATATGCAAAAGCAACTTAGATTTAATGTGAGGATTTTTTTTTATTTCAAAAACTTATTTTGGCAAAACCAATTTTTTCTATTCCATTTACAATTTAAAAAAAAAAAGGAATATCTAAAAAAAAATTTCACTTAAAATTTTAAAGCGATATTTGGACATCTTCGTGTGCATGAATGATAAGAAATCATGATTCGAGCAGTCGTCGAAAAAATTCGGGAAAAGTTGTGCGTTAGCTTATTTTATTTATCGTCATCATTGGTGAAAAATGTTTTAGCCCCTAATCAGATTAAAGAAAAAACTGGGATCAAAGTTTTTACACCCTTATACAATACCAAGCAATACCTTGTAAAAGAGGATCGCTGCAAGAAATTAAATGGGGGCAGTAAACGACGTATCAATTAAGTTACCTATTCTGGAAAGCAAGTTTTAGCGCATTTTTGTCTTGATTGACAAATTAAGATTTTTTTGTTTTGGTCTTCTCTGACATGTATCAAGTTTTGTTCAATATCATGCAAAGACCAAACAAAATAGCTTAATTTTTTTTCGCTCAAGATTAATGTGTATTAAAGTCTTTAAGCATCAAACGATTGGCTTGAATGTGCATTTGGAAAACATGCACTTACAAAGCTTTGGAGAATAACACAGGTTAGGCGTCCCTGGCCAAAAAGCTGCTATGGTGCAACTATTTTTAGGGGGCGGGCAATTTTTTTTAAAAACCATTTTTTCAACGTTCTTTGGGAGAATTGGTGCAGCTTCATTGTTAGCTTGACTTCAATTTTGGTAGCTGCACATCGAATTTTGTCATTCAAAACTTCTAGATCCATTTTTTTTTGATTTGGCCTATAACATATTGAAGTAACCTGGCTGAAGTTTTGTTTAGGGATGCCGCATATACAATTTGATAGAAGATCGAGCGCCAACATGAGATTAGGCCCATTATAGTTTAACCCAAGCTTTCCTGGGCTAGCTAATTTCAAAAAGCACAGCACTGGCCCTGAGAATGAAAGCGGGAATCTTAGATGTAGGCCTATTCTTTCTTCCATTTATAATTCCCAACGCCACTGCTAACAATACAAGCTAATGTTTGGGTTTCTATGCTCCCATGCAAGAACAAAATTTTGCTTTTCTAATAAATACGGCGTTCCATATCAAACCGCAGATAGCATTATATGAATATGTTTGTCACATCGGCACATCGAAGAAAAGGCTACAAAATACAATAGGTTTCCAATTAACGTTGCAAACAAAAAAAAGTGAATTGAATGGGCTTCAGTTGATATTAAGCCTAGGAAACAAACATATTATATAAACATTTTGCTTTCTGAAAGAGATTTACATCAATTAACTATAAAAAATTTAAAAAATGTCCCACAGAGACAACCAGGGGCGCCGGAAGCAATTGCCCCCCTGCCTTTTAATATTCTGAAAACACGGGGGCACAGGGGGCAGATTGTGCCTTTTGAAATTTGTCTTACAGAAATATTTTTAGATCTGCTCTACATTTAACCTATGTAATCTCGATCACCATCAAATCAACGATGTTTCTAAAATCCGTAAATCATGGTACAATAATGAAAGTCGCGAAAATCGTAAGTTTTAGGTAGTGGTGGATTTTGGGTGAGGCGAATGAGGCAGATGTTTGTTTAGAGTGAAGAACGATTTTGAGTGAAGATCTTTGATTTTGGGACAAAATAGGAAAATCAGAGATCGACTACAAGTGAAGACCTTTTTTTTTTTTTTTAGAGAACACTATGATTTTGGGGCGAAAACAGGAAAATTGGAGATCGTCTACAAGTGAAGACCTTTTTTTTTTTAGAGAACACTATGATTTTGGGGCAAAAACAGGAAAATTGGAGATCGACTACAAGTGAAGACCTTTTTTTTTAGAGAACACTATGATTTTGGGGCAAAAACAGAAAAATTGGAGATCGACTACAAGTGAAAACCTTTTTTTTAGAGGATACGCTAATTTGATTGCGACATGGTTGCTATAAACCACTTTTGTTGGAGTGCCTTTTTAACAAAAAGTGCCCTTTTTTTGAAATTTGCCCCCCCTGGAAAAAAAAACTCCGGCGCCTCTGGAGACTACAATCTCGGACCATCCTGATAACTTTATAATTTTTGGTAAAAAGCCGACTTTTATTGTAACTCAAAAGCTTTAGGTTCTTTATCTTTGTGGATAAACACGTATTGAGCTAATATCGCTTATTTGACGATTGCAATAAATATACACTCTGTGCATCTTTTAAAGATAAAAGGTTCTTTTTTTAATTTTTGTTTTACTGCAGTTGCACATCTATTACCTAGACTTTTGAAACAAATCTAGATGTCGTAACAAAAAAAAAAGTAAATGGTCTCTGTTTAGTGACATATATTAAAATATAAAGTGATCTTGAAGATCAAGATGGTGCATGTAGGCTACAAATTATTTCAACAATTGCGTTACAAGCTGATTAATGGATGTTACTGGTTGCTCTCTTTCTCTCCCGCAAATTTCAGTTTTTTTTATAGGCCAAACAGATGATGAGACAGCGTGACGGTTTATTTATAACAAAATTAGAGAAGGCATACTCTGCAAAATCTTCATGGCGGCTACGAGCCGCCAACTAATAGGCATATTTGTATCCAGCTGTAACTTTTTCATCTTTCAGTACCACCACGTTAGTTAAGATATACGAATTGTTGTAATTATTTTTATTTTACGGATTTCATGGCTTTCGTCTTTGAAGACTTCTGATCACTGGAAAAGCAAAAAAAGGGGGTCTGCACATCGAATCTGCCTTTCTTTTCCGCCAAAAAGATTTCTAAGGAGGGGCATGGCACCAAAACTACTGTTTAACATATGGTACGTATTAGTGATCTCCAAGAGGGGGCCTGGTACGAATTCCACTCTAAATACGCTACTAAGTACCAGTGCAGATCTTTTAATTGGCAGAAGTCTTTTTAAAAAAGTAATTGGCCAGTAATCGCAAAGAAAACGACCGGTTTAGCGTTTGGTCTTTGATACCCGTCCCTAACCAACCAATTAGAACACGGTTGGTTTTTAATGTACAAAGACAACGAGTTATTCACTACTAAGTGACTTGTTATCTTTTTATACTTTCAAATTGTATTTATATAAAAAAAGTAAAAACTGAAGCTTACGCAAATCCGCGAAAATGCTAAAAAGAATTAGTAGCTTTGCTTCCCCAAAAGAGTTTCTTTTCCAAAAATGATTTTTTTATACAAAAAAAATGTTGCCATCAATTTGACTTTGTTTGTTGATATCCAGTTTATTTTCTTATTGCCAATGACAACAATTAAATTGCTGTTTTTATAAAAAATTTTATCTTTTTCAACAATGAAAAAACATCAAAATGATGATCTCAAAAATTGCAAATCACCCGCGGTGTGCTGGAAATTCGTTACCGTCTCAAACAACTAATTAATTACATAGATGTAATCTATGTTTGATTAAATTTCACAGCTTTGTTTAGTTCAATGTCAACTTGTTTAAATCGGGCACTGATACGGATAGTCCCGGTTTTAATCTAATGGCATTGTCGGAACTGACGTAGCGTTTCCATTGATCTGGTTCAATATCTTTTTTATTAAAATCGCTTGCTCGCAGGAAAAATTTGCAGTCCCCTCCATTTTTTCTAAAAAAAGGTATAAATTAAACGAGCTATTTATTTAGTAACTTGAACACGTAATAACAAGCGGAGTAAAAAGATAGATATATTTAAAACCTTTATAAACCGCTTATTAAGCGATTTACTCATTTGCTTTCAAGATTCCAAAATATCTGCTATTCGGTTAAAATTTTTTCATTTATTTTTTATAAGTTTTTATTTAGGAATATGACAAAATTTTTTATAAATATATATTTTTTTTAATGTAAAAATACGGCTGTTCATTAGCCTACTTGCAAGTTAACGTTGTTAGTTTTTCTTTTTTCTTCTGTGAAAACCAATTCCGCATGATGTCGCGCTTCAATCTTTCTACTCGTAGGACAAGAGCTCGTTTCAGAGTGGCAGGACTCGATGGATCAGTTCGATTAACGTCTTGAAAAGAGGAAAATACCCACTCAAGCAATAAAACTAGAACGCTTGCCCCAGCTGCCGCAACGAGCATAATGAAGACTCCCGACAAACTGCTGAAGCTAAGAGGCGAGAAAGAATTTCCTTCTGTTGGCATATCTATAAAATAATTAATAATTTATTCATAAGCAGCCTATTGTACGTCTAACTACTAATTGATAACCTGTTATTCTAACAATTTGACTTGGAAACAAACTGATTACGTTTTCTTAATTTAAAAATTTTAATAATAACTTGGCAGCGTAGTTAATAGGTACGAAGCTTTCAATTCAAATCCTCCAAACGTGTTCTGCAACTTTGATAAACAGCTTACGTTACTTTGTCGACTATGCACTCTCAAAAAACAGCTTTAAATTAAAAGTCTTATGGTTTAGAAAAAAAGATTAAACTAATGTAATAATTTTAATCGGACCACGATATCTTGATTTAAAATTAGGGAAGTAGGCCTAATGCTTAACGGTTACTCTTAATTTATTTATAACTCTGTTAATCCGCCGTCATTTTTTTGTGCGTCAGGAGAAGAGGTTATACGGTTGACGAAATAAAATCACATAAGTTAAATTGCATAAAATTTTTAAAAGTCTTTCAAACGAAGACAAATTATTTTAATGTTTTGCGAGCTTTTTTCCGTTGAATTCATTTACCTTTTTTACATATTCCGGAAGTTTCTAAATACTTCTCATTTAATTTTTTTAAAAATCCGTTTTCTCGAAATCTGTCTATTGCCAAAGAAAATTTTTCTAAATACAAAAAGTGGTTTATAAACAAAACTGGTGGTTTTATAGTACGCATAGTTTTTTCTTGTAAAAGTAGCACGATAAAAAATTTTAAAACCGTTTGCTCAAACCGAAGGCCAAAAGGGAATTTCATCCTTAAAAAAAAGCACCTATATAAAAATTTGGAAGAAAAATTTGTTAGTCTATTTTCAGGACCGGGCCAAGCCCGGCTTCTGTCCAGGCAGCGGCGTCCCACTCTTCCTTTATTGATTTATTCTATGTAAAATTAAAGCGAGTCAATGACTACGGACAATTGACGTTGTACAGAACGTGTAAACACAATTACTTTCCAAACCGCAATACTTCTTTTTGTTTTTTGCAAAATGCTAAACTTCAAAAATAGTGTTTTTTACTCAAACGAATTTTGATGACAAAATTCTGTACTGTGTTTATAACAAAAAAAAAAGACTTTAAATTTTTACTACAAAAAATAAGAATAAAAAAATACACTAATTTAATTTGATCAAAAAACTTTATGTAGTATGTTTTTAACTAGAAGTTATTAACTGTGCGTCTATCGTACTGGTATATAATGAATTCTTCTTTAAAGCAAAAGCATAATAAAATTCCCCAGCTCCAATAGATACTGTTGTAAATCTACAAGTTACATCGTTTCCAGCAATATTTTCCAAAATAGCGCTTTCCCAAACAAAAGCAATTTCACCAGCAGTGACTTTTGCCATAGCGGAGGTAAAATTCGTTTGCAATGAAAGAGCTAAATAAACAAAACAGAAAGAATAATTGCAACAAGTACGTGATTGCATTGTCATTGCAGTAAGTCATTGGTAATAAAGTTTGAAATATTTTTGAATGTATTTCTACTTTATTAGAGTTCGATTCAGCTTTTGTTGTTACTCAAAGTCATGGAAAAAATATTAACTCTTTTCTTGATGCGGTCTGACAAGCAGCAATTCAAAAATACAAAAATAAATTTTTTTAATATAAATTTGGAAAACATTTTTTTAAAACTATTAAAACAACCAAAAATTATTGCACTATATCAGAAGTTTTGTTTTGGCAAACCGGGATCATGAAGCATCGCATCGCGCAGCTGTTCAACGACAGGAAGATTCGATGAAAACAGAAATAAACTGACAGAAGAATCCCGTACTGTTGCCGGCTTGATGGTGGTTTGGGCTAACAGATCTCGAGTTTCCGAGAGATGACTCAATGTTCTTAATAAAAAAATAATTTTAATTCACACATTGGGTTGTTTTGAATTACCATTATTAATCTTAGAATATCAAAAAACTTTAGTAAGAATTTGTACTATACTAAGAATTTTTAAGCTTGAATGACTTGATATGAAACATCTATTTTAGATTCGAGTTAAAAATTGAAACTAATTCTAGGTTCTTGTAATGCACAAATATTCATTTTTGATGCAACCTTCCTTAATCAGTGACAATAATCATCTGCATCAACAAATACAACTAAGATCGCTACACCAGAAATTTTTAAGCAGAATTTGTATCCTGTTAAAATCACCCAACGTGCTGAGCGATGTCAATGTTGAGTTTTGGTGCCAGCTAGAAGAGTTTGAAAACTGGAAGAAAAAACAGCTGCAGTGTCGTAAAAGTGCCCTAGACACGATAAAAATAACGGCTTTACTTACAAGTCCTGACTCACAAACGCAACCATATTAGCAGTATAACAAGCCACAAGAATCACTCCAACCATGTACCACACTGCAGCGGCAATACGCGAAGAAGGAGCCCGCGGAACGCTTTCTGGGCTTTGCCACAAAAGACCAGCAAACGCGAAGTACAACGCGTTGCTAAACGACATTTGTCGCCTTGCTTGCATCTCAATTGCATCATCAATGTCTTCTTCTTCCTCCTCCTCTTCTTCTTCTTTTTCTTGATTGCCGGACAAAGAAAAAGCTTTGGTCGCTTATGAAACAAAACAACAAATACTATAATGATTAAGTTGAATTGCTGCTTGCTTTGAGCAAACAACATTGTAAATACAACACAAGCTCTATTAAATTTTAGTCTATCTTTTCCGAAAAATGTTTGGTAAGACTTTCATCATTCGTTGTTAAAGATCTTGCCAAAAGCAACGGAATGACTGCTAATTCAGATCTTCCAAAATAAATCTAAAAATTGGTCTATAAAAAGCTCAACCACGTTGACCAAAATTGTATGATGACAATTTTCAACACTAGACAATATAATATTAATCAACTATTCATTTAGAAAGTGAGTAAGTTTATATATTTTTAAAACCAAAAATTATCATGCTGTTTTTACAAATTTTTCACCCACACTTTCAACTATACAGCTTTAAGATCTATTATTGTTATAAATATTTTTTTTTTTTATTTAAATTTGTGACTCCTAACCCTACATTTCTGCGCCAAATCGACCAGCATTATGCATTACACACGAGGATGATCAATTGCGTAGAAGAGATGGTCAAACTGCGGGTTGCAACCCCAAACAAGATCTCTTGGTATTTTTCTGGGGCTCCCTGCTACTTATTGCTAGAATTTTGCTTTTCATTAAAATTTTTCCTATTTTTTATTTTCCTATTGTTATAGCATATAAACTTTTGGAAATGACTCTATGCAACTTTTCAAAGTCAATATTTCGCTACCAAGCTTATACCTGCGCAGATTTTATCGAATAGTTTTGCTTCATCTTCTCTGAGAGATGACATTCTTTTGACGGTGTTGCAACAAGTGACAAACTTTTATTTCTGCGGTTATTTAAAAAAGTTCTTGTGCGGAATATATGAGTTAAAGCCCCCACACACTTACATAAAGTTATGATTACTTGTTTTTTAAATATTTATATTTCTTAATTGAGGTTTAAAAACAACTGATTGATTTATTGCTTAAACGAAAATGCTATGACTTCCACAGTTTAAGACTGAAAAGCAAAAAAACCTAAAAAAGTCTGTGAAACACAGTGCATTTGATGAAAACAAAATTCCTTATTGCTTTTTCTAGTACAAACAATAAACTGGAACCAAATCAAAATTCCAAATTTTTTTGAGCAGGATTCAACGCAACGAGCTCACTAAAGGCCCGTTTCCACTACGAGCGTGGAAAAGAGCATTCTTTGTTTGTTTTATTGATTTTTTTGCGCTCGCTTCAATCGAAGATTAATAAAAGAAACAAAGAATGCTCTTTTCCACGCTCGTAGTGGAAACGGGCCTTTACGTACTTAATGAACCGACACTAACCTTCAAACGACTTTTTCACATTTGAATGAAGATTTCCCAGGGATATGGTGCGTACGTTACTCGCCTGAAATAAAACCGAAAAATTCATTGAATGTTTCATTTAAAAAATGTATTCTTTTTTTAAATGAATTTCGACTGCGACATACAACTTTTTATTGCCATCTTTTTGTTTCTCGTTTTATCTAAACTATTATTTTACATTTCACGACAGAAAACAAAAAGTTAATAAAAACTTCACATTGTTCTGTCTTATTTCGGCACTTATCAATAACCTAAATCAATATAGTTCTTCAACTTTTTCACTTTTGGCACCCCCTCAAAGAAGATAGATGTTTTGCGGCACCACAAAACAATTTTTTTCAACTATTTTTATTTTTAGGCTAAATAATGATGTAAAACTAAAGAAAAGCTTTGAAATTTAAAACAAAATCAAATCTTAATTGTTAGCGGCGCTCCTAGCAACTAAAAACAGTAGACTAAGGTGTCGCGGCATCCGGGAAGTACCACTGCTGAAAATTAATGTCTACGTTTTCTCCCTAAATGTAATTTAACCTATTAATTGACAATTAAAAACAAAGAGTCTATTGATGTCTATTGATCTAATTAATCCTTTACCGGATTGACAAGAGGGGAAATTTTCGAGAGTCTTCTTTGCAAGCCAATTCCGTGCAACGACGCTGCAGATGGGCTCGAAAATGACATCATGCTGGATCGACGATGATCGTGTCGCTCGCGGCATTTTTCCGCATCTTCACTTTGAAAGAAATGTCCATGAGCTCCGTATGGGCTTAAGTGGGACACCACGGTCAAAAAGCAGGCAAATACAAGCACTGTGATCCCAATAACGCCCCATAATTGATTTGTAAAAGGAAGAAGAAATGCAAATCCATTGAACTTGACGAAAATTCCGCTAGTCGCTTCAGAATCGTAAATGTACATCAAGTCACTCTGTAAAATTTAATAGTAAACGTTTCAAAAATAAACCGAGCAAACAGTACAATATCTAAAACAAAAAAAAATATCGAATAGGATTGAATGAGCTTTTGAAAAACTTTGCGTAAAAGATTTGCATTTGTATGGAATCGGTATGTTTCATTTTTTGTTTACACCCAAAATTTGTTAGTCTACTGACTCAAAATTTAAAATTTATCCAAAAATCCTCTACCCACAGCAATTCATCCTGCCCCGCCTGCTTGTGACATTTTCTAATTTTAGATTTTCATCCCAATATTTTTGCAACAACTTTGCAACTTTGCTAAAGATCGTCATAAGTGATCAGTGAAAAATATTTGTAGGATAAGAAACAGGAAGCCAAAAATTTTTTGTGTTAGCACTACCCGAAACTTTCATGGAACAAGCAGCATCTGTAAATTCACTTACTTTGTAAAATGAAGTCGTAAAATCGACCGCTTCGGAACGTTCTGAAGTAATCAATAAAGGAATCAGTGACAAGTCTGCTTTTTTAGATACTACTTCTCCAATTATACCAGACCACAAACCACTGAGAGTATGTTTAAATCCTATACTTTCTTCATCTAGTAGGCGTATATTATAGGATATTCCGGTGTCGTTTTGCAGAGCCATTAGAAGATCAAACGCATAACCAGAAAATTCCACATTTGTCTAAAATATTTCAAAATTATTTCATTTCAGTATCAAAATAAACCGGCCCAATGTCTGGTTAATTCATTTGTTGTTAAAGTCATTTACGTTGATCATTTTACAAAACTTTGTAGTTAAATTTCTAATTCAGTGCAAAAAACAAAGTTAATAGGGAAGTAATGCTGTTAACTAACAATACACATCATTGAGTGTGTGCGAAAGATCTTTAATGCCAAAGAGCTGATCGTCGTGTCTGCACATATTCATATCATTAAACAATAAGTAAAAAAAACAAAAACAAATAAAAATAAAAAGGAAAAAAAAAATTAGTTTCATGAAATTAAATGATCTTTTGAAAGAATAAAATCATTCCAACAATTGTTATTTGTTCGATGTTTCATACATTCAACTGATACACAGTATAAAAAAACAAATTATTCAATATATATTGTATGTAAATAATTGTTTTTTTTTATTATATATGTTGGTATGTGCGTATATATAATACAAAGTTTATTCATTCATCGTTTAAAAACCACATCAGTCTGTTTCATCCTATAGAATAGTCAGGTGGTTACTTCTTCAAATAGAACCTATTCAAATACTCTATTTCAGTAAGTTACTACCTGACGATTCTATAGGATGAAACAGACTGTTGTGGTTTTCAAACAGTAATTGAATAAATTTTGAATTAAATTGCTCTGATCTTTTGATTGAGCACTTTGCAAAGAACTCACTCTTGCAATACGTATATACAGGAAACAGGGTGTTTCAAAAAGAAAGTGCGAAACTCATTACGCATTTATTCAGGTAGCATTGACATATCACGTGATGATTTTGGCGTATTCTTTTTAGAACAACTTGTATAATAACTAAAATGATAGCATATGACGCGGAACTGTATTTTTCTACCAAAAAAACCTGTACATGTGACTGAAAACAAAGCTTTATAGGCCTACCAAGGTTTGTACTTTGTTTGGGTGTCTTATGCATAAATAGTTTTTTAAATTGTCCATAGGACATATTTGTTTTGATATCTTTCGGCAAACTTTCCCAAAATTCAACTCCGGAATACTTTATAAAATTTTGTGACTTTTTTTTAGTCGAGGTAAAAAATAAGTTTGTATGATTAACTTTCTATTAGTGTGCGCATGCGCTTTGTAATTTAGTAATCCAAGAAACACGGAAAAAGTCGGCTATATTGAAATTTGTACAAGAATTTAGATACTTTAAGTTTTTGACAGATTCAATAGTTAATAATTGTAGTTTGTTGCATAGCCGTACCTGCCGGGGGGGCAGGGGGGGCAATTGCCTCCCCAAGTTTCGAAGATTTGGGCAAAACCATAGTTTTTCGGGCAGCGATATGAAAAATTTGGGCAAAGTCAGGAAATTTAGAGGGGTGATGATGAGGAACTGCAAGAAATAATAACCCAAATTTAGGCGAAGACCTTTTTTTTTTTTTTTTTTTAGAGATCACCATGATTTTAGGACAAAATTGGTTTTTCGTCTGAGAATCTCAGACATTTTTTTGTCATATCCGAAATGTACTATAAAATCATGATTTGGGCAAAACTTCATTGCCCCCCCAAAATTTTTTGGGCTGGTACGGCTATGGTTTGTTGTATATTGGTAGTAGTTTAATCTTCCTTTCCCAAGTTTGTGAGAACACTTTAACGATTTGTTCTGAACTTCTGAGTAACTTGAAACTCGCGTCGCGTCGCTTTCTCATATTAATAATCCCATAATTTACATAACAATAAAGAATACTGTAATGCAGCATAAGTAATGCTGTGCATAATAAAAACTTTGGTATTTTGCAAATGCTGCTTAAGAAAGTTGAAAATTTTTTGACAACACGACCAATATATGATATTTATTCCAGTTTAACTTATCATCAACATACACCTGCGACTTACACGTCGTCTAGTTCATCTGAAAAACTGTTATTAATGCTTTAATGAAAGTTACCTAAATTTTTTTCCCAAAAAGCTTATAATTCGTTTTTTTAAAGATTTAGTGTTGACTCGTTAAAATTTAATCATATAATTATTTTTCTCGGTTCAGTGGAAACAAAAAGTTTTGGTATTTTTATGTGACATAAATAATGCGGTGTCATCTGCTTACAAAAGCGTTTTAAATTTAAAGCAGTTAACAATATCATTTATATATACAGCAAACAAAAATAGGCCTAAAACAGTACTTTGTGAAACACCTAGTTATCGGTAAATGTGACGATTTATTAATTTCGCTCAAAACAAATGGTTAAATAACAAAAACAAATCGCCTGCGAACTGCTTTTGGGCGATTACACTCTTCCATGTACATATGGGGTCTCGCACTCTCGCTCCTTCACCGAATTGCGAGTGCGGCGCCTCTGAACCAACCGCAGACAACGTTCTACTGCAGCGTTTCTCAAACTGTGTTCCGCGGAACACAGGTGTTCCATGAGCTTCCTCAAAGTGTTCCGCGACTTCCGCGAAGTTTTTAACTTTTTACTGAGCAAAAAAACTGAGCATGACCAATAAATTTATAGAAAAAACGACTGTTTTCTTTTTTAAACCTATTCTGGTTTAAAGAAAGCTTTTTCTTCCTATTTTGTACATATTGCGAGGTTACTTGAGGTCACATATCGCATGATACCGGACGTCTCGAAGGCTGAAAAGGTTGAGAAGCATTGGCTTTTTTGCTTTCAAAGATAAGAAATTTCACAACTAGTTAGGGCCGCTGGGCTAAAGGGAGTCTGGACTAGAGTAAAAATGCTTTGCTGAAAGACATGTTTCAAAAGTTACAGTATTTTGTCTACCAACTTTAATACTTTGTTGATTAAATGAGTTACTATTTTATTAAATTATTGCTATGTATAGGTGCAGTGTTTATATCTGCTAATTCGTTCATTTTAGCATACATACGCGTATTTTTTATTAATGGATCGCTGGCTGAAAACTGGAAACCTCAAAAACACCTGTGATGATTCTGATTTGCCTCTAACAAATGATAAACAAATTGAACATGTAAAAGATAATGGTTTAATTGAAAACAGTGATAATAATTTGTTAGCAAACAGCGACCTTATTGTACCTACCAGTGGCCCAAAGTGTCATTCCAATAAACGTGGCGTTAAACGAAAATATGACGAGAGTTACTTGGGCTTCGGGTTTACTTGGACAGGTTCTGAAGACTACCCTGGTGCTCTTTGTGTCATATGCCAAAAACTGTTACACAATAGTTCTCTTGTGCCTGCCAAAATGAAAAGACATTTGGAAAGCCATCACCCTAACTTAGTTGGAAAAGACATCTTGTTTTTTAAGGCCAGACTTCGCGAAGTGAAAGACATGCAAAAAGTTATTCATTCAACAACAGTTTCCACCGAAAAACTATTGGAAGTGTCCTATTTAATAAGTAAAAGAATTGCTATAGCAGGTGAGGCACACACAATTGCCGAAGACCTTATCAAGCCTTGCATGCTTGAAGCTGCAAAAATTTTGCTTAACAAAAGTGACCACCAAAAGCTGGAGAGCATTCCTTTATCAAACAGTCCTGTTAGCCGTCGTATAGATGACATGGGAATGTATATAAAATCTGAAGTATGCTCTCGTTTACAGCAGGTCGATTTCTTTTGTCTTCAACTGGATGAGTCGACAGATGTGGCAGGGTTGGCTGTGTTGCTTGCATTTGTTCGTTATGTCTATGATGGAGACATTCAAGAAAATTTGTTTTTGTGCAAGACCTTACCCACTTCTACCACAGGAGAAGAGATATTCAAGATTTTGGATACATTTATGAGCGAAAATAAAATTCCATGGAAAAAATGCTTGGATGTCTGCACCGATGGAGCTAAAAGCATGACTGGTTCAATAAAAGGTGTGGTGTCACGTATTAAAAAAGAAAATCCGAAATGTTCCAACTCCCACTGTGCACTCCACCGACATCAACTGGCTACAAAAGGCATGCCTCCTGAACTTAGCAATGTTTTGGATGATGTGATAAAAATTGTCAATTTTGTCAAGTCAAGACCACTGAAAGCTAGAATTTTTTCTGTTATCTGCAAAGAAATGGGAAGTATTCATTGCAATTTATTGTTGCACACATCTGTACGCTGGTTGAGCAGAGGTAAGGTGCTCGCGAGAGTTTTTGAATTAAGAAATGAACTATTGATATTTTTTGAAGAAAACAAATTTGGTTTATCATGCAGGTTGCACGAGCCAAAATGGCTGCAGTATCTCTCTTATATGGCTGATATATTTGGCAAGTTGAATGATTTTAACTTACGCCTGCAAGGCAAGTACACAACTGTTTTTTCTGTAAAAGATAATGCTACAGCCATCACACGAAAACTAAAATTTTGGTGCGAAAATGTAAAAATCGACGATTTCGCTTGCTTCCCTTTGCTGCAAAACTTTCTTGGAGATAATAATCTCACAATAGATCAATCTGTGAAAAGCGATATTGTGCGACACTTGCAGGAACTGCAAAATACTTTTCTTCTACAGTATATTTTCCAAAGGGGATGTTCAATTGCGATTGGGTTCGTAATCCATTTAGTTGTTCGACTGCTCCGTTTACTGGAAAAACTATGGAAGAATTCATCGAACTTTCAAGCGATGGTAATTTGAAATTGCAATTTACAAGCCACCTCTCAAGCAAGTTTTGGCTAAGTGTGCAAAAAGAATACCCTACTCTTGCAAGAAAAGCTCTGAAGAAACTCTTGCCTTTCGCAACAACCTACCTATGTGAAACAGGGTTTTCACGATATGTGTCCACAAAAACAAAATACAGGAACAGATTGGATGCTGAAGCAGATATGTACATTCAACTATCAACTATTAGGCCAGACGTTAAACATCTTTCTGCTTCTATGCAAGCTCATCCTTCTCATTAAAGTGATAAATTGCATTCCTTTTATTTTATAAGATCCTAACCTTTTATTTTCTTTACTTTGTTCTGTTTTGAAAGGAACTTCAGTAATTTTAGTTTTTTGATTGCAAAATTAACGTCTGTTATATCTTGACAAACTTGAGTTAAAACATTTTTGGCTAAGTGTTCCGTGGGCTAAAATGATAAGATTTGGTGTTCCATGAGTAAAAAAGTTTGAGAAACCCTGTTCTACTGTAATAGCGTGCCCTATACATCGGGCAACACATGGAGCACAAGGTCTGACGGTTTTGGATGACGAAACTCGATGCTGGCTTAACAACATCACTTCCAGCATCTGATCCGGGCAGTATAGCAACCTGGGGTATTAAAAGGATAAACCCTCGGCCCCAGTCCTGTTTGGGTCTAACCTGGAGTGCATGCCATTCCAAACGACGACGACGAGTATAAAAGTTCTCAAAGTAAGTTGTTGTGGTTGATGGTGCTAATTAAAAAGGCCTTACTAACATAGTTGCCATTTATTTCTAACAGTAAACATCTAGAATTAAAAGAAATTACATCTAGAAATAGCTAGATTTTTAATATAATAATCTAGAAAATATTTTAAAAAATAATATATATATTTGTACAATATTATATTGATCATAGTGATCTTTAAAAAAAAAAGGTCTTCACTACGATTCGAACTCTGAATTCACTGTTTTTCTCCCAAAATTCTAGTGATCTCTAAAAAAAAAAAAAAAGGTCTTCACTTCGATTCGAACACCGATTTTACTGTTTTTCTTCCAAAATTATAGTGATCTCTAAAAAAAAAAGGTTTTCACTTTGATTTGATCACTGGCTTCACTGTTTTTCTCCCAAAATCTTGGTGTATTCTCTAAAAACATAAAAAGATAAAAAACTGAAACTGAGCTTTTCCCGACTTAATTCTATCGAACTGTGGCTCAAAGTGAGTGTATCTGTTTTTTAAAAAGAGCTCCGCGGGCTGGATAAAAATCTTAGCGGGCCGAATTTGGCCCGCCGACCATAGTTTAGAATCTAAAACACTAAATTTTACTGACAAAAACATTATTGACAACATCTAGTGGGCCAGATAAAATCACCTCACGAGCCGTAGTTTGGTGACCACTGGTCTATACAAACAAATACTATTGTTAATCACTACGTAGTTATTTTCAATACTTAAAAATTTCGCTTGCCGTGAATTTTCTTCTGAACACAGGCCTATAAACAGAAACATCTAAAAAACATCTAGATTTTTTTATAGTAATCTAGAAAAATTTCCATCATCTAGTTTGTGTAATCTTACATTTTGATTCATAAAAAACATCTAGATCTAGATGAAAATAATCTAGAATGGCATCTATGGTTACTAAGATCCGTAAAAATTGAACAAGTAAACTTATTTTGATTATTTTCATATTATAGATTATTTTGTAAGGTTGTTGAGTGACCATTACAAAATCCAAAATGAAAAAGCGTAAATATCTGGTGTTTATTCCAAAATTTGGGTAGTCTTCTGTGTAATACAAAAGTTTGTTAAATGTATGGTATAAGCATGCTTGATTACAAAAAAGAGAATAAGCGTGCTTGGTTGCAGCACCTGTTTTCTAAATCTACTGCCTTTTTTTTCTAATAGGCTACCTAATTAAGATCTGGAAACTTTTTTGTTAGTTAATAATGGATAATTTACCAAAAAGTCTAGCAGTTCAAATACCTCGCATCTTTAATTTTGGTACAAAACCTGGGAATTTGTGAATTTTATTGAAATCATGTGACCGGCTTTTTCTCAAAATAATGCATGGTGCTTTTTTTTTAAACAAATTTTAAACAAGTTTAACAAGTTTGGTCGTTCGGTCCCGCAATTCACTTCGTCTCAGATGGTCTTTCAACCAACCAACGTAACTTTATTTTTTAATAGTAATATCAACGAATATTTTTTCCAAACATAAAACTAACTTTTGCTGAGTGTCACACTTTATTCATAATTTTAATCTTAACCGCATAACTCTGTAGATGATTTTCCGTGTATGGTAACTTTAGCTTTTGATTATGACGTAACTTTTTCATTGTCACGTAATCATTGCGTAAGCGGTGTAAACTCAACTTAATTTATTTTGTCTGCAAGTTGTTCTTATACATTGTACAACTTTATGTGTGTTCTAAAGACTTATTTTAACCAAAGTTCTGTTTTATATACCATTTCATTCATATCGCATTGATTGTAGTTTTAAAGAATTGTGACGTTTTTCTATGGTTCTACGTAATTTTTTTTTTCTTGGGCGTTCTTGAAATGATTAAATGGAATTTTCCACAACTGTTAACAGCTGATTAGACATTTCGAGTTATGTAACTTGTTTATTATCGTGTCATCTATTTGTATTGTGACGTCATGCAATGCTTTGGCCGATTGCGAAATGTAACATAATAATTTAAGTTATAAACACGGATATTTCCGAGGTTACGTTTTAAACGTGGCGCTAAAAAATCCGGAGCGCATGTTACAGACCTGAATTTTGATCTAGATGTCATAGAGTTTTTAGCTTTAACACATGTTAAATCCCAACATAGTTCATCGCTAAGACAATGTGGAAGAGATTTTACGTCCAGCAGTGTCAAATATTGCAGCAAGATTTGATTTGTTATGCAGTAAGTAACAAGCACATCCGTCTCCTTAACAAACAATTTTTTCCTTTAATTTTTGTATACTTAACCTGTTAATAACTGTGCTTTTTGTTACTATAATGAATACAATTTTACAACTTTTTGTGCAATTTTTAGTTTTACATTTTTGTATGTTTTTAAACGAATTCTAAAACTGTTTTTATTATTTTAGTACATTTTGTGTGTTACAAAGTGTTTATGTATAGATGTAAACGAAGTGTTTGTCTTTTTTGCACAAACTGTACTAAAATAACGTCAAAAATGGATTTATGGCAAATATTTAAATTTGTAGTGATGATTTATGAACATCCTGTACGTTGTTACCTGATCAACAAATCCTTACAAAATATTTACATACCTTGAATTAATATTTATCTGGGGTGGCGAAAAAACTCACAATCATAAATGGGGTAGTGAATAAAAAAAAGTTTAAGAAGCCCGGTTCTAAACTGAAATTTCAAGTAGGCGGTGGTAAAGTAAAAAAGTTAAAAAAGAAAACAAAAAGTAAAGAAAAAAGGTGACTTATAGGATCGATTTCTTTGCTTATTTTTGAATTAATATACATAAATCAATATGGCAATTTTCAATTAAAAAAAGGTCAGGTTTCGGCTTACTTCGTTTAAATATGAAGATTTTTTTACAACAACAAAAGGAGGAAAAGAAAAAGCAACCACTTCTAAGGTTTGAAGCTCTAAGTCAGTGACAAAATCAGCCACGTTTTTCATTGTTGTTAAAAACCTGGATTGATTTAACGCCAAAGATCGTTGTGTAGAATCCCAAAACCCTTAAAACAAACAAAAATATATTTGAAAAACTTTTCGTTTCCGTAGAAAAAAATTGCAAAATGACCATGGTACTGACGGAACCATGAACTCTTTTCATTAATGGAAGTCTTTAAAAAGACGGTTTTTGAAATTCTTTCGGCTAACTTTTTTCGTTGGCAGTGACGAGCTACAAGAAAATTTAGTTTATATAGAGTTAGAGAACATCAAAAGTAATGGCGTCTCTGATTGGTTTAGAAAAAGAGAGCACGCGATTGGTTGGACGCTCACTTGTCACAAGACCGAGTTCAAGAGAGTGTTCAAGTGATTCTTGAAGCCACTTTTATAGAATCACTTAAACCCTCTCTTTGTCGCCAGAAAGAATTTGTTTATGGATTGAAACTTTTTCGCTTACGACGCAAGTGAGCGCGCAACCAATCGCGTGCTCACTTTCTCTAAACCAGTGATTCTGAAACTTTATACAGTCTGAGCGCACTTACAATACTACAAATACTTTCAGGCACACTGTATACAAAGTATAGGAGTTATATGTTATAATTAAGTTAAAATATATAGAAAAATAACGCACTTAATGAAAGCAAACTTAACATGCCTTTATGCAATTTATTTATTTCTGTGTTAAAGAGAAACATGAGCTTGATAAGACTTTGCGATTTCTTTCATATTAGGTGTTATGCTTGAGAGATAAATTCTCAATTCCTCATCAATGCTTTCAAGATTTTCTCCCTTTTTTAGAATTAATTTTCGAGAAAGTTGAAAATCCTTCCTTTAGATAATATGAAATGGAAAATTGCAATAAAATAGATAGATTTTTCAGAAATTTTACGGAGTGCACCTAAAAAAAGCTCTTAAGGCCCACTATTTAAAAACCACTGTTCTAAACCAACCAGAGACGCCGTTACTTTCGATGTTCTATAACTCTATATAACCAAGTTTTTTTGCAGTTCTTCATTGCCAATGATTTCTTTCGACAAAAGTTGGTCGAAAAAATTCTAAAGAAAAGAGACTTTTTAAAAGACTATTATAAATAGGAGTTAATGGTTCCGAAAGTACCATTAGTCATTTTAAAGTTTTGCACAACTAAGAATTTATACAAAACAAACTGTTAAATAAAAGTTGAACAATTTTTTAATTTAGATCCATCGACTTCAATTATTGCTTTCGAAATGCATCAAAGCATTAAAACAAATATTAGGTACTGGCTGCATAGTTGCCATAATCTACCCAGTCTCGTCATCCTTTTCCCCCTGGAAAAACACCTAAAGTCTCTCTTTTAAAGATTTAAAAAATTGCTCTAAATCGTTATCATATCATTTTAAACTGATACACCAAATAATAATTATCAACCAGACACCATTATCTTAACATTTGCAAAAGCAAGTCGCTTAAATGCTTGACGAGTGCTTTAATTTTAACGTTACTTTTTTTTCCGCCTGGACCACTGCAAGCACATCTATTAAATTGAGGAATATGTTTGCAGCGTTTTCATCAAAAATTTTTATGTAAACAAAAATGAAAAGTTATGGCTATAAATTAATAAATTATGTATTCTCCGTTGCTGTTTACGACCTCCTCCCACTTCTCGACCAATTTGTCGATGCCGTTTTGCCACAAATCTTTGGGTCTGGTATCGAAGAATTTGTTGAGCCAGTTTTTAAGGTCCTTTTCATTGTCGAAGGTAACGCCCCTCATATGGTTCGACAAACAGCGGAAAAGATAGTAATCCGTGGGTGCAAGGTCCGGAGAATACGGCGGACGCTGAAGGACCTCCCATTTGAGCTCTTGGAGTGCGGCTTTGACGACTTGTGCAACATGAGGCCTAGCGTTGTCGTGAAGAAGTATGGTTTGGCCTTGTCGATGGGGTCTTTTCAGTCGAATAGTCTCATTCACGCGATGTAGCTGGGCTATGTAGAGCTCCTTGTTGACCGTGGCATTCCTTTCGAGCATCTCCAAGTGCACCATGCCCTCTCAGTCCCACCAAACGCAGATCATGGTCTTCCTTGGATAGAGGTCAGGTTTAACTTTCGGTATTGGCGCATCTCCAGGAGCCACCCATTCCTTTCTTTGCTTCATATTTATACTGTATATAGGCACCATTTCTCATCTCCCGTGACAATTCGGTACAAAAAGCGCTGTTTGTGACCGCGTGTTGCTCGATGGCGGGCGATATGTTGAGAAGCAATTTGAAGGTGATTTTCTTTGTTGTTTTCGCTAAGCTCATGAGGCACCCAGACTCCCATTGAATGAAAATGATTGAGAATCGTTTTTTGATCGCTGTTCATTTTTTCGACCAATTCATGACTTGTTTGATGACTTTCCTCCTTTAAAAGTGCTTTGAGATGGCCTTCGTCAAATTCAGAAGGTCTTCCTCTGGGGCGTGTTATCAATGTCAAAATTGCCATTTTTGAACTTCGCAAACCATTTTCGTGCCGTAGATTCGCTTATGATACCTTCTTCGTATACCATGCAAATGTCCCGGGCTGCTTCAGCAGTTTTTTGGCCTCGATGAAAAGCGAAGAATAGCAGGTGTCGAAAATGTCGCTTTTTACC
The DNA here is from genome assembly GCA_963680785.1 of Diplosoma virens. Taxonomy (NCBI): domain Eukaryota; kingdom Metazoa; phylum Chordata; class Ascidiacea; order Aplousobranchia; family Didemnidae; genus Diplosoma; species Diplosoma virens. Next base: position 46,230,380 of record OY796882.1, on the reverse strand, counting down.
CCCTGGATATTCCATATATAAGCCTCACAAATAATATAATCTCAAAATACTCAAAAAACAATCAGCACAGTTTTTTACAGTAAAAAGAGCTCTATCGAATGAATATATACATTTTGCCAAGTAGTAAAAAATCATTGTAAAATAAAATAAAATATAAAAACGCTAAACGTATTCCTCAACCCAATGGTTCATTGAAAAGCTGTCTCACGTAATGAGCCAAATAGAAAATGAATAAAAGATTGCCTCACCTATTGACATCCAGGTGCTGTTTTGAAAACGTACAATTTCAAAAATATTTGAAGAACCTGCGGATTTTGTTTCATTGTTGATGGAAAAGGTCATATTAATATCGCTTGAATTCGACGAGTACCTTAGAATGTGTTGCAATAACTTACTTCCATTTCGTACTTCTGCAATTAAAGTCGTTAATTTCTACTTTTAATGAATGCAATAAGGAAACAATTGGATTTGCTTCAGCAAAGAAAATATGTGAACACTAGCTTGAATGAATTAATAACCTAATCATTAGTTTAGAGCAGGGTTTCCCCAAAGATATTTACCGAGGCGCAACAAGTAAAAGCTTTTTTTAATGTTCACTAGTCTTTTGAAACGAAAACGAAGAAATCAGAGACAGTTTCACAGTGATGACCTTTTTTTGGTTTCACTTGACTTTTGAGACAATATTTTAAGCCGGGGGCCATGAGTGTTGAGAGTCTCTAAAAGGGGGGCACGACCCATTAATGTTTGAGAACTACTGATTTAGAAGTTTTAGAAAATTTGTCTCTTTGGGAAAAATTAGTTACAAAAACTGTATAACAGGAGATTGAAAAATTACTCTTTACTGGTGAGGTTTCAGTTTCGCACTATTATAACACAGAGTTTTTCAAACTTTTTTATTCACAGAATTTCTAGTCTTATCATTTTAGCTGACGAAAGAATTAGTCAAAAAAATTGCAAATCACAAATTTGTCAAGAATATAAATCGACTTCAATTTTGCAACTCAAAAAACTAAAAGTGCTTATGTACTGTTGAAACAGAACGTAATTATTAAATAAGAACGTGAAACTAAAAAAAATATGTAAATGTTGTGCAAGTTCATTATGATGTATTTTGCAAACTCAACACAAGTGTTCCGCCGAACACAGTGTGAGAAACGCTGCAATAACATATGCAGAGAAACTAAGTTTATTATTGTACTAAACAAGTTGAAAACAAGTTGAACTAAGACAAAACAAGTTGAAAAATTTTTTGGATGTTAATAAAATTTCTAAACTGTTGACTTACCTTGCGTAAAATTTATTGCAGACGTCCTCAAGCTAAGCATCCCGTTTACTACAACAATCAAACTTTCAACGTACTTTGAAATCATTGCGTTATATGATCCTGTAAATGCATTAAAAAAGTCATTGATCGTACACAGAAAGCTTAGAGAAATGAAATTTTTGTTTACAAAAAGCGTCCAAAGCGTCACAGCTAAGCGTAAAATCTTGTAGCGTCTCATAACAATGACAATAAATATTTTGCCTAGTGACAAGGCCTTCTATAACCACAGGCCTGGAAGCAAAAACAAAATGGCGGACAATCCAGGAGATCATGTCGCGTCGTACGCGTTTAACGTCCACACTGGTACATACATAAAACGATACAAATACTTCGTTTTTGTTGTTCGTCATAAGACTATTTTAAGGAATCTACCAAAAATGTTGTTAATTCACTTATTAGTTACAACGAAAAGATTTGGAATACTTTGTATTTTTCAATAAATTGTAACAAAACTAAGTTAGCAAATTCAACAATAGGGTATCTTTTAAATACAATATTATGACCCAATTTTGGATAAAATAAATACTAAAATACTACTGCAAATAATTGCAGAAAAGCATGGAAACTGGTGTTATTACGGTTACAGAAATTGTTACCAATTCTGTGCCTTTCAACCATAGATTCTCATATTTTCTCAACTTTTTTCGTAACAATAAAAACAGACACTTTCCAACAAATTAAAATTACAACAAGTCATTCGAATTGATATTTTTTTAGTAATTTCTAGGTATCAAACTTCGCAACTTTTTTTGTTATTACAGAGGTATAACCGTATATTTAACATTGTCACTTTTTGCTTTTGAATAATTGTTGAGCATTATACTTACTAATACACTGACGCATTGCAACAAGATAGTTGAACAGGCACAAATTGCAATTAGTTAACAACTGCAAAACACCATATTGTTCCCAATCAGGGGTGCCGGAGTTTTTTTTGGCAGGGGGGCAAAATTTAAAAAAGGGCACTTTTTTGTTGAAAAGGCACTGCCAACGAAAGCAAATTTTGTAGTCATGCTGCAATTTGAAATTTTGGTTGACATCATAAAATTTCAGTTTGCACAGGACAGACCGGTATCTCGGAAAAGTTTTATTTTGCTAATCTGTTATTTTGGGTCGATCAATTTTTCGGCCAATGCCAACTCTTTTTAATAAACCTAGAGTTAAAAACCTTAATCTTAAGGTGTGGTGCATCTTGCAAAAGCCTTTAAGTTGACTCTATCATGACCACTTACTGCGATAGCCGCAATAATAGCCAATTTTACACAAGTTTTTCTCAATTAGGCTAGCCATTAAAAAAATACAACTCTATTAACTGGTTACTAAACCAAAAGCTATCCAACATAGGCTACCCACAACTAAACTTTTGTCAAAAGCGCCCAAGCTAGTTTCGAAAACAGCATTCAACAATTGCGACGTCCATGCACGGCAGCCAAAAGCAGATAGATACAGATCGAATGCATTTTGCTTGGGAATATCACAAAATGTTCTTCACATGCTAATCAGTGAATAGACTTTTGTTACCCACAACAGAACGCTGGCTACAACATTTACGCTATCAAGAATACCAAAAATTATAATAGATTGAAAAATAAAAAACTTAAAAAGCTATTAACAATTGGGTAAAAGAAAAAACGTAATTATTCAATACATAAGCATGAATGGCCCTTTAGATTGAGGTTTGATGTCAATCATTAAACGCTGCACAATTAATGTAACTGTAACACCAAATAATTTATTAGTGTTTCCCTTCTGGCAAAGTCATCTGCAACGGCTTGTAAATTGATATTGTCCTACAAGTTCAATGAATATTTGCAAACATTCAATTATTGGGACTGTTATCTCTCATAGTGCTTCTAAGCCGTGTTTTAATTCTTCTCATGACTTTGAAAGACCTTTCTGCAAAAGCCGAAACGAAAGCTACGCCGCAATAAATTTAAAGCAATTTATGTATTTCCAAAAAGCATTTTTTGCTTGTCGGCTTTTTGCTTAAAACTTTGCAAACTGTTGATATCTTTGTTACTGTTTTCAGAGGCGTGGTACTTTCTTTGTTAAATAACTTAATATGAGCATGTAAGTCTGCGAGTTCTTCTGTAAACACATCAAAACGAACAATCAATCAATCAATCAATCAACATACTTTTATTTGCGGGAAAAAAAATAAAAACACATAACGAATTCAAACACTAAAATCAAATAAAAAAAAATAAATAAATAAAAAAGAATATAATACAGTAATAAATTTTTTTTAGCCGCAGGGAGACTGCGATTTGACCTTTCGGTCTTCTAGTCAGCAGCCACCCTTGAGAGCAAAACTACAGATACAACAAAACGATCTTAAACACATCAAAACTATCTTAAAATGTTACGTTATAATCACAATCATGGCACACATGTGTACCACAGTCCTTCAAAAGGGCTAAGAATGTTACGCGTTTAGTCTTGGTGTTTTTATTTTTAGACTTTAATGTCGGCCATAAGTGAGTATTGAACAGCCAAGTCAGACAGCTTGTGTTGCTTGTTAAAATTAGATTAACGCCACAATTTCTTTGCTTTTAAATCAAAATTTTTTTTATTATTACAAGAAACTTTTACTCTTTGTGAGCACTTAGAAATTTTCTGATGCTTTATTCTTTTTTTTTTAAAACGCTTGGTATAATTGTTGTTAGGAATATTTAAACTACCGGGATGGTAGTTTAGATATCCCTGATTGTGGTATATGACTATTTGCCATCAGTTAATGAATCAAAAATTGATTTTCGGCTAAAATATAATTCAGTTTACTGATTCAAGTAGAATAAGATGTTTACCAGAAGTTTAGGTTGCTTACGATAGCAATAACTCTATATTGCATATGTTAAAACTTTTATTTTGCTTTTATTACTGTGCTATGAGTCACAGTTGTCTTTGTAATCTTACAAATATTGTTTTGAATACTAATTTTAAAGAGCACAATCTGCCCCCTCTGCCCCCGTGTTTTAAGAATATTAAAAGGCAGGAAGGCAATTGCCCCTCCTGCCCCCGCTTCCGGCGCCGCTGTTCCCAATAACGAAAAATAGCACGAAAAAGAAATCTTTTCGGATATTGTATTTTTAAAAAAGTTTTTTGATAGTCTTCTGAAATGCAGATGGTAAAAATTGCATGAGCGGTTTGAAAAAGCCTGCAACACAGTTGAAGAAGGATATATCAATCCTCCTCTGTTTAATTCTGCAAAATACAAAATAATACTTTTATCAATGTCTACCTGTAGCAACTCACCACTTTCATCGATAACCATATGCTTGCAGCCAAGGCAGTGAATCTTTGCAGTAATTTTTTTAGCTGCATATCCAGCAACGTACAATAAAACTGGCAACTGAGTTTCGTCAAAGCAAACGTTCTCATATGGAAGCTCTTCAATCAAAAGCTTATCCTCTTCAGATATTTTGTTAGTGTCGTCACATTCGGCAAATTCTGAAAGATATTTTTTTACTGGCACAGTAATGGCATCAGAATGCAATTTTAACAAACTTTTGATTTAAGCTTTTTGTCGCTTTCTGTAAGTTCTTGTACAGAAATCAATCTGTTTCCTCCGCACATTTGACATATTGGCATATTGGCCAAATTGGCCAAACCTGCTCTCTAAATTGTCAGTCTGAAAACATCCCAGAAGAACAAAATCAAACTTTAGGGTTTCAATCAAATACTTAGCAACTTCAACAATCACTTTCAGTATATGGTTAAACGTCAGATAAGTGTCTTCGTTTAAAGTTTTGTTTTTACTTGACCAGCAATCCAACCAAGTCGCCAAAGAGGAAAGAAACTGCAAATTTTCATGGTTAACTATATCAATAGGATGCGCATATATGTTGCGAGTGTTTCGGCCCTTGAAAGGATGCTTAGCATTTACGATACACCACCATTTCCAAACTAAGTTTATAGAACTTGCTGTACCATTCCAGTTTTCTAAGTTTTCGTTCTGGGGCCATAACAATTTAGCACAGCAGTTGTAGTGTTCGAAAAGACTTTCAAAGCTAACTTTACATTTTGTCTTTCCAATGCGTGAGGATGGAGAGCTTTCCACGATAAAGGTTTCTTCAGAGTAAGAGAGGTTTCCAACAAGTAAATAGCTTCTAGGTCAGCAAATGATACTCGGAGAATTTTTTCATTATCCTCAAAATCTGAAAATGAGAATGTGTTTTTGTAATTTTTTAAATTAATCCAATTGTTTCGAATACATTTGAGAATATGGATCGAATCAAAAAGCAAAAAAATTGGTCGTTTCTTGGTTGTTTGGGTTTGTTATATGAACAGGTAAGTCGGTGGTACTAGGACAGCCAGCAATTAAATGAAACGTTTTTTTATTAATTCTATTTCCATCATTTATGATGCTAATAACTGAATATCCAGCTGAAGTCACTGTTTTCAATACTGATTTTAGGAAACTGCAAAGTTTTTCAGTAGTATCTTTTTTAGCGGGAACCAAGGCTACAACATCTTTGTTATTTGATAGCAGTGATGATATCAGAAAGCAGTGTATGGAAGTAGCAGTTTCTCCCTCCTCGTTTGTTCCTGTTAGTCTTCCATTTTTGTACGTCACACATGGTCTTATGTGAATTTCATCGAGTTGAACGTTAACATACAATTCTTGGGGCTTCAAGTACTTGATTTTTGTTTTAAAATATTCATCATATTCTGCACTTACATCAGCAGATAATAAATAAATAAAAGATACTGATATTGATACAGATATATTGCTGAAGATCTGTCTCAAATGTCGACTGCTCGGTAAAATAAGCAAGTTATTTCGAACATATCCATATGCCCTGGGTGATTGTATGTTAAGTGCGTAAGCTGTTACAGCAGCATTTGAAGAAAACCTTCGACGATTAGGATTTTCAATGGAAAGAAGCAACTGTTCTGATAGAAAGCAACGAAGTTTTTTGCAACTTTCGAGATAAAAATATTAACATGTCCGATTAACGATTTATCGCTCATTTCGAAACATTCAGCCTCCTTCTCTGCATTGTGCAAACGTGCAAGTAGATTTTCCAACTGGCTCCACTTTGATATTTTGTTATCGTGCAGCTGCAACCAACCAAGATCACTGGAATCAAACATATGCCATTCAACCATACGTCAACTTCCAATGATTTAATAACACGAAGACTAAAACTCAAAAACGAAGAATCACCGTTGGTTGGAATTTTGATTTGGTATAGCAGCAACTCCTTTTCACTTGACTTATAGAGAGCTGAATTTTTAAAGGATTGCAAATGTTCATCAAAATTACCCACTAACTGATCATATGAACATATTTTGTCTTTGTCTTAATCAATCCATTCTTGTTGCAAATTGTGATGAGCTTCTTCTATTTTTTTACGACGCTTTGAAGGACTACAGCGACGGACAGAGCCAGTAGAGGAAGAAAGATAGGAGGGTAGATTTGGGAAGATGCATGGTACTGCATCCTTTTGAAGAGCAAATTTTTTTCTTGAAATTAACGTATCTTGTTTTCCATGTTTTCCCGGTAAAACATCACTTTTAATTACGTCACTTTAACGAAAATGTTTTATGCAAACAACCGTGTGTTGTGACACTTTCAGATTATGACGAGGAATTTTTCTTTTAATTGTTCTTCAATAGGAAACGTAAAGCAAGTAACACTGCGTTCACCTTTTTTGATTTCGTAATTGGACCTGCATCCGGGCACGCAACATTTATTGACCATGACTATTTTGCATAAAAACTAATCATGAAATATTGCTAAAGTGATGATGATGAGGATGCTGATATTTTATTCATGCTTAGTAACATTATTAAGTATATGCAATGTACTATGAAGCATGAAAAGGATGTTTGTGCAATGTTTCTTACGTTATCATAAGATCTAATCAATTAGTCAATGACGAAAATATTTTGTTGCACTTACATAATATTTAACATTTGTCTTTCTGTACTTTATGTTTAACCTCACCGGCTGATTGCTTATAGGTCAGGGATTCCCAAACTTTTTTTTCACGGCGCCCTTTGAAAACTTAACAATACTCGCGGCGTCGTAATGAAAAAAGGTCTTCAGTTCAATTACTTCTTTGAGTAACCTTTTTTTCTCCGAAACTCATAGTGTTCTCTAAAAAAAAAGTCTTCACTTCGATTTCATCTCTGATTTCCCTATTTTTCTCTCAAAATCAGGGTGTTCTCTAAAAAAAAAAGGTCTTCACTTCGATTTCATCTCTGATTTCCCTATTTTTCTCCCAAAATCAGGGTGTTCTCTAAAAAAAAAAAAAAGGTCTTCAATCAGAATCGTTCTCTGAAGAAACATCTGCAACGGATTCAAAACTGTATGTACTGTTTTCGAGAGAGGACTGCCTCATTCGCCTCACCCAATATCCACCATTGCTCACACGGCTTTCATTCCGCGCACACTAAGGAACCTCTTAGAGGGAACGTTGCTGCTAGCAACTTTCACACTGCAATTATTGTGAGAAAAGCAGTAAGTACAACAACTTTCGCATGCTTTCGCGGCGCCCCTGACAAAGTCTCGCGGCGCACAGTTTAGGAACCACTGTTATAGGTGTATCAGCAAGCTTACCAAAACTACAAGTTCTCTTTGATCTAAACCAAAATATTATTGCTACTTGTTTTATAATTATAGAAAAATAGAAATTCTACAGGCAAAAGTTTTCCACCAAATTAGTATAAAATAGATTTATAATGTATTACTTTGAAATTAAATACTATCTAAACTAACCAACATCGAATAAAACGACTGAATAGGTATTGTAATTTAGTAGCTTATCAGAAAACCATTTACTTACTTTTGCAATGTCATCACCTACTCTTTTTAAAATTCAACTTATTCAGACATTTAGAATTTCTTTTGAAGATTATTACAGTTAAAGAGTTTTAGAATCAAAATGTTTTATTGCTGATATGACATATTTCAACTTAGAACTATGTAACCTCCCTTCAGAATATCTATGTTAAAATTAACGAACTAGACAACTACCTTCCAACAAGCTTTCTTTACTCTACAAATTCGCTAGTTTTTTGTCTACAGTCTACATTATTGAAAAACCAGCATTGCTGACCGCCTGCGTTTGTGATATCATTTGTAAAATCTCTCAGAGCTTCTAGGCCTGTAGTTTTAGAAGGTCTTGCTAGTAAGCATTTAGTTTTGAAGTTGTATTTCTTCAGTGATATTTTGTACTTTCTGATATCATTGACAAATGTAGGGCGAAAAATGTCTTCTATATTTGAAGAATTATGAGGAAATTTGGAATTAATTTTTAAACAAGCTGCATAAAGATGAGAAACACCAGACTCGATTCGCTCATATTAGAGCTCGTCAGTGATGCTTATCTCACCGCGAATCGAACCTGGGACCTGTAGTCTTCCACGCAGGTTACTATACCACTAGACTACAGATCCCTCTATACTATACAACTCGAGTCTGGTGTTTCTCATCTTTATGCAGCTTGTTTAAAAATTAATTCCAAATTTCCTCATAATTCTTCAAATATAAAATTCTTCTTCACTCGTCAAGCTCTAGGAGAGTAAGCGCGATGCTTAACGCTTGTCGGGTAAGTCCCGGTCATGAGGTACGGCCTTGGAATTACAACATAGTGGATTCCATGTATTCCTTGTTCAGTAAATCCGGGAATAATTTATAACAGCTGCTTTGAGTCCATCTGTCGTCCGGGATCTGTAGTCTAGTGATATAGTAACCTGCGTGGAAGACTACAGGTCCCAGGTTTGATTCGCGGTGAGATAAGCATCACTGACGAGCTTCTAATAAGAGCGAAACGCGACTCTGGTATTTCTCATCTTTATGCAGCTTGTTTAAAATAAAATGTCTTCATTTTAATTTTATATTCTATTTGAAAAAAGTCAATTTAAGTCAATAAACATTTCAATTTAGGAAATATTTTTTCGAAAAAATTAACTGAAGACCAAAAAGTCACTTTTGTAAACATTTTATTCGTATTCGTAATAAATTGTTTTATTTCGGCGCCGCGGTAAAATTAGAATAAAAAAATGCATGATTATAAGTAATGGAATTTAAAAAGTATATGTGTATATCCTTTTTCTTATTTTTGTTGATTTGCCGCGAAGTCGGTGGTTCTGATGAACAGGGGCGCCGGAAGCGGGGGAGGGCATGGGGGGCAATTCCCCCCCTGTCTTTTAATATTCTGAAAACACGGGGGCACAGGGGGGCAGATTGTGCCTTTTGAAATTTGTCTTACAGAAATATTTTTAGATCTGCTCTAGCTCTACATTTAACCTATGTAATCTCGATCACCATCAAATGCAACGATGTTTCTAAAATTAAAGACATCCGTAAATCATGGTACAATAATGAAAGTCGCGAAAATCGTAAGTTTTAGGTAGTGATGGATTTTGGGTGAGGCGAATGAGGCAGATGTTTGTTTAGAATGAAAGAACGATTTTGAGTGAAGACCTTTGATTTTGGGACAAAATAGGAAAATCAGAGATCGACTACAAGTGAAGACCTTTTTTTTTTTACAGAACACTATGATTTTGGGGCGAAAACAGGAAAATTGGAGATCGACTACAAGTGAAGACCTTTTTTTAGAGAATACGCTAATTTGATTGCGACATGGTTGCTATAAACGACTTTTGTTGGAGTGCCTTTTTAACAAAAAGTGCCCTTTTTTTGAAATTTGCCCTCCCTGGAAAAAAAAACTCCGGCGCCCCTGCTGATGAATAAACAAGGTTTAATTCGTGGGCCTTTGTTAGGTGATCACTGTGTAGTAGCATGAGTAAAGTAACAATGTAAGCAAGATTAATTGCTAAGAAAATTTATAACAATATGACACACAACTTACCTACCGCATTCTTCTTGGAATTCCTGATTTTTTGATTTTGAAATAGAAGATTTTAGTCGAAATCCAATCAAATTTTTTATCGAATTCGGGATAGAAAATTTTAATCCAATTTCTTTATCTATCTGTAAAAACACAAAAAATATAAACAATGAAAAAAATTGTGATAAAGAAAAGCATTTTTGGCTACAACCTGATTGATAACTAAAATTGTCCACATAATCACTTCAGTTTTCTATCAAGTAATGATTCTAGCACTTTGTGCAAACAGTAAACTGAATTATTGATATTATAAACAACATGAGGTATTTAGGAATATTAATAGAAACCAAACTGGCAATCATTTCCAGCTGCTTGTGATCGAGTTGTTGTCGGGCTCGCGTGGTCTAGTGGTGTTGTCTCTTGGAAGACAACACGTAGCGAGTTCGATTCACAGTGAGATATGCATCACTGACGAGCTCTAATAAGAGCGAAACTCGAGTCTGGTGCTTCTCATTTTAAGCAGTTTGGTTTCTATTAATAAACTGAATTACTGCCGAATGAGTATTAAGACTAATATCGAAATAAGAATCGTATATAAAATAAAACAACAACATAAAAAACACGATATATTTTCTACTTCTTTGTAAAATAAACTTTGTCTGCTTTATTTATTAAAATGGAGCCTATTTTGACTCCGTCATTGAAACAACGAGATGGAGCCAAATTTTCTCACTATTTCTATAAAACCAGCCTATGTTTATTTGATGTCATAGGCAACTATTTTGTTTTTATTAGAGAATCTGTGCAAGGACAACGCCAGATTACTCAATCAGAAAATGTTTGCTGGCATATCGTTGGCCGAGCAAAGGTTTTAGCGGCATATTGTCGTATTGTTTGTTTCTGCAAGAATGACCATATATTTGGCCCAGATAAAAATATCTAATTAGGCAAGGCTTCGAAAGTCAAATGAAAATTGAAAAAGGACTTCACTTCAATTAGAAAACCGTTTTTTTTCAAGAAAATAGATGAAGATTTAAAAAATATTGATAAATAAACAAAAGTCTGCATTTCAATTTGAAGGCTGTTACAAGCTTTTAGAGAGCTTTGCAGGTAAGGCAAAAGAAGCTAAAAAAATAAATTGATGGGCTGAAGATTTTAGGAGGACTTTTAGTTGATTGAATTGATTTGTTCAAAAAAAATTGGCTGTTTCTTTATTTTTTTAAAAAAATTGGGCCAAGCTTTTTCTCTCAAAAATAAAACCAAAAACACATTCAAGTTGACTTTTTCTGTTAACATGCGCTTTCGTGTGCTGCTATCGATGCGGCTTTTCCCTACATAAGTTTTTACTAGAAATATGTAAGTTTTTTTTAAAAAAAGAGCTAAACGACCTGATCTTCATGTACCTGCAAGTCACAAAAACTTCAGCCGAGTTTCATTTCTGGTATTCTGTAATTTGGCATTCAGATCTGATCCGATTTTTAAAAAATATTATTTCAACTCCATACACCCATAGAATAGGCTTTAACTTTTGTTGCCTTATTGATTTTAATTATTTCAAACACTGTAACAAAATATCAATTTATCGGCTTTACGAGAGAAGGCCGAAACGCTAAAATAGAATTGACCAGTAGCGTAGTTAGGGGGAGAGCATTGTGCCATCCCCCCTAGATACATAAATTTTGACAAATTCCAAAAGATACATTCTAAATGCAGGCTTTTTTTTAGAGATCAACTAAATTTTTAGATGAAAATCGAGAAATATTGGGTATAATACAGAATCCAAATTCTTTTTTTTATTCTTTCAAGTTTTCTGTATTAATTTGAACTCCTACTTGAAAAAAATTACCACTCCGCATATTTGATTGTAATTATATGCCCTTCACCCCTTTCAAAAATTCTAGGAAGACCACTGGTATTGACCTTAATCGGTTAGGAAATGGTTCCTGTTTTGTGATGTTCGTTAAGGTTGTTAATTGAGATTTAAAAAAAAAATCTTGATTCAACGAGATCGCAGGTTTTTTGCATTTCTCAGACCAAAAATACCAGAAAAGTAAATACAGTAAAATTTCTTTTTTAACATTTTCAGTATCTCAAACCTTTTTCAAAGAAAATTTAAACTTACAAATAATTATTACATCAAGGATGAAACAAGGGAATTATTAATTATGCCTGCATCATTTCGATATTATGACAATTTACTTAAAACACATAAACATTGAATGAATAGACAGGAAAAATTTGATTCAACTATAATATTATAATCCAGGGGTCGGCAACCTTTTCAACGCAGTGTGCCGGTTTTTGAATTTTGTTAGCTGCACGCGCAGCGAACTACATTATCAAAAATAGTTCGGCACGCGCAGCTAAGCGGTGCCAAGTTGTGAAATTCAATGTCAAAATATACGTTTGCGTGCCGATGTCTTCACTTCGATTTCCCCATTTTTCTCCCAAAATCAGGATGTTCTCTAAAAAAAAAAAAGGTCTTCACTTTGATTTCATCTCCGATTTCCCTATTTTTTTCCCAAAATCAGGATGTTCTCTAAAAAAAAAAAAAGTCTTCACTTCGACTTCATCTCTGATTTCCCTATTTTTCTCCCAAAATCAGGGTGATCTCTAAAAGAAAAAAGGTCCGTAAACGTGTTTTTGAAAAATATGCACGACGCTGCGTGCCGTATAAAATCACCTCGCGTGCCAATCATGGCACGCGTGCCGGGGCTTGCCGACCCTTGTTATAATCAATCAAAAATCAAATATAAAAAGAATTGTTTTTTTTTAATCGCACGAGTTTTTATGAGCTGCTTCTCATTTTTTCAGGTTTATATCTGGGAAAATTGACAACTGGCATTGTACAGTTGTTATTGCAGTATAAGTAGCATACCTGATTAAATGTAAAATTTTATTTACTAAAGCGCAAATTTTGTTTTGTACTATTTCCTGTTCGGTCCCATTTTTGGACGATTGAATGGTTGCTAAGCAAAAATTACTTAAAGTTTACCGAGATATGATTTATGACGTCAGATGTAAGTAGCCAGATCCAGTTTGAAGAAGTCATGTTTTGAAAATGAGCTTCTGTGAGCACTTCGGTTGCGGAGTCGAAATCGCATATAGTCAGGATGATTCGATAACCTGATTTCTTTACTTTTTCCAGTTTTTCTTTTACATCAGGGACTTTTTGTAGGATACTGTTGAATATGACCAGCTTTACCTAAAATCCAAACAGATATTTCAACAGTTGTTTGAAGTCATAGTTAGTTTTGATAATTTTTAAAATCTAAGCCCAACAGTTTTAAAGTTAACCAAAATAACCTCCTCAGCCTATACCCAGTAAAAGTTGTCATTAGTCCAAGCAATTCAGTTTTAGATAAAATAAAGCTACTGTTGTATCGGTGACAAAAAATTATAAACAATATAGATTTAATATACTTTTTATCCCATTCCAAATGAAGCAAGAAATTCAGAGTAGAAACTCATTATAAGTTTTTGGTGTTTGAATTTTAAGGTAACTTTTTAGAGAAAATGTGCGGCCCCCAATTTTTCAGGTTTTGGAAACGGACTTGTTGCTCAATGATGTATGTCTCTGAAGAAACAGACACTAGAAGAATCTTTTTCTAGTTTTTTGGTTTTATAGCGTTAAATTTAAAAGTGTTTTGTGAACGTCGTGATGTTTATTATTTTACATAGTTTATAACATATAAAAGGCTAGAGCTAAAACGTCAGCATAATAAACACAATCCGTTCTAATTTGTGATAAAAACGTTTTGTTGCATTTTTTAAGAATTTTCCTCAAAATTCATTTTAAGTATTTTTTATTATCTATAATTATCTTAAAGAGAATAGAAACTACGTTGTTTCGAGGAGGATATACTTTGGCGAGAACCGATAACTTTATGCATATTCAAAAGTTATAAATAAATTGCTTTATTTTTGGTTTGTTTTTTGCAGTCTAATTTTTATCACTTCTAATCGTGTATCAGTTACTCAAAACTGTAAACTATTGGCTATATTGTAATCAATTAATTTGCTTAAGACTAAGTTCTTTTTTCCAATATTTTACTGTATGTTACGACGGATTTACATTTTTGTTGAATGGGCGCTCTGCGTCTTTTCCATCAATGTCCAAAATCTTAATTTTAGTCCCAAAAATATAGTGATCTCTAAAAAAAAGGTCATCACTTTTAATCAATTCTAAAATTTTTGTTTTCGTCCCAGTACCTTAATACTTTCGTTCTGAAGTTAAGGTCCAGACAGGTCGGCCACTATCACAGTGTTACAAAAAAAAATTGAGTAATATTTTGCTTAAGGAGAGCCATTTTTGACGTTTTTTAGGAGGGCCCGAAGGGCCGCTCTGTTCGCTCTGTACTAAAGCCATCACAGGCCACGGCTATGTCATGGTTTACTAAAAGCAAACGCAAAAAAGCAAAATATTTGCTTACCATTTGCTCTAACTTAATGTCTGCGTCGTTGTGTAGCGAACCAACAAAAACATAGAATTATACAAAACAATTCATTTTGATACTAAATCGTAAGGATTTAAGATTTAACGAAACACATTACTCGCCTGTAGCTGCATTTGCTCAGCTAATCTCCACAAACGTTGTCCCAATTGCGTATACTTCAATGTGGATTGAACCAGGATTAACAAACTAGACCATTTGAGAGAAGTAACAAATTTCAAAATAAGAGAAAGCTTTGAAGAAACAAAATAATATCTTTTACTTAAAAAAAAAGCAACTAAAAGCTAATGCATAGGCCTATAATCAACAGAAGATTTTTTAGATACTACGACAATGCTATATAGCATGAATGGTAGATAAAGTTTGATGATTTTTTTATATAGTTATATGTTTATCAATGCTTTTATATGCTTTTCAACAAAAATATTTTACATACATAATGTAGATAATCACCTCGTCTGTTTTGTACGGTTGAGTCATTTTTATACAGAAAGGAAAATAAATGTCATTAGAATACGCAGAAGAAAACAAGGGAGCCAGGTGAGGAACAGGAAGTCCAAAAGTATATGATTGATATACATAAAAATTTTCAAACTGTGATGGTCCCACTACGGTCAAGAATGATTTTCCTTTTAACTTCATTATTTCTTTTCTTGATTCGCTTAAATTTTTACTAAGCCAAACGTATGAAATTTGTATCGATATGTTCCAATCATTTATGGCTGATCTCCTGGTTTCGATATAGGTAAGAGTACAATTCAAAGCTTCGTTCAGGAGATTTTTTTCGAGCAAATGTTTCTCGTACACAACCATTATGAGAAGGAAGGATCCTCGCAAAACAAAATGAATTATCACTAGAAATATTGGTACAAACATACTTAATATGGTCAATTTAAGCAATTAGAAATTAAAGAAGGTTTAAATTTAAAAACAATAAACGTAAAGGAATCGATTTCATTTGATCAATTGAAAAGATTTAATTCAAAATATCTTTTAAAACTTCGTCATAAGTTTTAGATTCTAATATAGCACGCGTCAAAAGAATATCAAAATAATGTGAAATTAAAAATTTACATTTTAAATTAATAAATTTGCATTAAATTAAGATTAATTAACAAGTATGATGTAACAATAGATTTACCACTAACTTGTTCAACATAAATGAAAAAACTTAACAATTAGCAACTGAAATTAAAATCAATTTACAACAAGAGCATTCAGCATGTTTTGGTGATTGGATCCATTTGTATATTGTATGCTTTCTTATTTTTCCCCACCTTCTAAAGTTGGTTCAGAGTGAAAGCGTATGCAAAAATGTAAATCATCTCGTGGAAAGCGTAAAAAACAAAGCGGTAGACTGTTGAGACTAAAGGCTCGTTTCTACTACGAGCGTGAAATGGAGCATTGTTTGTTTCTATGATTGATCTTTTCCCGCTTAAAATCTAAGCGAGCGCTAGGCGAAGAAAAAAAATCAGTAAAACAAACAAAAATACTCCATTTCACGCTCGTAGTGAAAAAAGTGGAGACGTAAAAAAATTACCGCGCTTAGGGGAAAAAGATTGAAGTTGAAATATTTTAATCTCTTACCTTCGTTCAGACTGAAAACGGTCGCCCCCGAAATTTTTTCAAGCAGTGTTTGCTGTAAAGTAGATCAAAACAGCTTTATCAGATATTAAATCAAATTAAGTTTCTGATACGTCAGACCACAAAGTTGGCACAAACTACAGACCCACATCACTTTTATCACCCTAGAAAAAAACACTATTACCATACATAACAGAAAACATTCCAGTCATTTCTCATCAACATGGATTCAAACATAACTACTCAAGCACACATTGCTTTGCATAGCATTTGCCTCCAAATCACAAAAGGCTTCAACAATCCAAGACTTCCACACACACTGTAGCTTTTGATTTGGACATGAGCAAGGCGTTTTTTGATACAGTGAATATACACAAACTTATACACAAACTCACACGAACTAATATTCCTTACATTATCATCAAATTCATAGCAAACTACATAAAAGAACCACAAGCATGTGTGACGACTGCGAGTTCAAACCACCTTTTTCGTTTTTTTTGTTTTGTAATAATCTATTGCTTTTTAACTGCATCTTTTCATTGATTCAATTCCTGTGTTGCACCCGAAGGATTGTGTTTTGTTATTTATTTTGTGAAATTAAAACAAAAACAAGAGAGAGCATAAAGTTAAAGTAACAATGTCGTCTTTTATTTCTTCGAATTTCCCCACAGAACTAAAAAACTTTGTTCGATTGTTTTATTTGGCTAGACCGAAAAAAAAGAAGAATGAACACGCAAAAAAGTAGTAGCAACCTTACCTTTTGTAAACCAGACTAAAACCAAATAAATAGAAAGAACAGCTACATAAGCACTCAACGCAATGGCACACTCTCAAAACTCAAACGAATCAACGCCGGAGTACCAAAAGGTGAGATCTGTCTGTTGGCGTCACTGCCAACGTATGTCAATCTGACCGGCGTAGTCAAGATTACGGCTATTAATGACCTGACGTCAAAAATAATAATGCTTTCTTTACGAAGATCCTTCACCACTTCAGAAAGTCCGTCTTCTATTTGGCGAATGTCTTCGGGAGAGTTCGTTGGATGGATCTCTCCAATCCTACCTCTTCCTTATAGCTTACCAAAATCACGACTTGAAATTTAACACAACGTTTATTCAAGCGAAATTAGTCAGCGTTTCGATCCACAGAACATAGAGTTTTCGATAAAAATTTTCCCCAATTTAACCAACTATGAAATTGAAAATAACGATAGCAAACAACTTTACCGGGCAATTCAAACGATCTTTAAATGCCCTCTACAAATAACGTAGCACTGTCTTACACAAAAGACCTCAACTGAATAAATTCCTCTATGTCAGCTCTCCAATTTATAGAGAGAAGCTTAAGAAGTTATGGTGAGCGAACAAAGCATTTGTGACGCAACACGTGGTTCTATCGATTAACAATAACAAAAAGAACAAAAGAATCCTGCGTCACTACATTTAGCAATAGTAAATACAATGCGAACTAATTTGGCTCGACTGAGTACAAATAAGCACGTGAATTGAATACAATGAGACTTTGATAAAATTCAGGACAATTCTAATTAATTTCAACTCTCTGAAGTTAAACCAAACGCTACGAACGTCTCCTCAGGGAGACGACTCAAGTTTGGCTGCTACAGCTTTGCTTGCCAAGCTTGACAGAAAGCGGAAAGATCGATGGTCCGAGGCAGTTCGGAGCACTGACTTCTCACACTCTAGTCGAAAAGTGTGGAGTATTTTGAACAACCTTACTGATAGGTCACGACACTCTCCTCGTCACTGTCCCGTTTCAGCCGATGCTATTGCATCTCATCTGGTTAGAAATGAGAAATACGAGACTGTTGACCGCAATTCATCTCGACTTGTCTGTAAAGAAATGTCTGACCTTTGGAGGGCCACAACACCAGACGCAGTAAATATCTGTGACACTTTTTCACAGAGAGAATTTGCTGCTGCCCTCCAACATTTAAAACCAGGTAAAGCTCCGGGACCTGATTCCATCTGCCCCGAGCTTATACTCCATGCTGGAGCTGCTTTGAAGTCCTACTTACGTGACTTCCTCTTTTCCTGTTTGCGCCGACTCAAAATTCCCAAGATCTGGAGAAGAGCGCTTGTGGTCACGATCCGAAAACCAACAAAGCCCGTGGGGGATCCAACGAGTTATTCACCGATACCTCTGCTCTGTGTCCCCTACAAAATCCTTAAGAGGCTTATCTACGCCCGCGTTGAGCCATTAATCGATCCTTTGCTCCCTAAAGAGCAGGCTGGGTTCCGACGCGGGAAGTCAACCATAGATCAAGTTGTTCTGCTAACCCAGAACATCGAGGATTCTTTCGAGGCTAAGAAGAAGGCCGGTTCCGTATTTGTCGATCTGACAGCTGCTTATGACACTGTCTGGCACCGTGGTCTTACCTGCAAGCTGCTGAGACTACTTCCGGATAAGCACATGGTCAGAATGATTATGGAGCTTGTCCGAAATCGGAGTTTCATCCTTACTACCGGTGACAGCAAGTAAAGCAGGCTACGCCGTCTTAAAAACGGCGTTCCTCAGGGATCGGTCTTGGCTCCCATCCTATTTAACATCTATACGTACGATCTTCCTTCCATGATTTCCAAAAAGTTTGCTTAGTGTGGCGCCTCTGCAGATAGATGCACCAAACTGCAGACCATGTTTTAACAGCGTGCCCTATACATCGGGCACCACATGGAGCACGAGGTCTGACGGTTTTGGATGACAAAACTCGATGCTGGATCAACTTCAAATAATCCTATAACCACTTCAACTCCTGCTATTGTCATGATGTAATGCATTTTAGTAATTTAGATTGTGTTTGTCTCAATTCAGATACAGTACTAGAATTTACATAGGGCCCACTAGCATTTGGTTTAGCTTCTATGCTGATTAGTACAAATTGAATGAATGCAGGCGTTTTTCACTGACAAAGTCCAGTTTAACCTTTTTTAGTTTTTGGTTTACTTTGCTCTCTTTATACTGTTGTATGCCAGATCTGCAAAACAATTGAGTAAGCAGACTGTCTCAACGCAAGTTCAAAAGTTAAAACTACGGTTAGGAAGTAAACTTGGGTTCATCATGCATTTGCTCAATGCTGTAGGTGGTATTTCCTAATGCTATCTATTTATAACTTATAACTTTACTTGACCCTAAAAAAAAGGTGCATTTTGGTTGCTAGAGCTTAACCCTTTTACTGCTAATGATGCTAAAACGCAACATTTTGAAACCATCTCAGGGTGCTAATGACGTTAAAATGTGTCGATTTGAAACAATCCAAAGAATCCCAGTTATCAGTGACTCTCTTAACCCTCCAAGTATAGACAATCTATTGGATTATATTATGGAGCTATTGAGGCCATGCCAACAGTTGGACATAAATCTTTGTTTTTCTCCTCAGATGAGACAGAGTATGAAAGAATACCACCTGCAGATCCATCCTCATGACTTATTGATGTTGGCAAGCACTGTCCAGTTCCATTTCATTAAAGGCACCAAATATCCCTGCGGAAGATGTTGGGTGTGTACCAAAAACAATGTTAGGAGTGAAACAAGATACATGTGTTTGCAATGCAAAATATTTTTGTGCAAATCAGATAGCTACACAGCTTATCATTCAAAGAAAATATATTGGAAATGACTCTAATGTACATATAGAAATAATTAGACTCTTATTTGTGTATATGTAAATTACAGATATTGTTTTTTTTACAAACATTATGAAAAGTATTTTTACTTTTCATTGAGCCTAATTATAAATGTTGTGCACATTATCACACATTTACATAAGAAAGCTTAGCTTCAGATGAAGTCATGTACAAAAAAACATTAGCACTCAAAGGGTTAAAATAAACTTTTAGCTTATATTCGAGTTGCCAGGAAAAAAGGTTGGCAAACACTGGCCAACATAATTAGAGTCAGAAATAAGCTAAAACAACTAGCAAAAGCTTTGTAATTAACTCCTCAAAAATTGTGTGAAGTTTATTTGTAGCAATCAAATTTGTTATGTTCTTAAAAATAATTTAATTTAATTTCAGTCAATCAACCTTGAATTTATGTGTGTTATATTGTAATTACAAAATATTAAAAATTTTTATACGAATATCAAACAACCAAATATTTATAACGTTAGAAATTAGGATATATGTCATGACTCTGTTATGCTTTTATTGGCAATATGGTACTTCAACAGCACTGTCACTTTTCTAAAATAATCACAGTGGTAGTGATCAGTTGGCAACATAGCTTAGACCAAAGTGTTTGCAGCTTTTATCTATTCTGCTCTTTACCATTTCTTTTCAATTTTATTCAGCAATCTGGATGTTATTTTTGTCAGTAACATTAAAATGTAGTACAGCACCCTTACTAAACACTTTCCCAACATGTAGAGCAAAGATGATTGTTGAATACAAGATTTTTGTCATAAAAACCAAAAAATTTATTTAATAATAATGACATTTTATGACAATTACAATATGTAGTCTATAAAAAGAAAAGTGAGAAAATTAATTGAAGAATGAGAGAAGATGTTTTAACAAATCTTGCATTCTCTAATTGTGCTAGACTGAATGCCACAGCATGTTGTAGAATTCAGCCACCAAATATTAAGCTGAAAATTTTCCAAAAATATATTCTTTATTCCATTTTATATTGTGTAAATTGTTAAATTACTTATATTAAGCATTTAATTATATTTACTAAACACTATAAAACTAATTATTTGAGTTGATTAACTTACAGAAAAATATATACAGGGTGTCAAGAAAGTTCCCGATCCTAAACAAAATTATATAGGGCTAATGACAGAAGGTTAAATCAACAAAAGTTTTATTGTGGTGATAGAACAAAGCTCCATGAACATAAAAAAATCTGGTTTATTCAAAATGACCCCCATCTGTATCAATAACACGTTGGAGCCTCTGTCGGAAATTCTGACAAGCAGCACGAAGGGCATCTTGAGGAATTTTCTCCCATGCTCGTTTCAGGGAAGCTCGAAGATCCTCCAGATTGTTATGGGGTGAAGAACAGGCTTCTTTTTCCAGAATACCCCACACACAGAAATCCATAGGATTGAGATTGGGCGAAGATGGTGGCCACAAATCTTTGGTCCAGAATGAAGGAAAGTGCTCTTCGCACCACTTCTGTGTCTTCTTTGATGTGTGAGAAGGCGCGCCATCTTGTTGGAAGGTGAAGGACTTATTTTTGAACTTTTCCTTCATCGATGCGAGGGCAGGGGTTAAAATATCATTGACATATGAATCTGTATTCACTTTGACCCCCTCTTTAACAAAAATGAGGGGAGATTTCCAAGATTTGGAGATCGCACCCCATACCATCACAGATAAGGGTTTCTGTTGGCGTGAAACGAATCGAAGATGATCAGGGAGGTCCTTGGGTGACTTTCCGAGAATCCTGTCATTCTGGGTGTTGAACTTCGCCTCCACCGAGAAGAGTTTTTCGTCTGAAAAAACGATTTCGCCTTTCTCCGTGCCTCCCTTCAGACAGTTCAGCAGAATTTTGGCCCTCTCCTTTATTTTTCGCTTCTGGAGGTCAGTTAGGAGTTGTCTTGTCCTGATTTTGTACGGGGACATTTTGAGATCCTGTTCAACAATTGTTCTGACAGACTCATGGCTGATATTCATGTCTTTAGCCGTTTTCCTCAAGGATCGTTTGGGGTTCCTCCGAATTCTCTCCCTGAGGGCCTTGATCTTTGCTGGAGTGCGAGCAGATCGAGGTTGTCCACTCCTATCCCGATCCTCCATGGTTCCAAGTTCTTGGAAGCACAAGATTGTATTGCGAACAGTCAATTTTGGTGCTTTTAGCAACTTCATAATTTTAGAATTTGAATGTCCTGCACAATGAAGTTGAATGATTGCAGCTCTTTTACTCATTTTATTATTATTTTAGCCAAAAAAATTTGAAAAGTGTATCTGAAACATTGAAAAGGAGGATTAAGTGGAAAAATGACGTACAGAACTTCTCATAATTCATTGAAGTTTTTGAATTACATTAAATTTAAAAATTGATCGGGAACTTTCTTGACACCCTGTATATAATTGTTTGACAATTTTGCCACATTTAAGATTCTTTTTGGCTTAGATAAACTTTTCACAAGTAAAAGTTCAGAAAACATTGAACAAATATGCATGATAAAATAAATTGTTTTTGATAAATTTTATTTTAGATTTCATAAAATTCATTACGTGTTTATTTTATTTAAAAACTTTTAAGCTAATCAACTACTAAAATATTATATCATGTTTCATTTTCTAAAGCTAATTCCAAGATTAGCCATTCGAAATGGTAGTTACTTCAAAGTAAGATACATTTTAACTGATTAAATTTTAATCTTATTTTTCTGAAAAAATGGTATAAATTTGATTGAGTGTATATATTTGAACAAGAATAAAAATTGAATCATATAATCTTCTAGCCAACATGTTTTTTATGCAAATCAAGAGATTTGAAAAAAAATATGGCGGCAGGAAGATTACATGATCTGTATATTGTTATTTTTTAAAATTTTTATTTTTATCATTCAAGCACTATGCTTAAACTAAATGCTTGGTAATTTTTAATAAGGACTTCTTTATTTTTGTTGCATGCTTTACATAAACAATAAATTAACTACTAATTTGAAATATTAAAGAAAATAAGAATGACATAAAGCAATGCAAATTATTTTCTATGCTTTTCTATTATTTTTGTTTGGTTTAAAATTATAAATTTTGTTCTCTGATTTTAAAATGTGTAATTTGATGGATGCATATTTTTAGTAAGAAAAGATCTGTTTACTAAATTTTAGAACAAATTGATCACAGACAGATCTTTTTCTGGACTTGGAAAATTTAATCATATTGCAATTGCTGTTCCAGATTTAAGTAAGTCTTTAATACTGATAAACATTCAATTTTGAAGTTGTATGAGTTTGGCTTTAGTTTTAAATTTACACTAATTGCTTATTGATAAATGATTAAATATTTTTTGTGTTTAGTGATGTAACTTCCACTTGAGAAAGTTTTGTGCTTAAAAAAGATTGTTGAATGGTTCTAAAATGCAAAGCACTGTAGAATCAGATCTTGCCATTGCTCAGGAATTAGTCTATCTAGAGCAGTGCTTCTCAAACTTTAGGTGGTTTGTGGCCCCCTTTCCGAAACTCTCAAACACTTGTAGCCCCCTGGTTATAATATTGTCTGAAAGGTCAAGTAAAGACAAAAAAAGGAAAGGTTCTAACTCTCAAACCGCTTCTAATTTTGTCAATCTTGTTTCAAAAGCAAATTGAAGTCAAAAATGAGGATTCTTTGCGTGGCCTTCCAGTAAAATTCTCCATGGCCTTTTTTGAGAACTCTTGATTTAGAGCAATGCATGCTTTATAGCAGTGTTTTTAGATTTACTTTTCCACAACCGAAATTGTCTTCAAGACCATTACCCTTCTTCAATTCAATGACCTTTTTCACAATCACGCAAAAGTTTTACACGCCATCCTGGTTTTCACAATCTTCACCTGGGCTGGTATAAATAAATGGCGCTTCCTCACTAAGATATACTAGATTAGTTTTTTATTACTCTGAAAAAATAACTTGATTTATTTTTATAAAAAAATCGGGTATTCACTTGATGGTCAATTTATGTTTAACGACTATGTTGTTGTCCTATGCGCGCGTAAAAAATATAATTATAATTATTTTTTACGCGCGCATAGGACAACAACATAGTCGTTAAACATAAATTGACCATCAAGTGAATACCCGATTTTTTTCAGAGATATCAAGATATTGGTGTCCGATTCAAAAATTTTATTTTTATTTGAATTATAACTGAAATTTAGTGCTGCCTGCCCTCAAGTCATTAATTTTCAAGCATTTGGTCATCGGTGTGCGTGCGTGCGTGCGTGCCTTTATGATCAGTGCAACAATTCATCATTGGGGGGCCAAAAACCTTTAGTGTTTCAATTTTTATATAACTATCAATGCAAACAATCCTTGAAACCAGGGATGCCTACTCGAGACTCAGGACTTGTCGATTCGTTGCAGTATAGCTGGACTCGGACTCGCCGAAAAAAGAAGCGAGCCCGCGTCTAGATTTTATGCAGCATTCGACGATTTTAAGATTTCGCAAAATTATTGTTATTATTAGTTTTACTTATTAAGAAAAAGAATTGCTAAACCTTGAATGAAAAATGAAAGAAAAGTTAAAATATAATTTTCTTACTTTTTCTCTTAACTATTCTAAATTTTATAACTGTTTCTTATTCTGTTGCGGTCAAGATCGTCACATTTTTTGTAACAGCGAGTGTTCGATACTTGTACAGAACAAAAATATTGCCTATTAGATTTTTTGCGACTTATGTTAGTTCTTAGCTGCCTTCTTGCGTAGACGTCAATGGGAAAATTCTTAGTTTTAGACAGGAATGCGGGCTAGGATTCGGGACTCGGAGTCATCGTTTTAGCTTGGGCTCGAGGCTTGAACTCGCTTCAGAATTTTGACAAGTCCGCATCCCTGCTTGAAACGATGTCAGAATATGATCTCGGGGACCGCGTGGGTGATTCACGATGCCGCAAACGTCACTCTAAACCAAAGGGTGGGGAAACTACGGCCCACGAAAACTTCAAGCAAATATTTTTCATTTCATCTTATTTTATCTTTATGATTATCCTCCTCATTCGCAGTAAAGCGACGGAGGCGCTATACATAGGGTAAGCAATTATACCGACCTGCTTTCGGAGATGCCAAGATATTGCTGTCCACTAGTAGTTTAGTAGAGATATTACTGTAATTTAGAACTGCTTGATAAGACCGCCAATCAGGAGAAAGTGTCGTTCAGTGTTGTGACGCGAGTAGGTTTTGAACCGAGACCATGTCGATCACAATCATCGTGTTCTTAACCACTTGACCACGCTGCCGACAATAAATTAAAAAATTGATCAATTTTTTTTATTGGTCTTCAATTAAATTCTAGGTTTGACTATTTTAAATGTAGGGTTAGTTATCCTATAGTGCGGCTCTCGAACAAAATCAACCTTTGGGTCCACGAACAAAAAAGTTTGCCTATCTCTACTTTAAACTAATTGTATCATGTAATTGTATTTTTGGTCACTCCGACTTTGTTTGAAAATTTTTTTGTTAATTTGTGTACTTTTCATTAGGTGTCTTTTAAAGCACATTGCGGAAAAAAACTTGTGTGAGTGTTTTTTTAGAAAAACAGTTTTCTCCAAATAAAACAATCAAAATAAAATTCGTAGTGACTTTTATTTATAAACAGATAAAGCGACTGCGTTATATAAAGATGTTCTTGGAGCCAAAGTGAGTGATGCAATGGATCTGCCTGAACATGGTGTAACTACCGTGTTTGTCGAGCTTCCCAACACTAAAATTGAGGTCAGGCAACACTCCTATCTAATGTTTAAATAATTGTATAGTGGCGAACGCAGAAATCTTTAAAAGCGGATTTTATTTTCAAAATTCAAGTAAAGACTAAAAAACTTTTTTATTTTCAATTTTAAGTAAAGACTTCTTTTTAGTTTTCACTTTTTAAAACTGCCCTCGTAAAACATTTAGCCGGTGCATAAGGAAGTTAGTCCATAACTCACCCGTGCGTACGGCCCTGGTTGAAATAATAGTTTAAAAGATTATAATAGATTTTTTACAGATATTAAAATTTAAGTGAAATTCTTGAATAGGCCTTTTTAAACAATGTTGTTTCAAAATTATAGCCTGTTGGTTTTCTTAAAATTTGTATAATTTTGGATTATGCTTGAAATTTGTTTTAGTTAATCTTCAGCTAATTATCGTTCAAAACTTTTAATCATTACTGTTATAAATCAATATTGAAATCAGTAGGCTATTGTGGTTTTAAACTAAGGTCTCCGCTAAGAAATTTGAGTGTCTGCAATCACACTATCATTGTAACTGTAGTCTGTGATATAAATAATACATAAAAACGCACCGTAATCCGTAAAAACTGTTAGTAAAACAGGCTAAACTTAAAATTTACCGCCTTTCCAAAAAAAAATGTTTTGATTGGAACCCGTAGCCTATAACGATATCATCTATTTTTTTTTAAATTTAAATGCGCAAATGTATCAATTGAATAGCAAAACTATTCAATTGATACATTTGCGCATTTAAATTTTGTAGTGCAGTCATTCAGACCATGCTTTTTTAAAAGAATACTTTAAAGAAGAATGATAATTGTAGTCTATTAAGAATCGATTGGAAACAAAAAATGGTGCAAGATTTAAGATTTTTCGTTCTGCACATGTTTGATGTAATGATAATTATAGTTTAGGATTTCGGCTCTAGATGTCTGTGCTGAAATTCTAAGCTGACCAAATCGGAAACTGTTGCGAACGGCTTTTCGGCGTTGCAAAAAGTTCCATGTAAATCAGTGCTTAACCTTTTCGCGCCTGCCCCACATTTTGGGACCTTCTCAAACTTCACGGCACACTTGAACCCAATAGAGGATTTTTGAAAGGGGGGGGGGGCATACAACTACAAACATATATGCTTAGTGGAAAAATATTTTCAAATGGTAGCTAAAGAAAAAAAAGTCTTCACTTTGAATCTGTCTCGGTTTTTTCGATTTTTCGTCAGAAAAACTTAGTGTTCACTTTGCATGTATCTATCTCTGATTTCTCGTATTTGTGATCTCCAAGAAGGGGGTGGCATAGCACAAGACCCCTCCCCTAAATACGCTTCTACTTCGACCATAGTGCAGATCTTGATTTTTGTCCCTAAAAAGTAGTGTTCAAAAACAAAGTCTTCACTTTGGGTCTGTCTCAGATTTCTTGATTTGCACAACTAAAAAGTAGTGTTCACTAAAAAAAAGGTTGCGGAGCAATGGACTAATATATTTTCAAAAGTTTTGCGGTTTAGAGGTTGAGTACCACTGACATAAGTGGTTGTGCTGTCCAAGAACAAAGTTTCGGAGATCGGTGCCGTCAGTGATGGCTTTAATAGGGTGCGAACGGAGCGGCCGCACCAGGCCTCCCTTAAAATACATCAAAAAGTGGTCCCTCCTACACAAGAAATTGCTTTATTTCTTCATAGTAGCACCAGGACGTCAATGACATGTCAAAAAAAGAAAAAAAATTGAAGATCAGCAACATGCTCGGCTTCTGCTGCTCAGGTTGTAAAGACTTTTTTTAGAGATTATATGTCTTGAGACAGTAAAAAGTGCCTCTCCATGCTTTGGATCACCCAATAGTGGCCCCCTTAAACTGAAGACCTTTTTTTTCAGTGGTCATTTTGTCTCCCAATGCTTTGGACCACTTGATAATGGCCCCCCTAAATTGAAGGCCTTTTCTTATTTCTTTTTGAAGATTACTTTGTTTTCAAGCACTAAAAATGGCTTCAGCTACCTTTTTTAGTACGCTAAATAGTATGCCTCCCCTTGCTTTTCTTGCACCAGGACTCCTTTTTGTAAGGCCATCACTGGGTACCGTAAACGTTTAACATAATTTGGCGTAGGCCTTTAAAGCTACTTTGACAAATAATTTATTTCATTTTTATGTATGGATAATAGGGTGGAGTGAAAAAAAATTTGAAAAAATTGTAGTTCTTAAATCCTGCCAAATAGGCTAAAACTTCAAAAAAAATTGGTTTTGGCGAGTTGCTACCTTTGGGGGGCTAGCAACCCCCCAAAATGTGTTTTTGGGAGGTAAAATTGACAAAACATGTCGTAACTCGGTAACCGCTTATCGTAGAGGCATGATTTATGGCTCAAAATTTGCAAAATTATCATGTTTCTATATGTGCTAAGAGAAAGTTTTTGTCTATTTCCACAAGAAAAAAAGTTATAATCGATAAACCGTTTTTTATGCTCAATACTCGAAAATTGCGCTGTATGGAAATAACTTTGATCTAACATTTGAAATGATATATGTCTAACTGATAAGGACTAATTATGACAATCACAATATAAGGACTAATTATGACAATCACAATATTAACAAGATGATTTGGGATAACTTTGGTCACCAGACAAAGTACCTAAATAGGCCTACTCATAAGGTACAGAACGTGCTAGCTTTACTGCCCATAAAATGTTTAGTATTTCAGTAATTTAAAGAAACTCTGTTATATCTCATTACTTTCGAACTGTTGATGCTGATATTGGGTTGTTTTGCCTAAGGAGTGAGAGAAAAATAAGAAAGCAAGTTAGAGTACACCAAATACCCTACGCAAAATGAAGCGCATCAGAATTGCACTTTAGTGTCAAATTTTTTCAAAAGTTTTCGAGATTTAATCTTCTGGCGAATCAACCCATCTCTTCGCTCAAATCCTTCAACTTGTGCTGCGGCCTCTGTTACCATTTTGACATGGCGCTCTACACATTGGTTGTGACATGGGTGGTCGAGCTGCAGTGGTCTTATCCGGCATTGTTCAATATCTAAATCAGTTAAATGTTCAATTACCGGAGGCTGCTGATGGCAAGATGTTAAATTCACCATCTTGTAGTACGAGTTCACTGTTAGATCCAGTGTGGGCGGTTCAAACAGCCGTACAGTTGAGGCGGTATCATAATATTTTGCTCCTTCCAAAGAATATTCTTCACTGCGACTGTCAACCAAGTCATGATTATCAAATGAAACCGTTGATGGCGAGTTTCCACGAATCGAAAGCACTTTGTTCACTCCTCGCATTCGTATCTCCTCATCGTTGTCACCCAACATGGCGATCAAGACATTTTCCTGGTGTGCGAAAAATGCATTTCGTTGCACAACTTTCAGAGCAGTTTTCCGAACAGCTTCGTCAGGCACCTGAAGAATTCGTTGGACCAAGTTGAAAAAATTTCTAGATCCGCAAGTTAGTTGACTATTTAACTTAATTTCAAACCAACTTGGAAAGTAAACTTGAAGACAAAACTTCGTCAGAGTTTCCAAGTTTGAGGAGGGTTCATCCACCGAAACATAATATCTGAGGATTCGACAGCCCAGAGTTAGCCAGCGTGAATGCACAATGGGACCTACTTTTAAATATTGCAAGTCGCTGTCGACAACTCCCATGATTATTGCTGAACATATCTTGTAAGCATAGTGTTGATCAGTACTCAGATCATTAACAACTGATTCTGGCAACTGTACAAACTGAGGGTTTGAAATTGACTTAAAATTAGCAGCAATCGGCCAACTTGAAACATCTCCAGTTAAACACTTCCCAATTGGTCCTGCAAATGTGTCAGGACTATTGGTGGTTCCATCAAGCATAGTAAAGACATGGCGCAAGGGTAGTTCATTGGTATGTAGTAGGCAAATTACCCATTGTAGTGGCTTGTTCAATAGTTCTTCCAACTTACGAATGCAACCATTGAACTTGCCTGTCATTGCTGCAGTTCCATCAGTGCCAACTACTGTAAGCTTGTCATGTAATTCGGTGTTGGCAATGGTGTTGAAGATCTTTTGTGCTATGGTTCTTCCTTTGCCATCCTCTGTGGAAAAATGAGAAAGATAGTATTCACCAGGCTGCCCAACCATTGTATAGTGATCTTCAAGTTGCACAGACCTGTAAAACTTGTCATTTGGCCCTTGCATGGTGACCTGTGTTGCATCTTTGCGCCCATCAAAGTATATGGCATTCACTAACTTGAAATTTTCTTGCTCCTTTTTCCTAATTTCAGCATGGCATCGTTCTCGCTCTCTTCGAAGCTTGCTACGATCAATAACGTATGTCTTGTCATCATCAGTAATTAGACCTAAATCTTGCATCACACTATTAGCGATCGCAGCAGCAGCTCTGTCGGATATCTGAAAACGCTCACTCATCCTTGCAAGGTTTGACCAAATCATTCGATTCTGATTTTCATATGGCATTGATTGAGAAACAAATTCAGAAGCAGCAGAAGATTGCGTTTGGTCTGTGTTGGTTGAACTGGAATCTGACAGATAATCCAAAGCTGACTCAGGCACTGATGTAACGGAAGAACATGTTGGTGGTTCTGGATGAGGTTGTAAGAGTCGAGAGCGCCTCAAAAACTGTATGTCAGCTGGCGTTGAAGGAACTACAGCATCCAAACATTTTCCAACTCGCCTACTAGTTTGATCTTTATAAAAAGCATAATCATCATCTGTCATTTTCAAACCATGTTGTTTCTCCAAAATTCTGCGCTGCTTATCGTCAGCACAAAAAACATCAAATATTTCATCAATAGTTGACATAAACTCTTTTTCCTTTTGTAAAAATGCTTCTCCTCGTTTTTTCTTTGACCAGCGATCAAGTGCACTGAAACAATTCACAAAACTTTGAACTTTTTTCGAAATGGTGTACAGATGAATGGGATATACGTTGCACCATCCCATCTGTCATAAATTTCTCTGGCAATGTCATTTGCAGCATTGAAGGTTCGAAAGTTTTTCAAATGAAGAATGCGTTCTATTACATGTCGCTTGGTAGGCAATACTCCTGGTGGAAAACTATCACGGGTAGAGAAAGTGTGTCCACTATGTAAAATCTTCTTTACAGAAGTTGAACTCCGTCTTTTCATGTTTTACTACTTCGCAGTTTGGCCAAAGCTTTGATTTACACAATTACAACTTTTCAGATAACTATTAGTTAAGTACAAACAAACAAACTTATTAAACAGTTTTTCTATCATAACTTTTTTTCTAGTGGAAATAGACAAAAACTTTCTCTTAGCACATATAGAAACATGATAATTTTGCAAATTTTGAGCCATAAATCATGCCTCTACGATAAGCGGTTACTGAGTTACGACATTTTAAGAAAATTTTACCCCTCAAAACACATTTTGGGGGGTTGCTAGCCCCCCAAAGGTAGCAACTCGCCAAAACCAATTTTTTTCGTAGATTTTACCTGTTTGGCAGGTTTTTAGAACTACACTTTTTTCAATTTCAAAAAAAAAAAAAAAATTTTCACTCCACCCTAATGTATAACTCGTAAATTTTAAAATTCGATGAACATTTTAAACTTATTTGGCAATAACTATCGGAATTTATCAAAATTTGAATTAAAATAAAGCTTTTCATAATAGGCTACTTATTTCCTACAATGATAATTGTATCGAATTCGCGGTATCTACATTTATAGCCTTGTGTTTGGGCAACACCTAGGTTATGAGTACAACTTGTAATAGGTATTGTATTATGTCCGATTTGCCCGACTCGTATATTAGCTACTATTTTTTTAGCTAACCGTTTAACCATGTAACAGCTGCTATTTGGGAGACAATCAATTTTACTAAATCCGCATGATAAATTAATTGTAAAATTATGACAGAGTTTTATTACAAGTATACATATATTGCACTGTACAAGCATTACCGTGCGAAAAATTTGATCTGCAACGCATTTCTTTTGAAGCATAACGCATCCATTGTGTAGTGGTGTGAACGGTACCGAAATTCTATGGCACAGTGTATGCAACTATGCATGCACTAAATTGCAAAGCGGGCGGATAGTCAGCAGAGCTTTAAGTCAGCTTAAAGATTGACTGGCCGTTTTTCCGAAGCTTCTAGACATCACAATTTGTTCTAATCATTTTTTTGTTTACATTAGCAGCAAAGTTAAAGTACGTACCTGTAGTTTGAATGTTGCTTACAGAATTACTCGCTCTAGTCTTCTTTTAGAGATTCACGTGCTGTTTCTTTACATACTGAAGTAATGTAAAAGCTGTAATACGACTAACTGTCTTTTCCAGACCCAAATTGTTTATTTTTTTATGCTGGTTCAGATGGTTATTTTCACACGTAAAACGTACGGTACTTATACATTGGGGCGCATATTACATACAACACAAGAAAGCTAATCTGTTGATTTTTGCGATACAGTCAACTTCTGATATAAGGGATGCGGATATAAAGGATTTTCGTTGACTATTTCAAATGATCCCAATGATTTTCAATGTAAAATAGTACTAAAATATCCGCTTATAAGGGATTAAATTTCCAAGTTCCAATCATAATTTTCTAGTAATTTCAGTCGGTTATAAGGAATCGATTTTTTGTTCTGATAGTACGTCAAAATAACCAAAAAAGCGCGCGTTCCGATTTCAATTTCGCATGCTTTTCTGAGGGCGCGCTTTCTTCCCGGGCTTTTTGGAGGAAATGTGTAAAGTGTTTTTTGAGCGTTTGCGTTCTTAGGGTATCGGATCGAACTTTGCGTTAGTCGGTTATAAGGGATTAATTGAGCTGGTCCCGGCGGATCTCATATCCGAAGTTGACTGTATTTCTGTTTCTTGGAAATCAAATTCGGGTCATTGTTGCATACATACGGGGCAAAGTAGTTTCGTCCCCTCCCCCAATAAGTTTTGGTCTGGTACGTCTATGGCCACGAACTTTAAAATCAGGGCATAAACTAAAGACTCATATTTAACGCCATTTTTTTAACTACAACCGAAACCGAGCCACTAAAAATATAATTTGCCTCACCTAAACCAGACCATTATTCTAAAAAGTTCATCGTCTCCCAACTAAAATTATCTTTATCCGATCATCTGATAGCGAAAAAAAAAAACACTTTTTTGTATGTTCGCTACACACGCAAGAAAGTACAGTACCGGTATATGCTTTCGCTCAACAGATTGAGCAACACTGACTTCAATAATTTTACTTGTGCAGGTCTAAAAAAGTTTTACGTAAAGAGCACACGCATACTATAGTTCATTTGAATTTGTAAAAGTGATTGTATTGTCCTTAATAGTATGACATTAAGTTCGAAGCTCTTCAATTAACGTCTAATCTATTTATTTCCTCTCAACATTTCATCTACAAAAACTTCTTTTATTAAAAATTGCGCAATGTACTATCATGACAAAACTGGTAAAAAAAACCTGAAATACAGCTAGCCCATCATTAACAAAAAAATACACAGTGAATTAAATGTGGGCAAAGAATACAGCCAGTATTCAGATAAAACAAATAAGCACACTTTTTAAAGATAGAAGACAAAAGCAACAAAGCACAGTGAAATTGCTGCAACGTTTAGTACCATTTCCGAAAGAAATTGCAACTTAAAAATTCAGCAGGCTCAACATACGTGGCTCAAGTGTTCATCTAAACCTCGTTTTACTATTCTTATCCCTCGCAAGAAACTACCGCTTAGCAACGTTTCGTTGCTCAGCATCGCAATTGAAGTCAACGGCCCGACGTCTAAATACTTTTGGGAAGTTGGTTGAAATTTGTTTTCTTGCCAAAGACAAACTGAACCGTCCTTTGAGCAAGTCGCAAAAAATTGACTGGGTGTTGCGGAAGAAACAAACGTACAATCCGTAACCGTTTCGACGTGTCCGCTGTAACGATAAGGAAAAAACATGGAATGTAACAAATATAAACTGGGCAGCAGTGATTAAAGATTGTAGGCGTAGTTAGGGGCGTCGAGAAATTTTTTTTGGTTTTGCAATTGAATACAAATGAAAAAACTATTACTTTCCTTTTAAGTAAATTCGGGATGACCAAACAAAAAAGTCTTCACTCTAATTCAACGGGACATTTCTACATTTTTATTTGAAAACTAGTGATAAAAAAAGCAGGTCTTCATTTTAAATCAGTGTAATATTTCTCCATTCTCGTGTAAAAAAACTAAAAGTCATCACCTTCGGCCTCTTTTACATTTATTACAAGTACCTTATCAACCAAAGCCTCTTTTTCTCAATTTTGCGCCCTTGCCAACTTACATGATTGCAGAAACAAATCTAACTATCTGGCCCTGTGCCCCGATTCTAAAAATACTGCACGGCGAGGAAGCAATTTCTCTTGCCCTACCCACTTTTGACGTCCCTGGGTGTACTATATAATCATTTTACAGTTATTGCGGCAAATTATCGTTACAGAAAAAAACAAAAAATTAGCCTTAAACACAAGAAAAATGTGGAAAGAAAAATCGATTATCATTCCAATCTCAGTGAAAAATAGAACCAAATTTAGAGCAATACAATGCAAATAGATAACTAATTGTTAAATTAAGCATGAAAATGCAGTTTAATAGCTACAGTATTTTTAAGTAGCTAACATATTTAAATGTAGTAACTTACCGAAATTCCGATACTTTAGATTTTCCTCTTATATCCCATAAAGAGACCTCACAACCTAACCCTCCAAAGCCGTTATTTCCGGTAAGGCACGAGTAACCTTGAACATCACAGCACATTTGAATTTGGTTTTGGGGTGGAAAAAAGTGAACCACCTGAAATAAAACTTTCCTCATTGTATTTTTAAACCGAAAGACTTCTAAATTAACATTGAGCAAATGATGGATTGCAAATATAAAAGCAGTAAAACATGCATGGCACCATGTGAAGATTACTGTATTTTGCTTTTAACGTATACAGCTAAAGGAATTAATTGTGCTTACTTCCATAATTCTTGTATCCCATAGCTTTAGCATTTTGTCTTCAGAGGTTTGGATCACCAGATCTTCACCTTCTAACCATTT
Source organism: Diplosoma virens (assembly GCA_963680785.1). Taxonomy (NCBI): domain Eukaryota; kingdom Metazoa; phylum Chordata; class Ascidiacea; order Aplousobranchia; family Didemnidae; genus Diplosoma; species Diplosoma virens. The sequence continues at coordinate 46,195,831 of OY796882.1, read as the reverse complement.
TAAATCGGTGACAAGATTTCTATTCTCAAGAAAAAAAACGTCCGTCAGTACGATTGATACATTTAACCTTCAAATTATTATTAATGTTTCTTGTCAAACTTAAAATTTGCCCCTTTTATTTTAAGAAAGAACTTTAATTTGAAAGTTAATTATAAGACATACGTTGGTTGTAGCATTATTGCAAAAGCAAATCGTAAATGTAGAAAGAATTAGTTAAAGTAGATAATCCAAATACCTGCGCTGAAGTAAAGCTGTGTTTATTTTTATTTACGTCGGTTCTAGATATAGTTTGCCGCGAGACTAAAATTCTTAAAACAATTAGTTCTGGATAAGTACGAATGGATTCGCTAAAAAAAACTTTGCTCTACGAATAGAAAAAAACCACGGTTTCCGACTATAAAGAATATATTTACAAAAATCAGAAAACTTCAACAACTTTCGTAAAACCTCACCAAACTTCAAACAATTTACAGCGCTAACAACTGCAAATAATCACTCAACAACTTTGTACTGACTAACTATAAGAATAAATTAGCACCCCATGGTTGATATTAAACTTAATAATTTGATCTCAAATAACTTCAAAGGCGTCTGCACTGATCCTTAAAGTCTTAAACTCGTCCACACCGGCTACAGTAACACAAACGATTCCTAAACACATTAACAGGAATGAATGAATAAACTTACAACGCTATACCAAATAACTACCGAAGCTACAAGCATGGGCCAGATTTCTTAAATTACTATAATTGTTATAATGTCTATTAATTGGACAGAGCAGTTTATGACATCACAATAGAATCAGAAGATACAGTATTAACAGTAGATGATACCAATCGTTTCTTGAATGGCTCTAGACATAATTACATAAAACTGCCGCAAAACGTCACAACGCCTTTAGTCAATCAATGCACTGAGAACTAAAATGGTAAAACGAATCGTTATAATCACTTGTAAGTACAACTTGCAGACAAAAAAATTAAGTGGCAGTGTACCGATTACGTAATCACTATGCAACAATAAAAAAATTATGTCATAATTAAAAACTTAAAAAAGTTAAGATTAAATTATGAATGAAGTGTGACAGAAAAATTGTTAAGAGCAAGTGAAAAGGGTAGCTTGTCTTCCTTTTTGTGTTTGTAGTGAAAGCTTTTTTCTAGTTGATGATGATGAAAGTACCTATTACCGTAAAACCTCTAATTTAGTGCCACCCTGTCTCTTCAAGAAGTCGCCGTAAGCGATTTCTTTTTGCGGTGAAACTAACCCGAAATCCCTCTTTCAGCATCAGCATTAGCATGGAATAAAAAAAAAAACAAGAGAAAATGGATCTCTGAAGCGATAGTAACCGCAGGGGAATCCGGGTTAGTAAATCGCTTACGGCGATTTTTGAAAAAACAGGGTGGCGCTCAATTAGAGGTTTTACGGTAGTTTGAAGAGCGTAAGTTTTGCTTCAGGAGATCGTGTTCAATCGTGATAAATTTTAATTAATTCCTGTTGTACCTCGTCGAGTCTACCCAAGCGCTTTGGATAAAAGTTTTGCTACATTTGTTGTACACTTGTTATCAAAAACATTTTATAAGCCAAGAAAATTGGTCGGTGTGTATCGCGAATTGAAAACTGGGCATGATCATATAGTAGAATTAACAAAATTTAACAGACGTTAGTTTAAATTTTGGATTACCTATTGATTTTAGTATCCATTATACATGTTTCAGTTGCAATATCCCAAATTCGCATGGTGTTATCTCTTGATCCAGAGCAGATGTATGTACTGTTGTCATTAAATCCAATAGCAGTTACATTTAAAGTATGCCCAGTCAAAGTTGCTGTAACAAAACAGCATATATTTTTTAGTGTAAAATTTAGAGATATTGTATAACTAAATTTAAAAGCTACATAAGGGCTGGCGTAACTGCCCCAAAGCGCCCCAATTGCAGCCCCCAAAAGATGTCCACAAGAAAAAACGCACTTTTGGGTTGAAAAGCCACTCTCAACAAACGAAAACTTTATTGTAAAATTAGGTAAAAACAAAAAAGTTTTTATTGGTTGGGAAACTACATCCAGGCTGTTAAGATCGTTTTGTAGTTTTTATCTAATTTTCTAGCCTGTTCCACTTTTTTGGATGCCTCTGTGTTACAGTTACGGTTCTGTACATAATATGTCAAAGATTAACCCTGAAACAATAACGTTGAATTTTTCTAACGATTACAGTAACAACGGTTTATTAGATCACGAAAAAATGACACATATAAAAAATTTTTTAATTACAATCAGTCGCCACACTTTAATCGTCTATAAACAGTTTAAGTAAACAAAAAAAAAAAATTACAATACCTTTACAAAAAGTGATATAGAAAAATTTGTAAAATATGGATACCTTGAAAATTCACATGTGATTCATCAATTGAGCTACACAAGGTAAATAAGGAAATCATAAAAATTACTATCTTAGCATCATTCTAGGGTCAAATATAAGACTGTTTATATAGCATTAAAGCTATAATTTTTAAATTATTCTATGTCAAGGGTGCCCAACCTTTTACCCATTGCAAGCCACAACTGATGCTGTAATTAAATTAATTACTTTTTCTCTGTCTTCAACTAAATTTGTGGTTTGAATTCTGGTTATCAACAAGGTTATTTTAAAAATTACATGTTATACAGTGATTTGCAAAAGTATAGGATCACCCTGAAATTTTTGGAATTTTTCAAACTACGATTAAAGCAAATCATTCTACATCAAAAAAGAGAGGTTTATTGGTAATCAAACACAATTACATCCAATAAAAAATATTTGAAGTACTTTAGTATTACTTTTTATCTAAACAGAAGGCTGTTTTTAGTATTTTGTGTGTCCACTTTTCTCTTCTAATACTGCAGCAAGATGGCTGGGCATACTTTTTACTAGGGCTGCACAATACTTGGTGCTAATTTCTTTCATCCAAACTTCTTTTAGCACTGAATGGTTGTTTTTCTGTTACTTTATTCTTCAAGTAACTCTACAAGTTTTTGATGGGGTTTATGTCTGTGCTGTTTCTAGGCCAGTCAAGGATTTCACCATGCTTTTCCAAAGATATCCCAAAACCACTTTTGGTCTATAACATGGTGCTCCATTGTACATGAATATAGAGGTGTTATGCACCACCATGTCTATATTCAGTTTTTCCTGAAGCAGTTGAACATATTTCCAGCCATTCATTGTAGTGTCTGGGAAGAAAATACAACTCAGCAGTGCCATGTTTGCTCATAGCCTCCCAAACCATCTGGTTTGGGGGTGTTTTACTGTTTTGATGGTGTATTACGTATTGAATCTTTGGCATTTTGGTTTTTAAACATGCCTTTTCTGCACTGCAAACTGCTTAACTGTAGATTTGTCAGAGAATTACACTGCTCCCCATTTTTCCACAGTCCAATGAAGATGTTTATTGGCAAAAGATAATTGCTTCTTTTTCATAGCAGATGTGAGATGTGGTTAAGCAGCTGGCTTATAAGATTTTAAACCGAACTCCTTGCTCAAACAATTTGAAACCATGCAAATACTAATGTCTGTACCATTTAGTATTTTATGACATGAACTAGTGGGGATTGCATGATAGTTCATCAGATGGCACAATCATCTCTTCATGAAGTTTTATGGGGTCTACCAGTTTTTTTCATGTCATCATAAATTTCATGCTTAAGCTTTTTTGTGGCACAGTGGACTGAACTTTTGCTACATTGTAGTCTTTATGCTATCTGCCTCTCTAAGAGTCTTTCCTTATGGAAAGCCACTATCTGAGCATGCTCAACAGCTAGTGATGTACCGATACTTAAGTATCAGTATCGGTGGTATCGGCCTATTTTTGTGGTATCGGCTAGTAGTATCAGTATCGGTAAATATAGCCGATACCTGCCGATACTTTTTAAGCACAAAATAAATATAAAATTTTTTTTGTCATATAAATATAAAAAATTTTTGTTCCCCCCTGGAACTGGATTGGATTTTTAACATAATTAATGATTTCTTTTATAGATTTGTAATAATATTGTAATGAATAACACAGGTCTACAAAATTTGATGGAGTATCAAAAACAAGAATAAAAACTATGCTTTCTAGCTAATTTGAGGATGCTGATTTCAAATCTGCCATTGATTTTTTTCTGAAAATACTATTTTAAATTTTAGTGCTGCACATTGAAAAGCATTAATTAATGTGAAGCTGTGAATACAAAGGCACATACTTAGCACAAAAGAGAAAATAAATAGATTGAATACAATTTTATTGCAAAAGTTCCTTCTTTTAGATTGACGAGAGATGTCTTAGAAGTAATTCTCAACACTAGAATCTGAACATTCACGTATCAAACCCCAACAATACTCTGCTCTCATACTGACATTTCATTTTCCTTGATACCTTTTTTCCATCACTTTTATATCTTGGTGAAATCTTTCACCCTATTCCTCACTGAATGCCCCTAAGTTTTTTGAAAAATACTTCAGATGGCTATGCAGGAAATGTACTTTAACACTCATGTTACAGCGTAAGTTATGAAAAGCCTATAATAAGCTTTCAACAAGTTTGCTGAAATTTGGGAATTTTATATTCCCTGGAAGTTTTTCACTACATTAGAGAATGCTTTCCATGCATTTAACTCTTCATGGTAGAAAGAAACGCCTGGAAACGCATCATGGAAATGCTAAACAGAGCAAAACACAGGATGATGCAGCACATAGGTAGGTAAAATGTTGCATTCTAATAAAGAATGTTGTTGTGGACGATTTACAAAACTTATCAGCCAACAGATTTGTGCATGCAGCTTCTAAAAACTGCAAAGAGTTGGTGTATGCTATACAGCATTTTAAAGCTCTTTGGGGAAAAGTTAGTGCAAGATTACTTAAAAATTAAGGCTGATACAAAAAAACAAACATCAGATTTGAAATCAGCGTCCCAAAGTTAGCCAAAGGCACATCTTTTCTACTTTGTTTCCAAAATTGTGTAGACTAGTGTAATGATAGATATATACCTGGAAAAAATTAAAAATGCAATAACAAGCTAGATTTAGTAAATACATTCTTTGGTGTTACTTACAAAAACTTTTACTGATGGTGCTCGATAGATAAAAAAGTATCGGTGGTATCGGCAGTATCGGCTCTAAATGGTGGTATCGGTAGTAGTATCAGTATCGGCTTAAAATGTGATATTGGTACATCCCTATCAACAGCCAATTATGAAGGTTTTTTCCCAATTTTTCCTTGCTTTTGAAAAGATTAAGAATACCTTTCAATCATAAATCTGCACTGCAACTGTTTGCAAATATATGTTTGAAATTTTTGAAAGATTCAATAATTGACTATGAAGCAATAATGTGTTTTTTTTTTTGATGAAATAAAAGTAATTTGGACACTATAACCCTCTATTGCCCAACTCAATAAATTTGTCATGTTTCAAAAAAATTTTTTTTCTTGTATAACTCATTATATTAATTGGAAACGCAGAAAAACTTCAATCAGTGTGATTTTTTAACCAAGCTACCTTTTGACTTTTTCTAATTTTTTTTATGTTGCCAAAAAGAAATTTTGTATCATGTTTGATCAGAGTTGAAAAGTAATAAGAAAACTAATAATTATTTTTCTGGTAATTTCTTCATAAATTTACTAAAAATGTTAGGTTTTTTGACTGAGCTTCTCATTTCTTATTTTGGCATAGGCTTCTAAATGTACCTGATTTGTGCATCTGGTCAATTAAGTGACTAAATACTCAGCCCTATGTATGTCTTTCTATACTAATTTCAACCTGCTAATGATATTAAAATGAAGCAATAGAGAGTAAAAATAAATTATTCAGGAGTTACGTTTGTCTAACATTAGAACTTGACTTTAATCTGCTGTGCACAAAAATTGTATTGAACATTTTCCCATATGCAAGGTAAAAAGAGGTTGCTGCAAACTGCCAGATTGCAAAGATAACCCTTGTAGCATTAAAAAAATGAGGAGGTTTAATTTTTTTTTGAAAGTTTTGTTTCAGTTGCATTTCTAATGTGATTTTAACTGCCAAAACACACTAAAAATTTTTTTTTCATTCAAAACATAAAAGCAGACAATAAAGGGTTGATGATGGATTAGTTCAAGCTTTGCTACAAAATGCATTGTGACTGAGGTGGTCCTATAATTTTGCAAATGACTGCAATTTAAGTGATGACAAAAAAAAGACATCATAACATTGATTAGTGTATGGATTCTGGCCATAACATAACATACTTATGATCAAAGTGCTCACCTTTGTTTTACTTTAATTTTATGATGTATTTTGAAACAACCTTTGGAATAACTGCAATTTGACCCAGAAATTTAGATAACAACCAAAAAAAAAAAGGAAAAAATTTCTTAATGGGCCAAAAATTATTGTATTCTTTTGTGCCACAGAGCAATAATTCATGTTGATGAACATTTGGTTAAAAATTCCTTTGAGGACCACACGTGGCCCATGGATTGGGCTTTTCTCTACATTATTAACCAGCAATTTCGAAGTCATGTATTAATGATGAATAATTTTGGCATAAAATAAATCAATATTATTCTATATCAGTGGTTCTCAAACTTTAATGGTTTGTGGCCCTTTTTCAGAAACTCTCAACACTTATGGCCCTCTCTGCTTATAATATTGTCCCTAAATACTAGTGAAGACTAAAAAAAGCTCATAGTCCCCTCCCCAAGGATGCCATGAGCAGAAATCACAAAGTAACTCTTATTATAACGATCATTAAAATGATTCAATTTAGAAACTGATTTTGATATTTTTTTTTGAATTGTGTAATTTGTTTCCTCAACCTGAAATAGCCTTCAGCTAATTTTGACTTGCACTAAATTGATTGGGTGCTGTAAAACATAGATTTTTTTTTTTAATTCTCGGTTTAAAAGCTTTATGCTAATATGATAATTGAAGAATCTCAAGTAAAAAAAACATCAAATTAAGTGAAGAGCATTGCTGTTTTGATTAACTTGAGCAAGAATAACCAACATAAATTTTTAAAATGTTAAAAATTTACAGTAAAATTTATGGAAATAGCAATAATAACAAGCATATTTTCAAATTAAAAATTTACATTAATCTGTTTTATCACTATTGGATATATTTATTTCATAAAAATTTAAACTAAGTTATAAATACATATTACATCTTACCCAAACTATCTTCTTTTGAAACATCCCATATTTTCACAGACAAATCTCTTGATGAACTGGCCACCAAATGTCCTGTTGCACAAACTTTTGAAATTTCTTGTTTATGCTCAACCCACTGATGTTGTATTGTTCCCGATAAAACATTCTGTAAATATGGGGTAAATATGCACACACTGTTTGGTTTTGCTACACATTACCTGAACAAGTAGTTTATCTTTTCCACCAGAAATACAAGTATCTGGTTTAATGATAGCTAATGTGTTAACTGGACCATCATGTGTATGTAATTTGGAAGGTTTTATGTTATCAGTAAAACTGGTATCATATTCTGAAGGCATATAACTGAGCATAGACTTTGTTCTAATACGAAAACTTGGAGGATTTAATATGCTTTCCCGATTTTGAGGAATGCCTTTATTTGAAGATGGTTGAGAACGACGAAGTAAGCTCACTCGTTTACCCATTCACTATGCATGTGATAGCTGAAATGCAAAATCAAAAATATAATTGTAAAAGCATAATAGACTGTATTTAGTAGCAAAATATGCTGCTTGACCTTTGAGTATTGCTCAGGTGAATGTAAAATTTGTGTGTATTTGCTGTGTTGCCAGATTTTTATTATGACCATTATTTGAAATTTCCACATTTTTAGGGTGGTAGAACTATCCATAAACTACCCATAAATTTATTTATTAAATAATTTGTTCATCTGCTCTTTGATACAGTATTTTTGCCAATAGTGAAGGTCATTGTAGAACATCAAATGTCTATCTGCCATTGACAAAAAAAAGTCAAACAATTGAAAGCTATTTTTTAATTATTTAATTTCTAGCTATTGTTTGGTCAATGGCTAATCTTGCAAACCAACAAATACAAAGAAATTTTAGATTTACCTACATTCAATATTTGAAGATCAAACATCAACTTCTCATGGACAAACATGGTTTAGAGTGTATAACAAAATTAATGGATCCTTTTTAACTGGGTTAATATAGGATAGTTAAGCATTGTAAAAAATGCAAGTGCAGCTTTTTTCTGTTGCAACACTCTTGTTGTACAATGTCCCACCAACATGGCAGAACAGCTGCCAAAGAGAGAAAAAATAGGGTGATTTTTTCACTGAAGGCAATAGTTTCATCTCAGTCACTAATCTGTTTGTATTCAAACCACTTGTGTTAATCAGGAATCCATCTCATTTTAACTGTATTTATTTACACTTTTTTGCATTCATTGTTTGAGTTCTGATGTTATTAAAATAAATTATGACATAGATGAATAAGGCATAAAATTTGTATAGCAACATTTGTAGCTGAAAAGTAACCACTTTAATTTTTATCTCCAAGGTGGACTATTCAGTCATGTTGTTAATTAGGCATGGTAGAACTTATGCTAAGAAAAAAAACCTTTATCAATAGCTGATATTTAAAGTACCAGTATCTTTCTACGGTGATAATTAAAAAATGTTACAAAGAATATTTATTTAATTGTTCATAGCACTGGCAGACAGCTTGAAAATTAATCTTTTGAAGGTTTATACTTTTTCATATTTATTTTCATTAGTTTCTTCATACTGCATTTAAAATTGTTTCAACATGTATTTTTAATTAATTGATTCTCATAAATCATGCAGTAATTGTGCTTGTTGTAATGTATAAAAAAACATTTTTAATTTATTTTCTGTTTTATAACCTTTTATTGAGTTTCAAGATTATTTTTAAAATGAAAGCTGATTTATAAAAATTTGAAAACAAAAAAATATAAATAAAGCATACTAGCTATTTGGCCCAGTAATGGTAATTAATTAAATTTTGACTTTCATTTAACCTTATTTTTTTAAACTATTGACTCTTCAATAAGGATTTAAAAAGTCCAGCCAAGTTTGGTGATTTATTGCTCAAAAACTACAATAGTTTAGTTTTAAAATTTAATTAAAGTAAAGAGATCAATCATTTAGCTACTCTCACAACCAAAAATTTTTAAGATGAATAACTAAAAATGTATAAAAATTTATAAGTATTTAAGTAAGGTTACCTGAATGGAATGTGATTATAACAAGTTTGCTCTTTTAAAACTTTTAAATCTAATCAAAACTCACACAGAAAGCACTTTATTCACATGGTTGATAATATCAAAATTTTTAACGTTCAACCAAAATCAAAGTTATTTAATAAAAATCTATAATTGAAGTTTTGTATGTAATTATGTAGAAAATTTAAATTAAATGTAAATTTGTAAGAAAATGTTTATTTGGGTCTTTTCACAAAATTATAAAACTATAAAAGTAAATTGAAAAAAAAAATTAATTGTTATTGTAAATGGAAAAGTTAAATATAAATAATTTCATTTTGCATTATTGGTCTTGAGTCTAATTAAACAGTAAAAACTTTGCACAAATGTATCTAATACTTACACATCTTGTATATAGTTTTTAAATTTAAATAAACTTAAAGAGTAATTTTTTTTATTTTAGAACAAACAATTTTGTATAAAGCTTTCAATTAACATTCGATTTTTTAAAATCAAACATTATAAAAAAAAATAAAACATAATAAAAAAAGAATATTAATTGATCACAAAAACTACTGAATTTAACCTTAAAACCAAAATCATACAATTTTCATAAATTAGGTGAACTAAAATTTCCCTGAATTTAGAAAATAACGCAAATAATGAAGAATCACACAGTTTGTTTTTTTTCGCTCCAAATCTACAGTACACTTATCCTATTCAGTATCATCGTTTTTTTTTTAAAAAAAAGCAGCTATGGTTGCTATATCTGTTGATTATTAAAATTAACATGTATCTTGTTTTTTATCGTTTTTTCTCAAACTATGTTTTTTTTGGTGAAAAAATATAAGTAAACACCAAAAAGAAAAGGTCTTCAGTATAAAAACGCGTTTACTCCTTTACAGTGCTTTTTTCAACTTGATCTTTGTTTGTTTTATTGACGGTCAAATCCACTCATTTTTTCTAATTAAACAGTAAAAACTTTTTGCGAATGAGATTTTTTCATGAAAAAATGAGTGGATTTAAGCGTCAATAATACAAACAAAGATCACGCTGAAAAAAAGTACTGTAAACGGCTGTAAACGCGCCTTAAGTTTTTAAATCCTATAATTCGATGAAAGAGTTAGAATGCCTAGCGCAATGTAATTGGTCTTTGCGCATTTGCTGTTCAGGATTGTTAACTATTAAAAACATTATACGATTTTTAGCTTTTATATCCACTCGGAGACAAAAGTCCGATTCAAAGCTTTTTGGACAAAAACCAAAGTGGAGGAATGCATCACATTTGCATTGAAGTTGAAAATATTAACGAAGTTATCTCGACTTTAAAAAAGAATGGGGTGAGAACTTTGGGTGATGAACCTAAAATTGGGGCTCATGGAAAACCTGTTATCTTTTGCCATCCCAAAGACTGTAACGGAGTTTTGTTAGAGTTTGAAGAAGCATAATTTTTGCGAATGAGGTTTAAAAAATATTTTTTGTAAGCGACCAAATTCCATGTTCATAGTGCATATTAATGTTTAGATTTCAAGCAAATAACCTCAATTATATCTTTGTTTACAAAATTATAAACTAACTTATAACTTACCCATTTATTTTTATGAAAAGTAAAAATACCTACCGTTTCTTTGTCATGAAAATTGAATTTTACATTTTTGGTAAATACGCAAAATATTATCACCACCCGAAAATTGCATGTGCTAATTTTCTTAAACTCTATTTGTTAATATAGGCCTACACCAATTGCGTCCTACAATTCAAGTAAATTGCTGATTGGTTTAATTATTTTGTTTACTTTAGTGCAATAGCGGTGGCCCGAGAAAAGTTTGGCAAAAGTTTTTAGAGCCGTGAAGTGTAAAAAGTTTTGTCTACTAATTGAAGTGAAAACTAAAAAAAGTTTTCGTTTTAAATCTGAATTTTTACGTTTTTTTTTACTTGAAATTGTGCTATACAGTACTTAGTCTTTTTGTCTAATTTTTCTGGTGTGGGTCCGTGGCGCCAATACAGAACATTGCCCAGTCTGTTGTATTGTAGTGTTTTTCCCGTTAAGTCGTGTACCGGCGGCGATCATCGAGTTTCTGTGTATCATTTTGCAATTTGGTAGCTTACGGCTACTTATCAAATATAAAATTTAACAGACTTTATAAAATGCACCGCTGTAGGTAACTTAATTTACAGTAAATGTTTTCATACGCTATCAATTTTAAATTCGTTTACGCTATTTTTAGTGAAACTAGTCGCTTACGGATAGGCTCCTAAATGGAAAGATAGCCAAACATTTAAACAAAGATTCAATCGATTGTCAGATAAATGTTTAAAATGGATTTTCAACAAAAACAGGATATTCAAAATTATTTATGTTGCTATCCATTGGATAGATTGTTTTTACACCTCTAGCCTAATAATTTTAATAACTTATAAAAAAACAAAGCCTACCAGCAAAAAACTTTTATGGGTCACTCCTAATATCAGGAACAAGTAAATTATGACGAGGAAAGTGCTTTTCTGCGTTCTTTTAAAGCTTGATAAAGCGTTATATCAAGTTATATTCGACAATTTTGAAGGCGGAATAATTACAGTGTGGATCTTCACAGTACACCAGTCAACAAGCGCTTGTAATTGCATGTTCTGTTCTTTTTCTTTTAATTAAATGTAGCCTATGGTCTTTAAAAAATGTAACTTTTTTAATACGTTCCTTGCACTAACAAGTTTGCCTACCCTTTATACCAAAAGTCGGGAACCTTTTTGTTATTGGAGGCGATATTTTTTAATTTTGAAGAAGGCCGCATAAGTTAAAACATCTAAAAAATTGCGTAATCACTTTAAATCCATGTCGAATTTCTTGATTTTCGGCGTCTAAAGTCTTCACTTTAGATTCGTTTAGAGTTAATTTTCGTCGCCAAAAAGTGATTTCTAAAAAATATTTTCACTTTGAATTTATCCAAATTTCAAAAAGCTTTGTATCGAAATTCTAGCCATCAGCGGTAGTCATTTTCATATGATTCTAGTATCATGAAGCCGCAGGTTCCCAACCTATGCTTTATACTATTAGTTCTATCTTAACAACAAAAGTTTTAAACTAAAAAATATTTTATCTCCATACTTATCCTCCCGACTCGCAGAAAAGCGACGGAGGCGCTATGCATAGAGCAAGCAATTGCCCCAAACTTTTTCCAAAAATACCAAGATATTACTGTACGGTTGAGTTTTTTAGTGCTGTACGAAATTTAGAACTGCTTGCTACGACTGCCAAGCAAAAGAAAATGCCGCAAAGTATTTTTCCCCAAGGACACAGTAGTGCGGGAAGGTTTTGAATCGACACCATGTCGATCATTTTTAACCAGTTGGCCACGCTGCCGATAATCGTTTATGAAAAATCGCCTACTTTTTTATTCCATTCCAACCAATAAGCGCAAAGTGGCACATCTACAAAATTATTATAACATCGTATGTGTAGCTCAATCCCATTTAAATAAGCGTTATGTGGGAAACACGGTAAACATAAAACAATATCTACACAGGACCACCAAAAATAAGTTTACCAATTAAATAAATTTGAATTGCTCAAACTAAGGGCTGTATTAGGGGTCGGGAACCTATGGCTCGCGAGCCAAATGTGGCTCTTTTGTTGACAAGCATAAATTTGCGCACATAACAAAAAGATGTGCTATACCAGATATCAAAAATGAAGACCCTTTTTTAAGAGATCTATTAAATTACAAGCGGGCGGCAATATCTTAACATCTTCTGAAACAGGTCGGGGTAATTGCTTACCCTATGTATTAGCGCCTCCGTCGCTTTCCTGCAAGTCAGGAGGATAAATATAGAGATAAAATATAAAAAATAAGAGATTACGGTTTTAAGACAAAACTCAAGAAATAGAGTCAGATTCAAGGTGAAGATCTTTTTTTTAAAAAACCTCTACGTTTTGAGACGAAAATCAAGAAATCAGAGTCAATTGTCAATAATATAAATTTTACTTCGAAAAAAAAGAAGTTTGCTCACGAACAAATTTCTGCCCCTTTTTACACATCGGCTAACTAGAAAAGAATTTAGTCCAGATGGTCTGGGGATCGGCCGCCACTTTAGACTACCAACGATATTCGGAAAAAACATAAAAAATTAACAAAGGTATCTTAGCTTTTTTGAAACGAAACATGACAATAATTTTTAGAAAATATTTATTTGACTGCTATAATATATTCTTAGTCAGGAATCTGCAAGCAAGTACATTACTTAGATTTTTTTTAAAAAATAGACAAAGTCGCACTACAGTCAATTGAGTTTTTTTTTTATCACACTTTCTTGATTTTTATGAAAAAGAATTTTTGGGTAGCTCTGCGTAGTATTGTGCAATAGCAATTTTGTTAAATTGAAATTACGTGATGTTCACAAAATGTGGTTGTGGCTGTATAGAGTCAACGCTTTGGTTTTAATTTTGAGAACTCGCTATTACATTAAATTAATTTTTTAATGAAAATATTGATGATAGTTAACCAAAATCATTTCTTAAGATTTTAGTGCTTTAACAAACTTTTAATAAATTTGTTAATACAACTTAGACTGTACGGAACTTAAGGTCTCTAAAATCAAAAGAAAAGGTATTTATTACAAGAATCAGCGTTCGTCCACGTCAAAATACACACTTCTCTGGAATAGTGAGATGCGGTGGCAAAAGACACGCCTATGAACAACAGGCGGCGATTACGTTTGGTCTTGACCAAAAAAAAAGTTTTCAAGTTGGCAGCGCGATCGACACACAAGAGAACTCCCTTCCATCATTTCATCGAATCGATGTGGACGACAATTCTTCGTCCGTCTATCTCCATTCCGTTTAAGTGCCGCACAGCAGCATCCGCCTGGTCGGGTGTCTCAAATCGAACGCTTCCGCATCCACGCGACTTGCCGTTTTCAGTCTTGATTTCGGCAAAAAGAACTCGACCTGCGAGGAGGTCAAAGGTTAAGTCTCTGTCGTCATTTAATCGATAGAAGTAAACTTGTTCATTTAATTGACAGAAACACTGAATTTCAATCAAAATCTCCATAAATACTTAATAAGACTTGCAAGCGAATTTCACTCACCACATCGTGAAAACTTGTCTCTAAGTTCCTGCCATGACACAGAGTAAGGGAGATTCTTTACAAAAACCGAGGACCCGGGCATTCGACTCCCGACATTCATGGGCGGTGGCATCGGCGGCAAGTCCTTGCCCATTCCGAGGCCGCGTCCCCGCTCTAAACTACGATCGATGTCCCGGATGCGACTGTCCACACGTTGAATGTCTCTGAATGTGCCAGTGTTTGTTATTCGAGGCGATAAGCGAGCTTTCTCAACATTTTGCACCGCCAAATTCTGGACAAGGCACGTTTCCGCAGCGATGGCTTTATAAATTCAACATTCACGCAATCTTGATATAAACTTTCGTCACTTGTATATTGCCGAAACTCAGAACCAAGAGAATCAAATTTTTAATGGATTTTACCTTTCGATGCGTTCGCGGTCCGAAAAGGCGCTGTTTGAACGAGAAAGTAAACGAATCCGTTCATCAAGCATTCTCTCGTCCAACCCACTTCGATTAGCCCCTGTAAGACGAGACAGTTCTCCCAAGCCACTTAAAGCGCCCAAAGATCCCAAATCCAAACCTTTAAAGCAATTAATAAACTGTAAAAACCTTATTGCATAAACAGAAAGTTATCGACAATATAAGAATGAGCAAAGTCGAGAAATTTTCTTTTAATATTACAACAACTTCCTTATACATTGAAAAATTGTTATAATTACAGTAAAAATTTGATTTAACAAATTGATGCGTAACAGTTTTTTTACCAGAACCAACTGAAAGAGTTTCGCCGAGTCGTCCCAGCGCAGCCAGGCCGGCGGCCACTTTATCTGATTTAGCAATTTCAGATAATCCAGACAAGGTTGACAGACCTAAATTCATAGATAGTCATTTGGCATCAAAACCAGCAAAAAACAGCAGCAACGTCATTATACCGGGAGGGGGATGAGAATTACTGAGCGCTGGACCAAGGCCGTTACCAGCATCACCGAAACCACCCGGATTTGGACCCAAACCAGGTGGATAAACTGTACGTCAAAGAACAAAATAATGCAAGTGTTAATTAGAGTTAAAAAACAAACATGTAAGCTTTGAATTTACCTGGACCCTGATCTCTGTTGCGAAAGTTGAGTGGGGGTCCAATTCCAGACAATCCACTTGGCAACTCGCCAAGAGGTCCACCGCCGCCTTGCTTTTCACGCAAATTGTCTTTATCCATTTTAACAATTAGCGTACGATCGAATAACTTCTGATTATTTAACATAGCTGAAAATAAAGTAGATGGAATTGCCAGAAATTTTCCAACAACAGTTAACAGTATTATTAAGTTATGGTTTTAATAACCAGTGTTCAACAAATGGCTAAATTAAATAAACACTGACAAATATTGTGAAAATTTCGGCGCGTATACACACAAAAAAATGTTGGTGACTTTGTTATTAAAACACGTTTTTGATCATTAAACCGAAACCAAGACTCTTTTAATTAAAAATATCTTCCGAAAGCGTTCGATTTAATCCTCAAAATTTTCCTGAAGTAAATTCAACCAAACTAGAGTAAACGTTTTTTTCAAACAAAATCAATAACATGGTTGTTTTGAAATAAGGTTTTGCTTTTAAATAAGCCCAACATCAATGTAAATGGGGATGAATAAAGGGTATGATTTGATACAAAATGCGATGACGTTAATAGAAACTTTATTCAGCTCATTCTTTTATAAAATACAAACAGGCTGGTACGAAACGGCTGCAGCTCAGCTGGTGGGGTCGGCTGAAACGCGCAGGGCTTTTGCTAAAAAATCGCCCCCCTTTTCATGATAAAACGAAGGCGAAAAAATGTTTTGGCTCGATTAAAAAAAAAACTTCACTCCAAAATTAAAGGCTGCAAAACGTCTTAACCTGAGTCTGGGGTCTTATAAAATTTTCGGTCGCGTTCACGACTAGATTACAGGTCAAGAGTGACTTACAAATCGCTTGAGCAGCTTCCATTGGATCGTCATAGGTGATTGTAGCCATTCCACGGCTTTTATTATCTTTATCCAACATCAAATCGACTTTAATAACCCGACCAGCCAATTGAAACACTTCTTTTAGTTTGCTGTAGGTTACTTTGTAATCGAGCTAAAATAGATAGAACAAACGAGTTGTTGCTGGCACACACCGACAAATAATAAATCGCGTTTTGATTACAAGTAAAGCTGTAATCATAAAAGTTTCAATTTATTTGTCAAGGATAAATAAAGAATCAATTAAATCATTGTTTTCAAAGAAAAATTGATTTAAAACCCGAATTTTCTATTTGTCAATCGAATATACAGCGGTGGCCAAAAGTTTTGCGATATCTGTAATTTTATTACAAAATTAGCCAAATAACAGTTTTAATTGCGCTTAAATAATATTCTAATCATCTATTCAAAAAATTAAATATGCATTTTAAATTTTTTTATAGTGCTAATCACATAGATTTGTCATTATATTATCAATTATTGAATTTTAAAATATTTTGCACAAAATATAGACACCTGGAAAAATTATTGATGTTGCTAAAATTTTCGCCACCGCTGTATGCGACAGCTAAAGCGTGCATTAAACGCAGACAAGCTAAGTAACAACACATTATATACGACTGGCTAATACCACAGAAATCGCTCATAAATATCAATAACGTAAAAAGCAACTTTACACGAAAAAGTTACTTACATTTGCGACAAAAACTGTTTTTCCGATAGGACCACTGGGCTTTAAATTGTTAACCACATCACCTGCAACAGGAGGTAACTTTGGCAATCTCAATGCTGGGGGACCCAGAGCCATTGGCGGGGGCAAGGGAGGAAGAGGCCCGAGGGGACCTGGTATGGGTGGGGGCAAACCATGCATTGGAGGTGCACCAGACATGGCCAAAGCAGCTGGATGACCATCACGAAGTAATGCTTTGCGACAAAGTTCACCATCATAATCCTGAAATATGTCACTAGTAAAACAAATCTTTTTATCAAGTTTATAAAAAATGAACATTCAAAAACAATACAATCATTAATTCTTGTGTACAAGATCTTGAGTTAACAAGTTTTTAAAAAATTTTAATTTTATGTAATTTCTGGTTTCACAGTCTTGGTATGCAAAAAAAAATTGCATTATTTTTATGTTATTATAAAGATTTGGTTGTATTAGAAGAATCATCGTATTATCACACCTTAATCTTGAACACGCCTAAAAAAAAACTCGGCACTTTGCTCTTACTACATGGAATAACTCATCTACATCTACTTTCTATTTTTATATGTATATACAGCAATATATAATTAAGAAATATAAAACGTAAAAGTATACATGCATGTATGCATAAATATAAGTAAATATAAGAATGAAGATAAAAACACTAAAATCGTCTAAAGTCGCAAAAATTTGGCGCGTACTGAATTCAGCGCTTGATGTTCCGATAGGGCGAATATAAAATTTGTTCCTCTATGCTGGTTAACAAGATTGATAGACGAATAAACAAGAGCCAAAATTAATGATTGGATGATTGGATGATAAATACGAATCAAGAATTAAAAGATTTTTTTATGAAAATTTCGAATTTTGAAACGATTTTTTAATTTATTCGTGTATTTGCGTTTTTTTACATACCTCACTATGCTTGTGCATGCACATATATACAGGGTGATCAGCCCAAGTGTAGACTCATTTAAAACCATATATGTTGTGAATTATAGAAGCCATCGTTTAAAGTAAGGGCTTAAAATAAAGGTACACAAATACACTTTCAGATTTATCAACATTTGTTTGAAATAACCTCCTTTTGCACGAATCATACATCGAAGTCTGTCAATAACCTGAGAACATGTTGCACGCAGAGTTTCTAAAGACTGCATGCAGCCCCTTGTTTTTTGCTCTGATGAAACGTTGTTCACGATTGAAACAGTCCGCAATACACAGAGTGATCGGACTTGGGCTAAGAATGTTGAGAACATTTCTGTAGAACAACAGATAGCATTTAGACGTCAAAAACCTGCTTCAACTATGGTGTGGGATGGTGTGACATCATGGGACCAAAAAGCACCCCTTATCTTTGTTGAAGGGGGTGTAAAAATTAATCAGCACGTTTATCTGGCCATGTTGAAAGATGAAGTGCTGACGTTGGTTAAAAAACCTATGGGAAATAGTGGTGTGACATTGCAACAAGATGGGGCAACATCCCATACTGCCAAAACGGTTTAGAGCTGATGTAAGGAGAATTTTGTGGCTTTTTAGTCAAAGGCGTTTTGGCCCCATTCCTCACCAGATTTAAACCTGATGGACTTTGGAGTCTGGTCTATGTTGGACCACAAATCTTGTGTAACTTCTCATAAGAATATTGATGCTTTGAAGCACTCATTGAAGAAAAGCTGGAGTGAAATATCTCCAGAAACTCTGCGTGCAACATGTTCTCAGGTTATTGACAGACTTCGATGTATGATTCGTGCAAAAGGAGGTTATTTCAAACAAATGTTGATAAATCTGAAAGTGTATTTGTGTACCTTTATTTTAAGCCCTTACTTTAAACGATGGCTTCTATAATTCACAACATATATGGTTTTAAATGAGTGTACACTTGGGCTGATCACCCTGTACGAACAAAATATACTGTATATATACATTAATAAATAAATATTTAAAATATATATACATGTATATTTTCATTTAAGACAAAAAACACCTAAACAATCTGCTTCATCCAATTAAGCAACTTAGGAACAGATGAAACAGACTGTAGGGATTTATTTTTTACCTTAATAAATGAAAAATCTATATTTGCTCCGAATTTTATTGAGCGCTCTGAAAAAATACGTCGATTATTTTTTACCAAATTTATATATACTGCACTGCAAGAGTTTCATATAATAGTGTAATAGTGAATCGATTTTCCCTGCAAAGTGCTCAAAGAAAGAATCAGTGAAATTAAATACAAAATTTTTTTGAATACATTCTTGGTTAAGCAGAACTTCAAATTTACCAATGGTATTGACGGAACCATTAACTCTTTCAATTTTTAACAGCTTTTAAAAAGACTGTTTTCTTGAGAATTCTTTGAAGTTTCATCTTTCAAGTGAACGTCTTGCGGCGCAAGTGAGCGCGTAACCAATCTTGTTTTAATCTATCTATCTAAGGTTTTTCGAGTGTTGCTAATAATTTCGTTAATAAAAAGTGTAGTTTAATACCTTTCACCTTTAATGACAGATTTGGTGCATTCTTAGCTCAGTTTTAGCATAAACACGTGTTATGGATCGCTAGCGACCCACCTAGGTAATAGTGATCGACGAAACACCTAGGCGTTTCAGAGTTAATTACTATTTTTAATTTTTGGAATGGGTTAAAATTCTAAAACGTCTTCTAATAAACTATATATCGGAGAACGTATTACTTATCAAAGTATGATTAACTTAACGTTCAATGTTTTTACTACCAATCAATGTATTCTTTACTTTTCAATAACCACCTGACGATTCTACAAAATTAAACAGACTGGTGTGATTTTTTAAAAAGTGGTTAAATAAATTTTGTATATTCAAACATCCTTATTTTAATAAAATCTTTCTATTTGTAAAATTCTATTTGAATAAGGAAAAAACGGATTGTTGTGGTTTTTTAAACAGTGATTAAACAAATTTTGTATTAAAATATTGCTCTGATCCTTTCGTTGAACATTATGCAAAAAAGATTGATTATGATTTACCCTTGCAATATACAGGGCGGGCCTAAAAACCTCCCACATTTCATTTTTCGAAAAAATAGACAAAAGCCTTTATTTTAATTTTTATTACACACTTACAACGCTATATGATTGCCATTTTGTGTAAACTATTTTTTTAAAATAACGTCTTCTCGAGCGGCGATACACTGCTGTAAGCGTAAGTTTTCCATCACCCTCCGAATCATTTCTCGGGAATTTCATTATTTTTTGCAAATGGCAGTTTTCAGTCCATCAATGGTTGTTGGTCCGTGCTTGTACACCTTACCCTTAACATAACCCCACAGAAAATAATCACAAGGTGAAAGGTCAAGCGAACGTGCTGGCCATCCAATATCACCATGAAATGAAATCAAATGCGCTGGAAAGAGTCCTCGCAAAACATCTATTGATTTTTCGCCGTATGAGCAGTTGCTCCATCTTATTGAAACTATTTTCTCTGAGATTCTTGAGTTTTGGCATTAAAAAGTTTTGCAGCATCTGCACATAACGAGCTGAAGTAACCGAAACTGCTTTTTCCTCCTCCTCAAAAAAGTAAGGACCCCAAACTCCAAAATTTGCAACTGCACACCACACTGTTACTGGCTCACCATGAAGAGACCTTTCATGTAGTTCTCTAGGGTTACTTTCTGACCAGTAGCAAAAATTTTGCTTCTTGACAAAATCAAATAAACGAAATTGAGCTTCGCCGCTGATAATTAGAATAACATTAGAAGGAACATTTTCAAGAATATCTTTACTGCAGGCAACACGAGTTTCATGGTCTCGTTCCAGCAATCCTTGAGCAACCATCAGTTTATATGGATGAAACCTTAAATCACTATTTAAAATTTGTCTTACACTGCGAACAGAAAGACTCAATGCAGCAGAATGCTTACAAGCTGAACGCCTTGGTCTTCCAGGGGGCTTCTGCTTGAGTGCTGAGCCTGTAGCTCTAAAGTTTTTTAACCCAAAGCAGTAGAGTTTTTCGATCAGGAACAGGGTCGTGTCTGCTCAGTTGGAAATAGTTAAAGTTGCAGTTACAGATTCTCCGTAAGTGAGAAAACTTTCAACAATAAATGCATGGTGTTTACTTGTCCAAGCCATATCTAGACATCAAAAGTTTTCAAAAAAATTTTCATAATTCATTAGTTTTTCAAAAAAATTTTAATAAATCACTCGTTATTCAAATCTCTCATTCTAGAAAATGAAAGGGCAGTTCATTAAATACATAAATTTACTTAAACTAGGTGACCAACTATAACAGCATTGCCATAGCAAAACTTTAAAATGTGGGAGGTTTTTTTGCCCCACCCTGTATGTACGCATATATAACTTAGTTTACAATGGCTAATTATGAACAATTTAAGACAATTAGGGGAGTGGCACGGTACATCAATTATCTAATTTAATAAAAAAGACGCTTTAAAAATAAATAAATTTTTGTTAATCTCTATTATAACAATCAAAGAGAATTGGCATCAAAATAAATAAAAAAAGGCATCGTCCATTACTAGCCAAAATGAGGAAAAAACTCAAATTTCAAAACCCGCTAAATTTTAACAACTTTGCGACAGTTTCTTTGCACGATTCTTTTAAAGTTTGTCGGAAGTACTTAAAACAAGAAACCTACTGATAACTACGTTTTAGCCAGATTAGCTTTCTTTAACTTGGGTTCCGCAGACATATATCAGCCTCTTCAATCGATGTTCTTTAAAATATTAGTTGAATGTACTTAAAAATTTTTTTTATATTTTGAGCCCTTTTAAACAATGGTGTGAAAATAAAGAAAAACGAATTTTATGCACAAGAAACTAGGTGAAAAAGCCTTTTTTTGCTTTTAGAGAAAAAGTTCCGCGGAAGTGAAAAATTAGTGCCAGGGTTTTTCTCATGCCAAAAAAGTTAGAGCACTAAGCTAGATAAACAGGTAAGCAAAAGATAATTCGTAACACAAAAACAGGAAAAATCACTTTAAGCGGAAAAGTAAACACAGTTATCTAAAAACTATATAAACAAAAATATTATTTGCCCATATTGTAGTTTCAGGGTGTAATTATAAGCAATGCGTCAAAGAAATTCCCTAATTATTCTGGCTCTTCTTCGTGTGGCCGTGATGGCTTGATTGCTGCTTTCTGTGTTGCAGAGCAACCGTTGTAAGTAAGCAGCGTGACCCTATTGAGGAATTTGTCGTGAAGTATCTTTTCCAAAAAAAACGAGAATCACTCAGATAAATTGAGCATCGAGCTTGCGTCTTTCTGCTCGTCAATTAAAAGTGTTATCACCTGAGCAATTCTGCCGACATTGTTGTGGTACTATAAAGAAACTACTTCTAGTTTGGTAAAATAATTATTTATATAACAAATTAATAATTATAAATTGTTCATGAAAGGTGTTGTAAGTTAAAGAAAGTAACTCCCAAGTGGGGCAAGATTTTTTGTTTGTAGTAAATGTGATTAAGCGACAAATAATGCGGGAGAAATACAACAGGAGGTAATGTATGATGAAGTGGAAACTGTGAAGGGACTTTGCTATTTTGGCGATAGGTTAAATGCCAGTGGAGGATGTGAAGCCGCAGTGACTGCAAGAACAAGAGTGGGATGGAAGAAACAGGGAGTGTCGAGAGATTATATTCTTTTTGCAGATGAAATGAAAGGTATAAAAAAGCTACGTAAGATCAGCTATGTTATATGGAACGAAACGTGGGTTTGAGAGAAAATAAAGTAGCTATTTTGAGAAGAGCTAAAAGACCTATAATGACGGCGATGTGCGATGTAAAGTTGGTGGACAAGAGGAATACAGAGGAGCTGATGGACATGGTGGGATTGAAGGAAGCAGCAGATAAGTTGGCAAGGGCGAATGGTAGTGTATAAGGTGGTATGGTCATGTTTTGAGACGACCTGAGGAAGATGTCGTGATGAAGGCAATGGTACATGAAGTGGATGGAAAATCTAAACAGGGCCGAACGAAGATGAAATGGAGGTAACAAGTTGAAAACATGAGAAAGATTGGTTTAAGGAAAGAAGATGTGACAGATCAGTGTAAATGGAGAGAAGGTGTAGGAAAAGTTGTGAAAGATGCATCCGACCACCTCCATTTACTGGGGAAATTTAACCAGATTAAAATTGGATTGTTTTTGTTTGTTGTTTATCTGCCCATTGATATTTTGTTTTTTTTCTTTATATGTTTCAGGATTTTCAATTGTAATCGCGTACCCAGAGATTCTTCTTAACCTTCCACAAAAAAAATCGTGAAGCAACTCTAATTTTAAAATTTAACCCATTAGTGCCGAAGGTTGAATTTTTGTGATATATTGATGAAATGTGTGGTTTTTCTTAGTAATGTCGTAAGTACCTATTGTGTGAATTTTCAGTGAATATAAGTAAGTAATTGTACAGTGAGAAACTAGTATTAAACATTGATTTACATGTTCATAATTGAAAATAGGTTATACTTTGTCAATCATACGACCATTTTTCATTGTATTAGCTTTAATAACACCGATTCTAATGGGTTATTTTAATGCTGTTGTTGTTGGGTCATTGGTCAATCTTGCAAACCAGCAAAACACGAAAAATTTTATACTTGCCAGAGTAAAATTAAAGGTCAAGCATCCTGGGAGCAGAACTCTAGTGGAGCGCAAAAATAGTCTTAAAACTAGAGATTTCACATGCATAAACATGCAAAGAGCAAGCCTCACCAATTTTACTAAAATCTTCCTTGAGTCAATTTCAAAACGATTCATTTTCTTCACTGCTTCTTCACAAAGCTCTTTGGTTTTAAACTCCACAACTCTGAGAAAAAATTCGAAACTAATTTTAAAAAGGTGTTTAAGTTAAATGTTTTGTTTTTTGCATGAAAATGCTTCTATTTAACAAATATATCTGATAAGGAGATATTTCGAAATTAATCTTAATTTATTAAAAGTATTTAAACAAATGTACAAGTGATTCTCATTCCAAATAAAACATTTATGAAAGACATGTTGTCACAATCGCCACAAAATTCTAATCCAAAAAAGCTTAACTGATCCACAAATTATAATGTTGCAATTAAAAATATTCCTTCAATGCAATGCAAACTTTTTTTATTGCTACAGTAAAACCCGACAGGTGAGCAGACACTTTATTATACATAAAGATTATCTTATTATCATGAACTAAATGAACACTTTTCAAACAAAAACCTCAAAATTTCATATAAGAAATCCAAGCAAGATCAGCTAAGAGAATTATATACATCAACAATATTGACAAAGCATAAAAAAGGAAATAACACACTTACCCATAACCCTAGACGTTGTTTAATAGGAAATAGGACAATCAACCAGAAACATGTCAACAAAGAGAATTACTTTAGTCAAGAACCAAAACAAAATTTGATCATCTTTTTAAGAAGACTAAATAACAAAGCTGGGATCTCTCATAATAGTAAATTGAAAATAATTTTTTTCAAAAGCATTGAACGAATGCTTTAAATCTTGAAAATAGCTCATTAAAACTAACCAGGCAAATATAGAAAAAAAATGACAAAATTTTACAAGGTCTGTCCAAAAAGTATCCAAGCCTTATCTTATTCAGCAAAAAATAATGCCAGATGAGAAATTTTTTCCAGCATGTTTTGATGTTCCAATTAATGTGCAGGGCTAAGAAGCTTAAGGTTGGTAATAAATTGGTGCTACCGTGAATTTTTAAACCATTTATTGCAGTTTTAGTTTATAGTATATGCTCATTAATCTTTCAGCTCAAAAAGCAAAATGAAAAAACACCTTGAACAAAGATATTGCATATAATTTTTTTAAAACAAAGTTAATAATCACACTAAAATATTTCATAGGTTTTCACCAACCTTAATATAAATTAAATAGAGGAATTTTTTAAAAAGTGTTTTAATATTAGGACAGTGAGGCATGTTTTGACAGACCACTCATAAGTTGCTGTGAGAGGTTTTTAAAATATCTATTGAATGGTGATGCTAGGTTAACATCTAGCAATCAGGATAAATTTTAAACAATTTAGACTAAAACATCAGTTTATTATTCTATTGCAATTGTATATATGGAGCATGAATTTCAACAAAAACAAAAAAGTCATTTCCAAGCAAAACTAACTTTATCTAAAGATGACCAAGAGTATGTTGGACTAAGCCAGGGTCCGCAAATAGTGAGACCTTCCATTCTGGGTCATGAAATAATTTAAACTATTTAAACCTACTCTAAATACAAGCTTCGCATCTGTGTAATAATAATAAACTTGACCATTCTAAACCTATAATTATTATTACATTGTTACGTAATCGAGCAGAACACGTGTTAAGTTGCCATCAAGCAATCATGTTGTTTTGTTACTGTTGCACAATGCGCGATTAGCAGCTGTTTGAAATTGCTTCATATTCTATATATTTTTTTAGAAGCCCCCCTTGAAAATACCGCATATAGTTTCATTTTGCTGTTTATGTTTTTTACAGATCATCATGATTTTGGGAGAAAAATAGCGAAATATGAGATCAAATCGAAGTGAAGACCTTTTTTTTTAGAGATCACTATGGTTTTGGGAAAAATAAGAGAAATACGAGGTCAAAGCCCTTTTTTAGAGGACACCAATTTTTGGGAATCCTTGCCTCGGGTCCCTAACTTTGCATATCTGTGACTGAAAAGTAGCCTTAAAATTCCTAACTAATTGAAAATATTTTCCATTTAATACTACCGCTCACGAAAAGTGTGAGTCACAAGAGTTTAAGTCAAGATTTTTTGGGTTGCATCAAAAAGTATTTGCGGACTCTTGGACTAAGCAAACAACAACCAAGAATTTGCAAAACTAACTGATAATGACAAGTGGGCCTATGGCTATGACGAAAACATAAGTGTTCTGGACAAAAAAGTATTTTAAAGGAGATTAAAATTAGTATCTTCTGTTGTTCTAGCTATTTATGTTCAAAAATTAGTGAGTTTTTAGGAAGACCTCAATTAATAAAAGTTTAACATTAAAAGACAATATGCAATAAATACTTGCATAAACCAAAGCCATTAAACTGGCTAATTAAACAAAAATTGAAAATTAAATGCAAAACCTGAAAAAAAAGCTGGATAATACCTAATTACCTAAAAAGGATATATTTTTAAATCCAATTTATAATAATCAGTTTCATCCATAGTCAAATACATTTCAAAAAGCAACAAGCTATAGATAAAACATCAACCATATAATGCATTGAGGAAATTTAAAAAGATACTTTTAGTTGTTGTAGTCTTGTAAAACAAAAATTTTCAGAAGTTCAAATCAACCAAAAGACATGAAGTTTGACATTTGGGAAAAAAATTTTTGTCAAAAAAATCAAGAATTTTTTAATTATGAGTTAAGTGATTAATTCAGTTAACTTAATCTAGGTAATTATACTAGGTAAGAATACCAATAATAACAATATAAATAATTTTGTATTTGGTAAATTTTCAAAAATAATTAAATGAGCAAAACAGTTAAGTGAAAGCAAAATAAAGATATTCTTTCATTTTTAAATAAAGAAGCATTTACTGTATAATATTTGCAGTGGTCGTTCATCTAACACATTGTACACAGCATTAACTCTTTCAATACAGTTACAAGCCAACTAATGCAAATTTAAAAACAAAGTCATTTTAACCTCAAACAATCACTACTTTACTTAATCACTTCAAATAAACTTTTCAGAATTTTTGAGCTTGAATTAAAACTAATTTCTAGTAGTAAATATCATGGAAAGACTACAATCAAGAAATAGTCTATAAAACATTAATTATTTTACTCTGAAAGGCAGTAAGTATTTGAAATCAGAACCTCAAGTTCTTTTGCTTTCTTCTTAAGCAAAAACTTTTAAGATCCACACATATAAACAAGAAAGTGCTTACTAATTTTTTCTAACATCCATATATACACCTAAAATTTGTCAACTTAAAACAACACTCTTCAGCTAACTAGGCAGTCCAAATCCTGATTATGATCAATATATAGCAGGCCTGCTAATGCCCCCAAGAGAAACTAATATTTAGATGCCCATTTGTGCCAGCTGTGTGAAAACTAATGAACAATCTTGCTGCACCAAACATCCACACTGCCCAGTGGACAAATCATAGATGAAAAACAGAGTACTGTAAAAGGTAATCCCGACAACATGTTGTCATTTACAGGGCCTTGCCTAAACCTGGCTTATAGAAAAGAGCCTACCCAGAACAGCTTGAGTCAAGCTCAAATGCCTTCAGACCAAGATTTGCAATTCCATTTGTCCATGGATATTTCCTTGGCTAACCATGGGACTTTGGACCATTATTATATATAACATGTTATATTATGTCATGAGAAACTAAAATCTAAACTCCATTTGAGCTGCACAAAAATTGAACAGCCTTGCCAAACTTGGCATCCACACTGCCCAGTGGATGAATTACAGATGAAACATGGAGTATTGTGAGACTACACCCAGGCTCCATGCTTAATCATAGCCAGTACCAGGCTTGTTGGAATAGGCTTGGTTTAGCTCAATTGTCTGCAGACTGGTGTTGGGTGGTTTTATTTGTAAATGCAGAAATGGGGTCTTGTTTTTTCACCAAATTGTAAGGGCGCATTATTGAACAAACTGCAAACCACAACTTAACAACGAGCTCCATACATCAAGCACGACAAGGAAAACAAATTTTGATGGTTCTAGATGAAACTTTATGCTGGCTCAACATTGCCAGCATCTGATCTGGGCAGTACAGCAGCATGGGGTAGTAAAAGAATAATTCTTGCACCCAGTCCTGCTTATGTTTGACCCATAATGAACACCCTTCCAAATCATGATGATGACAGCATTGGCATTTAATACAGGTAATACATAGATAGCAACTTGTAATAGTTAAAAGTGGCAGTCCTATGTATGTGTTTGATCTGGAGAAATATCCCACATACGATAATGACAATTTTAGTATAGAACTGGTCCTGTTGGATGTCATGTTAAAAGAAAGCTTTTACAGTTTGCTATTTGTGTTTGACAAAAAATTAAATATCTTTTGGAAGAATATCATTTTCAAGTAAGTGACTCCTTCTATAGTGTTTGAATGAAAATTAAGCTGCAAAAACTAACTAGAGGGAATGCAACTGCCTGTGTTGAAAAAAAAAAAGTTGATAAAAGCTAAAAATTGCAAAAGAAGAATATGAACAAATTTGTATGAAACAAGTGGTTCTTCAATAAACTTACAGGACTTTCTTCAAATTTTTGCTTTATGCTCTGAGCAGCTTGTGGAAATATCTTTAAACAGTACAATTAAAAGAGTTTTACTCTTTTTTAACATGTCCTTTTACATTGAAATAATTCAATGGCATTTCATTTATATACAGTAGAATAGTTAGTTCAAGTTCATTGTAAAAGAAAAAGAAAACATAGAATCGATGTGCAATGAGAGTAAAGGTTTTGTTGATTGTGCACTACAAGCAAGTATATATTTAACGATAATAGCTATTGTAACTTAAAATGAAAAAAAACAGAACATTGTGCACTGAAGTTGACTATTTTTATTATTGAGCACAAGCTTTCGTGGGCTACTGCCCACTTCCTCAGGTGCAAACGGAATGAAAATGCAATCAAAACAAGTTTTACACAACGGCATTAAATGTAACAAACAGACATATGTGACGTAACGAAATATGAAAATATCGGTAAAAAAGACTAAGTTTGAGAAAATATGGCAGTACGGTAAATTACAGCAATTTAAGCAAAACACAAATGTGAGAAAATGGCATGCAACTATAAAACGATGCGAAATGGAGAAAGAAGTGAAAAACATAGATGACCCTCAAGTTTACAAGAATAAAAATAAATATTACACGTAGTTAGACATAAATGAATAATCTTTATTTAAACCTTGGTTAACACAATCGAGTTTGAAAATAATTTTTTGTTCTTCCACTTCCCGTTGTTGCTTTGTTTTGTGTTATTGTGTTAAACCAATGTTGTGTTAACCAAGGTTTAAATAAAGATTATTCATTTATGTCTAACTACGTGTAATATTTATTTTTATTCTTGTAAACTTGAGGGTCATCTATGTTTTTCACTTCTTTCTCCATTTTGCATCATTTTATAGTTGCATGCCATTTTCTCGCATTTGTTTTTTGCTTAAATTGCTGTAATTTACCGTACTGCCATATTTTTTCAAACTTAGTCTTTTTTACCGATATTTTCATATTTCATTACATCACATATGTCTGTTTGTTACGTTTAATGCCGTTGTGTAAAACTTGTTTTGATTGCATTTTCATTCCATTGCACCTGATGAAGTGGGCACTAGCCCACGAAAGCTTGTGCTCAATAATAAAAATAGTCAACTTCAGTGCACAATGTTCTGTTTTTTTTCATTTTATTTGAAAAGTTGACACGGCTTTCCCAATTCTATTGTAACTTAGTAATATGTTGCTTTTTCAAAATTCTTTCAATTTTTTTGTAAAAAATGTATTTCATTTTTTATGTCCTTAAGAAAAAATCACAATAGAAATTTTACAACAAATAATTAAATTTGGTCAGTAATATTATCAATACAGTTCATTCAAGCATTGTTGCAAGCTTTCCTGGAATTCTTGAATGTTTGTAATTGTCATGTGCTTTGACATCACTCATACGTCAATTTATAAGTCTTAGAACAGTAAAACCATTATAATTGCATTTCATGCTTATTAAAATGTGAACATAAAAATTGAAGTGACCTTGTAAAACCCGAATTTTATATACTTTTTCAAAACAATTAAAAAAGAAAAACCTTTAATAGTTATAAATCATCAAACTTTGGTGGGCTTCTAAAGCCCATATTGAGGAGTGAATGGCTTGAAAAAGGTTAAGGAGAATAGGGTTTAAAATATTAGAATTAGAAATTGTGAGTAGGCAATATACAGGGTGTTTCATAATTAAGGCAACGGTATTTTGACCATTATTTAAAACCCTGTAAAAACATGTATAGCCATCAAATTTGATATAATTTTGAAGCTTATAACCTTGTCTTTGCAATTCAGGTCTTAAAAGCTAAACATTAGAATTTAGATAATGACAGTAGATAGAAACATTGTTATCAAGTTCCACAAGCAAGGCGAAAGTAATTCATCGATCGCAAAAAGGTTAAAAATGAACCGAACAACTGTTTGGAAAATCGTTAAAAAATTTAATGAGACTGGGACAACATTGGATAAACCAGGACGTGGTCGTAAACGAACTGTTCGTACCCCGAAACTGGTTAAAAACACGCGAGAGAAGCTACGTCGTAATCCGCATCGATCTCATCGAAAACTGGCTGCTGAAGCAAATGTGAGCAATTCGACGATGTATCGAGTGATGAAAGATGATCTTGGTAAGAAACCCTACAAAATGCTTCATCGTCATGAACTTACAGAACACCATAAGAGGATGAGAATGGAAAGAAGTCGTCAAATTCTGGATGAGATCGATCAAGGCACGCTCCCCAACTTGGTGTTCACGGATGAGAAAAAATTTGACATACAGCAGGTTGTTAACCAGCAGAACGACCGGGTTTGGGGTTCTTCTACTTCAGTTGAAGGTAGGATCGTAACAAGACGTCAGAATCCGCAATCGGTAATGATTTGGGCAGCGGTAACTCCGTCTGGAAGATCTCCGCTGGTTTTTGTGCCTTCGGGGGTGAAATTGAACTCGGAACGATACGTTTCCGACATTTTGGAATCCCACTTGCTACCCTGGGCTGATAAACACTTCCAAGGTTTGCCATGGAGTCTCCAACAAGATTCAGCACCATCACATGGCTCCAAAATGACACAGACATGGATTCAAAGGAAAATTCCATCCTTCATTAGCAAAGAATTGTGGCCTGCTAGGAGCCCGGACCTTAATCCTTTGCACTTCTCTATTTGGTCCATTTTGGAGGCAAAGGTTTCAGCTTGTCCTCACTCTTCTCTTGATGCTCTGAAGGCAAAACTGAAGAAGGAATGGGACGCAATCCCTCAAGAGCAGATCCGTGCCGCCTGTGATGCATTTGTGGGTAGACTTAAGGCTGTAGTTCGTAACAAGGGTGGTTACATCGAATAAATGGGATAATGTTCGATTTGTATGTTATTTACCTTTATATTACTACATTCAAAATTGATTTTGCACTTTTCAAATTCCCATTATATTAAAAAAAATCGGTTGCCTTAATTATGAAACACCCTGTATAGGTACTTCCAAATTCAAAAAAAGGAAAAAAATTCTATTGACATGCAAATAAAAGATATCCTTTCAATGATTCAATTAAGCTAGGTTCCACAAATATATTACAATTGGAAAAAACAATATTTATTTTAACTCTTCCAGAAACAGTCAAGACAGAATGAACTATAATGAAAGAGTTAAAAAGTGTCAATAAAATTGCATTAGATGAAACTTGTTGTGAAGGCCAACAGTATAGCATTTAAAACAAAAATTTTTTATGCAGATATATGATATATGTCATTTACAAGCCTATTAGCACCAAATGCAATAAAAAAACTTAGAATAGCCCAAATGCTAAACTGTACTTATTAGTAAAAACATGAAAAAAGGCAATCAAGACATTAACTTTATTAAAGTGTTAATTCTTACTTATTTTAAACTACATATATACCTTGATTTTAGGAAAACAGACAAAATCAAATTGGGTAAATTAATGCCTACTCAGCAATTGATGATATAGAAATAAAAAGTTATAAACACAAAGAGTTCAAAATTGTATTAAAAAAATAACTGGAATAATACCTCAAAAATTTGAATAATTTAACCACATACAGCCAATGGTAACTGATGTGGTATCAATATAATTAGGAACAACATTTGACAAAATTTGTAAATGCATTGAGAATAGTCAATTGCAACTCACCCTTGATTTACCAGTTTCATCAGTAAACAATTCCACATATGTTACTTCACCAACTGCAGGGAAAAGATAACATAAACATAAACTGCAGCTAAAGGCAGAAGCAAAAACTTTAGTTAAGACAAAACTACAGGAAAAAAATGTTTTACAAAAACAAATATTTTGAAAAAAGCTATTCTTTGAAGCACAATAATTGCACAAGCATTTATATAAATGTGATGCAAATATAAAATTAATGGAATAAATCCAAAACAACCAAGTTTGTCATTTTAACATTGACTTTTTTAAAGCAATAAACAAATTGCCCAAACTTTTATTATTAGACTGATCTGAATAACAGCAACAATGTGCAATGCCAATTGTCCAATGGTGTTTGAATAACAAAAATGTATATTAAGAACGTGACTGACATCAACTACACGTATTAATAAAATGCTGATTGAAATTGGTGAAAGTAAATTATGGTTTTGGTTTTTAGTACCAATATCAAAAACAATGGCAAACCTAAATAAAACTTTTAATATATAGCCAAATTTTACTACAACCCATATCTAATAATTCAGATATAAAGATGAAAAATAAAATAAAACCAGGAACTAAGAAGCAGAATAATATCAAAACTGTCTATTCTTTTCAAAGAAAATATAAAGCCATATTAAATCCCAAAAATTTTCCATGCAAAAACCCAAGAATCACTATCAAATTTACAAGGTTCAGAAAAATCAACTATTTTTAAAGAAATTTCTTACAGATTGAAACAATAAAACAATAACCTTATTGAAATCAAAATAAGGCTCAGTATTTCACCAATTTAATCTAAGACAGAATAAAAATTTTAGAAATACACAAAAGCAAAACTAGATACTCTTAAAGCTATTCAATATACAAAACTTGAAAAACCAATTTCATTTTGAATTTGTATGCCTTGATAAATCAAATGAAAATAACTAAAAATTATTATAACAAAAATTTTAAATACCAATTTTTGAACCTGTTAAAAAAAATTTAAATCAAGGTTAAAGTCAATATATAACCTTAAACACTAACCTGAATTTCTGAATAAATCCTTAAGGTTTTGCCATTTTTGTTCATAAGGTATATTTTGAACAAAAACTCGATGATAAGGTGGAAGGCGAGAACTATTAGAAGGTCTTGGACCCAAACTTCGTGCATTGCGATGATAAGGAGCTGGGCGGTCTCGGTTACGAAAATTTGGTCGATCAACTCTGTCTTGCCTAGTGGAATTTTCAGCCCCATTACTTTTTCTGACAGTTGTATCTGCAGGACTAGAAACAATAATCATTTTATTAACCTTTGAATCATTAGAACTAGTTTTTTGCTAATTACAATCATAATATTTAAACTCTGTTAAAAGTTTTTAATACATACAATGCATAAAAAATCAAAGCTAAAACTCAGTGCATCACCTTTGAAAACAATTTATGAGCAAGCAATTTATTGTCAATTTTATTGTAGAATTGGCCACAATATTACTCTTGCAAACTAGTAAATACAAGCAATTATCACATTTGTCTGACTCATAATGGAAGGCTAAGCATTGAATTTGGATCTTGTTCACTATTTGCCATGTTTACTTTATAAATTTAGTAACCGTGACTTAGTAGTAACAATGACAGTGACAGGTTAGTAACAGTGAATACGACCCTCGAATTTTTATGAACTGTAGTAAATAGGCCTAATCAATCAATTTAAACAGTGATAAACAAATATTTAGCAAAGCAATATAATTAAGATATAACATCATACCTTTCAGCCATATCAAGTTAATTACAACCACACAACTGCAAATTCAACTAAGCAAAACAAGAATAGAATATCTAAAAAATCAACTTACACTGTTACAAGTAATGCCACATGTTTGTTAATAAGCATGTACCATAAAAATAAATTACAACCGAAATATTAGGTCGTTACAAAAATAATAGCCGCTTGAAGTACTGTGTTTTGCAAGACTATTTTGACATTGTATTTGTTGTTTATTTTAGGTCAATTTTGGTATACATAATAATTGATGTGTACTCTTAAATATTTTTAAACTTATTTTCAAGAAAAAATATTTTTAAATAATATAAACTTTTAATGATGAATACAAAAAAATATGACCTTTGCTTACTTATGTTGCATGAGTTCAAACTCAGTCACAATGCCTTCTAAACTATTGCCAATATCAACGGAGCATGGGGAGATGGGTATACAAGTGATCAGACAGTACGAAGGTGCTTCCAGAAATTCCGTAATGAAGATCAGAGCCTTGAAGATGAAAAAGGCAGAGATGGGTATGGAGTCTTGACAATGAACAGTTGCAAGCAATTGTAAGCAAATTGTTAAGCAAAATCTTCAACAAAATGCCAAAGATTGTCTGTGACTGAGACCCTTGCTGTCAGCACTGCAACAGCTTCATTTACAGGATATTGGAAATGTGTCTCAAACATTTCTTTGGGATTTTGTTGTGAATTTTGCTTAACAATTGCTTGCAACTGTTCATTGTCAAGACTGCATACCCATCTCTGCCTTTTTCATCTTCAAGGCTCTGATCTTAACTATGGAATTTCTGGAAGCACCTTCGTACTGTCTGATCACTTGTATACCCATCTCCCCATGCTCTGTTGATATTGGCAACAGTTTAGAAGGCATTGTGACTGAGTTTGAACTCATGCAACATAAGTAAGCAAAGGTCATGTTTTTTGTGTTTATAATTAAGGGCTTATATGCTTTAAAAATATTTTTTCCTGAAAATAAGTTAAAAAATATTTAAGAGTACACATCAATCATTATGTATACCAAAATTGACCTAAAATAAACAAATACAATGTCAAAATAGTCTTGCAAAACACAGTACTTCAAGCAGCCATTGTTTTTGTAACGACCTAATACATCAAACTTTTGAGTCTTTTCAAAAAGTCCTTGTAAGCAGTTTTTCCAGTAAAATTAATCCGAAATCCCTTTTTCAGCACAAGGATGGAATTAAGAAGAAACCAAGAGAATATGGATCTCTTAAAAAGCAATAGTAACTGAAAGGGAATCCAGGTTAGTTTCATTAACAAAATACACTTATGGTGACTTTTCAAAAAGACCCAAACTTTGCGAAATGACAAAATTATTTGCTTATATACCAGTAACTAGCCATTTGATCAAATATTTATATTTAAATATTACTATAAAACGGGGTGACATTGATCAATTACAATAATGAGTAACTCACCATTATTGCTAAGCTGTAATCTGTTCAAATTAGCCCAGTTTTGTAATTAAAAAATATTAGATAGTCAAATGAGACTTTCAACTTTTTATTCCAACTCTGTATAAGATTATTTTGATTCCATTTTAATTTTTTTTGTTTTACAGACAGTGAAATTTTATTAAGTATAGGCGCATATTTATAGCTAATAGCTGGTGTTAAAATAATAATTTTGTTATAGTAATTATAAATTGACTTGAAGTATGCCATGAACATACAAGAAAAAAATGGGTTTGAAGAGTTATAAAACAAGTTATAGCAAAGATGATTTAGCTAATGCAATCCAATAAGTTTGCAAATAGCAGTTTTCAATAATAAAATACCCCAGCAAAAAACTGTTTTGAATTTAAATTCTTTATTCAAGATAAAATATTTTTATATCAAACACATTTGCCCAATTTGCACAAGTCAAAAAAAGTTTTTGATCTGCCCCACTTATTCACTTAGAAAGCCACAAAACTTGCTTTCCCAAAACTTTTAATAATGAGAAAACCTTTCATTTATTGATCCCAGTCCCTTACAACTTTCTAAAAAATAATTACAGCAATCAATCTCACCCTGAAAATGGAACACATTGACCATTTGTTTGCTTAACATTGGTTACAAGTTGGTTTTTCAGGAGTGATCAATGTCACCCCAACAACAGGGTGATATTGATCACAACTTTAATGCGAAATATCTTGTATGCCAGTGTTTAAATTTAAATCAGCATAGTGTGGTTGGATAATTAAGATTTAGAATTTTACCTTGAGCCATTAGAGAAAAGCCTAGCAGTAAGTAATAAAGAGTTATTTAACTTTAAAGTCAAAAATTGATCAATGTCAACCTATTTTACAGTACATATTGTATTACTGCACTATGTTTTCTTTTAACTGAGCAAAACAACTAAAAGACCATAAAAATAACAGTATAAAATTTTGATGGTTTGCAATTGTTTTTTTTAATTCATTGGCATCAATGTAATAATTGAAAAAAAAAGTCAATAATAATACATAAGCATACAGATTGTAAATCACTTTTTCGAATTTGTTACAGACTGTACGCAGTCTTATTAAATTTTTACAAAGTGCAACGTTTGTTTTTAGCAATATCATGTTGTTTCAATACATGATTGTAATTTTAATTAACAAATTATGTTCAATTTGACAATTCCTTAAAAAATTTTTTGATATAAACGACAAAAGTACGATTTCCGATAAACATCTAGACAAT
Organism: Diplosoma virens; assembly: GCA_963680785.1. Taxonomy (NCBI): domain Eukaryota; kingdom Metazoa; phylum Chordata; class Ascidiacea; order Aplousobranchia; family Didemnidae; genus Diplosoma; species Diplosoma virens. The sequence continues at coordinate 46,159,568 of OY796882.1, read as the reverse complement.
GTTGTTAATTTTTCTACTTCTTATCTAGGTTTACAAATTTAACGAAACTGCATTAAGGTATGTAAATAGAGCTTCAACTTTTTGCAGCAAGCACTTAAAAAATCGAGTTATCAAACGAATTGCGTTTGCAAAGAAGAGAGTTTAATTTTAAATAGACTCAAAACAGACATAAAGGTTTTGTTTTTTATAATTTTTGTTTGGGGTTTAAACTGAAGAAATTACAATTTGCTTTAAAAAATATACCTGTTTTTAACAAGCTCGTTATTTTAAACGTTTATTATCTAAAGACTAATTTAATTTCAATTTTTAATTAGAATTAATGGAGGCGACATTATATATGTATAAAAAAAACTTCGAATGATTGCATTTTTTTGTTATAGTGCACACATGTCACGTGTGTGACAGCAAGAGTAAAATTAACAGCTAAGAACTCCGTCGTATTAATTTGCTTGTTATGAAAATAATCTCACGGTGACATATTTAGTATTAAAATTTTTTCAAATACTAGTCCAGTTTTCTTTTTTGTCGCCTTGAGAAAGACACCTAAAATAAAATAAAATAAAAATAAATAAAAAAGCAAAATAGAAAAGTTTTTACTGAAATTCGTGATTCGCAGAACAACGTCGGGAGCGTTGAACGTAGACTAACCAACACACGATTGACTCGACGTAGTTTCGATATTGTCAAACTGTTGCTGTCTGGTTGAAATTTTTATTTATTTTTTTAATTTTTAAACGTTAAGTGTAGACAATTTAATTCACAAACATTTTATTATTTCAGCAATTTTATTAAATTATAAATCAAATTAATTTCAAAAAAAGACTAATTTGATTCGATCAAGTCTTATTCAATATATTTTTTTATCTCTGTATTTATCCTCCTGAATCGCAGGAAAAGCGACGGAGGGTCTAATACATAAAGTAAGCAATTACCCCAATCTGCCTCCGGACATGCCAAGATATTGCTGTTCACTTGTAATTTAATAGAGATATAACTGTAATTTAGAACTGCTTTTCAGGAATACCAAGCAGGGAGAGAGCTGTAAAGTGTTTTTCCCAAAGACACAATAAAATCACACGAGTGGGTTTTGAACCGAGACCATGTTGATCGTCAGCATGGCGCCTTAACCACTCGACCATGCTGCCGATTATAACCTCCTTTTGCATGAATTAGCTTACATGCCGGAGTCTGCTGGAAACCTGGGAACATGTTGCACGCAAATTTTAAGCGTCTATTTCATCCCAGCATTTAAGCAATATGCTTTTTATTCATTCAACGTTTGTATAAGAGATCGCACAAGCCTTCTGTTTCAATATTGACCATACTCCCAAAGTCCATGGTTTATATCTGACGAAGATTACAGAACCCTTTGAAACTCTCCTGAAAAAACTTCTGAACCAATTTGGCAGTATGGGAGGTTGTCCTTGCTGAATTCTTGCTTAAAATCTTGCTGAAGTGTTATCCCGCGATCTCCCATGGTCTTTTCAACCCAGGAAAACACTGTATTCTTTAACATGTCCAAGTAAACTTAGTGATTGATTTTGACAACCTGACCAATGAAGACAATAGGTGTTTTCTTCCCACATGATGTTACACCTTCCCATACCCTCACAGACGCTAGTTTTGGGCGCTGAAATGATGCGTATTACTCTTCAGGTATCTTCTTAATATTACTGCACTAAGTCCGGTCATTCTATGGATTATAAACCGCCTGAACCGTAAACAACTTCTTATTCGTCCACAGAATAGTCGATTGCTTGCTATCCTTTAAACGTCGGAAAAGTAGTCTTGCTTTTTTTAACGTGTTGGGTGATTTACTCAATTGGTCGTTTTACTCTTTTGTACTGAAAACATTTGAGATTTTTTTAAGGCCTTTTTGTATTGTTATATCACTTACATTTGCTTCTTTTTACATTTAATTCTAGCATTATTTTCAAGAAAATGATATAATCTAAAATTTTGTCTACGCATGGCGTTTACACCCTGTAATATACAGTAGACCTGAAACAAATTGTCGGTGTCCCAAAGATTCAATCGAGAAATTCAATCCAAGCTTGTCGGTGAAACACGAAAAAAGATTCCAATTGAATTTGTGTCTTCAATGTTAGCTTTGCAATCATAAAATCATAGTTTACTGACAAAACAAACAAAAAAACTCGCGACATTCGAAATAGAAAATAATAAAAATAATAGTTTGACACAACGTGTCTGTTTGATTTTACACACAAAAAAAGACAAGATTTTAATGATATTATAAACAACATGAGGTATTTAGGAATATTAATAGAAACCAAACTGCTTAAAATGAGAAGCACCAGACTCGAGTTTCGCTCTTATTAGAGCTCGTCATTGATGCATATCTCACTGCGAATCGAACTCGCTACGTGTTGTCTTCCAAGCAGGAGACAACACCATTAGACCACGCGAGCCCGACAACAACTCGATCACAAGCAGCTGGAAATGATTCCCGGCTTTGCCGCGCAAGGAATACACAGAATCCACTGTGTGGTAAGAATCATTTCCAGCTGCTTGTGATCGAGTTGTTGTCGGGCTCGCGTGGTCTAGTGGTGTTGTCTCCTGCTTGGAAGACAACACGTAGGGAGTTCGATTCGCAGTGAGATATGCATCACTGACGAGCTCTAATAAGAGCGAAACTCGAGTCTGGTGCTTCTCATTTTAAGCAGTTTGGTTTCTATTAAAGACAAGATTGTAGAGCAAAGGCATCGAGTTCGAAGTTTTGCGAGCGTGCAAAATCTACGGCGTCCACAAAACATGACGTCATAGCCAGCACATAGATTAGAAACAAACTCTACAAATTGATGTCATTCCAATGGTTTATAAGATAAATTTGAAAAAATTAATCGATGTATGACCGAATGATCAACCTACATATATTATCTGTAAATTACTTTACAAAATTTTTGGTCGGCGGTTTTTTAAACTATTTTACCACAAAATGCTTTTAACATTGAATACATTTGACCACAGCAGATTTTTTTGCCTATCTTGTCAGAAAATTATTGAAAATCTGCTAAACAGATATAAAAAGCAGTTTAAACAAAAAGATTAAAAGTCGGCAAAGAAATGTAAAACAAGAAGAAAAAATGGCTGTGTTAGAATATACTAAACTGATAACAAATTTTTGTTTAATTATCAAATTGCATTGCTTTTGCTGTTAAAATGTTTTTTTCAAACGCAACATAAACCAGGGCGTCGAACCGTTTAAAATAACGTTCCGGTTCAGGTTCAGGTTCGGCGAATTTCATTTTTAAAAGTTTAGTTCTGATTCAACTCCGGTTTGGTTCAAAGAAAACAATTTGCGGTTAATACAATTTTCGATACGTGTTTGATTTGATCCTTATAATTTTATAAAATATTTTTATGTCCATTTTTGCAAGCGTACGAACCTTGAACATGGCTCGTAGATCGTGGCTATGAACATACCAGAGCAGGACTTGGTAAAGGCGCGAAAAACAAATTTGCCCGCATCCTGGTTTTGCACAATTTTACCAAGAAGCTTAAACCTAACAAATAGGTTTATTAGTGAGCAAAATGTAATAGCTTTGTTATGTACCCGAAATCTTTTTTAACGCCCAAAAATCAATTTAAAAGTGTTATACATTGAAATAATCAATTTTACCTCCATAAAAGACAATTATATGATTGAGTCTGCTGTGCAGCACATTAAAATAAACTACAGGCTATTAATTGAAAGTAAATTCCATTTTTCAGAAAAACATTTGTACAAATGCATTTTATATGTCAAATACTGTATATTCATTGCCCAAAAAATAGAATCAAATTGTTCTCAATTTTTTTTGTAGGTGAACAGGTTAAGATGGCCATAGTACCCCTATTTATCCCTAAATTGTAGGACAATGTTTGTAGCCAAATGATTTGTCATGGCCGTCAATTGGCATGCGTCTTGAAGGATTACGGAAAACAATTGTATGGTACAGTGCTTCCCAAACTTTTTTTGATGACGGCGCCCTTGTAGAACCAAAATTTGCTAGATATTGAAATGACCAAAAAATTAGATTAAATTTTGTTCAATACACAAAAATAATGGATGTACTACTGATACATTAAATTAATGCGAACGGTAAGCTTGCTGTTCTAAGCACATTTTATCAAACTGCGCTCAATGTTTGTTATCGCAATACGTATTTGCGCTCAATGTCAATCGTATTGCGGTATTTAGACAGAGGTGGGCACGGTACTTTTACTCGGTACTTTTGAATAATCCAATTTAATAGTTGTAACTATTAACTTCTCTGTCATACATTGAATTTCAATTGACATTCAAAAATACTGTAATTTAAAAATAAAAATAAAAAAAAAATTTCAAAAATAGTTTTTTTATTACTATTAAATTGGATTATTCAAAAGTACCGAGTAAAAGTACTGCAATACTTTATTGTGCCCACCACTGTATTTAGACAGATTACAGCTACCGCTGAAAAGCCGGCTTCACATAAATACAATGTTGCAAATGGTACAAAAATAAGGAGAGCTTTACAGCTTATAAGTCAAAATTCAAATCGAGTCTTAATTCAGAAAGAAGTGAGTGAATCAGAATTGTCTATGTTTTTTAAAGAGAGGTCAGATGAAAAAGCAATAAATTGTTCGGCTACCAGAGATTTAAATCCTTGAAGTGAAATTGCATTGTCAACAAAAGGATTTCTCATCCACTTGTGCTTATATGTGTTTTCAGAAAAATATTTATCAAAATGTGAGAATAGAGAATCCAAATGTGAATAGATCATATTATTTACTTTAGTGCTTCTGAACCTTTTTAAGATTGCGGACTGATAACAAATCAAAACAACTTTTGCTGCCAGACTGTGGCTTATTGGCATATTCCAACAACAAAAAAGTCACTACTTAAAATTTTTCCAACCACGTTTAAAAAAATGTGCAAGGTTTCCGAGCAATTTTTCTAAATTTACTCTTTTTAATCAAACTTATAGCGGCTTAAATACCTTGCAATTAATGTATAAAATTCAAATAGATTTTGGCGGACGGGAAGAAAAGTTACGGGGACTGGTGCCGGTCCGCGGACCGGCGGTTGAGAAACACTGGTTTACATCACACTGCAAGGCGAGATTTCTAGATAATGAGCTTAAATATGACTTTAAAAGTAAAAAACTACCACGCTGTTCTTTATTTTTGGACAGAGCAGTTTTCAATAATCGTAGTTTTTGTTTAAAAGCGTTTGTTTAGAGAATTTGCAGGATGTAAGTATCCTTTCTTTGGAGTGAGATGTTTGATTAATTCAGTTTTACAAAATTATCACAGTAGATGCGCTACGCCAACTTAGTCAGGAAAATTACATTTTAAATGTAGTAGCAAGAGGATGTTTTCTCTCTTTCAAAAATATGATAATTTCATTTCTTAATTCGCACATACGAAAAAGAACTTTGCTTTTGCTAAGCCATTTTGAATTACGATAAAACAATAAATTGTTGTGTTGGGCTCCGAGTTCATTGCAAAGGCTTTGGAAAAGCGGAGCCTTCAGAGATCTTGTTTTAATGCAGTTTACAATTTTAACAACAATTTCAAGCACTTATTCTGGTCAGCACTGAGCTGTTGCGAAGCCAGCGCCTCGCGGTGTATTAGGCAGTGGCTCCATTAAGTGGTTGGAACAAGTCTTTGCATTAACGCTCGTGGCTCACGAAACAACCGGACATAGCACGAGACCATTAGTACATAAGCAAACACAATATTTCCACTTAACATTATTTCCGTTGAAAAAACTTGTTTAAAATCACAACAAATCATCTGCTTTACAGCTTGTTAAAATGGCTTGCAAAAGAGTAAATCTTTGACTGTGTTGCCATTGTTATCAATAAATCGCACGTAGCAAATTAAGTAAGCATCTTATTGCTGCTACTGGTTGTTGCCTCATCTAACTGTAAGCTAAACTTTTTTCCATGCATTTTTGCTACCATCTGATAATTGAAATCTTCAGCAATTTTTTCGATCCTCCTACAAATACTATTGTTAAAGAGTGGAAGGCTTTAAGCTCTTGCGTAGCTACTTTTCAATCATTGCTGAGACTAAATCAATGGCACCAGGTAGTATGAGCTCCTCCGCGATAATATGAGTCTCGATTCTATGCCCATTTTAAAACACACTAACTGAGCTTTGGCTGGTATAGACAAAAATTTGACAATACTGTAACATCGCAATTCGCTTTGTCGGCAATCCGTAATTTTAAATAACTCGCTTTGTTTTAGCGACGTTCTAAAACGGTCGCCTAGTAAACGGTTCGTTGATTTCGAAGACAAAGAAATTAACTGCAACCAGTGAAAGTTATAGACAATGCGTACGAGCAGTAAAGTTTTGACGAAGATTGTGTTGAATTGAGTATATATTGTAGCGTCAAATATTTAGAGTATAAAGAATTGCCAGTGAAGAAAATTCAGGTGAAATTTTATCGTAATGAAGTTAAATGTTTATTTTAATAATTTTAGCTGGTAATTAATTTGGTACAGATACAGTATTTAAAATTAAATTGTAATTAAATTAAATTCTAATTTCACTATATCGTTTAATTTTGTAAATCTGCTTTACTGCTTAATGGTGTGCACTTGTTGGTTTATCGTTATTTCATATACTGTTAATTTGGTAATTGTTTGTTGTTGTTTTATTCTAAATTTTCTCTCCAACTCTGTCTTTTCTGTTAACAGAAAACCGCAGCGTTGGACCGTTCTGTAATAAAGAATTTGATAGAAGAACTCTGCTGCGCGTTTTCCCTTGTGTATGTCTCGCGTATCACTGGGCGCGTTTTAAGACATTATAAATACAATCGACTGCTTCTTCATTTCTGATATATTTGGATAAAAAATTCGCGTAAGATTCCGGATAAGTATTTGTGATTTGTTGTTTGGTGGCGTTTCAGTGTACTAAGTACCGTAGATTCCACAGCTAAGGTTTTGCAAAAAAATTGCACTTTGGGGATACTCAATGCCATGTTTTTTTATGACAGTAAAGCCAAAATTGAGATAACTACAGTTGTGTTTAGTGGTCTTTCTTTCATTTTTTTATGTTGGCATTAGTTTTAATCTATCTTTTTTTAGTTAAAGTACCAGTTATAAACTTTTTCATCACAAAATCTAAACCTTATTGCAGTTAATGTTTCACCTTATTATCGCGTAAACTGGACTCCTGAAAAATTACTTTCTTCTTCTTCGTATGGAGTACATGTTTCTTTCCGAAAAACTCTTCAGATGTTAGGGCAGGTTTGTTCAGCCAGGCCATTGTCTCATCATCAACTGATTACAGACCAAGCCCCTGCTTGGTTGATGGAAAATGGGGCAGGATGTAATGATATTGTCTGCAGTGTGTTGTTTCGCACCGCACTCACAGGCTGCTGTGGGAGCCATACCCCATCTGTTATTGTCAAACGGAATAAACCAACGCCAGTGCGAAGGCGATTAAGCTTGACCCATCATAGTCTTGGTAGATACATTCCCGATGGTTTGGGGTTGTTGTCGGGGTTGAAAGTACGTAAGCGGAGGTATTACTTTGCCATTCCGTATTTCATTTATTTTCCATTCAGCATGCCACACTACTGTCTGACCTAAGAAAGTCTTGTAAGAGTTCCAGTGCAGCAGGCACAAATGAGTATCTCGATTTGAGCTTTCGGTGTCCTCTATAAGGGGGGACAAGAGCCTTTCGTTAAGTATGCGTTAAAGTCCTTGTGCTCGGCGAGCTAGAAATAGCATGGCTCAATTGCGGCGAAGCTCAGTTGGAAGGATACCTGCTAAAACAAATAAGTTGTCTATTGGTGTAGGGCGCAGGCATCCAATCATAATGCGTAAAGCGTCATTAATAGACTTGTTAATGAGCCGAGTGTGGGCACTGTGGCACCAGACAAAAGAGCAATACTCTGCAAGAGAGTGCACCAGCGTAGGAGTGGCTGTGCGCAATTTTGTAGCGCCAGCACCCGATATCGACCCCGCCAATCGCCTCAAAAACCAACGCGTGTTGTTAATTTTTTGCAAAGTGACTCAAGGTGTCCGCGAAGCGTGACCGCTCTATCCAATATTGAAAATTAAATTAAAACATATGTTTATTATGAATCGAAGCTGTTTTATTACGAAACTCAGAACATTTATTTGTACGAAGAAAATTAGTAAACGCAACAATTTTTGCAAATTTACTTGGCACCCCTGTTGAAGTCTTGCGGTGCACCAGAACGCTGCGGTGCCCAGTTTGGAAACCGTTTGTATAGTACCTAAAATCTTTAAAGTGAAGATATTTCTGATAAAGATTAAATAAAAAAATAGATAATTGATAAACATATAATTTTTAAAAAGTTAAACACTAAATCTATTCACCAGCAAGTTATTTACGTCTGAATCGCGAAGGCAATTTTGTTGGTCTTGTGTCTCACTTCTCATTTTGTACCCACTTCTTGTGTCCAATTGCTTTTAAAGCGCTTTTGTCTAGGAAATACTGGTTGATCTCGGAGAACGCGCGCATATAATTTTTTTAATTTATTGAAAGCAATCTTCAATAAAATAATAATATCTATTTCTGGTAGAAATTACTTTTTGAAAGCAAAAGCTATCAACTGCGCCGCGACATCTACTTTTTGACCGATACAGCTGTTACCATTTTCAAACAAGAAAAGTCGGTTTGTGTTTAAAAAGAGCTAAGATCCAGTAAGCCTTCATTGAAAAACAACCAAAGTACATTGCACTTTTGCAAAAGCACAACCCAACTAAGCCTAATTGATTTGCTAATCTTTGATGCGCAGCACGCAACTTATAATTTGTTATAGCGAAATCCTAATGCTGCTGCAATTGCGCAAGTTGCGAAAGTTGCACTTTGCGCATCATCTTGCGCATAGCCAACCTCTGTCGTTTGACAATTGTTCAATGGTCTGCTAGTAAGAAGAAAAATTAGAGATGATAATAATAATGGCAATAAGATTAATAGTAATAAAATTATAAAACAAGGGTGGACTCCCAGAATAACGTCGTTGGTGTTAAGTTCAGAACAACTGTCCAGTAATTTCATCGAACTGCTTCCGGAAATGACAAGATATATTGTTGTCTATAGTTAAGTGTTTTTTATTTAATAAATGGTGGGGTGTGCATAGTTTAATCACAAGTAGTGAATCTGTAGCTTATTATTATTTGCATGCCTTTACATATAACATTGTTACCAGGACCACAACTACCACCCGTGCAGTGCGCGGGGGCCCCAGAACAAGAGGGCCCCGCATTGTTACATTTTATTGTATATTACGTTAAAATTGGAATTGGAAAAATTTATTAAAATTCATCTTCATCAAGGTTTCTTTGACTTCATTTGCAATTGTTAAAAACGTTTCATTTGTGGTATTTTTTACTTCAAGCAATTTAGACTGTAGGCCGCCATTTTTCCAATCAAAATATTGAATCACAATCGGGAAAAGTTTGATTGATTGGCGATTACTACCATCAGTTGCTACTCCCAGGTACATAATGCCATATTTATGTATATCATTAAGCACATGTTGAACCAGAATTGCGAATACGGTACAATTTTATTCGAGTTCAAGTTCTATTCGATGCTGTAAAAATAGAAAGCTCGATTAAGCCTATCTACACCACAGTTGTAAACAGGCCGACTAATTCAGGCCCAAAAAAGCCCGAAAAATTAAGTTTAATCAAAAACACGTTTGAGTTTTGATTAAACTTAGTTTTCGGACTTTTTCGGGCCTGAACTAATCGGCCGGTTTAGTACCCTGATCTAAGTTACACAATCTTCTTCTTCTTCTTCTCCTTTCAGCCTTTCCCTTCAGTCAGGGGTGGCCACAGCGTATCATCATTCTCCACATCTTTCTGTCTTCAACATCCGTCTCCTTTACACCAACTTCCTGCATATCTTCCTTTACTGCATCTAAAAATCTTCTCTTTGGTCTCCCTCTTCTCCTCTTTCCCGGTAACTCCATTTCCATCATTTTTCTTCCTACATACTCTTGGTCTCTCCTCATGACATGTCCATACCACCTCAGCCTGCCCTCCCTCATCTTCATTCCTAACTGTTCAACCTTAACAGTACTCCTGATGTGCTCGTTTCTAATCTTGTCTTTTCTCGTCACTCCCATAGCAAACCTCAACATTTTCATCTCTGTGACTTCCATCTCTTCTACTTGTTTTTTTGTGACTGCTACTGTCTCAAGTCCATACACCATTGCTGGTCTTACCATTGAACTGTACACTTTTCCTTTTATTCTAGCTGGTAACCTCCTGTCGCAGATTACTCCCGATACTCTTCTCCATCCGTTCCATCCTGCCTGTACTCTCTTCTTTACCTCCCTCTCACAACCACCACTTTCTTGCACCGTTGATCCCAAATACTTAAATTCCTTTACTCTTGGCACTTTTGCATCCTCCATCTTTACTGTTTCGTCATCATTTTCTCCATTTATGCAAAGATATTCGGTCTTTGACCTACTTACTTTCATCCCTCTTCTTTCCAATGCATACTTCCAGGATTCTAATCTTCGCTCCACTTCTTCCCTGGTCTCTTCACAAATCACAATATCATCAGCAAACAGCATCGTCCATGGTGCTTCTCTCCTTACTTCATCCGTTAGCCTGTCCATTATCACTGCAAAAAGGAATGGACTTAATGCTGATCCCTGGTGCAGTCCAACCTTAACCTTAAAACTTTCTGTGGTACCTACTGCACACCTCACCGCTGTTTCGCTTCCCTCATACATATCCTGTACTAGTTGTACATACTTTTCCACTATTCCAGATTTTCTCATACAGTACCACAGCTCTTCCCGTGGAACCCTGTCATAAGCCTTCTCTAGGTCCACGAATACACAATGTAACTCTCTTTGACCTTCCCTGTACTTTTCCATTAACATTCTTAGAGCAAACATGGCATCGGTGGTTCCCTTTCCTGGCATAAATCCATATTGCTGTTTGCTGATCTCCACTCTATCTCTTAACCTTGCTTCAATAATCCTTTCCCATACCTTCATTGTATGGCTCATTAGCTTTATTCCTCTGTAGTTTCCACAGCACTGTCCCCTTTGTTTTTATAGATTGGGATAAGCACACTCCTTCTCCATTCTTCAGGCATCCGTTCACCCATTAATAGTCTGTTGTACAGTCTGGTCAAAAACTTTATCCCCATCTCTCCCATGCACTTCCAAACTTCTTGTGGCAACTCATCTGGCCCAACTGCTTCACCTTTTTTCATCCTTCTTAGTGCATTTTTTACTTCTTCTCTACTGACACAATTTACCTCTTCGTTAACCACTTCTGTTTCCTCTGTCCTAGGGTCTCTGTTATTTTCCTCGTTCATCAGTTTCTCAAAGTACTCCTTCCATCTCTTTAACACTGCTTCCGAATTTACCATCACATTACCATTTTCATCCTTTATAACCCTCACATGCTGTACATCTTTCCCTGCTCTGTTTCTCTGCCTAGCCAATTTGTAGAACTCCTTTTCACCTTCTTTTGTTTTCAATCTAGCATACAAATTGTCATATGCACGTCCCTTTGCCATTGCAACTGTCTTCTTTGCCTTACTCTTCTTTTCTTTGTATATCTTTTTAGTATTTTCATTTCTTATTTTGTCCCATGCTTTCTTTGCCTCTTTCTTTTCTTTTATGCTCTTTTGAACTTCCTCATTCCACCACCAAGTCTCCCTGTCTCCTTTTCGTTTTCCAAATGTCACTCCCAGTACAGTTTCAGCTGTTTTTCTTAGCATTTCTGCTGTTTTGTCCCACTCATCAGGTAACCCATTGTTCCTGACGCACGTGGAGTCTGCGACAGCCACAGAAACTAAACTGTTTGGGAATAGCTGTACTGTGAAAAGAAACAGCCAAATAGTCCAGTCTAACTATTTAATTTAATTTCCAATATAATTCACTTCAATTTCTTTAATTATTTCTATTACTTTTACAATTCAACTTATTCAAATAGATAAACCAACAGTTCCAATATTTCTCTTTAGTTAAAAACTGAACTATAAATTTCTAAGTTGCTTATTCGAAGGAAACGCATTGAAAAGATTGCTATAATAAAGAATTAAACGTGGCCAGCTTGTAACATCTGTTACGTCACAAGCGCCAAATGACTCAAATGTTTTGCGAGCTATTAGGCAACGGAAAATGAAGTTTACAAAGTTAATCGTTCGGACCACTCATCCTTGTCCCAGAATCCTGGTCACCTCTTGTCTAAACGCTTCTTGACAGCTTGTCTCTTTTAGTTTCCACCATCGTATCTTTGGCTTTATTTTCTCTGCCTTTTTCTTTTTCATTATAAGAGCCATTTTGCATACCACCATACGGTGCTGCTTTGCGACACACTCATTCAATATTACCTTACAATCGCACATTTCCTTCAAGTTTCTCCTTCTGCACATCACATAATCTACTTGGGTACTTTTTCCTCCACTCTTGTATGTCACTCTGTGTTCATCTTTTTTCTTGAAATAAGTATTGACAATCGCCAAATCCATCCTTTTACCAAAATCCACAACCATTAATCCTTCCTTATTTCTTGTTCCAGCACCGTACCTCCCCATTATTTCCTCATCCCCTATGTTTCCTTCGCCCACATGTTCATTAAGATCTGCACCAAGAACTATCCTCTCTTCTTTTGATATACTTTCAATCAATCCATCCAGGTCTTCCCAAAAATCATTTTTCTCCTCCATGCTGTTGTTAACCTGTGGAGCATATACGCTTACTATATTTAGGATGGACCCATTTACCTCCAGCTTCATGGCCATCAGTCTGTCTGACACCCTCTTCACTTCCAAGACACTTTCAGCCAGCTCCTCCCTCAGCACTATCCCTATCCCATTTTTTCTTCCGTCAGCTCCGTTGTAGAATATTTTGCATCCACTTCCAATGTTCCTTGCTTTACTCCCTTTCCACCTTGTTTCCTGTAGGCACAATATGTCCTACATTTCTTCGTTCCATCATATCTGCCAGCTCTCTTTCCCTTCCAGTCATCGTTCCAATATTTAAAGTACCCACCCTAATGAGTGAGCATCTTCCTTTCCATGCTTCTCGCTGCTTCTTCACTCGCTTTCCTCCTCTTTTTTTGCTTTTATTTTCACAATGTTTAGCAGTAGTATAATTTCCACAGGTGCCCTGCTGTGCGACACCTGAGGCGGTCGTTGGTAACCCGGGCCTCGACCGATCCGGTATGGATTGATGATGATTTCGCATTTGTCTGTTTTGGCAAAAAATTTTTACGCCGGATGCCCTTCCTGCCGCAACCCTCCCCATTTATCCGGGCTTGGGACCGGCATCAAGAGACACAAAAAAGTGCCTCCGATAGCTGGGTTGATCTAAGTTACACAATAACTTTGAAAAATTGAAAGGTTACCACAAAGATCTAAACAAGAAAGAAATAATGAAATAGGCCATTATATTGAAGTACCAGCCGAAAAAATGTTGAGGAGGCAATACAGTTTTTTCCCAAATTTTATAACTTTGTTCAAATCATGATCTTTAGCACTTTACAGAAACGAGAAAAAATTTTGTCTCAAATTTAGAGTGAAGACGAAAAAAAAGTTTTCGTTTGGAATCTGTCTCAGATTTTTCGATTTTTATCCCAAAAAAGATTGTGATCTCTAAACAAAATCTTTACCCCAAACCGTAATCGTTTTTTTGAATTCGGAAACTTTGTCCTGCAAAAGTAGTTAATATTTTGTGCTCAAAAAGTTTTTTGCTGCCCAAATATTCTTCTATCGCTGCCCAAAAAAATCTGACTTTGCCAAATTAATTTTTTTATTTTATTTCTATATTTATTCTCCTGACTCGCAAGAAAGCCACGGAGACACTAATATATAGAATAAGCAATTACCCTGACCTGCTTCAGGAGATGCCAAGATATTGCTGTCCGCTTGAAATCTAATAGAAATATAATTGAAATTTAGAAGTGCTTGTCAAGACCACCAAGCAGGAAAAAGTGCCGTGAAGTGTCTTTCCCAAAGACACAACCAAATGGAGCAAGTAGGTTTTGAACCGAAACCATGTCGATCACAATCCCGGTGCTTTAACGGTCGGTCAAGTCTAATTCGAAGAAAAACCGATTGGAGTGAGAATAAAAAAGAAACAAAATTAGTTGCTTTATGAGATAGAAAGAGAAAAAAACGCCGCGCAAATTGTTCTCGCGAACCCAAAATTTTTTAAAATTTTTAAAAATTTGTTAACATGGTCAAGAAGAACTTAGTTTCTTTTAAACCAACCACTTTCTCTCTAAAACTAACTCTCACTCCAATCGGTTGTTCTTTGAAATAGACTCGACCTGCTTTAACCATTCCACCACGCTGCCGAATATTTCCTAAGTGAAATAAAACTTGGTGGCATTTGAAATTTAACAATTTAATATCAAAGGTAAAATCCAAAATATTCTTTATTTTTTTTCAAAACTTTTCAATTAATGAATTCAAATTTGATTATATATTTTTTGAGTTCGAGTTCAAGTTCGAGTTTGCAATACGGTGTTGAACAGTCATTGGGGAAAGAACATTATTACAATAACAATAACAATAGCTTCAACTTTAGTCCGAGCACAGGAATACTTTTTCGAAATGTTCAAATCAGGAAATAATTTTCTAATCAAAGTAGAAGAATGAATACAATCATTAGATTTGTAGCTCTGATGATGCTTTACTGTGTGAAATGCCATGGTGGCTTCAGCAGCTGCAACATTATCTTCAGTTTGTGTTCCAAGCTTAGAGTAATAGTCAGTCACTTTTGCAAACAATTTTTCTCCTCTAACAGCTTTTTTATGCTTTGCACTGTTAACATGAATATCTATGCTAAGCCTGCCATTTTTCACCACAGAAACAAACATATCAGAGCCACAAGTAGTGCATTCTGCTTCAAAATCATTTCGTTTTTTTCTGAAAAATAGATACTTCTGTTTTAGTTCTTCCGTAAACTGTGATTTTTTCTTTGGCATTAAATTATTTATTTTTTAGCAATCTTAGCAAAGTTAACTACAATCTACAAATATTTTAACTAAAGATATTGTAGCTTCACTGTCAACTTTTCAAAGCTGAAACTTCAGAATGACTGCAGCAATTGAAACAAAACAGATGGTATGAGCAAAAAGCAACATAAAGAACGTTATTATATCATATACGTTCACTTCATAGCATTGCGCTAGAGCAGAGGTGGGGAACCTTTTCGGAAGTAAAGGCCACTTTGGTCGCATCGACATCCCAAGAAGGCCGAAAAAAACAATTTTGCATGTGTCTTTTCAACAGTTATATTGCAACTACTGGTGCCCCAGCTGGTGGCGTAATGGTATCAACTCGAACTCTGTCTGGTAGGCCTTGGTTTGATCCCAGACGGGGCATCAGGTGCTATATACTTTCGAGACGAGCTCAAAAGAGGTGGCAAAAATACGACTAATACTGACATTTATATGCATTATTTGCAGGAAGATGGAGAATAGATTACAAAGATGAAATAAGAAAGTTAGTACTCATTGACATTTTTAACCATTTAATGATTTCTTTGATATTGCTTCTGTTAAACCAACATTGGGATACTTGGTTCTCCTGAAAATGTTTTGAGATTCAGGCCGCATTTTGTGACTTGAAAGGCCGCAGGTTTCCCACCCCTGCCCAAGAGTAACCTCGCAAGCTAGCACAACATACTGTATACCACAGAGGTGTTACCGCATACGTCTTACGTTAAAATTCAAGTACATTTTTCAAGAATTTAGTTTATAAAGTAAGATGGCCATACGTCCCGTTTTAGCCGGGACAGTCCTGTTTTTTGGCCTTGGTCCCGGTGTATCGCCCAGTTGACCATTTTGTCCCAAAATTTTCGATTCGAATTTGCCTTTGTTACCATATTCTGCTACACAAACGATCGCCATGTATAACTGAACATAAATAAACACTCAAATCTCCGGAATTTTGATTCCAAGTAAAGACTTTTTTTTCAGAAAACACCATAATTTTGGGACGAAGATAGAAAAATCTGAAAATCTCAAACAAATTTATTTTGTTCGCCCCTCCAAAAAATTTTTTTAGCTGGACCGCCTATATCTGTCCGGAATTGCGCCTATTCAGATATGGCAACCCTACATTTTAAGAATGAATTTTTTCTATTAACGAGCGTCCCGGTTTGCCCTTTCGGAAGTATGGTACACCTATTTATGAGCATTCAACTGTTTAAAGGACCAGTAAAATTTTTTTGCGCAAAAAACTTAACAAAAATTGAGTCTTTACTACTTCTTTCCTTTAAAATGTAAAAGGAGGACATTTGGGCATTTTTAAACATTCTTCGAGAATTAATGATTTTTCGATAAAAAGGAGGACATGTCTTCCAAAAAGAGGACGTATGGTATTCCTACTTTAGGCTGGTTTCTTGACTTAGGAGTAAAAAAGGCCATATTTGATATAATCATCATCCTATTTTCTTCTTTGTACTTTTTTATTCGGGACACCAACTTTTCTTTTTGGACAAGGCTCTTTTAACTCTGAAGGTGATACAGCTGGCCTTTCCTGGCTTTTTGCTTCAGTATCGTGAATGCATGTACCAAGAGCAAGTGTTTTCTGAATATATTTCTTAGACGCACTGAAATTTTTTCTAAAGTCAAGAAAACACAAATGACGGTGACAGAAATTAAACTAGTGAAACGCTGCACAAATAACACTAAAAATGTTGGAGATTTAAAAATGCAAAGCAATCAGCACTACATCGTTACGTCTTAAATATAAAAATATTACAAAGCAGAAATATGAAAAATAAAGTGGGAAGTTAAAAAATTTATAGCTGTTGAATTGCATCAGAAGAGCAGATCTTCGTCAAAGATTTTCAAATGTCTGGTTTACAAAACCATTATATTTTTTACTGTTAATACTTCACAAAAAATATCATTGCTTCTTCACAATTGTGCATGCTATAGCATTAAATGCACGTAGCTTTTTTCCTGCCGACTTTGTAAATATGTGACTTTGTTTTTTTATTTAAATTGCTAATTTTTAAGCGAGTACACTACATCTAAAGTTTAAATTTATACATTAATTAAAAAATGAGCTAAATTTTAAAAATATAAATTAAAATAAAATCGAAAATTTTTTCTCGTTGATTTTTTTCCTGAAAACGGCAGTCTTGTGCTGGTTCACCCATCGTTCACCCTTCTCGATTGGTTCAGAAAAATTTCATTCAGAAATTTTATTTACCCGGTTAAGAAACACTAGTCAGAAGACCTAACGACCAAATAGCAATTTCCAGCAATTACACATCATTACGTACACTGTAACATTATGCATATACAGTACTATTGATTCATCTACTTATTACTTTTATGTTTTTCGTAAATAAAATCTGTTGATTGATTGATTAAAAACTAAAGTAAACTTCTTATAATTTAGAATCTACACGGATAGTCTTTTCGTGCAGCATTTTTGTTCAATATGTGAAATTTTTTGTCCTACTTTGTGCTCGGACCTACTTAGGGCTCTACTCTAATTACTTGATGTTTGTGTTTGGCTCAGCTGGAGGCATTTATCGCACGCAACAAATTTGAGGTCATGAAAGCTGCGCAAGTCAGTCGGAGGTGAATGTTACATATGAACAATGGCGAATATTAAGACAATAGAAGAAGCTTTGCAAGAGTTTTTACTAGCGAAAACAAACTTCTGGCAAAATGTTTTGGAAAGACTACTAAATGTTACATTGATGTTAGCAATGTGCAACTTACCTTTTCGCGGATTCAGTGCAGAGCTTTTGAGGGATAACAAGGGCAATTTTTTCTCTATCATTCAGTTTTTTGCCAAATATGACTCTGTTTTAAACAAGCTTTTACAACTACCAAAAAATTCCCCAAAATATTTTAAGTCCTTCGATACAAAATGAATTAGTGTCATTACTTGCTAAAGAAGTTTTCTGTAACAGAAAGAGCAAACTCCAAAGCGCTTCTTTTTTTGTTATTGTTCTTGATACCACCCAAGATCAGCAAGAAAGACCATTTAAGTGAAGTATATCCTCACGTCAAAATCGCTTACCATAATGATGGACGCCATTGGAATTGAAAGTTGTTGAAGCATTTACCTCATTTACCGAAATTGAGGATTCATCTGCAATCGGATTGCACAAACTAATAGCGGATTCCATTCAGCAGAAAGGGCTCGACATAAAAAATTGCCTCGAATAAGGATTGATGGCGCTGCAGTGATGAACGGATAGTACACCGGTTTGCAAAAGAAAATTCAAGATGTGGCTCCACATCATGGAAGCCGTAACTGAGACCGGGTAAATTTACGGCAACATTGATTCAGTACATAACTTTTTCGGAGATAGCATTGAGCGGTGGAAAAAGCTTTAGAATGCTGATGATAGTTCTTTCTCAAATCCTACTTCAAAAACGTTAAATCCAACTCGGTGGTCCGGTTGATATGATGCTGTCTATGCTTTAAAGGAAAGATTTTATGACGTTATGAAATCCTTGACTTACATTATTGACTTACAAGCACTAAGCCAAAAGAAAAAGATGGAGAGATAACAATAAAAAAACAGATGAAAAACTTTGACTTTATGTTTATGCTGGTTGTCCAGTGCAAGATTTTGCAGGTCGTCAACATTCCATCAAAAGCTATGCAATGTAAAACAATTGACTTAATTTCTGCTCATTAACTTTGCTAACTGCTGCTCAAGGCATTGCTCAACTCAGGACGAGCTTTGACGCCCTACTAAAAGAAACTTCCAGTATTGCTTCCAAATGGGGTTTGCCAAACCAGTTTTTAATCAAGAGAGTAAAAAAACAAAAACTTACTTTGATAAAATATCCCAAGGGATAACATTAAGCGATCCTAACAAGCAATTTCGCGTAACTGTTTTTCTTCCAATGATGGACATACTTTCTTGCCAACTTATTAATCGCTTTAAAGAAATGAAATCAGTGATGACGACACATCAAGTTTTGGAACCAACTTTTCTATCAAGTGCTTCTCATTTGGATATTGAGATTGAAGCAAAAATTTTTTAGAAAAATTTGCTCGTAACGTCTCTCTTTTGTTTTTGAGCCAAATGCTTTTAAACAAGATGTCGTTTAAAGATAAGATTGTACATTTAAAATCTACCAAAGAAATGAGTTCTTTTTTTAATTATAGAAAATGTATCGGTTGCAACATCTTATCCTGACGTTTGTACGGTGTAAGCTTTCATGATGTATCTGACAGTAGCTGCGGCAGAGAGATTTTTTCAAAACTCAAACTGATCAAAATTTTTTTTCAAAGCTTCAAGTCCCAAGAGAGACTTGGCGGTTTGTCTCTGCTATCAGTAGAAAACGAACGAGCGAAAATTTAGATTTTAAAAAAGTCATCCAACAATTTGCTAGTGCAAAAGCGAGACGAAAAAATTTGTAGTCTCCATCCATCCGCAAGTAAATTACTTAATTTGCGTTAACGTATTGCATTTAATTAGTATGTGTCTTTTGGGTTGATTGTCAGGGCACTTTAGTTTTTATTGGGCTAAACAATTATCTGCATTTCACAATAATATCATTAATAATCGCTTTGAGTTTCATAACCAAAAATTTTTTCATAAAAAAACTTCCTGCTATTTTGCCAATCAGCAAATGACTCAATTGAAAAATTTTTACGTAAAGCGGAGTCGTCAAAAAAACAACACAATGATTCCTGTTTTGAGAAAAATATCCCAATTGAATACTATGCACAGGAAAAAAGGACCCTTTATAATATAGTGCTTGCACGCGGGCCCCAAATGTCGAAGTTTCGGCCCTGGTTTTTACACTGCTTTTTTTCACTGGCCATTTATAGCCTATGTTCAGCACTTTTTTCATGTTGTTACGGATGGAAAATAACACTTTTTATAATTTGAAACTCAGTTAAATATTTTTAATCAAATAACATGGTGTTGGGTTTCGTAAATTTTGTAGTTCCTTTCCAAAATACATGGTGTTCTAAACAAATAAAACAATTAAATACTGCAAAAATTAAAAAATTGAAATACACAGTAATACGTCAATACGCTAATAACAATACCTCTACATACTAATCATAAAATTGTTTGCCATATGTTGGTGCATAGTTGCGACACTAAGCATATTCACTCATCTGAAATATACTTCATTATCCTAGACACAAATTACATTGCAAATGGCAACGACATAGTTTTGTCACGCGCGCTTAAACAGTAAGTTTGTAGCTATTTGCGAGTGGACCGTCTCTGCTCGAAAATTCTGAGCCGTAAAACAATTGCTGCTCGATCACATTTTATTGTTCGACACATGACCTAGCAATTAATTCTGACTTTGCACGAAGTACAAGAGTCTTTGCACGCGGGCCACTTGCCCTTCTTTTATTCTGTGTTTGTTTTACTCTCGGGACCTATATTTGTAGTTTCGAACTCAGTCTTGTAAACAGCAGTGAGAAGTTAACGCAGTTAGTTTTAGTCTATTTTTATGTCAACTCTTTATTGAAAAATTGGCGTTAAAAAGTATTAAACATTAAAAACAATTTACAACATGATTGGCAGAATATTTTGAAATGTACTAATTCTAATAATTTACAAGAAAAATCAACCATACAATAAAATACATTTCAAAATTTGAAAATTGTAACGCAAAAAACAAGCATTAGATACAGATAGTTTTCTCTATTACTATTAAAAAAAAGAATTAATGACTCCCTTGTTTTTAGAATAACAATGAGAAGGCTAATAGTGAAAAAACCGGAATTGTTTTTTGCGAATATCTTTTGGTGGGTTACATATGTTACTGGTTGAATATGGCTTAATACGAGCTTAATAAGTAGAATAAACTTAATAAGTCAACATAAAATTCTAGCAGATAATGTCATACTAGAAGAATTTTTTCTGTATTGATTGCTAATCCACATTATACTTACAACTTACGTATTAAGATCATAAAGCATTTTTTCGAAGTTGACAGCAAATTTAATCGATCGCCTTTTTAGTTGTTGGTAAACTAATATGTAAAAGGCCATAGCTGATTGGCCATAGTCTTGAATGTAGTAATATTTTAAATGGTTAAATTCTATGCATTGAAATTTAAAAAAGCTTGTAAGTAATTTAGAATTTTAGATTCTAGGCAGCGTGGTCGAATGGTTAAAGCGCTGGGATTGTGATCGACATCGTCTCGGTTCAAAACCTACTCGTATCATTCTATTTAATCCCTGGGAAAGACACTTAACGGCACTTTCCCTGCTTGGTGGTTTTGGCAAGCAGTCCTAAATTTAAGTCATATCTCTAAAAAATTAAAAAATCACAATAAAATAAAATATTTCAAGCTAATAGCAATATTTGGCACCTCCGAAAGCAGGTCGGGGTAATTGCTTGCCCTATGTATAGCGCCTCCATCGCTTTCGTGCGAGTCAGGCAGAAAAATATAGAGATAAAAGTAAAAAATAAAAATAAATTATAATAAAAGACTTTTTACAGAAATGTAGCCAAAATAGAAATATTATCAACTTATCGAATATTTCAAACAAGTCGTATTTTAAATAAGCGACCATTTAGGTTCCATAAACAAATTAAAAGCGCTGTTAAAAGCTTTGATATTGCACTGCTTCAAAATCATTTTTACTATTTTTTCGTACCCCATTTGCATCTCTTAAGGCCCGTTTCCACTACGAGCGTGGAAAAGAGCATTCTTTGTTTCTTTTATCGGTCTTCGATTGAAGCGAGCGGTTAAAATTGAAGCGAGCGCAAAAAAAAATCAATAAAACAAACAAAAAATGCTCTTTTCCCCGCTCGTAGTGGAAACGGGCCTTTACAAAATCAAGCTTTTGCGCACCAAAACTTTCAAAGCGCTTTAAAAGTGTAGATTTACCTCTTTCAAAGTGTAAATTGAAATTTGCTTAAGTTTTGAATCTCCTTTTACATTATATCACGCCCCCAAAAGATGCAAGCACACCAGATTGGAAACCCCTGATTTAGATCAAAACCACGGAATATAGGGATGGATCCGTAAAAACATAGCGATGCTTTGGAACGATTCTTATTTTCTATAATAAATTGGCTAAACAAACAATCGTGCCCACAATAAACTTTTGATCTTTCTATTTTTTTGTGGCACATGCATTTGAAAGCTCTCAAAAAGCAGCCTACCATTGAAAAGCCACAAAATTAGTGACATTTTTTTAGTTTGTGCATTTTTTCGGTTCTTAAGCTATATATTTTAGTCAATGGTTCTCAACCGAGGGGGAAATTCTCCATAGGGTCAAAATTTTATATTTTTAAGGGAGAAATTTTTTTAAATGTAATTGAACGTTTTAGATATTAATTGTAATACTTTATTGATTTTTTACGTGAAAAACATTTAAAAAGTTTGATTCATTTTGGTAATTCGACTTTTATGTAAGCGATTGTATTGAGTAAACTTTTTTTTGCTTTGCTTCTTCATAATGATTAATTGTTGTTTTTTGGTTAATAATGCCGCTATTAATTTTGTGATAATATCTACGATTTTTGGGTTACATGAAGCTATTATTCTTGAGCTTTTATCATTTGCTAATATAATAACTTGTAGTAATGAAGATTAGTCAAAAAAGTTTATCGAATTTAGGTTAAATTGTAAGAACTTAGTTTTTCTTCTTTGCATATTGATATAAACGTATTAATTAGGCTAAAAACTGAATTTCTGGTGGGAGGAATTTAGTTTTGAATGGCGGTTAAGGGGTTCCATGAAAAAAAAATTTGTGAGAGAACCACTGTAATAAGTTTTCCTTTTATCCAAACTTTTAACTAGACTAAAACATTTTTTATGAGAAGTACGTGAGATTTTTTTGAAGGTTGTTTTGAATAATTTTTTTAAGCAAATACAAACTTACATTTTAAAACTTAGTTCTTTAGTATTTGTACTTTAAACAAACGTTAATTCTGTAGTGAAATGATATAACATTTTTTTAGTATTACTGGTATTTAAAGCAGGGTTGTTGAGTCGAAGGAATTATTTGCTACTCTGATTCCAATTCCGACTCCACCTATTCAAAATTTTACGACTCCGGTTCCGACTCCGACTCCAGCTGTTTAAAATTTTACGACTTCAACTTCTTCTTCAAAATATCTAAAAAAGTGACTCCGATTCCCGAATCCACAACCTTGGCCTACATGTAGGTCTAATTTAGCATAAAGCGGATTCGCCAAATTAATACCAACTCCAACTCCGACTCCAGTTTCAGCATACCTAAAAGAACGACTCCGACTCGAGCAAATTAAAAAAACACTCCGACTCTAACTCCACAGCCCTGATTAAAATTATTTGCTCTATTAGTTCTTAAACTTTGAAATAAACAAATAAATCATGTTTATTTTAACATACGCCTGGTTCTTTTTTCGTAATAATGATTGATGGATATCGGTCTTTCGTTTTTAAATTTATATTTTCAGTTGTCAGAAACGAAAAAAGGTGTTGACATCTTTAAAAATTACACGAGCAAAAAAATCAAATTAAATTGGGATATTTTTTGCTCACATAAGTTATACCAAAACTTCAAGTAACTTTACAGGCTTTTTGAAATGCATTCGGGTTTGCTTTGCATATGATGACATGATAAAGGTAGGCTGTCGATGTGAAACGAAATACGGAGGCAGCTTATTTAGATCAAGGTAAAAAATAACATTGGGGTAACAAGTGATAAATAACAAGCAATACAACACTAACAAATAAAAATACTGTAGAAATTACCCCAGGGCATCTTTTAACGTGATCCGCTTATTCTTGTGAGTGGCATAAATGACTTACCCTGTTTGGCAACTTTATGACCTTGTTTATGATTGCATAATGTTGTTAGAAAATTTTTTGTTGATGTTGTTAGATGCAATTAGATAAATAAAACATTAATTTTTATATCTGATTAAAATGTGCTACTTAAATGGTTTACGGCTATCTGCAATCTTGGATTTTTTGGAGAGGAAGGGAATATTTGGTTAACCGTTCAAGTTAAAATTTATTCCAGATTTTGTGTAGAAAACTAATCATTTTTCTTTGTACTATATAGATAAAAAAAAGTTAAGCTTGTTTATGTAAAAAACAAAACTATGATACGACCAAATTTAGCCTCTATGATTTTCATATGTAAGTTACTTGCATTTTTTTGTTGATGAATATTTGTTCTTTTATTCATTTGTTGTTCAATAATATTGTTTGTCAGTGATAGCTTTAGTACGGTACAAACAAAGGGGCCACACCTTGCATTAAACTTGTTTTATTCTTATTTTAAAAGAATAAAACAAGTTCAATGCAAATGAAATCCGATAAAAAATTTTTACTTGTCAGTCAGATATAATTTGTCCTAAATGGTCCACTTTTTTACTGTGGTTTCCCTTTTACTACTTGGAACCAGGTTTCCCTTTTTCTTATGCCATTGTTGACGCTCGTTAAGACTTAAACACTTAATACGACCTAAGCTGGTGTGAATTATCCTTTGTCAATTTATTAACATTTCATAGTATACAGTATAAAAATTTAAACTCTTTTTAACTGTAAAAAAATTGGTTCCTATAAATGTCCTTATTTAATATTGCTCATACAGAATAACACCTCCCAAGTTGTTTATTTAATAATAAAGTAGCTTGAAAGAGAGCGAAAATTGCGTTGTAGAGAAAACAAACACGAATATTATACTCCAGAGGAAATAAACCCACAGCAAACATAGACAAACAATTTTTTTAGTGGTACTGTATTATATAGGGGGGTGGCCGCTTGAGCGCCATTTTGATGGAGTTTGTAAATTAGGTTGTTTATCGGAATCATTCGTTCTACAGAACAAACAGAAACAATAACTTCGCGACCTTCAGGCAATCGTACAACAGTGTAATTCTCATTAACATGAAGCAAATCCACTTCTTTCACCACAGGATCGTACTTATCTTGTACATTTTTTTGCTTATACACAGGACCAGATCTAGTCATCCAGATTGGAGTATTTGTACCAAACATAGAGACGGAAAAAAATTACTAAAAGGATCATTTAACAATAAGTCGCCAGGTTGCTCGCGTGGTTAAGAGTAGCGTAACTGTGATCGACATAGTCTTGGTTCAAAACTTTCTGGCGCCATTCTGTTACGGCCATTTCTTCGGCTTGGCAATCTTGGCAAGCAGTTTTAAATTTCAATCATGTCTACATAAAAATAAAAGCTAAAATAAAAAATTTCAACCAAACAGCAATATTTTGGCATCTCAGGAAGCAGATTGGGGTAATTGCTTAACAGTTTTCCTATGTTTATGCCTCCGACGTTTTCCTGCGAGTTAGGAGAGTAAATACAGAGATATAAATAAAAGATTTTATTTGTTGCTGTTTGAAGTAATAATCGCAATAAATGAAGGGCATTTTCCAATGAGCGATTTCTAAGTCATTTATGCGGAGTACCAGTTTATAGTGGTCCAAATTATGCTATTAAAACGTTCGCACTGAGAACTACTATGGGGGTTATACACGGAGGAAAACGTACTCGAGATTCCCCGTTCGTTTAAAAAATGCTTAATCTTTCTCAGTACAAAAACACTTAGCAGTATCATTGTGCACAATAGCATGAAAACAAAGCAAATTAAACAGAGGTTTAAAACACAAAATAACTGTACAAAAACTGGTATCTTTACGCGCAAACAAAGAGAAATTGTGAAAACTCACTAAAAGCTCTAAAAATGCAATGATTTTTGGTTTTTGAAGGCAGAGGACCTTTAAAATCTATAACTAACCTCTCAAAGGGTTATGAATTTTTAATCAAATTAATAATAGTGGTTTGTTAAACCTGGGCTTAACCTCACAACAAATTGCGAAGGCACAAGTCATCTTTTTTACGTTGTCAAGCACATAGAGCAAACTGCTTTGTCACATGTAATGATATATTGTAGTTATTCCGGAATGACGCAAACCTGCGTGAATTCTAATGCGTCAGAAGCAACATTAAACTTTCCTTGACGATATGCGATATTATAAACGATGTTATATTTAACAATAAACCACATATTAGCTCGATTCAATTCTCCACTACATGATGTTATCATTTTTGATTTTGTTGCGCCGAGAATTACCAAACATAAAAACAAAATTTTCACTTGTTTCTATTGCGAATTTGCATGGCGACAAAAAGTGCAATCATCGTCGGACCACTTCAACGATAACTGCAGCTTCCTTTTCAAGGTTTACGGAAGGTTTCTCTTTCTCATTTGAATTGAGGGTTTATTGATCGTTTTGCTTAAAACTGCAGTTATAGCAACATCGGAAGCGTCTGTTTCCAAAGTAAAGGGCGTATTTTCATGTACACTTTGTAGCAGTGGCGTACGCAGAAATTTGTAAAGGGGGGGTTTTGGAGCCGAAAATGTGATTGCTCTCAGTAGTCCTGGTAATGGGAAAAAACTTCCAAAATTAGGCCTACATTCAAAAATAAAGTGTTTTGGTTTTAAGAACATCTTGCAGTAGCATGAATTTCTTTTTACCAAACCGTAAAACTAACTATTGAAAAGGTATGTGCGAGTAATTCAATCATGACAAGAAACTTTTCAAATTAAAAGCAATTCGTGTAAATGATGAGAACAATAGGTGGAAAATCAAACGAACAAAAAAATAACCTTACTTAACAAATATTAAAAATTTTTTTAAAGGCTTATATTCAAACTCCTGTTTTTTTCACTTAATCTGTTAGTTACATCATCAGGGCAAGGCACGCGTGTGGCTCCTGTAAATGTTTAGTAATGCAGATCCATTCATTCGAGTGGTACCACTTGTGTTTCGTAAGCACATTTTTAGTCTGCGTAATGTGGAAAGCTTTACAATTGTTCACTAGTGCATGTTATCACTGGAAGAGTTAACAAAATGGTCATCAATGTAAATATGTTCGGAACAGCATCGGAAGTGCATTCCTTGATGCTGCTCAACGCATCAGTTGGTCTTTCTGCTGCGTTCAACCGAAAAAGTTTCCTGTAACATAATATCAGTTCAGGCACTAATTCTCCCCAGGATTTCGTTAAATCATTTTCGTAAAATCTTCCCAAAACTTGAATACTTTTAATTTGTTGAGGAGTTGGTGCACTAGTTTGATCAGCAGAAATTAAACACTGAAATTCACCAATAATCGATTTGTGGGCTGTAAATCTTGCTTTGAGAGTGACAATAAAGTTATCAAGAAATAGAATAAAAATCCCTAGTCTAAAATATTCTTCATCTGTTACAGCAGCAATATTGCATCGATTGGTCTGTCTTCAAGAGGGCATGGTATTTTCAAAATAAAATCTTCGGCTTTGGCCGTTTCTTGCGCAAAAATATAGAGCTGGTGAAATTCATCTTCGGCTTTTTCCCTAAGACACTTCAATTCATTTGCAATATCATGTGCAATGTTGACGGCCTCAAGAAGGTTTATCGACTTTTTTTGCATAAGTTTGCACAAAACAACACTGTATCCAAAAATCTTTTTTAAAACTTAGAGAGCAATGCAAAATTCACTTTGCCTAATTGTCGATAGCAACTGTAGAGCTCGTGATGAAGTTTCTCTGTCTGGCCATGTTGAAATTTCTGTCAGAGCTTCTACAACAGCAAATTGTAAATTTGAAAAGACACTGACACTCTCGTGTCGATCGACCCATCTGGTAGCACAAATTTGAACAAGTTTTTGAGCTTTTGTTGTTGACGAAATCGTGTTGATAGATTTGCGTAAAATGTTTTGACGTTTTGGAGCATTGAAAAAATTGTAAACTGAAGCTATTGTTCCCATGCAGTTACGAACCGGCGAGAGATCGCATGAATTAGAGACAGCCAAATTAAGACTATGGGCTGCACAGTGAACGTAAAGAGCTGTAGGAATAATTTCCCTGATATAGGCTTGGGCACCATTCAATCTTCCACTCATAGCTGTGGCCCCATCGTATCCTTGACCGCGCATTTTTGAAACATCAATACCAATGTCCGATAAATTGTTCAAAATTGTTGAAGCCAAATTCTTGCCTGATAGATCTGTTATGGGTACAAACTGGAGAAAAGATTCTTTAATAGCAAAGTCATCACTTACGTACCGAGCACAAAGAGTCAATTGTTCCTGACATGATATATCGGTTGTTTCGTCAGCCAATACAGAAAAAAATCTGGACCTGTTAATGGAATCGACCAATCGCTTAAGTATCAAGTCATTGCAAATACTTATAATTTCGTTTTGCATTCTTGGGCTAATATATTGAGAGTTGCGTCCGGCAGAAAGAAAATCATTCTTGAAAACTTTATCATGTTTCATTCTGTATCGAAGTAAAGCACGCAAATTTCCGTCATTATTATTATCTTCTAGATTTTTTTCTGATTCGAAAGTGAGTGGACCACTATCCCGATGTCCTCTTAAAGGAATACCCTGTCGACCACAGAGTATAATTGTTTCTATAATTGGTGTGATTTTTCTTCGGTTTTCTAAAATTGTTTGCTTCTGTTGCTGATTAAGTTGAATTTCGATGCTATCTTGTTTTCCTGATAAGATTGACATAACGGTCTCTGCTGCCACCACACTGTCGCGGTGATATTTTGTGCTCTCGTGGTCTGCAAAGCGTTCAAGCGCATTTTTCCACTTTTGAAACTTTACCGCACACAAAGTTCCTAGAGGTTGGTTTCCAACTCCACTGCCTGCTTTACTTCCAAATAAAACGCAGTATTTGCAAAAGGCTCCATTTTCTAAATATGAGTACGCTAACCACTTGAAGCGAATAAACCAGCGGTGCTGAAACCGTAAATTTCGGTGATTGGTTGCGGTAATTGGAAAATTAAAAGACTGATCCGGGATCCATATGTTTTTTAGCATTCGAAGTCTTTCTGCTTGAGTATAAGTTTTTCCTATACAAAGTGAAATGTCATTTGACGGTTGTAAAACTAAATCTTTTGTTGCTTTGTCTGCGTCTGGAGTCTCACCTGGTTCTTCTATTACATTCTGCGGATTATTTTTGCTACATGCCAAATCATCAACGGGAATACTTTTTTTAACATTTTCGCAGTCTTTATTACGAATTTTTTTAAAGTTAAAGTCTAACAAAGTTTTTCTCCTTTTTTGTTGAGGAAACATGACTAAATGATTAAATAAATTCTTTTAAGATTAAAAAATTATGCAACCTGAAATCTCTTTTAAATTAATTCTTGTTAGAGTAATCGTATATTATCAATACGAATGGCAGGATAAAAAAATTTGTACCAGTGCAAAAAATATTAACTGATAATTTTGAAAGCAATAATGTTAATTGTTAACTATCAAAGAAATAGAGCAATAACAATAACGTCATGCGTCATCCTTTGCAAAACGACATAAGCGTAAAATTTTTGATTATTTTCCATTTATTTTTAAATACCATTTTCAGCATTTAATAACAAAGTTAGAATTTAGGAAATCAAATAATTACAAACTTAATTTTGGAAAAGACGTAATTAAAAAAATTTTATGACAAATTTTTACCATTTTAAATTACTTGATTTTAACAAGTTTAACATTTTCGGCTCATTCTTGTAAAACTGCCTAAAATTTTCGATTAGTTTTACATTTTAAAACAGACAATACTAAAAAAATAAAAATGCTTTAAATATCAAAAGTTTTCTCGAGTTAAGCTCGCTGTTACAATTTAATTAATTCAGCTCAGAACGAACTCAATTTTAATAATGATTACGATCACAAGGCAGATACCAGGTAGGCTACTACCAAAGTATAAAGATAGCTCATATTTTGCTACATATTCATTTCTATTTGAATAAGATACCCGTGACGATCATACTTTCGCGAAACATACTCTTACAGTTGGGATTTTAATAAATTAGATGGCAATTAATTGCATGATAGTTTGATTTAGAAATATTAAACTCTAACTCTAACTGCTTTATCGAACAAACTGTATTGCAACTGCTATAAACGCTATCTAGCTGCACATTAAAATAATTTTAGTAAAAACGAAGAACCATTTTTATAAAATTTTCTTATTTAGTTATGGTGTACAATTATTACTTTATAAAGTTTTATGAGCCTTCGTCTCATAGAAAAAAACTTTTTACAATGGTGACTTGATCAGTTAAACTATTTTATATTATATTTTACAATTCATATTTAAATTTTTTTTGTCACGTTTATCAGAGTTCAATCAATCAATCTTTCAAATCCTCCTTAGGTGCTTAAAACTTGTTTTATTTTTCATATCAATGTACAGCTGAGTAAGTAGGCTTGTATCTCATGGGAAAGCATTGTAATAAAACGATAGACATCAAAAGCAAAGCATAAAATGCTTAACTTTCAATATTTTACAATTTTGAAGGTTTTCTTCACAAGTGGCAGCTGTACATTAGCTAATTTGACGCAATTTAGGCGATAACAAAAATTGATGCGCAAGCAGTAATTTACTTTAAAAAGTGCAGTAAACAATAGAAACTAAAATCATATTATGGAAGTCTACTTATTACCATGTATATATGCCTGAACGTCATTCTTCAAGGGGGGGTTTTGACCCCTGAAACCCCCCCTTGCGTACGCCTATGCTTTGTAGTGTTGCATTAGCTAGTTCACTATGCAACTGATGAAACAGCGCACAGCATTTTTGTTTAATTGAAACGTCTTTGATTCTACTGTACAAGGAGTTTTACTCTATAAGAAAAGAAGGCAATCATTTTGCATCATATATGTGAAAAGACCAATAATAGCCTTGCCTAATTCCTTGTCATTCCTTGTCACCTGTGCTTTGATGTGAGTAACAACTTTAACGACGTCAATCAATACGCTGTTAAATTCCGGTGTGATTTTTCGGCTTGCCAGCATTTCCCTGTGAATGACACTATGCGTAGATTTACTCTCAGGTGCAACCTCCTTAGTCCGAGCAGTTAAATCAGACAGTCGTCCGGTCATGGCAGCAGCTCCGTCTGTGCATATGCCGGCACAAAAGGACCATTTTAGTTGTCCTGATAAACTCGTATAGCCATCTGGTGACTTAAACAGTTCTACTCCTGTCTTGTTGGTTGGCAAAGATAATGCACATAGAAAATCTTCATGCACATCCTCCTAATAAAGATATCGCGCATAGACAAGTAGTAGTGCCTTGTTGTCGATATCTGTAGATTCGTCTACCTGGAGTGCATAACATAATGAATGTATTAATCCTCTCCAACAATTGTGTCTCAATGTGTTCAGCTATTTCCTCAATGCGTCTAGTTACAGTGCTAGCCGACAAAGGCACATGTTCTATCTTTTTAACAGCAGCCTCTCCTAGAAATTTACAGCAAAGATCTTTAGTGGAGGGCAAGATCAATTTTCGCCGATAGTGAATGGCTTTTTTGCCTTAGTAATACGGTTAGCAACTAAATATGATGCTTTCAGTGCATTCACATTTATTGATGTGGTAGCCCTCAGAAATTTTTTCTGTTCTTTATGTTCTCGATTTTTTTTCAAAACACTCCAGGGGCTTGTCTTTAATCCAGAGTACTTGATGTTTAAGTGGTAAAACAGTTTGGAAGGTTTCATTGCCTCATTAGAGAGCCGGTAACAGCAAACTATGCAGAGTAGGGTTGGTATGTGGGAATCACCTGTCGCGATAAATCCATATTTTAAGTAGGACTCATGGTATAGTCTGTTAAAAGTTTTCTGTTTTTTTTATGTTAAAGGCTCTTTTGTCTCTTTACTGAGCCTTTTCCCCTTAGCCAGGAAACGTTCTAACAATGTCTGTTTCGTACTCATTTTTGCTAATTTGTGGGTTAAAATTCAACTATAGTGCCTCTTTTACAAAAATTTAACCTCTTTAAATAACTGCAACCAAGTGGCGTGCAGAGGTCTGGTGATGCCCGGGGCCGATTGCTTGATTGTATGCCCCCCGCCCAAACTGCCAAGTACTCAAGAATGTGACAAAGACAGACATTTAAAATACGTAAAAGCTGGTGTTGAGAAAAAAGTTTCGAAAAATTAAACTAAAATATTTCAAAGAGTATTTTTTGTTTTAATGTGTCAATTAAAGGATAAGGCATACATTTATAAGAAAAATTCATCTGGTGAAGGGTATGCATTAAGGAACAAGACATTGCGTTTATGCATGCAAATAATTATCAAATAGGCCCACCAAAATGATCTATTATATATATATATATATATATATATATATATATACGTATATCAACATAAATATATCTTTTTCAATTTACTAGAGTAGTGACCAACAGTTACTGACGTTATGCGGTAACGTGTTGAAAAGATAGTTGACGTCACTTTGGTTTTGGCTTGTATCACAGTGAAACAATGAAACTTTGGTTTTGGCTTGTTCAATCTCAAACAATGAATTTCCAATCTCCCACAGCTACTTGTGTATATCAGATATGTTGCAGATGACAGGATTAGTGAAGAATTTCTCTTCTGCCAACCTTTGGAAATAGCATCAAAGGCAGCCGATGTTTTTCAATTGTTGATGGACTTTTTTGACAAAACCGAATTGAGTTGGAGTAAGCTTGTTGGGGTTTGCACTGATGATACTCCAGCCATGATTGGTGCAAACTCTGGATTGGTTTCCCTGATAAAGCAGAAAAATCCAACAATTCAAGGAACGCATTGCATGATTCACAAAGCGGCGCTCGTTTCCAAAACCATTCCGAAGAGACTTCACGAGCATTTGTCTGTTGTGATTAAAGTTGTTAATTATGTGAAAAGTTCAGCGCTCAACACTCGACTCTTCAGCAAGCTTTGCAAAGATATGGATGCCAATCATACCGCACTTTTATATCACACTCAAGTTCGTTGGCTCTCAAAAGGGAACATGCTCTCTCGTATTTTCGAACTAAGAGAAGAAGTCAAGTCGTTTTTGGTTGCAAAACAAAAAAATGATTTATTGTTAACATTTGGTGGCGTCGAATTTTCTACGTACTTAGGTTATCTTGCTGACATATTCGAAACATTAAATCAACTAAACAAGAAACTGCAAGGCCCAGGAAGTAATATAATCGTGCACACTGATGCCATCAATGCATTTGTGGCAAAGCTCAAGCTTTGGACCCAACGAGCAAATAATGATAATTTTGCATCATTTCACCGCTTGACTGAGATAACTGGAGATGATTTTGAACAAAATTTAAAGGAGGACATCATCAGTCATCTACAAAACCTGCAAAATGAGTTTGAACGATATTTTCCCGAGATAAATACTTCTAGCATTTTGATGAAAGTAGCTAGAAATCCTTTTGTATGTAAAGTGGAAGATGTTCCTGAAGCAATTCAAGAAGAATTTATAGAATTAACAAACGATTCTTTTGCAAAAGATGAATTTCACACTTGCAACCTAGAGGAGTTTTGGGTTAAAATCGAACGTTGCTATCCACGGCTAGGTATTCATGCTCTGAATATTTTGGCTCCGTTTTCTTCAACTTACCTGTACGAGTGCGGCTTCTCTGCGTTGCTTACTATCAAATCTAAAGCACGAAACCGACTTGACGTTGAATCTGACATTCGTTGCGCATTATCTACAACTTCACCAGACATTGAAAAGCTCGTTGCCAAAAAACAAGGGCAGCCGTCACATTAAATAAGTATAATTGAAGTAATTTGCTAATTTCGTTTTTTAATAAATGAGCATTATTAAGTATATTGAGGGTAAATTTAGTAAGCACTTTTGTTAAAAGGGTAAATATGTAAAAAAAGGTTAAGAACCACTGTTCTAGAGCAACGGTGGGCAAATTGCGGCTCGCCGACCTTTTGTTTGCGGCTCTTCTTAACATTAGAATAAAAGAAGCAAGATAGTGCTCGCTTCTAAATTTTGTTGCAGTGTAAATGGGTGTTAGCATTGTTAGGTGAGATAAGAAATATGAATATAGTTCACACTAAGTAGATTTTAAGAACAGTTTTATCAATTAGCAGATAGTTAGGTCTATATAATTTCAAATAGTCAGTTAACTGGCAGAAGTAACAAGTATATCTAAATATACTGCGAAACAAAGTGAGATGAAATCAGCAAACACAAAAAAAAGAAAATATGAAGATGAAAACAGAGTTTTTAATCTAAAATGAGAGAAAGAATATGCATTTACTGTTCAGGACAATAAACTTTATGTTTAATCTGCCATAAGTTACTTGGTCAAAATAAATGCAGTAATGTGAAACGTCATAACGAAACAAATTACAAAACTTTTCAAACAACTTTCGACCTAAATCAGAAGTAAGAAAAAACAAGTTAGCTGACTTAAAATCCACCCTAACGAATCAACAGAAGTTTATAGAAGTATTCAGCAAGAAATCTGATATGGCAACTAAAGCTTCTTTTGTTATGTCTTGGAATATTGCTTGTTCTAAACACCCATACTCTGACTGTGAACTTGTGAAAAAGAAAATAACTGAAGTTGTTTCAGTTTCGGATCCCCACAACAAAAAACTTTAGCGATTAATAACACAAATACTAAGTTTGCCTCGACTTGCACAAAGGCGCATTTTCGAGATTAATGTTGCAGTTACAATGCAAAGTCACTTGAAAAGTTTCCTAGCATTTAGTTTGACTCTTGATGAGTCAACTGATACACAAAATAATCCATAACTAGTCATATTTGTGCGGTATGTTTTTATCTATTTGTTTATTTTGTCTCTATATTTATCCTCCTGATTCGCAGGAAAGCGACAGAGGCTCTAATACATAGGGTAGGCAATTTCCACGACCTGCTTCCGGAGATGCCAAGATATTGCTGTCCGCTTGTAATTTGATAGAAGTATGACTGTAATTTAGAGCTGCTTTCCAAGACCACTAAGCAGGGGAAAGTGCCGTAAAGTGTCTTTCCCAAGGACACAACAGAATGGGGCGAGTGTGTTTTGAACCGAGACCATGTTGATCATAAGCTCGGCGCTTTAACCACTCGACCACGACCTCGATCACGTTGCTACCACGTTTTATCTGGTTTTACTATCAAAGAAGAGTTGTTGGACTTATGAAAGAAACAACACGTGGAATCGACATTAAAAATGCATTCGACAAAGCTTTAACAAGAGCTTATGTGCCTCTTAATAAACTCGTCCGTGTTGTAATTGATGGCGCACCAACAATGGAGGGTAAACGTGTCGAATCAATTGGACTTACGAAGTGCAATTCTAACTTTTCAGAGTTCCTTCCAATACATTGTATTTTCCCATCGTGAACATCTTGCAGCCAAGTATTTCAAGTATGAAGACATTATAAAAGCTGTTCTCGAAATAGTAAATTTCAAACGCGTACATGGGAAAAATCTTAGACAGTATCAAAACTTTGTGAAAGAGTTGGAGTAAAAAGATTCAACCGTTATGTATCCTTGTACTGCATTGTAAGATGGTTGTCAACAAGTAATGTATGGAGTAGATTTGTGGATTTGCTGCATGATTTGCATAAATTGCAAGGACTTGGGGAGGAGTTACAATCCAGATTTGGCAATTTGCAGGAGCTTAAGCCATGATTTACATACCTTGTTGTTAAAATCATAAGAATAGAACTCGCACTGAAATTGAAAAAGTTAATTAACTGCATAGAAGTCTTTTTTGAAACCTGTTAATTAATTCTATTGTTTGCGTTCACTGCTTTATAGGTAGATCACGTGCAGCGATCTTAATGAAATCTGATTGGCTCACTTACACGTGGCGAGCACACTATAAATTGAGATGTTGGTAAATTTAACTCCTCTTTCAGTCGTTGGTGATCAAGTGGTTCGGTGGTTGAGTTTGTAGAGTGAGTTTGTAGATCGCAAGCGAAACTTGGGTAACTTTCGTTTTGCGATTGCATTGTTGGCTGCATCGTTGGCTGCATCGTTGGGAACACGTTGGCGGCACGTTGGTTGTATAGTTAACTGCATCGTTTAAGCAGTATTGTCGAGAAAATAATTGTGGTCGTTGGCTTGTGGAAGCCTGTTATACCTTCATATTGAAATCTCAACTTTAGTAAATATTATAAAGCTATAAGACGTGTGGGAAAGCCAGCGGTGTGATTGGGGAAGGCTCGGATAGCTTCCCTATAGTTTGAAGAATTTGGAGCTAAAGAAGAGAGGGATTTGCTGTGCGGTCTACAGTAAACTTTTGAAATTAACACTTGTAAATCCATTCGACGGCGATGTAATTAATGATAATTTCCCAGTTTGTTAACCTTTTGTCACAGACATGCTCACTGCAGAAATAGAACTGATCGAATCGCAAGAAGATCTGACTTATAAATGCCACTCTACCATTGAGTTCTGGCAACAGGTTACAGAGTGTAAATATTCAAAACTTTAAAAGACCAGAGTACGACTTCTTTACGTTTTTAGCACACCATATTGCTGTGAATCTTTATTCTCTGCGATAAAATTTGTAAAATCAAAATATCATGCAAGTCTAACAAATGAACATTTAAAAGAATTAATTCACACTGCTTTCATTTCATATTACCCAGATTTTCAAAACCTAGCTAATAATGTGGATACTCACAGTAGATCTAATGCTGGTAAAATCTCGGAAAAATTGTAAACCGTGTCACATTGTATTTGTTTTTATTGATTTCTTTTGATTAAAACTTGCTTTGTCTACTGTATTTGCATTAAACCTTAAACAGAATTTGTGGCTCTCCAGTAGTCTTGGATTTTCACATGTGGCTCTTTCATAGAAAACTTTGCCCACCCCTGTTCTAGAGTTTGAGTCCGGCAAAAATAAATTCTAGTTTAAGTTCGAATTTGCAGTTCAGATTCCAACTTAAATTAAAGAGCGAAATTGGCTCGACTTACAATTGGTTTTGAATTGAATAAAAATGCAAAACAATAAGATAATTTTTTTATTCTGGTGGTAATTGACTATTTTTTTTACTTGGATTCTAAAAAGAAACGAAAGTCTTCATTCAATACACACGCTATCAGTTGGTAAGTTTAACGTCTTCGCCGTTATTCAGGAGGCAAAAGGTTAAATCACTGTTTCTCAAACCTCGTGCTCCGGCACAGTAATTTTCCGCGAGGGATGTATCACGAAACTTTTTAAAAAACATTAAGTCAGTGCTCCGCAACGGCAGTGTAAACATACTCTAGAAGAGAGGAAAATTATGTTTTTTTTAAACAGCAGTCAAAAAAATTAAAAATTTTAATATTATTCCCATTGCGGAAATTTTCGGTGATCAGTTGTCTTCCAGGCTCGTTTTGTACACCAGGCGTGTCAAACTTGCGCCCGCGTGAAGTCTTTTGAAGAATTTTTTATTAGATGCTCAATTCGGAATCAAATTAATAATAATTCAAAACTTTAAATTTAAATAATTAAAATCACAAGGTTTATTATTAGCAAGAACTAATTTTATAGCCGAAATCAACCATTCAATTAAGTGAAGATCTTTGTTTTGGTCTTCACCTTTATTTCAATGTAAAATTTAAAAGAATAACCAGGATTAACCCAAAAAAATTAAACTAAAGACTTTTTTTATTGGCCTTCACTTTCTTTTGTGACCGGTTCGCTGCCAGCGGCAAATATTTGGGCTAAAATTTCGCCGATGCGGCTCCCACACAGCCGCAAGCTTGACATCCCTGTCGTACACGATATGTGAAACTTGGACACTTCGTATGAAAAAAAACCGTTCAAAATCTAGTGAAGAACGATGTGAAAAAGTCTTCACTTTATTTATAGATAGTTACATAGAAATTTGAGGCTTTTATGTTATACGCCAAAATGCCTCATGTAAAGAAAAACCTTGAAAACTTGAAACAAAAAAAGAAAAACCAAAAAAGATTTGCACTCTGGACTTTGGTCCCAGTGCGCCGCGAAATTTGGAAAGGTAGCAAAGTGTGCCGCGAGCCCGAAAATTCAAGAACCACTGGGTTAAACAGTAAAAACCAGGGCCGTAACTACCACCGATGCAGTAAGTGCACTGCATCGGGGCCCCAGAACAAGAGGGTCCCACAGTGCTACGTTTTATTGTAAAATTTTTATGTTAAAAATTAAAGTAAACTTCTTATTATTCGTTTAGAATCTACACTATTTAGCGTGCCGTCAGGGCATGCAAGTCATGCGTTGCATGACCAACGGACTTTTGCTCGATGACCTTTATTTTTTAACTTAATGAAAAACAGCACTATTTTGGGACGAAATTAGAGAAATGTGAGGCTGATCTGAGGCGAGGACCTTTCTTTTTTTTTAGAGAACACTATGATTTTGGGACAAAAAGTAAGAAATCTGAGTCTGATTTCAAGTGAAGACTTTTTTTTAGAAAACACCACAATTTTGGGATAAAAATTGGTCTATGTCTTAGAATCCAACACAATTTTTTGTCCTACCCATAAAATATTGCATGTCCTACCTATTAACTACCAATAAAATACCCAATTGCATGACCAGCTTTGGCATACCAACTCCATGACCAATCTCATAGGTCACCGCACGCCACTGATCTACACATATGATCTACACATAGATCTACAGATATAAAAAAGCAAACACAATGATATCTGCGCTAAGAAAAGTAGACCTCTTGAATATTATACCAAAGTAAATGGGGCTCCATAATGGATGTTTGCCCTGGTAAAAAGATTCACGGGACCACAAAAACTTTCTTCATTAGTTATGAAATGTATAAATCAAGATGTTAATTTGTTCAAAAATTGACGAAAAATTAATAAACTTTTGATTTGGATTGTGAAAAAATTTTTATATTTGCTTAACTTCATGATAAGTTGTGAAACAGCATTAGTTTGAATGTTAGGCTGAATAAAAAAGTTGCTTTTTTGAACAAACGAAAATTTGGGTTGAAAAAAAGCAGCAAATGTTTTCAAGCTATAAAGCAAAACCATCGGGTGAAAGCGGTCACAGATTTTTTAAAAATATTTTTTGTACTTCCGAAAAGCAGTTATGTGAGAATTTTTTGCCCTGAACACGGATAAATTATGGCTAGAAAGAATATCGCTTAAGACCGTAAAAATTTATTCTTTGTTTTACAAGAACAGCTTTATTTAAAGATTTCTCTTTTCTAGCCATAGGCCTATACGGAAGTAATTAAAACAAATATTGCTTGCAATCCAACAGTTGTAAGTATGTCTTTCACAAACCGGTTAAAAATTAAATATTTCTTTGCTATAGAAAAGCACGCATCTAGTTTACTGACGCAACAGTCTAATTTTGTGCATTCCGTGATTCATGTTGATAAGTGACACACTTTTTAGCTTGCTTTTAAAGAGTAAATATGAGTAAGGTGCAACTGTTTGTTTTTTGTTTATGCTTATCAGCAGTCATGTAACGAGGCACAGATATCTATAACTAGTAGTAAAATCAATGCCTTCGAACTCTAAAGATGTAAACTGGAAACACGTTATTTCGTTGCTGCAGATAGGATTATTAAGGTATAAGGTTAAAAACGGCATAAAATGCATATCGACAGTCCATAATTTTTTTCTGTTGTTGTATATAGCAGATTATGATAATTGTTTTTACACTTTTAAGTTAATAACTTTAGGGTAAGATCGAAAGGTAAAAAAATATCTTTTTTACATTGTTCGTAGACATATTACTTTACTGCTGCTGCAGCAAAATACTACTGCAAATGCAAAACAAGTGGCTTTATTTTATAATGAACCGTGTCAGAAATCCCCAAAGGCCCGTTTCCACTACGAGCGTGGAATGAAGAATTCTTTGTTTGTTTTAATTGATTTTTTTTACTTCATTAGGCGCTTAAGCGCTAAGCGAAGCAAAAAACATTAAAGAAAGAACAAATAATATTTCATTCTCTGCTGGTAGTAGAAACGGGCCCTTATACTTGCAGTACGCTTGATTGTTAATAGCTAGTAATAAGAAAATAACGATATCTCTCTATTAGTTTATTGTTCAAACAATTCTCGCAGAGATGAATGCAGTGACGTAAGAAAAAAGGTTCTTTTATTCAGTGTGCTAAGCGGCATAACGCGTTAAACATTAAAATCTAACTTATTTGTGTGGTGTCCAATCGTGGTTTTTGGATTATACCTGACGGAGTGTATGGCAACTCACTTGAGAAACTTGTGCTAGCGACTTGCAGATTTGTTTGCTAATGCATGAATCAGTTTATTCTCAAATTATACTGTATTTACAAAGTCAGAGTCTTTGGTAGATGATTGACGGTAATACGCTTTTTCGTTTAGCTATGGCAAAATTTTGCTTTTGTTTGCTTTGTATAAAAAAATACGTTGTCTAATTAAGAAAATTTATCGTTATTCAGGTGATCTAGGTTGTCCAATAAAACAGTAAAAAATTGATTTTTTTGTGCTGTTTTTGAAAATATGGGGTTATGCAAAAGCAGACGCTTTTTTGGTAAAAAGACAAGTCTGATATTCATGTTGACCATGACCGGCACATTCTTCGTAGCCGAAATAACAGTTGGGTGAGTTTGCTTGAAATATTTTAGTGCTTATTTGATTGATAGTTTTATCTTCGGTTCAACCAAAACCAAACTCGTTCTCAATCAAAAAGTGTTAATGAATAAAAAGTTTTTTGTGCGTGATATCTGCAGCGTTTTATTAACGAATGGTTTTTTATTATACTTTTTTTTAAAAACAATTAAGATTACGGTAAATTGATTTCGTATTTAATGTGGTTATGCGAGTTTTGCAATGAAATGCGTAAATTATAGCTTAACCATTTTGTGGCTAAGAAAACGTCCGAAAGGTTCAATCGAGTTTTATTTCACTTGGTTTAAACAAATTGATGCTATTAGAATAACTTTCCTACTTAACTTTCGGTGTTAGAGCGATTATCTTTACATTAGAAGTCCCTGATATAAAAACGTATTGTCTTTTTATTGGTCACAGATGAAGTATACAGGATAAACGACCATAAGTTTTTTAATTGCATACACTTTTTGAATTTCGCTTTCAGTTTCAGCAATTAACAGTATGGCAAGTTTCAAGTATTAGGGTGACCAAGTCAATATTTAAACAAAATGTTTAACCACTTATCATCGAGATTCTTCTTTTTTTATTTATGTTTAAAGCACTTATGCATATGCTTCAGTTTAATACTTTTCAGTCTTTTTAGGTAATCTAATATTTTTAAATCTTTTCGAGTCTTTTTAGGTAATATTAAGGGAACAAAGAGTAAAAAAATACAAAACATCACTATGGTTTCGTCTTAATTGTAAGTTTTTTTGACTGCGCAAAA
Source organism: Diplosoma virens (assembly GCA_963680785.1). Lineage (NCBI taxonomy): Eukaryota > Metazoa > Chordata > Ascidiacea > Aplousobranchia > Didemnidae > Diplosoma > Diplosoma virens. Next base: position 46,118,536 of record OY796882.1, on the reverse strand, counting down.
TATTCGACCAATGTAATGATTGCTGCGAAGCAAACAGTTGATTTCACGTCAAATGTTTGATTCGTCGGTAAAAAATCTATATTTGGAGCACGGGTCAGAAAAAACAAGTAACGTCAAAATTTAGCTTTAAACATAGATTACAGGGTTCCATAAAATAAATCAGGCTCAGAATTACTGCACTATCTTATGCGTTTATAGTGGTTTTGCTAATCTACTAAATTAAACATTACGTTAAATCCCAATTTTGATAAACTTTTAAACCAGCATTTTTAGCGCTGCTGGCACCCTCGGAAGTGTTTAACACCACTTGAACGGCAACAGTGTTTGTTGGGGAACAATTTTGATAAAATGTTTTGATAAAAATTTAAAAATAGGCATCTTTATTTTCTTCGGATGTTTCTATTGACAGGTCTGTATTGAAAAGTCCAAAAAAACTACAACAGTTTAAAAAAAGCTTTTTGTATCAATCAAAATTAAATCAAAACTGGCATGTCTAAAATGCATGAATATCGCATTTGACGATTTTGAACATCGGTGAAATTGATCATTTTGTTCGAAAGGCAATATCTCGCAAGAGGAATTTCATAACCAATCAACGCTTTTAAAGGGTTTCAATTACGTTCATGTCAAATGAACTAGCTAAGGTGTTCATCATCGTCAAACGATAATGAAAGTTAATGAGGCATGTAAAAAAAGTTTTTCCGATTCAAAGAATTCAGTCATTAACTTGAACCCTTTCAACTTAAGTGTTTGTATTATTTGCAGATACATCACGAATTCGACCGCCCTGGTGGCAGATAGCTTTCACATGTTGTCCGATGTACTCAGTCTCATCATCGGCTTTCTGGCCGTTTTCTATTCGGGGAAAAACAGCCGCCACAACACATACGGATGGGCGCGGGCCGAAGTCCTGGGGGCATTGGCGAACGCGGTTTTCCTGTTTGCTCTCTGCTTCAGTATCGTCGTGTCGGCAGTGCAGAGGTAAGTTACTGTTTTATACCAATTTATTTAGGTGGAGTGTGCATTTGAAGAACAGTTTTGCGGGAATGAATTACTAAATAACGCAATGAAACTTATATCTACGGTTTATTTTGTACTTTTCATTGTTATTTTAAAACTTATTTTTAGATTAAAATAGTTTCGCGGAAAATTTAGAATGTAATTGTCGAAAATAGGCTATAATAGACCTACTTACAAGTAATCAAAATTATCACTTGTCTTTTTTTATAAAATTTATTTTTCTCTTTATTAAAAATTTTATCTTCAAGCGACACCAAAAAAGCTTAATCATTTTCCTTTTTTTGACTTAATCGTTAGAAGTGTGAGAAAATCAAATTGATTGTTTTATTAAAATTAGCAACAGAAAATAAACTCAAAGACAACAAAGACAACAACTATAATTTTTGAGTTAATTAATTTTTAAACAACAAGTATCAAGCAAAGATCGAAAAAAGGTCATTTTCAAAGTTATCTTGATAGCTTAAAATTTGGAATTTTAAAGCATCTTTCTTTTGAGAGCTGAAAATATACGCAATAAGACTTACATTACTTATACAGGGTGATCGCGATCTTCCCACCGTTTTACAATCATAAATGAAAACGAATATTCCTGGTTGAAATTTATGTAATAAAATAAATATTGATGCACAGTGAATAAAAATATGATAAAACTAAAGATTTTGTTCAAAATGGCTGCCATTTAGTTCCACACACAACTTGCATCGACGTAAGAATGAACTGTACGAGTTCTGAATCATTCTTTTTGGAATATTGTTCAGTAAGTATTCAAGTCTCTGTTTTAAACTTGATGGCGTGGATGGGCTTGGAGACTTGTAGAGCTCATTTCGAACGTATCCCCACAGCCAGAAGTTGCAAGCAGACAGGTCTGTACTTCAAGGAGGCCACGAGATTGATCCAGCTCGACCAATCCATCGGTTGGTCAAGCAACTATCCAGTACTCAAGCAACAACCCACTCGCGCCATTCTGTTGTGTCCTTGGGAAAGACACTTTACGGCACATTCTCCTGCTTGGTGGTCCTGGCAAGCAGTTCTAAATTACAGTAATATCTCTATTAAATTACAAGCGGACAGCAATATCTTGGTATCTCCGGAAGCAGGTCGGGGTAATTGCCTACCCTATGTATCAGCGCCTCCGTCGCTTTCCTGTGAGTCAGGAGGATAAATATAGAGATAAAATAAATAAAATAAATACTTGGCGAACAGCTAACTTTATCAAAAATTTAAATTTTTGAAACATGTCATACATAGATATCTAAGAGACAATGAACCGTGAAATGAATTTATATTTCTGGTTTAAAGCATTTGTATCAACAACAAAGCAATGGTGATGTCATACAATTAGAAAAATACTGATGAATGCTAAGAGTTTTCGCATTATCTGTGTATACAAAAAACGGCGGGAAGATCGCGATCACCCTGTATAAGAATGACTGAAACCGCCTGTTTAAGAGTTTAAATAAGTTTAATGGCTTGATTTGATAATTTGCAAACATTTAATTTTTATCATTTGTGAAATCATATAACGTCTATTTGATTAAGCTGTTTGAATGATTCATTGAGAATGGTTAGTTTTTTTATTTTAACTGCGCCACGCTTATTCATCAACGATATAATTTGTTGCTGAAAGATACAAAACTTCTTTTTTTGACAGTATTTTTTTAGGTCGAAATTCGACTCATATACAAAGTGTTGGTAATTTTATAATGTTTTTGAAAAAAATTTAATGATGCATCGATCATATCGGCTTTACTGAAACGTACTTAAACGCTGTGGTCAACTTCTATGTCTGCAGTTAGTGTGTATCTGGATCACTACCAAAAACTACAGCAGTTCTTACAAATAACTTTTTGCGGCACCACAAAGCGATTTCTAAATATAAGTGAAAACTAAATTTAACTAATAAAATTGAACAAGAGCCTTGAAATTTTAAAGAAAATTCGACTCAGGCACGGATGTACGCAAGGAGGGGGGTGCTGGGAGTTAGAAATGTCACTTAAGCACTGGCAAACAGTCAGACAATTGTTCTTATGAGAAAAGTTTTTAAAAGTCGGATAATGACTAAATAATTTTAATTGAAGACGAAAAGTGTTTTTCTAAAGTCTTTAACTTGAGGGCAATCCCCCCCGTTGACGAATTTCTGTCTTTGCCTTGAAGGCACCCCCTTTCTTGTTGAGTTTTTTTGTAAATTTCGGCTTTGGGGTAACCTTCGCAATACAAAATAGCACACAAGGATCCTGCGGGATCCCTCGTTTTAAAGCTGTTTCCTAGTCGGATAAAATTTTTGATTTGACATTGTTTGTTGTATGCGCCATTTTTTGCAGTTTGCGAAATCGATCGGAATGAAAAACTAAAGCGCTGGAATCGCAATTGTTTTTATGCTGAAGAATCTCAAAAATTAATTTTATTTTATAATAAAAAAAAAGGTTGCCAATTGTCGGTGCAGCCGATGATATTTCTTGTCTGGCCTGGTCTCCCTTTTATAGTATGCTTTGTGTAGTTCATACACTCAAAAGCATGTGCTGCAAGAAAAAATAAGTAGACTTGCGAAAATACTTAGCTTTTGCCTAGAACTATAATTAATGTTTTGCTACAGGTTTCAACAACCAAAATTTGTGCTTACGTCATTTAAGCACTGATAAAACATTTTTTAGATTAAATAAGTCGTTTTCTACGTTATATTGCGTGATGTAAAAATAACTACTTCGTGAAAGTGAAAACGGTTAATTTGCGGCAGTAGAAGATATAAAGAATAATATTCAAACACAGTACGCAGGGAGTTGAACAAGTGATGTCAGCGATATTTCATGATCGCATTTGCTGATTGCACGCTGTACTGTTTTACTACTATTGTTTCGAAAATTCAACATGTTACGATTGTTAAGTATTTGAAATAACCGCACTCATTCAGTCGCTGCCGAGAGTGTTTTTATGAAAAGCGAAACGATTTAATGCAGTGTTTTTGTTTGGAATAAAAAAAAACATTAATTTAATGGCTCCAAACGATCCGGTCCGCCAAACTGTGCTGCAAATAAACTATAAGTTTATCAAATACAGAAGTATGATCCAGGGCCACCAAACTAAGTTTTCGGCACGATAGTTCAGTGTGTTACCACTCTGATTTGCGAGCAGAAGCACGCGAGTTCGATCCTCGCTCTGTTGTGCCTTTCAAAAAGCCACTTGACGACTTGTTTAATTGGGTCACGCTGCTTACCTACAATGGTAATCCCAGTTAAAAGAAAAGGCAGCAACCAGGCAATACGATAAGGAAGAACAAACTAACTTGAATTTGTGAAGTGCTCCAGTAAAATATCTGAATCTCCGTTATCTATATTTCTGTAAACTGTGTCTTTTGAAATAAAGTTTGGTGATCACTGGCTACACACTTGCTACACTGGCTTAGTTCAAACAAACAAAAACAACTTTTATATTTACAGATTAGTGCAATTAGAAAAAGTTGAAAACCCTCTTCTCATCATTTACGTCGGTTTTGCTGGCTTGTTTATCAATCTGATTGGTCTCGTCCTTTTTCACGGTCACTCTCATGGGCATCATCACGATCACCACCATCACGAACAACATCCTGATCCTGGTCATACAGAAATTTTGGTGGAACACAAAGGTTTTTCCAGTTGAACTAAGATAACTACCAATTAAGTTCTTCTTAATTTAGATAATCGCAAATTGACATGGTTACATTTTTCCACTTTTGTTTTTAAAAAAAGATTTTCAGCTTAACCTATACCATCTATTTATTTGTTTTTCGGGCAACATTATATAGATTTTATTGTATACTTTTTGTGTAGTAGGCTTTATTGCGATAAAACTAATTTTATTACATTCTTTTAATTCTTAATATTCTTTTATTGTTTTACACTTTCATTGGTATTTTTATTAATCTGCGTATTTTTATTGTGTTTTCTTTTCTATGTTGATGAGCTTGATAAAGCGATGGTTTCTTTAAATAAGTTTGTAAGAGTATTGCACCGCTGTTCAATAAAAGAATGCAAGTGCTCATTGCTCTGGTCTTAACTCTCGTGTGCAGGTGCCAATCTTTTAAATGCAAAGTGAGGCCTCAATAAAATCTGATTAATAAACTTTTAATCCTTATATGCCTAATTGATAATCCCTAAAAATTTAATCTTATGTCTCCCACTTAGGCGTATACAGCGTACGCCAATAATGACGTAGCATTTTCCGGGTACAAAAGGCTGAGCCTCATTCAAATATAGCCAAGCTCGTACATTTTCTAAGTTATCATTTACTGTACTTGCCTTACATATTTCGTTTCACAATGTACTGAAAATGGCAATATTTTATTTGCATTCTTAAAAAGATAAATTTACACAAGATCCATGATTGACAATAAAGATCCTCCGTTCGTCTAGTTGAAACCTGACTTTCTTCGGCGAAAAGACCGGAGTTTGATTTTACTAAATAGACATCAATATAGCGTTGGATTACCTGTATTGCCTTGTCGAGATTGGTACCATGAACTTGCGATACGCTCTGGCGTTTCAAACGAGTATAAGAAGGTCTACCTAGAATCAGTTTGACTCGACAATTTGCTAAGTCGAGGTTTTCAACCTATGGGCCATGGCCCAGTAGTAGACCACAGTGGTTGTTTTAGTGGGCCACGGAGCATAAACCAAAATGAAAGCAATATGTATAATACATGTATAATTAAGCTTGTCATCCGTCCCGTTTTTTAGGCATTTTTCCGGCGTCCTGTGCGGTCCGGGACAAAAATAGGGAGAATTGAGAGCGATACTAAGTGAAGACCTTTTTTTTTTTTTTTTAGAGAATACTATGATTTTGGGATAAAAATAGGAAAAAATTGAGAGTGATACTAAGTGAGGACCTTTTTTTTTTTTTTTTTTAAAGAACACTATGATTTTGGGACGGGAATTTGATTTCGTTGACCGAAGTGGGTAGTTAAGTCACCTTGGGTTGAAGAATGGGCCACGGTACGAAAAAGGTTGAAAACCACTGGCTTAAGTTAATTGTTGTAACAAATTGAAACAGAATTAACAATATAAATAAGAGAGCTAAAATAATTGCAAAAAGTCCAAACAAAACGTTTTTATTTGAATAAAAAACTGAAGATTTCTGTAAGTTAATAGCAAAATGCTTCAATGTCTTTTCTTGCAAAGATTCTTATTCAAATAATTTATTGTTTGATCCGAAGACAGGATTTATTTAGTAATGTTGATTGAACAAACGGAGCACATTATGCTTGCTTACTTAAAATTAAAGTTTAAAAAGATTTGCGATAATTTTCAACTAAAAAGAAAAAAATAGCTTTTAATTAAAAGAATAAACAGAGGTTTGCAGTAAGTAAGGCGTGGCACTTTCGTTTTTGGGGGGGAAGCGGGCTGAGCACAGTTGTAACTTAAAAAGTCAGTTTAAAACTAAAATGAAGACTAAGCATTGCCTGTACTTTAGTTCAAAAGTTGTTACAAGCTTAAAAAGGGCTTTGTTGCTGGCTAGAGATCTATAAAATTTTGAGAGAGCTGTAGCCTCCAAACTCCTTCTGTTTGTCTACGACAGTGAATTGCTAGAAGAAAATGCCGATTAATTTTTTTAGATTTAGATCTGGAAAAAAGTGAAGAATCTTCTACATCAGGTGGTGAGCTAAATATGAAAGGAGTCTTTTTACACGTGCTTGGAGACACCCTTGGATCCGTTGTTGTCCTAATCAGCGCTCTCATCATACATTTTGCTGAAGTGAGTGAAACAAATTTATTTATTTATTTTTTGTTGTATTGTCGGTTTTAAAATCATGATAATATAAATTTTTTCGTGAGTTTAAAATACTGATAAAAAAGTTTCACGTTTTACAAATTTGACCTAATTTCAAACTCGTTCGATCTCTTTATAAATGTTTAATAACATGCCTGCGACTTGATTGCAAATGCGTTCTTTTTGATTCTCGGTAAATGCTAAGTACATGCTATTTTTTTAGCAGTTAGAAAACTTGATCATGACAGAGGGAAAAACACAAAACTTAAACTTACGTAAAATTTGAGAAAAACAACGATACATGAAAAAGATAAATTAGAATTAAATTATCAGGAAAAGCGTAGTGCAAAAAAAAATAGGGTTGAAGTTTTTGTCTGCTTTTATGAATCTAAATCTTTTACGCTTTTTGACATGTCTTGAAATCCCAAACAAAATTGGTTTTAAAATTTAACTAAAAAGTAAACTCTTTTGGTCTTTATAATAATTGCTTGTTTGAACGTTTATGAATCGGTCATTTCGTCGGCTTTGACTGTCGGTAAAATTGGCCGAAAAAACAAAAGATTATAGTCATTTTGAAGGATTTTTTGCGTTAAATGTTTTTTTGTTTTAGTGGCCCATAACTTGATCACTATGCGGTGGAAAAAATTAAGATTTATTCAGCTTTATAAAAACTAAACTTTTGTGACAGTTGTAACTTAATTACGTTTTATCATGTTCAATTCTCCATTGCTTCAGAAATAGTCGAAGCTGTATTTAAAAGAAATGCTTAAACAACAGAAAACTTTTGAAAAATAATACTAAGTTGTGCAGTAAGTAGGTCAAGTGCAAAACGATAGAAAAAATTCATGGACGTACAATTGGACGCAGACTTTTTAAAAATCTATTTACGTTCGCGTCAATCGTCGTCGTCGTTTGAAGGGTATCCGCTCCAGGTCAGACACAAACAGGACCGGGGCCGAGGGTTTATCCTTTTATTACCCCAGACTGCTGCACTGCCTGAATCAGATGCTGGCAGTGATGTTATTAAGCCAGCATCGAGTTTCGTCATCCAAAACCGTCAGACCTCGTGCTCCATGTGGTGCCCGATGTATAGGGCACGCTGTTAGTACATGGTCTGCAGTTTGCTCAGAGGCGCCACACTTGCAATTCGGTGAAGGGAATTTGTGAGCAATTTTCGTCAATTAGAGGTCATTAAAGGTTTGAATTACAGTTAAGGTTTTTCTTTTGTTTTTAATCCTTTGACGATCAAAAGGGTTAAATGTCTTTTCAAGTAGGGCATATAAAAGATAGAAACAAGTTAAAAATTTGAGGTTTTTTAAATATTTGTTAACTTCTGTTCGTACCCCATCAGAAAACTCATAAAAAATTAGTAGAAAACAAACATTTGTAACAATTTTCTCCCAGTCTTAAAAAGATTAAACGAAGACTAATCTAAAAATAAATAATAAATTTTGTACCAACACACATCTATACAAATTTTATAAATACAGAAAGCAAAAATGACACGTTTTATTCATGTTTTGTTCAACTTGCAGAACTTTTTTGTTCTTTTATTCAAATATAAATCAACACTGCAGTCCTATTCTCTTTTTAAACAAAGCAAATGTGGAATTTGGTGTCCCCAGTTTTGTTGCAATATTTCTAATGCTTTTGCTAGCTTAATGGCAAACTGTGCTTTTTTATCCGTCAAAGCTGTATCCTCACAAACAACGTAAGCATCCAACGCCAAAATGTCCATGCAGTGGAATAAAAAACTTTGCCAACCAAAGACCACCTTTTAGATTAAGTTTTGAAGAAAATTAGCGAAATAACTGCGTACCACTCCAACGTACCAGTTACAATTTTTTTAGGTATCCAGCCATTTGCTTTGCCGACTAGGAGCGACACTCTTTTTGGCTAATTGTGGCATTTTAAGGCCTAATCATATATTGTATGGTTTTTTAGTAAGTCCAGATACTCGCCAAAAGAGACTAAGATCTAGACCAGTGGTTCTCAACGGGGTGCCATATGTGTTTCGCTAGGGTGCCGCAAGCTATTGCACACTATTCCAGTGTTTCTCAATTTGTGTATCTGAGAGGTTTCCAGGTGTGCCGCGACAGATTTTGAAAAAAAATTATTTAGGGATGTCAAATTTTGCGGATTTTGCACGTGAAATAAGTGAGATTCGGAGCAAAGATCTTTTTTATTTAGAAAAAACTGATTTTGGGAAGGAAATTAACAAGAAAGAGCGTAAATTCAGGTGAAGACCTTTTTTTCTTTAGAGAACAGTTGTTCTCTAAAGTGGCGAATTTGTGGCGAAAGCGTTTTTCCTTAAACCTGAATTTTGAGATGAAAAGTAGGAAATCGGCTCATAAAAATAGGTAAAGACCTTTTTTTTAGAGATCACATAATTTTTTGGGCGGAAATCAATAATTACGGCGAACTTCAGAAGATACCAATTATGTGGCGCAGCCAGTACAACGGTATTTTTAAAAAACAACTAAATTTAGGGATGAAAACTAAAATCTGAGCCCAATTCTGCGTGAAGACTTTTTTTTTTTAGAGATCACCTGATTTTGGGAACAAAAATAAATAAAAATGGTCTAAAGGTGCCGCAATTTTTGATGAGTTTCAAAAGTGTGCCGCAAACGGAAAAGGTTGAGAAATACTGATCTAGACGCTCGTTTGTTCCCGCTACGCGAAAACTATTAAGCGATCTCGCCGAACTTGGCATCCACAGTGTTCAGTGGACGAATCATAATCGGAGTACGGAATACTATGAAAGTACATCCAGGCTCCGTGCTTTCACACTCGTGACCAGTACCAGGCTTATTGGAATGGGTTCAAGTGCGTGCGGACGGGTGTTCCGCAATTCCATTCGTTATTACACAAAGGAGTCTCGTTCCTTCACTGAATTGCAAAAGCGGCATCACCAAACAAATCGCTGATCACGTCCTAACAAATGCCCTATACATCGAACACCTCATGGAGCACGAGGTCTATTGGTTCTTTAAGACGAAATCCGAATGAGGATGAACGCCATCCCTGTCAGCATCTGATCCGAACAGTACCCCAGCCTGGGGTAGTAAAATAATAAACTATCAGTTTTCAGTCACGTTTATCCCTGACCTTAAGTGAATGCTTTTCTAAATAACAACATTGCTCGTTTTTGAAAGTTGACGCCACTCATCACCTCTTTACGAACCCTCCACCATACCACTTTCCCTCTCGCCTCTTATTTTCTCTCAACGTCTATCCCTCTACACCAGTTGTAGATGCGGTATCCAATCTGTTTTTCAACATCAAATTCCAACTGTATCCTCTGTGGAGCTTATTCTCCTTCGCTTCGCATGCTGTGCCTCTATCGTTTACGTTGCTACCGGCACAGCACTCTTTTTGCTAAATACCCTACAGTATCGGTCGAGCCAAGACTTCTTTGTGCAGGAACTGTGGTTTCAAATCACAGTACATTTTCCATAACATGCTGGACTGCCCTTCTCTTGATTTTTTACGCCTGGCCATCTTTGGCCACTCTCTTACTATTCTGGGCCTCTGGTCTTGTTAAGTTGCCAGATCATTGGAACTCCGGGAAGTTTCTTTGCACCCTTTTTTTAGAAATGGGTCGAGTAAGCCCACCACAAAAAATTTAGCTATTTCATGGAAGTTAAATTAGTTAGTCAGACTTTGATTGCTTTAATTTTTTTAATTGTTTTACTTTGATTTACTTTGATTGCCAATTAAAAAAATTAAAGCAATCAAAGTCTGACTAACGTTAATTTAATTCATTTTCATTCATTATCATCATCATCATCACTTCTGTTATTTTTTTCTCTAAATTTGTAGGGCATGCAGCAGTGAAATTGTAGCACATATAATAAACAAGAAGGGACTTACTCAAACATGCAAGTTGCGATAATAGGAATTACAAAATAATCTTTTTTACAATTACATTAGCTTTTTGTACCTTAAGGCCGTGGTGTTAATTTTTTTCTTCTTTCGGCCTTTCACTTCAATCAGGGGTAGCCACAGCGTATCATCATTCTCTAAGCCGTTCTATTTTTTTAACGTCCGTCTCCTTTGCACCAACTTCCCCCATATCTTCTTTCACAACATCTAAAAAGCTTCTCTTTAGTCTCCCTCATTTCCTCTTTCCCGGTAACTCCATTTCTATCATCTTTCTTCCTACATATTCTTGGTCTCTCCTCATGACATGTCCATACCATCTCAGCCTGCCCTCCCTCATCTTCATTCCTAACCGTTCTACCTTAACTGTACCCCTGATGTATTCGTTTCTAATCTTGTCTTTTCTTGTCACTCCCATAGCAAACCTCAACATTTTCATCTCTGCAACTTCCATCTCTTCTACTTGTTTCTTTGTGACCGCCACCGTCTCAAGTCCATACACCATTGCTGGTCTCACCACTGAACTGTACATTTTTCCTTTTACTTTAGCTGGTAACCTCCTGTCGCAGATTACTCCCGATACTTTTCTCCATCCATTCCATCCTACCTGCACTGTCCTCTTTATCTCCCCCTCAAAACCAATACTTTCTTGCACCGTTGATCCCAAATACTTAAATTCCTTTACTCTTGGCACTTTTATATCCTCCATCTTCACTGTTTTGTCGTCATTTCTTCCATTTATGGACAGATATTTGGTCTTTGACCTACTTACTTTCATTCCTTTTCTTTCCAATGCAAATCTCCAGCATTCTAGTCTCTGCTCCACATTTTCCCTGGTCTCTTCGCAAATCACACTATCATCAGCAAACGGCATCGTCCACACATCACAATAATCAAAATATCATCAGCAAACAAACAGTACGGTGGTTCTCTCCTTACTTTATCCTTTAGCCTGTCCATTATCACTGCAAACAGGAACGGACTTAACGCTGATTCCTGGTGCAGTCCAACCTTAAGTTGAAACTTTCTGTAGTTCCTATTGCACATCTTACCACTGTTTCGCTTTCCTCGTACATATCCTGTACAAGTTACACATACTTTTCCACTATTCCTGATTTTCTCATGCAGTAACACAGCTCTTCCCTTGGAACCCTGTCGTAAGCTTTCTCTAGGTCCACGAATACACAATGTAACTCTCTTTGACCTTCCCTGTACTTTTCCATTAACATTCTTAGAGCAAACATGGCATCGGTGGTTCCCTTTTCTGGCATAAATCCATATTGCTGTTTGCTGATCTCCACTCTATCCCTTAACCTGGTTTCAATAATTCTTTCCCATACTTTCATTTTGTGGCTCATTAGCTTTATTCCTCTGTAGTTTCCACAGCACTGTGCGTCCCCTTTATTTTTATAGATTAAGATAAGCACACTCCTTCTCCATTCTTCTGGCATCCGTTCACCCACTTATAGTCTGTTGATCGGTCTAGTCAAAAACTCTATCCCCATCTTTCCCATGCACTTCCAAACTTCCACTGGTAACTCATCTGGCCAACTGCTTTACCTTTTTCATCCTTCTCAGCGCCTTCTTCACTTCTCTACTGACACAATTTATCTCTTCGTTAACCACTTCTGCTTCCTCTGTCCTAGAGTCTCTGTTATTTTCCTCGTTCATCAGTTTCTCAAAGTACTCCTTCCATCTCTTCAACACTGCCTCCGAATTTACCATTACATTACCGTTTTCATTCTTTATAACCCTCACGTGCTGTACATCTTTCCCTGCTCTGTCTCTCTGCCTAGCCAATCTGTACAACTCTTTTCACTTTCTTTTGTTTCCAATCTAGCATACAAATCGTCATACGCACGTCCCTTTGCCATTGCAACTGTCTTCTTTGCCTTACTCTTCTTTTCTTTGTAGGTCTTTTTGGTATTTTCATTTCTTATTTTGTCCCATGCTTTCTTTGCCTCTTTCTTTTCTTTTATGCTCTTTTGAACTTCCTCATTCCACCACCATGTCTCCCTGTCTGCTTTTCGTTTCCCAAAGGTCACTCCCAGTACAGTTTCAGCTGTTTTTCTTAGCATTTCTGCTGTTTTGTCCCACTCATCAGGTAATCCATTCTTGCCTCCCAGAATCCTGGTCACCTCTTGTCTAAACGCTTCTTGATAGCTTGTTTCTTTCAGTTTCCACCATCGTATCTTTGGCTTTATTTTCTCTGCCTTTTTCTTTTTCACCATAAGAACCATTTTTCATACCACCATATGGTGCTGCTTTGCAACACACTCATTCAATATTACCTTACAATCGCACATTTCCTTCAAGTTTCTCCTTCTGAACATCACATAATCTACTTTGGTACTTTTTCCTCCACTCTTATACATCACTCTGTGTTCATCTTTCTTCTTGAAATAAGTGTTGACAATCGCCAAATCCATTCTTTTCGCAAAATCCACAACCATTGATCTTTTCTTATTTCTTGTTCCAGCACCGTATCTCCCCATTATTTCCTCATCCCCTATGTTTCCTTCGCCCCACATGTCCATTAAGGTCTGCATCAAGGACTATCCTCTCTTCTTTTGATACACTTTCTATCAACCCATTCAGGTCTTCCCAAAAATCATTTTTCTCCTCCATGCTGTTGTTAACCTGTGGAGCATATGCGCTTACTATATTTAGGATGGGCCCTTTTACCCCCAGCTTCATGGCCATTAGTCTGTCTGACACCCTCTTTACCTCCAGGACACTTTCAGCCAGCTCCTCCCTCAGCACTATCCCTATCCCATTTTTTCTTCCATGAGCTCCGTTGTAGAATATTTTGCATCCACCTCCAATGTTCCTTGCTTTACTCCCTTTCCACTTTGTTTCCTGTAGGCACAATATGTCTACATTTCTTCGTTTCATCATATCTGCCAGTTTTCTTCTCCTTCCAGTCATTGTTCCAATATTTAAAGTACCCATCCTTACAAGTAAGCGTCTCCCTTTCCACACTTCCTGCTGCCTCTTCACTCGCTTTCCTCCTCTCTTTCTCCTCTTGCTTTTATTATGTTTAGCAGTAGCATAATTTCCACAGGTGCCCTGCTGTGCGACACCTGAGGCGGTCGTTGGTAACCCGGGCCGCGACCGATTCGGTATGGATTGATAATGATTACGCATTTGTCTGTTTTGGCAAAAAATTTTTTACGCTGGATGCCCTTCCTGCCGCAACCCTCCCAATTTATCCGGGGTTGGGACCGGCATCAAGAAACACAGGAATGTGCCTCTGATGGCTGGGTTCAATCAAGGATATGCTGTTGATTGATTCAGATTAATTCCTACGAATAGATGAAAGGTGTTGTCCAATGGTTAAATAAACTCTTAAAGAATTTAGCAAAAACTATTGGCTTTTAGACTTTTTTAAACAGGGTGATTGGAAATATTACATTGATCCAGTAATGACCTTGGTAATTGCAACAATCATAATTTTTACCACTTGGCCTCTTCTAAAGCAATCAAGTCTGATTCTCCTTCAGAATCCTCCTTCTCACATCAATAGAGAAGACCTCTTATTTGAATTATTAAAGGTGAGTTTTAGTAAACATAATGAATCGTAACATTTAAGAGCTTGTTACATCAATCTTTAATTTGTGACCTATTTCTAAAATAAATTTGTTTTTAATCAACCACTATTTACTTTTATTATATTCTACAGTCAAAAAAAGTTGTGAAAAATATTTTTTATTGAACGTAATATCTAAATGAAAAGATGCCGTAAAACACTTAAGTTGATTATTTTCAAGTTCGTAAAGTTACTGCTTATAAGCTTGTCTTGTTTAACATTTTAAAAAGCCATTAGAATTTAGGCGAACAATCCATTTTTCATAAGTTTTATAAATTTTTTTATCTCTATATTTTTCTGATTGTCAAGAAAACACGGAGGCGTTATACTTATTGCAATCGTTGAACGATTGCCCGACCTGCTTCTGCCGATGCCCAAATATTGCTGTCCGGTTAAGTTTTTTGTTGCTTTATTTTAGAGATACTACTAAAATTCAAAAACACTTGCTAAGACCGCCAAGCAAAGAAATTGCTGTAAAGTGTCTTTTCAAATGACGTAACAGAGTGACTGGAGTGAGTTTTCAACCGCGACCATGTCGATTGCCTGCGCCATCCATTCGGCGCTCGGTACTGTTAATCATTTTACAATGCTGCCGAACTTTTCTTTATTATTTCCAAAATACTTATATGTATAATAAGCTTTTCAAAAAAGATCGTAAGATGAAATATGTCAAATTTTTTGTAATCCGATTTATTAATAGCGTAGCCTGCTACTTTTTGCTGTCCAAGTACATTGTTTCAACGTCATACTACAACTTTGTTTTGCGATCTGTATCTCATCTAGTGTCTGATCACAAACATAAAAAAATAAAGCAAAAATCAGCAACGGGCCAATATGTGCATATTTTACATTTGCATAAGATTGCGTAGCAAAGCAGCGCCCGTGTCATTTAACTATCAATATTACTGTTGGAAAACATAGTTTCTTCTACATAATTTCGGCAAGGAATAAATTTTCTTTTGCCATATTGTTGCCATACTTAGCAGCACAATTAAATTCATAAATTTTTACTTCGAACGTTTTCGGTTTTCTAAGCCCTTTTCAAGAAAAACTTGAACTTAAATAAATAAATTAACAATAATGCGTGAAAACAAGGAAAACCAATTATCTATGCACGAATGACTCCACACTGCGACGAACAAGTCAAAGCAAACAGAATTACAAAGCCAATTTGTAGTTTCATGAAATCACTCAAAAAATGAAAACAAATTGAAACTTTAAAATAAAAGAAATCCAAAAAATAAAAAAAATAAAAAACACTTAATAGAAATGAAGAATTATTTGCATAAAGTTGACGATTTAAACTAGGATTATGCTTTTTAATAAATAATGCTTCTTGTATTTTTGTGTGAAATTCTGACTTACACTTTTTTTTGATGTTTTAATCTTTGTTTTGTTGATATTAATATTGTTTTAATGATATTGATGTTTTAACAAATGATCTTTTAATCATGTAACTACACAAATTTTACAATTATCGAATATTTTACGATTTAACTTTAAGTTACAATAAGAAGTAATTTGGTTTTTTACTTTTGAACTGTTTTGCTTTTAGATTAGCGGCATTCAAAATATTCACGATTTTCACGTATGGCAACTCTCTGACAAAGTCATTATTGCCTCAGCACATATCACAATGCACAAAGAAGACAGTTTCAACGAAACTGCGATGAAAGTAAACCAGTTGTTTCACGATAAAGGAGTCCATTCGCTGACATTACAACCAGAGTTTTACGAATGCTCAGAAGGTCAATCCCTCTGTGGGTCGGACACTTGTCATTATTTGGCACAGAACAAAGCAGAAACGATACTGGAGTAAGTTGTTTTATTTGCTTTGTTGCTTATCCTTTTTTAAAAAGTTTATCGCTTATTAATAGTTCATCATTATTTCTTTAAAACAGCTTAATATTTTTTATTTAGTTTATATAATACATTTAAAATTTTTTCTCTGTTGTTTGAAACTAACATAAAGTTTTTGTAATCTACGTGAGTTTTTAGCAGCAGAGAAAAGTTTTTAAATGTGTTGTCAAACAGCAGACTAAAAGTTTTTATTAAAATACTTTGGTTTTTATGAGGTGTTCGCAAATTATTTTTTTATTGTTGCACAATTTATCATTTATTTAGAATATTAAATACCAACATGTAAACTAATTTTACAGATAGCTTCTACAGTAGCTGGAAAGTAATCAATAAACTTTAACTCATAAATCAGAATACGAATAATGTATTAATATTTAAACAGTGGACAAAGAAAAGAGAGTACGGACACAACCGTTTCTTTGGAGCGTCAATACATTAATTCCCAACCACCAACTTGTCTTCTTTCTTGCGTGTCAAAAAACTGCAAGAAATATCAATGCTGCTCGAATCTAAACGATCGGAAAGCGAACAAATCAAGCGGAAACATCGCAAAAGAGACTGGTCTCAGCAATCCTTGCTTTTCTAATGTAAACTTGAGCATGTCCGCCTCGAATTGCTCCCAAAATGCCACAGGGCCAAACAACATAAGCGCGAATAAAAGTATGACGCTTCCTCGATGTAACAAACAGGGACAAAACGATAGCATGGCTTGACCTCTTGACCCAAAGCCAATACCATCGCGGAGTTTGATTGCGCGCGATTAGTATTTCCATTTTTTCCGCTCTTCAACTTTTTTATCGTTGCAAATTTATCAATTTTCTTACCCAATTTTTTGAGTGAAGCGTTACGAATAGCTTGATTGATTTATTTTCGATGTGTTTGTTTTCATTAATTACTTTTGCAATGCAACTTTTCGCAGACGCGCAGCAGAAAAAGGAAAGCATTGCACGAAAAACTTTAAAAACTTTAAAGTTTCCTGATATCTTTGAAAGCAGCTTCAGACAAATATTGTTTTTTTTTTCTGTGTCTGTCAGTATTTCTCATTTATTAGTTTTTGTAGCAATTACGATTTATGCATTTTTTTTGATCATTTTTGTTAATCCTTTCAGCAAAACTAGCTGTGTGACGCACACAGACTGGAAAATTAAAAAAAGAGGAGAAAATCGTTAGAGCAAATTTATTATCATCATCGTATCATCATTGTTCATTTTTGATCCGGCTTGATTTTTGATTTGAAAGGTGATGTTTACAGATTATACATGGAACACAAAGCACATCCACGCTGTAGCTTTTTATTTCAAGACGAGTACTAGGCATATCAAAATGGGCTTGCCCAGAACAGTTTGGGTCAAGATTAATATCAGTCCATACTGACTACTGTTGAGCGCTTCTATTCCTCCATAAAGCAAGGGTCTTTTTCTTAACCAAATGCGGCGCAACTGAACAAACCGCCGACTACGTTATAACAGCGTGGTTCATGCACCGATGCTCCTCCAAACAAATAAAAAGTGGTGAATGGATTTACCTCACTTCGGCAATGTCCACATCACTTTTATAGATTTAATTCCATCTGCTGCATCCTTCTTATTCGTAGGCTGTTTCTCCCGACATCATTCCCCACCTGCACCTTTTACTTTTTCTTCGACGACCTCATTTAATTTTCTCATTCTGAAATGGAACATTTTTCTTAATATATTTTTATACAGTATTTTCAGCACAAAGTTTGTGCAAATTATTGCATTTTTTTGCTTTTGCCAAATCAACTAAATCCTTTAATCCAAACATGTCTATCGATACCATTGTATTTTTTCTTTTCAGCAGTGTAGTATTGCACATAGTTTGTACCATAACTCTTTCAAGACTTTTTCTACATTTTGTACTCAAGCTCCTACAAACATTATATACTATACTTCAATATAACATTATAGTTTTTAATCAACAATGATGTATCAACCTCTTCATCTTGAGTGAAAACATCATTTCTTCTATTCTCTTTAACCAACCGGCTCTTATTCTTGTGATTATTGCTGCTTCACCCCCGCTAGTGGGATTCTCTTCACAGTCCAAATACCAAGATTTTTTCACTGTTTCAACTTTTTATCACATCAAACAAAAACACTATTTTCTCGATAACATTTTTTGCACATTTTGCAAAAAAGACCTTTTTAATTTTTCACTTACTCTTTTCATCTTCAAACATTTTCCATATGTGTCCATCCACACTTACCAACATTGTGGTGTTCCCAGTGTCAACTTTCATTTATTTATTAAAAACCTAATCTATTTTGAACGTAAGCTCAATAAATCTTTTATCGTGTCATTTGTGAAGACAGAATTATCGACATCAATTACAATTGTTAAGCCATCGCAAACTATTATATGCTACTCAATTCCAAAAACTTAACACAAACATAAGCTTATCCTCTGCATCAACTTATGCACATTTGAATACATCCAATTACATTAAGTTAGAACTTTGAATGAACACACCAATATCGTTAACTCAGATCCAGACGTCACACATGAAGAATATGAAGCTAACCTCAGAACAAACATTACCATCTTACACGCGTACAAACTGCCACAGCTTAAACCAACAAATCACCCGTCCTGCAATGTTACCCAACACAGTAACTCCTGAGGCGTACACGTCATGCCGGCCATGCTTGACACGCTTACACGATCCAAATCATCTTTTTATTGCAGCAAAATACCACTATAACACCACATCTGTAATCTATGAAAAAACCCCTAGTAAGAAGCGGAGGTCATCCTAAAGTGAAAATCTATAGGTTGAATTTAGTGGAAGTTTTACCTGCAGGCTTACTTTACTTCATATTGCATTTAAACAACCTAAACTGCAAACTCATTTTTTGAAACATAAAAGCTTACGTAATAAACATACATACTGTGTACTGTATAATATTAAACTGCCTGAGCGAGACACCTGACCAGCGAAGAAACAACAAGACAGAAATTTCGACTTTGACGTGATGCAATAATAACCCATTCAATTATGAAACTGCTGGGTTTGTAAAAATGAATTTCAAATCTGAAATATAGCCCAAGGGCGAATTCCTACTGCAGTCGCTGTCGCGTCAATAAGCCTTTTTCCATCCACCTAGTGGACACGGCAACTGTTGCAAACCCGTGCAAGCTTTGGCTTTATTTAGTTCGTTTTAACAGCCAAGTCATGAAGCGGATAACATATTTCAGTGATTTAAATTTGAGTTGGGATTTTAAAATTAGTTTAACTTTTACAATCAGTTAGTTATGTAAAGAAAACTAAGTTTTGTACTTATTAGACTAGACTTTGCTTGTAGTCAGATAAGCTACTGTAGTTATTTATTAAAAAAATTTTTTTGACCATCTTTTACACTGTAACTCGTGGTAATTTGACTTTTAAAATTTATTTAAGTCAAATGTTACATACTATGTTAAATTTAAAATCGCAATTAGGTAGATGACCAAACTATTTTGTAACTGATTATGGTAAGCAGATTTTGTTAATTTAATGTACAAATATTAACCATTTATCTGCCTGAGTCAACATTTTTTGTAGAAATAAGTAGAATAATTACAATTCTTGTTTTAAATTATATAGTTGCCCTTGGTTTGTTTCTAGTGATTATGTGTATTTTTATAACTTTTGTTATCTCCAATGTCATTACCAAAACTTTTTAAAATTCGCTTTACTTTTTTCTGTAAAATTTGAACATAATTGTCAACTCAATAGTCCAAATCAATGTTATTTAGAAAAATATATTTGTAAGATATTCAATTTGTTTTACATCAGTATCAGTATTCATTACGTAGTTTTCATTACATAACTAACTGATTGTAAAAGTTAAACTAATTTTAAAATCTCAACTCAAATTTAAATCACCGAAATATGCTATCCACTTCATGACTCGGCCGTTAAAACGAACTAAATAAAGCCAAAGCTCGCACGGGTTTGCAACAGTTGCAGTGTCCACTAGGTGACTGGAAAAAGGCTTAAGCTATTCATTTGTTTATTCAGGCTGATTCATTCGTTTGATGTTATTTTGAACCGATCATAAAACTAGCCATTTTCACTGTGCGTTTTCACGAGATAGCGAAAAGTTTTTACGCAACAAAACACTGCTTGTTAATTGTTACACAATGAAGTGGAGTCGAGTTCTACCTTTTTGTTCATTGCTTTCTCGTAGTTTCAAAAAAAGATTTGCAACTCTTCATTGTGTGGAAACGGGCGGAAAAAGGTTAAAATTAATCATGTTGATTTTGTTATCCACAGAAAAAAGTAAATTTTACTCCGCGACAATTTCATAAAAATTTAAGAAGATAATAAATCGCATTTTCGACAATTATTGTTATTTTTTATTTTAAGCTATAGAAAACACAGTTTGTATAAAATGGCGCCACATAATTTGTTAACTTGAAGATATTCCCTATCAAATAAGCCTATTTGATACAAACTAAACAAGGTATTTTGTACATAAAGATAATGCACACTACAATGTACATAACAGTTGTTAATTGTATTTACTTCCCAAGCCTTTTTTAACGTTTGACAAGAAATAAGGATGGATTACGTCTTTCTGCAAATATGATGAAAGCATGCATTATTAGGTTAATAATCACAAGAAAAGGTCTTCACTTTAAATTGCTAAAAATTGTTTTTTTTTTTACCTTACCGGATACTTCGAATAAGTAACCACGACATTGTGGCAATGACTCTATTTTCGAAACATGGTTTCCTTTCAGTTTCAGCAATTAAATCAAGTAAAAATCAAACAATAGAATGTCTGTATTCGATAATTTTGATCCTATTTTTACTGCATATGATAAATTCCCTGGAGTGTTGTTTTTGATTTAGTTAATTTATTGCGTAACTCTCTCTCCACGCCAACTTTGATTGACAAATACTTCTCTTTCTATTTGGTACTTATAATCCTGTACATAACACATAAATCAGTGTAAATAGCTGTTCCGAGAAAATCTATACACAAGCCAAAGCATAAAATTGCTTGCAGAAGTTTAGGAAAATGGAGTGCCGAAATAACGTACAAAATCAACAATTGTGATTCCGAACTTCGAAAAGACTAGTTACACTTTGGCCAAAAGTTTTTTACCACTTCAATGAATAAAATTTTCCTCTTGTGTACACTATTTATATTTTAGGAGTTTTTTTCTTGTTATGTAATATGTAAGTTGAAAAAGAAGAAATTAATGAAAAGCGCCACATGAATTCAAATAAAAAACAACTAAATAGCGTAGACCAGTGGTTCCCAACCTTTTTAATGTCATGGACCCTTTTGAGGATTTTCCTGAAAGTTGTGGACCCCTTAAATAAAAAAGGAAATAAAATCCACTCTTTTCTCCCAAAAACACGGTGATTTCTAAAAAAAAAAAAAAGGTCTTCACTTCGATTTTATTTCCAATTTTGCTGTTTTTCTCCCAGAAACATGGTGATCTCTAAAAAAAAAAAAAAAGGTCTTCACCTTTTCCTAATTCGCTTCCCCTAATATCCACCACTGCTTTCACTATGACATATTCTTTCATTTTTTCCGTAAAAGGCTCATGGACCCCCAAAAATCACTCTGTGGACCCCCGGTTGGGAACCACTGGCGTAGACGGATACGGAGATAATGAGCCATTGCAAATGCGTTATTTTTGTAAGCCAACTATAAATCATTTCAAAATAAGAGATGTCATCGGTTCGAAGCGGAAACAAGTGTTTCTAAATGAGAAAAAAAACAAATCAATTTTTTAAAAAACTGTTACGTAAAAGACTAGTCCTCTATTACATTGGTTCTCAAAGTGCTCCGTACGGAGCCCCAGGGCTCCGCGAGAGAAACCTAGGGGCTCCGCGAGCTATTGGTTTACTTATTAAACTACTGACTCGGCTAATTTTGCAACTGTCCAAAGAAGCAATAACAACCTACAAGTAACTTCAACTAATCCGCAATTTGAATATTTTTTGAATACAAAGCAGCAAATACTAATAATCTGATAAGTGAAGACCTTTTTTTTTTTAGAGAACACCTTGATTTTGGGACGAAAATTGAAAATCAGGAGACTGAATTTAAGTGAAGACCTTTTTTTTTTTTTTTTTAGAGATCACCATGATTTTAGGACAAAATTGGTTTTTTGTCTGAGAATCTCAGACAATTTTTTTGTCATATCCGAAATGTACTATAAAATCATGATTTGGGAAAACGTCACAAAATTTGCGCAAAACTTCATTGCCCCCCCAAATTTTTTTGGGCTGGTACGGCTATGGTAAGTAATAATGTGTTTTTTTTTGTTTTTATTTTCATAAATTTATTGTGGGGCTCCGTAGATAATGGTCAACCTCTTCATGAGCTCCATAACAATAAAAGTTTGAGAACCCCTGCTCTATTACATCAAAAAAAACAACAGTATAAAGGAAAAATATTTTTATATGCTTTTTACAGGAAACGAAAATATCGTTTTGTGGACTTTTACATAAAAAAAAATTACGGCGGATGGTTCTTAAACTTTTTACCTTTTCGTGCACTTTTGTGGGTTGGAGTTGAACTAGAGTTATGTCGATCACGGTCGCGATTAAAGCGCAGTTTTTACGTGAACACGCTGATGACTACGCGCTGTACATCCAAATTAAAAAGAATTATGAAACTTGGATTTTTGTGAAAACACACTTTGTTATGCAAAATCTATAAACAAAACATTCTTAGTGCTAATGACAGTCAACCAACCAAATTTTATGGAAACGATACTTTTTCATCAACTATGCGCACTTGGACCGTCAGATTGAACCACACAATTTTTTTTGTTTCGCGCTTAATCTATTATATAAAGCCAAATCGTACAATGTAGATACCATTGAGTTGTGGTGTTGTTCAAGAGCTCTTCTACGACAGAAGTGGTTTGATTCGGTTCAGTTCAGTTTTAGGATTTTATAGGTCGTAAAGATTCACTTTAGTAATGAAGCGAAGAATTTAAGAAACACTGGCTTAAAGCAAAAACTTATATTTTGTCTCACGCTGGAAGCGCAACACAACAACAAAATAAAACAAAAAAGGTTTCAAAATTGTTAAGAAAAGCTATACCAGTGTTTCTCAAAGTGAGCCACTTGGCCCCCTAAGGAGGAATTTGAAATCTCCAAGGAGGAAAAATCACAAGGGGAGGAATCAGGGAGGAATTTGAAAATTTCACTACAATGTAAGTGAGGCAAAAAAATTGGTACTTCAAAGTGAAAAGTTTTTTTGGAATTACTACTTTTTAGGGATGAAAATATCAGCAGTGTGGTCGAGTGGTTAGAGCACTGTGATTGTGATCAACATGGTCTCAATTCAAAACCTACCCATACCATTCCGTTGTGTTCTTGGAAAAGACAATTTACAGCACTTTCCTTTCCTTGGCAGTCTTGGCAAGCAATTCCAAATTTCAGTCATATCTCTGTATAACTAAAAAACAAAAGAAAAAAATAAAAAAAGCTCATAAATCAGAATACGAATAATGTATTAATATTTAAACAGACCACAAAGAAAAGAGAGTACGGACACAATCGTTTCTTTGGAGCGTCAATGCATTAATTCCCAAGCACCAACTTGTCTTCTTTCTTGCGTGTCAAAAAACTGCAAAAAATATCAATGCTGCTCGAATCTAAACGATCGGAAAGCGAGCAAATCAAGCGGAAACATCGCAGAAAAGACGGGTCTCAACAATCCTTGCTTTTCCAATGTAAACTTGAGCATGTCCGCTTCGAATTGCTCCCAAAATGCCCCAGGACCAAGCAACATAATCGCGAGTAAAAGTATGACACTTCCTCGATGTAACCAGCAGGGACAAAACGATAGCATGGTTTGACCTCTTGACCCAAAGCCAATACGACAGCGGATTTTGATTGCACGTGATTAACATTTCCAGTTTTTCCTTCTTCAACTTTTTTATCGTTGCAAATTTATCAATTTTCTAACCCAATTTTTTTAGTAAAGTGTTACGAATAGCTTGATTAATTTTTTTTCGATGTGCTTGTTTTGATTAATTACTTTTGCGATGCAACTTTTCGCAACAAGACGCGCAGCAGAAAAAGGAAAGCATTGCACAAAAAACTTTAAAAATTTTATAGTCTTCTGATATCTCTGAAAGCAGATTCAGATAAATTTCGTTTTTTTTCTGTGTCTGTCAGTATTTCTCATTTATTAGTTTTTGTAGCAATTACAATTTATGCACTTTTCCTAATCATTTTTGTTAATCCTTTCAGCAAAACTAACTGAGTGACGCACGCAGACTGAAAAATTATATAAAGAGGAAAAAATCGTTTTGAGCAAATTTATCATCATTGTTCATTTTGGACGCGGTTGATTTTTATTTGAAAGGTGACCATTTAAAGATTATACATAAAATACGGAGTGCCGTTATAGCACATCCACGCTGTAGCTTTTTCTTTCAAGATGAGTACTAGGCATATCAAAATGGTATTGCCCAGAACAGTTTGGATCAAGATTAATATCAGTCTCTACCGACTACAGTTGAATGCATAAAACAGCGTCTTTTTCTTAACCAAATGCGGCGCAACTGAACAAACCGCCGACTACGTTATAACAGCGTGGTTCATGCACCGATGCTCCTCCAAACAAATAAAAAGTGGTGATTGGATTTCTCTCACTTCGGCAATGTCCACATCACTTTTATAGATTTAATTCCATCTGCTGCATCCTTCTTATTCGTAGGCTGTTTCTCCCGACATCATTCCCCATCTGCACCTTTTACTTTTTCTTCGACGACCTCATTTAATTTTCTTAATCTGAAATGGAACATTTTTCTTATATATTCTTGTATTTTGAGCACAAAGTTTGTGCAAATTTTGTATTAATTATTGCATTTTTTTGCTTTTGCCAAATCAACTAAATCCTTCAATCCAAGCATGTCTGTCGATACTATTGTATTTTTTTCTTTCCAACAGTGTAGTATTGCACATAGTTTGTACCATAACTCTTTCAAGACTTTTTCTACATTTTGTACTCAAGCTCCTACAAACATTATATACTATACTTCAATATAACATTGTAGTTTTTAATCAACAATGATATATCAATCTCTTCATCTTGAGTGAAAACATCACTTCTTCTATTCTCTTTAACCTACTGGCTTTTACTTTTGTGATTATTGGTGCTTCACCCCCACTAGTGGGATTCCCTTTATAGTCTAAATATCAAAAATTTTCACTATTTTAAGTTTTTATCACATCAAACAAAAACACTATTTTCTCTATCACATTTTTTGCATATTTTGCAGAAAAGACCTTTTTAATTTTTCACTTACTCTTTTCATCTTCAAACATTTTCCATATGTGTTCATCCACACTTACCAACATTGTGGTCTTCCCAGTGTCAACTTTCATTTCTTTATTAAAAACCTAATTTTTTTTAACCCAAGCTCAATCAATCTTTCATCGCGTCATTTGTCAAGACAGAATTATCGAAAACAATTGTCAAGCCATCGCAAACTACTACAGTATATGCTACTCAACTCCAAAAACTTAACACAAACATAAGCTTATCCTCTGCATCAACTTATGCACATTTGAATACATCCAATTACATTAAGTTAGAACTTTGACGGCAATGAACGCATTAATATCGTTAACTCAGATCCAGACGTCGTTGTTGTTGCGTCAATAAGCCTTTTTCCAGCCACCTAGTGGACACGGCAAATGTTGCGAACCCGTGCAAGCTTTGGCTTTATTCAGTTTGTTTTAACAGCCGAGTCATGAAGCGGAGTATATTTCGGTGATTCAAAGTCGATTTGGGATTTTAAAATTAATCTAACTTTTATCATCTGTTTGTTATGTAATGAAAATTAAGTTCTTGTGCTTATTAGGCTAGGCTTTGCTTGTAGTCAGATAGGCTACTGTATTTATTTATTTAAAAAATTTTTGAACATCTTTTACACTGTAACTCGCGGTAATTTGGCTTCTATAATTCATTTAAGTCAAATGTTACATACTAAGTTAAATTTAAAACCAAAATTAGGTAGACGACCAAACTATTTTGTAACTGAATTATGGTAAGCAAATTTTCTTAATCTAATTTACAAATATTAACTATTCATCTGCCTGGGTCAACATTTTTTGTAGAAATGAGCAGAATAATTACAATTCTTGTTTTAAATTATATAGTTGCACCTGGTTTGTTTTTAGTGATTATGTGTATTCTTATAACTTTTGGTATCTCCAATGTCATAACCAAAACGATTTAAAATATTTGCTTTACTTTTTTCTGTAAAATCTCAATATAATTGTCAACTCAATAGTCCAAATCAATCTTATTTAGAGAAATATATTTGCAAGATATTCAATTTGTTTACATCAGTGTCAGTATCAGTATGACTTATTTCAGCTCCGCTATAAAAATATGGTAAAATTGAAAATTTGTAAGTAGTAGAAAGCAGAAAAGAAAAATAGAAGAAACAACAAATCAATAATCGTTGTGGAACGTGATTAAAATAAAAACAAATTTTTAAGAATAAGTGCTTAATTTAAATTAAGAGCACAACCCCCGTGTGCATCAAGCCACTTTAATCTACAGTGGCGAGCAAAAAAGTAAGACTTTTATATTTTGTTAGATTTTTTCAAAATAACTTAGTTAAAATTAAATTATATTTCTCAAAAAAAAAAAAATCAATTAATATTGGATTTTATATAATTTGTTGTGCTCTCTTTAATGATATATTACTTGATAAATATATTTTAATTTTAACAAAGTTATTTTAAAAAAATTTTAAAAATAAAAAAATCTTACTTTTTTGCTCGCCACTGTACTTACCATTATGCACATGCACTGAAAGCGTTTGAATTATGTATTCAATAATTATAAATATTAAAAGCAAAAACTACTACCACCATTACAAGCATACATAATTATATGTAAACTTGTTTAACAAAGTAAGATTTATGTAGATAATCTAACAAAATTTACTTATCATAATAAAGTTATTAAGTAGTTTAGTCGCCCTGTCTTCAACTAATTAATTAAGCCACTTAATTACGACTGCAAATGCTTAAAAGAAATATACAACAAACTCCAAAATTATCAATCATGAAAAAACAGATAGTTTGATAATTTACAATGAGCTTGAATGTTTACATACTTGCATATCAACTTAAAGTGGTACTTAATGGTACTTAATTATTCAAAAACAGAAAAGTATAAATGATACCAAAAACAAATGTTACGTAATTAAAATTTTATTTTTTTGATTAATTTTAACAAGCAACTCTTTAAGATAAAGGCTACAGGAAGCTTTTCTTTATTAAAAAGCAACGAGTAAATATTTATAATAAGATATATCGATATTTTTCCCAAGTAATTGAATGGAAAAACTGTCAGAACAGACTAACAAAAATTAACTGATATTCATTATGCCATGCAACTTGACAGCAGTGATATTGAAGATACCAAAAGTTATAAGAATACACATAATCACTAAAAACAAACCAGGTGCAACTGTATAATTTAAAACAAGAATTGTAATTATTCTGCTCATTTCTACAAAAAATGTTGACCCAGGCAGATGAATAGTTAATATTTGTAAATTAGATTAAGAAAATTTGCTTACCATAATTCAGTTACAAAATAGTTTGGTCGTCTACCTAATTTTGGTTTTAAATTTAACTTAGTATGTAACATTTGACTTAAATGAATTATAGAAGCCAAATTACCGCGAGTTACAGTGTAAAAGATGTTCAAAAATTTTTTAAATAAATAAATACAGTAGCCTATCTGACTACAAGCAAAGCCTAGCCTAATAAGCACAAGAACTTAATTTTCATTACATAACAAACAGATGATAAAAGTTAGATTAATTTTAAAATCCCAAATCAACTTTGAATCACCGAAATATACTCCGCTTCATGACTCGGCTGTTAAAACAAACTGAATAAAGCCAAAGCTTGCACGGGTTCGCAACATTTGCCGTGTCCACTAGGTGGCTGGAAAAAGGCTTTGGCTATTTATTCGTTTGACGTTATTTGGAACCGATTATAAAACTAGCCATTTTCACTGTGCGTTTTCACGAGATAGCGAAAAATTTTTACGTAGCAAAACATTAGCACCGATACAGGATGATATTCGGTAAAACTACCGTCTTCCAAACTAATCTGACTCGGGGGCACCGAAAACAAGTCCAGTTGAGAGGTGGTGGATTGTGCCGAACTAGGATGTACTAACGTTGCCATGGTTCACGTAAAAATGTCGTGATGTTTCTTGCATTTCTTCTTTTGTACTTTTCTCGGTGCCGCCTTTCGCTTTCGTTGGGTCGCTTGCAAGAGATTCGTACCTGCTGCTTTGGCTTGGTCGATGGCAGCTTGTTTGACGTTTTTACCCTGTAGGACGTCAGAAGCAAAGTCGACACCGCTTTGCAACACTTGTTTTCCCAGGGTTTTGGCACCTTTTTTAACCAAAGGAAGAACGCTTTTAACAATGGAGCTAAACAGATTACCTAATCCATAACCTTGTTGCACTCGTGCCCCAGCAAAATAAGGCATGCCATGACCGACTTGAGACAAATAATAGTTTTCGTATGCTTTTGCGTCACAACAATATTTGACCCTCATGTTTCTGCTACCATCGATAAATAACAAGTTTTTCTTTCGGACTCGGTTTTTATAACGAATTTAGTTTTCTCGGTCGTAAATGCAAAGTCACAATCACTTTTCCCTTGCGAAAACGAATTCGTTTTGCTTGATCGTCGCGAAGCGAGATGTGAATATCGCTAAAATTTTTCTTCAAGACAGGATGGTATTGTATTTTGTCGTATCTTTTGGAGACATAAGCACCCGACTTCCCTGTTACCGGAAGGACAGCAAGCAAGGGTGCGAGCGTGTGACCCACTGTTCTGTGCTCGATAACGTCGCAATAGACATAGATGGCATTCACGGTGTCTACGTTGGCAACGTTTTCTGAAGTATACTCTCCGATTTCTGTATAATACTTCTTTTCAAAACCCAAGAGAGAAGCCAACTCATCGGAAAAAGTCACTGTCACATCCGGTTGCATGCTACCTTCGCGTTCCACTGTAGGTGCTCCGTTTTTGTGCTCAATGGATACCGTGGTACGTTGCGTTTGAGGATTGTAGGTGAGATCAAAGAGAAAATCGATTGGTTTCGTCAAAACTCCTTCGCTGACCAACGTTTTGTTTCTAGCTTAAAACATTCGTTTCATTTCGTGAAGTATCTGACGCACAACGTATTGGGGTTGTTGGTAGTAGCCTGCTGGTAGCACTGCAAAAGATTGCACAGCACCGCGTAGATAGAAAATGTAACATTTGTTGGTGTCGATGTTGTACCAGCTGTTGGGATACAAAATCTCGGACAGACCCAACTCCCACGATCCGGACAAGTTGATTTCTTTGGGCAAGTGCACCGTGTAATCGGAAACTTTGTTTTCAGGAAAAATGTTTATAGAAGAATTACTTGGGAGGGTGAGGAACATGTTTGCTGAGAAAGGGCGACGGAAGCAAATAACCTACAGAGCTACTGAGCAGACTAATCCAGAGTTCTTTGTTGTCGTTGCTTTGTGTTAAATTGTATAAGCTCATCGAAACCACAATGTAAATCACCAAAACTTGTGCACTAAACAAAACAATATCGAAAGTATTTATAGGAGGCATACCATGTCTTTCTCAGAGACCCAAGAATTAAAAGAGGAAGGATACCCAAACCACTTGACTAAGAATTCAACACCTTTCTTGCGCATGCGTTGTTGAAGAATACGCTCGATTCGAAACACGTCATCCTTTTTATAGATTTTCTGTAACTCTTCTTCGTAAAAAGTTCCTTCCAACCACTCGCCTCCTAAATCTTTGATTTTATAATAAGGAGGATTGTCTCGGAACACTCGAGCAACTTGAAACAGTTCGTCGGTCCATCCGGGTAAGTAGCCTTTGCGAAAACGCATTCGCGACATGGACAGTCGGACTTGGTCGCCTACTTTCAGTTTCGGTTTTCGTAATTCGGGATCGGCATAGAGCGTGAGCCAAACCGACTCTTAGTTTTTTGCATTGACTGAATTCGGGGCACGTCCGATGGATCGGTGATGGGTGTTGTTGTAGGACTCGACCAGAGCAGGCAAGACTTCCACGTACCTTCGGCTGTTGGTATAGGTAAAATAACGCCAGAGTCTTTCCTTCAGCGTGCGCATGAAACGTTCTGCTATGCTTGCTTTTGTGTCGAAATTTCGCGTATGAAAATGATCAATGTGACGCTGCTTTAGCCAGCTTTGAAAGGGGCGGTTGAGAAACTCACACTCCATATCCGTTTGCAGTTTGGAAAACTTACCAATTTCAGGCATCACACGCTCAAAAGCCTCGATCATGTCCGAACTAGATTTGCTTTTCAAGTAAGCGGTAAAGGCCTTTTTCGAAAACACGTCCACAACCACCAAAATATACTTGTAATTGTCGTTGTAGGATTTGAGTAGGGAAAAATCAACGAGGTCGGCTTTCATTTGAAAGCGAGCACCGGGCACGATCGTTTTTCTTCGTTTGAATTTTTTTCTCACCGGTTTGTGAAGCGTGTAAGTGTCTTGCGATTGCAATCACTGCTTAGGAAAGCGTCGAGCTCCCGAGAAAGAGCCACTTTTGTTCGGGTCGTAATAATCTAAACGCTCTCCCATAACATCGATTCAAACTCGCGAACACCGGGTAAAGTAGGATCTCTTTTCTTTAATGCAGATTGAAATAAATCGTCAATATTCGAACCTGGTACCACGCGATTGTCTAGTATCATGCGACCTTTGTCATCCCAGTCCAAGTTCTTTTTGCTGGTCGCGTCTTTGAGGAGTTTTTTGGCTCTGACACGTTTCTTGTATCGTTTTAAAAC
Source organism: Diplosoma virens (assembly GCA_963680785.1). Taxonomy (NCBI): domain Eukaryota; kingdom Metazoa; phylum Chordata; class Ascidiacea; order Aplousobranchia; family Didemnidae; genus Diplosoma; species Diplosoma virens. Next base: position 46,087,595 of record OY796882.1, on the reverse strand, counting down.
TGTGTTTTCAGACAAAGGTTTTCTTGCAGACGTTTTCGGTTGAATCTTTTTCAAAAATACTTTTGATTTTTGCAACGCTTCGTTATAAAGGGTTATTTTTTCGCTGTCGACACGGTTTGAAGTCAAGATTTCGTGCATTTTTTGATCGAGGTCGGAAAGCGCCTTTTTTTCAGGGACCAGTTTTGCATATACTTCCGATTCCAACGCAATTAGTTTTCTCATTTTATAAGACTTCCTACCACACCGGTTATCACAGGAGCCAGAGCGGATAGCAAGAGCGGAAGAAATCCTCCGGTTTGAACGAGTTGTTTTTTGGTCTTTAACGCCACCTTACGATTAGCCAACTTTCTTAGTTTGGTCTTGTGCTGTCGTAGCTTTTGTTTGTAATGCCGCGATAAAGTAACGTTTCCCTGAAGAATATTATGAGCACAGTCGCAAAGACAGCGTATTAACTTTGGCGATGCTTTGTCTAGAATACGCTTTCGCGAGGGTGTGGAAGCGTTTTGAAGCAACTGCAGCGTGGGTCCGTTTTTTCGCAAGCGATTCATTGGTATACGTAATGAATGTCGTCTCGAAAAATTCCTGTACGCAATCTATCTCTATCGTGCGTTTCACAGCGTAAGTCAATCAACAAATAACCTCTCTGTGAGGAGACCGCATTTTTATAAGCGTCCAACGCGCTTTTATAGGTTTACGGATAGATTTGTCGCATAAAATGTGCAATTTGGTTGGTGTCCCTACAGTTTTTAAAAAGAACAATCATTTGAGAATTTAAACTTATCTCGCGCAGACCCTTGTGAAACAAATTCTGCACGGTCATGAGCACGCTGAAACGATAATGATGCGAGTAGACGCTATAGATTTTAGCCAAGAATTCCGCATTGGCAAACATTAAGTCGTCGAGTATGACAAACGCGTTTTGATATTCTTTTAATTCTTCTACGTTTGGAACACCTTGCTTAAAGTTGATTTTATTGGCGTACTGATTGAATAGTTTTTGCCAAACCTCGTAGTGGTATATCACGCGTTCTATTTCTGGACAAAAGTCTTTTAAACTGTCTACAAATTGTAGTACCCAAAAGGTTTTCCCGACGCCCGACGGTCCAGCTACAATAAAACTGCTCGGGTTTTCAAACCGCAACGACATCACGATAGCAAATGAGCTTACAAGTGCAGAACATGTAATTATATTGTCACATATTATAATATTAAAAAAGGTGACGTCATTTGATAAACTACGTCATAAACGTTCTTAACACTGTATGAAAATCAGTACTTCTAAAGTGCTCAATAACAAAGTTAGAGCTTAAATTAACAATATCATAAACGTTCTTATGTCTATTATTGTTATAAATAAGGCTCAGTCGTACGTGTAAATAAAAGATACTATAGTGAAATATATAACAAGTTTTTTAACAGATATCAATTTCTTAAAAAGGTAAAAACAAAAAATACAATTTAGATTATAAAAGTCGCATTCACCATTATTATAGCCTCGTGTGAAAAACACAATAAAATTTCAGTTGCATTTACTAGTATAACCTCGAGCAAAAACAGCAATTATTGAGATTCAGTACGTTACGAGCGTAAAAAGACTTACAATGAAAATGTTATGCAGACGCTAAAAATTACAAAAAGATGATAAAATGTACAAATAATTTACCAAAAATTTCTAAAAGTTTTTTGTTCAACTATCGTATAAATTCAACTTCAAATACTGTATATTGAAACTTTCGAAAAAACAGCGAAAAGCACAAATTGTATTCAATTTAACCTCTGTAATAGCATTGAGTGAAAACAGAAAAGGACTTGGATGTAGCAATGTCTGCAAGCGTAAATACAATAAAAACGAATAAGACAGTAAAAATTATAAAACAGAGAAAAAGATGATGAAATATGCAAATAATTTACTAACAATTTAAATTTCCAAAGGTTTTGTGTTTAACTATCGTGTAAATTAAACCTCAGATTTTACATAGTGAAACTTTCAACAAGTTTATAAAAGATTTTTATAAAATATCACTTTCTTAAAAGTTTTCTAAGGCGAAAAAACAAGCTGAGTCGAATTTCAATACAGCTGTAATCACCGTTCTTCAAGCACAAAAAACAATTGCATTCGGTTTGTAATAGCCTCAAGCGAAAACAGAAAAGGGTTTACAGAAATATATATTACTACGTTTGTGTATTAGACAAAAGGCGAGCAAAAATTTACAATTAAAAACGTCAGCAAAAATTATAAAACAGAAAGATGTATGAATAATTTAAATTTCTAAGGGTTTTGTGTGAATGCCGTCATCCAAAACAATTCGTTTTGGGTAAAAACTATTAAGACCTTTTTTAGTTTGAGCATATGAGAAAATTCTGTTTTGGTGACTGCGAAAACCACGATTTGTGATATTCAGAGGTTGGTTGCTTTGTAATACGTTATGATATTCGTCAAATGTTAAAGGGTTTTGGTGAATACAGACCCCTTTACTTATTTGCTTGTTCTTATCCCCTAGACAGAAATAGATTTTAGACGTTAATGAAATCTGTTTGTTTCCAGAATACTCCACTTTTATCAAACCTAATGTTCTTTGTGAATATTTATTGTACTTTTGACAACATTCGTGTTTTTTCCAATCCTGACCAGCTGTTCTTTGTCTAATATAATTCTCTACGTGTTGTGGGCATGCCTCGGCAGGTAACCAGCGAAGTCTGTCTCGAAAATACTCTTCTTTGACATCTTCCGGGACGCAATCGTCCAGAGAGCGACGACTGATGGCAAAATACATAGAGTCCGTGTCACTTTCTAGGAGTTCAAAACAACGTTCAGGTATGTACTTTTTCAAAAAATAATAAAAAAATTTCAACATATGTAGTTTGGAATTCAGATATACGTTTAATCCAATTTGTATCGGTAAATCGTGACGTATGTTTCGTTTTAAACTTTTCACTTCATACACATCGGAAATGATTTCATCTAGATGAACAAAATGAGGATCGTTGATACTTTTATTAATTGTGTCTTTCGAGTGGTAAGTTGTATTTCGATGTTTTTCCTTATTTAATAGACTTGCTGAGTACAAAGAATTTCCCGTTAATTTGTTTGTCAATGCGATCACCGTTTTTGATTTGTCCAGATCGGCTTCTCTTCGAGAATTGACGATTTCGTTGGCCAGGGTTTCGAAACATTTTTGAGGGTGAAATTGGATAAATTCGTAAATTCTGGTAATTTTAAGCCCTAAATTTAAATAGAATTCTGCCATTTCCGTGTTGATTAAAATTTATTTTCCAAAGTAGCTACTAATTAAATATTTTTTCGGTTTTTTTAGTAAATCATGTTGTTCTGCAACCTTCTCCATGTAGACACCGATATCCTCTCTTGCTATGTTTGTATTCTTGATAATTGGTGGGAAATCTCTACAAAAATGTTTTAAATTTTCTGGGATGTGAATATCCACAATAAGAAAACCGAATAGTTCTTTATTTTCTATACCTTTCAAAATTTTTTCAAATGATAGTTGATGTCTCGGTTGCACGCATTTCAATGTTTTTAAAAAAAAAACAATTTCGGATTGCTTTTTCATTCTCAGCCACTCACACTCTCTGATAGACACTACACGAAACCCTTCCGCGGTAAGGGCTCGTTTCTTCTCCTGGGTTGCTTCTCTAATTTGGTTAAAAGGTATATTTTTGATTGGGTGTGTTTCCCGAAGGCTACCATCTGCATTGCGATTCACATTGCACGCGTCACAACCGTGCCAAAAACACCCCTCGAATTCATATACTGTATTCGTTTCTTCACAAAACCCATCAACTTTATAACTGTACTTTGAAACGAAACGTTCACCCATGTTGTATCTGCTTTGAATAAAGTTTTTTTCTTTTTCTTGCATGAGGCACAACCATTGATACGTCATCAAGCCGTATCTAGAGCAAGAGTCCGGTCTGTAATTTTCTGATTCTTTGTATCTGCAAAAATATCCTGTAGGATTGTTTTGAGCGATGGCGTGAAGGTAAAGTGAATTGGCGTCCAGACCTAGGATTTTTTCTGTTGTTTCCGGGTTCGAAATTTCGTGGTTTCTTATTTGAGTTTCTCCTGCTGCTGCGTATCGACAAAAAACAATACTAAGCCCTCCGGTAAGTTGATTTCGTAACGTTTTATACAAATCCGCGTGTCTTTTCGGGAACAAACAAAAAAAACTGTTTTTTTCAATTTTCTGCATCATTTTTAGTTTCGCAATTCCACTGACTGAAAAAGAACGTTTGAAAATATCTAAATTTTGCTGTTTATAAGGGATTAAAAGATTTCCAACAGCTTGAATAAAAGGCACACAATCCAAAAGGTTATAATATACTAACATTTCGCGCAAACTCTTCCAGCCTTTCTCCGACCATGTTTTTTGAACTAGAGCATATTCTTCTGTGAAAATATTCGATTTTGTCAGAGATGAATAAAAAGCTTGGTGATCTGGTAAACCACTTTCTAATTTCTCTAACCCGTCTACAAACTCGTACGGAAAATGGAATTTTTCCAATTCGCTCCCGTATGCAATCAAAAACTTTCTGTATGAAAAACCAGGAGCAAGAAAATGTTTAATGTCGAGAAAACGTAATGTGGATGTTTTTATGCAGAGATAGTTGTTGGCCTTTTTAATTACAAAATCGATTTGGTTCAGCAGATGTTCAATCAATACAGGTTTTACCAAGTTTAGATCGTACAAAGAAGAATTAAAACCAAGGACTATCAACTCGCGGCAGTAGGAATCGAACTCTTTTATTAAATTTTCTTTTCTTACGTTTTCACTGCTTTCCAGAGCTTCAAAAGCAGTTTTAAATTTTTTCTTGACAAGACGGTAAGCAGACAGGGATATGGCTTCTAAATAATCTAATAAATTTTGAATTAATTCTTTTTCATTTCCAGATGTTATGAAACATTTTCCTTCTTCAAATCCAGGGACATTGGATGCAATTCCAACACTCATCGGAACGTGACGAGCTTCAAACGACAACTTGGGTCCGTTTTCAGGCAGCTGATTACGATACAAGTAAGCTTCAAAGTCGTAGCATGCATAAAAAGGGTAAAAACGATCTTGTTTGGGAATCTGTATTCCAATTTGTTCCAGCCTTTCAAATATTGTATAAGAATTATGCAGGCACAACTGGCCCGGGAGGAAAGGCAAGCACAACTGGCCCAGGAGGAGAGACTGGCCCGGGAGGAAAGGCAGGCACAACTGGCCTGGGAGGAGAAAGAGGCAGAGCTCAAGGCGGAGCTGGCCTTAAAAGAGGCAGCATTAAAGGCTGAATTTTTAAAGAAAGGCTTGGAATGCCGTAAGTCACGGTCTGGTTCTCAAGTCAGTTCAAGGCGGTCAGCCCACACCAGAACCGATTTACTTCTTGAAACCCATGGTGAGTATTTGAATACAAATAGTCAGCAAAGTAAGGCTGTGATCTCTGTTGGTGGTGATGAAACTGCTGCTGTTGATGTTTTGCTCCCCAAGACTGCTGTCTGGGAAAATTTAACTAGCTGGACAAAATATTTCAAATCTGGTTGCTGACACACCTGGCCTGTCTGAGACTAGGCGCATTGAAATGTCTCTTGAAAGATTGTCACAGAGATTTGGTGTTAGAGATAGTTTTTATGCCGAACCAGAAATCCGCAAGTTTCGTTATGGTGATAAATTAAAATCAGATTCGGCCTTTGCTCTAAAAGAATATAAAGACCAATTGTCTCAATGTTTGCTCTACGCCAAAGCCTATAATCAACCAGATAAAGTAGAAGGTCGTTTTGTATTGGATTTGGCTAAGCGTTTGCCAGATGTAACTAAAAAAGAGTTTTTAAAGTTTTTGGCAAATCGGTTTGGTCACACAAATGAGCCTAGCTTTGAAAGCTTATATGAATTTGTAGCTGATGAAGAATCTTACAAGTCGACAGACTTTGGTATTTCACTTTTAAATGCCTCAAGTGAATTACGCAAATTCGAAAAGCACCAGGATAAAAGTAAAAATGCTTGCTCAGTAAGACAAACTGCCTTTAAATCACCTAATCTGCAAAGAAGGTCTTATGTAAATGATAATCAAAAGAAATCTCTAACTACTGATAGTTGACCAGAGCATCCTATGTGCATCTACTGCTCTTCGAAAGGGCTGGTTGAGCATCATTATCTGTCAAATTGCTCTGAATTTTTGCGTTTAACGCCTAGTGATCGTAAAGACGTAATTCTTAAATCTGGTCGGTGCTTAAACTGTTTGCGTAAGCATTTTGTTAAAGATTGTTTTGCCCCCAATAGCTGTAGAAAATGTGGAGCTGCGTATAGTAGGAAGCACTTTTTCTTGTTGCATGATGCCTTTGCCACACCATCTCAAGCGCGTGAGAGTGGTGGTGATAATACCTCAGAACTTTCAGTTAATGTGCGCAAAGTTGGTATTGGGAGTGTGAAAGCTGCCTTTAGTCGTGTCACAGCTGCCCGCATAATGAACCCTGTAAATGGTAAAAGCAGGTTGGTGTATGTACAGCATGACCCAGGGTCACAGGTTACTCTGGTCTCAAACAAGCTGGTACAAGATTTAGGTCTTACTGCATTTGATAATGTTTCCTTTGAAATGCAAACAATGACTAGTTGCAAGGCTACCACAGCAGATTTAGTCAAGTTTAATGTGCAGTCGTTGCATACTGGTGAGATCTTTTGTAATGTGGTGTCGGTTGTCAATAAACCTTGGGGTGATGATGAAAATACTTTGCCTCATAAACAGGACTTGAGTGTGTATGAGCACTTTAATGATATTGAAATTGTTTGCCTGGATGATTGCCATAGTGTGGATGTGTTACTGGGCAATGACAATGCACATCTCATGTATGCCAAGCAAGAACGAATGGGCAAGAGTCAAACTGACCCGCACGCACTACTCTCCCCATTAGGTTGGTTAGCCTGCGGCGGAAAAACATCTTTAAGTGAGGTACCTGTCAAAGTCTTAAGAGCCAATGTCGAAGACAAACAAAGCAAGACATTAAGCTTGCAACAGGTTGTTGACAGAAAAGATGCAGAAATTGTTGAGTTGCATAGAGTTGTTAAAGATTTATCTGTCGAGGATGAGATACCTCAATGGTCTCGCACAGATACTATTGCCCGCCAATTGGTAGAGCCTTGTATAAAGGTAAAAGATGACCGGTTTGAGATACCTGTACCTGTTGTTGAGAAAGCAACATTGCCTAATAACTATGAGTTAGCACATGAACGACTGGCCCTGCGTAAGAAGGCCCTTCAGCAACCTGATCTTAAAGAATTTTTAGTTGATTCTATGGCAGAAATGCAGTCCAATAATTACATTGAACGTGTGCCTGATGCTGATTGTGCGACTGACCAGACATGGTATCTACCTTATTTTGTTACCTCTCAAGTTAAGAAGCGTATAGTGTATGATGGAAAGGCCAAGTTTAAGGGAACCTGTGTAAATGATATTATTATGTCTGGACCTGATCTTCTAAGCCCCTTGCTGCATGTTTTAACCAGGTTTCGCTTAGGTAAGTATGCTTTGATGTCAGATGTCACAAAGTGTTTTTTCCAAATTCAGTTGCCGGCTGCCCAAAGAGACCTATTTCGCTTGCTGTTCTTTGAAAACAATGATGTAGAATCAGGTAAATTGGTACCATATCGTTTTCGAGTCCATCCTTGGGGCATCAAAAGTAGCCCCTACATTGCCTGTCTTGCATTTAATAAGCTTGTTGAGGAAAACCCCACATGTGCTAGTGACATGACCCTTCAAAATATACTGCAGAACATGTATATGGATGACCTTATTTTTTCAGTAGATAATTTAGAGAGTGCACAGACAATCACAAACGAAGCGGTGAGCCTATTTAAAAGTCGTGGATTTAAACTTGTAAAGTGGAGTGCAAATAGGGACACTATGAGTGTTTTGTCTTCTTTAGGCCCTGAACTTTTGTCAGCTTCCATACGGGAATTAGACTTGTTTAGTGAAGAGCTAGCCTTGCCTTCTTCCAAAACCTTAGGCTGTGTCTGGGATCCTGACTCAGACAATTTGCGTATTGACTGTTCATTGAAGCCTCTTGGTAAGTATACACGTAAAACCATGCTCAGTCAATTAGGACAGAATTTTGATCCACTGGGATTTGGGTCCCCTTTCTTTATTAAAGCACGTTTGATCTTGCAGCAGTTGGCTATAGATAAATATGATTGGGATACAAAAGTCCCGGATGAGATTGTTCAAGAGTGGGATGCATGGCTGCATTCACTTTCTTTGCTGCAGAGTTTTTTGCTTCCCCGGTGGTTATTCTTAAACAGCGGTATCCCTTGCTCAATTGATGATGTGAAATATGAGTTGCATTGGTTCAGCGACGCGTCAAATCAAGCTTTCTCTTCAATGATATATCTGCGCAGATTAGTTAACGGCGCACCTAGTGTAGCCTTTATTTTTGGTAAATGTACAATTGTTCAGCTGCATCAGTCATCCTGGCCCATTGCAAGAAAAAAGTTAACAGCTGCCGTAAACACCTCCAAGTTGATGTATCAAGCAAATGAGGCTTTGAAGCTGGATATTAGCAAGAGATACTTCTGGTGTGATTCTAAAACTGTGTTGTCTTGGATAAAGAATCCAGATTTACGCCTAAATAAGTTCATCACCAGACGAATTGGCCACATCCTAATGCTGTCAAATGAATCAGACTGGAGATTTTGTCCAACAAATGTAAATGCTGCTGATGTGGGGTCTCGCCCCAATCTAATCTTGAAAGAAGAGTCACGTTCTCTTTGGCTAAATGGCCCATCATTTTTGGCTAAGTATGGTGAGCCGGAAATACCAGTCCCAGAGCTTGTGCCCATGCGAAAGATTGACGTCAAAAAGGATGAAGAACTGAACCAAATTGTGGAAGATAAGTTGGAGAGACTGATTGAGAGCTCATCATCATTATATGTATTGCAGAAGCGAGTGGCTTATCTTCTATCTTTCCTGGATTATATTCGAAGCAAAGTCCAAAAGAGTTAGTATGCTCCTCCAAAACTAGATGCTTCTTGCTTAAATAGGGCACTAGAAAAAATTGTGATCTTTGTCCAACGACGCATTTATGGTAAGTTTATTGAATCTCTAAGTGAGAAATCCCCAGATGCCTTTGATGAAATTATCAAGTGCTTAGAAAAGAAAACAGCACCTGAAATTAGCAAAAGAGTAAAAGAGATACGCTCTCTGAAAAAGTTTCGGCCATGTTTAGATGACAAAGGTGCATTGCGTATAGAAGGCCGGTTAAGTAGCTATCCTGATATTGTATTTGATGCTAAACACCCACTCATCTTGCCATCTAGGCACAGTTTAACAAAGCTTGTTATCTTGTGGTATCATCATTTGAATTGCCACAGTGGAGTGCAACACACTTTGTTGTCAACTCGACAAAAATTTTGGATAACTAATAATAATGCGTCCGTGCGAAAATACATTAATGAGTGTGGTGTGTGTATGATTAAAAAGGCACAGCCTGTAAGGCAATTAATGTCAGATTTGCCGCAGTCACGTATTACTGCAAACAAAAAGCCCTTTTTTTACTGTGGTCTGGACTATTTTGGCCCCATAACATTTGTAGAAAGTAGAAGCCACAGGAAGGCCTGGGGCCTCTTATTTACATGTATGTCGTCAAGGGCCGTGCATGTTAAATTGGTGTGTTAAATATTAAAATAATATTTATAATTTGGAAACCCTGACTAGGACTAGAGCATGTGATCAAGTTAGTATCCGCTCATTTTTCTCGTCGTGTCGAATGGTGGAAGGACGTCAATATGAGACGGTGCGAAAATCGTGAGTGAAAACAAATTGTTTATCTATTTCTTCTTGGCGATAAATTTGGACGTTAAGTTGTTGTTAATTTGAGAGAATCACATTGTTTAACGCTGTCATATTGTTACATTGTAATATTGATCAATATTGTACACGTTGTTCAACAGCTTAGCACTCATTATCTATCCGCCAAAATTTAATTTCTTATTCGCCTTTTTTTCTTATTAATTGTTCGTTCTTTATAATATAATCTCTAAATTTAAACCATTTGATTTAGAATCTAAATAAGGTGAGTTAGGAATTAATTTAGAAAGACAGATTAGACATCCCCGCTCACTGATTATCGATCGCATCGCCCAGTATTCAATATCATAAACAATTTGTTTGGAGATAAAATTATCTATTTTGAGATTGATTTTGAATTTAAAATTGAAGTAACTTTGAAACTCGATTGAAGCTGTAAACTGTAATCGGAATTAATCGTAATTAACATTTTAGAGATTAATATTGTGTTGCGTCGATAAGCCGATCAGCAGTAAGTAACATTGTGACAATAGTGATATTGTAATAGAATATTGATAAGGGAGAAATAAACAAAATGACGGAAGAAACGTATTTTCCCACTGAGAGAGAGATACGAGAATTAAATCGCGACTTTAACAAAGCAATGCGTGAATGTTCTAGTTCATTACGAGATAGTGACAAAGCAATATTTGAACCAGCTTTCGAGGAAGTTTCTTTAACCTTTCGTCGTCTAGTAGATGCAGTTGATTCGTATATAGACGGGATAAGGCCAGGAGACGACCAATTAAAAGTTGAAGAGTACGTTGACAGAAAAGAATTAGCAGAAATACAATACGACATGCTAAAAAAGTCGTTAAAGGAAGCGCGAGTTTCACAGTGTAGACTAGCCAATGATCTGCGACAAACTTCAAAAAAGAATACTGGTAGTAGGTCGAGTAGGTCACGCTTGTCTAGCTCGTGGAAAAGTAGTTTGAGATCTAGTCGATCAAGGAAATCCGACTTAACCCCAGAACAGGAAGTACTGGTGGCTGAAAGTGACGTCAAAATCGCAGAAATAGAGGGAGAGAAAAATAGAGTGTTATCGGAAATAGAATTAAAGAAAAAGAAAGTGCAAGCTAACCTAGCGAAGCAGCTTGCACCTGAACCGCGAACTCAAACCCAAGCAAGCTCAGGACCCGAGAACGGACACGGGGGCAGGAATGGTCCCGAATCATCACCTTTAAGGTCGGATGCCGCAAACGATGACGAGGCAATTACTAAAATTATAAATAAGTGGGAGATCAACCCTAAAACCAGAAATGAGTCGATCAGCAAAGGATACGCAGAAGCTGTATATAATAGTGCATATAATAGCAGCGTCGGAGACCAGTACTTGACTGGAAAAGTTTTGTTAGAAAGTGGAGCCAAAGTAGCCTTTGATGGAGACCCAAAAAAGTATACTGCCTTTCGGCAAGGGATGGAGAGAATAATTTCAATGTACGGTGGCCAAAATGCATTAATGTTTGATGTACTGCAATCGAGATGCGTTGGGAAGGCAGCAGAAGCAATAAAAAATTGTGATCGTATAAGAGATCCTAAGTTGGCATTAGAAGCAGCTTTAAGTAAATTGGAAAGGTATTACGGAAATGACTCCTCTGTAACGGAAGCACATATTGCGCACATAACTCGACCTGAGCCCATAAGATGGTCAGTGGAAGCATTCCAAACCTTGGTGAACGAGTTAGAAGATATTCAATCGCTGTTTAAAATAGATGACCGTATTGGTATTTTAAATTCGCCAGGCATCTTAAAAGGTGTAATAACGCGTTTACCAAAACGAACTAAAGAAAAATTAACGGAGAGATTGAGCGCATCTAATGTGCACATGCCCAGCTTCGAATATTTGTTGGCGTTTGTGAATGAACAACTAGATCTTGTGTCACACCCACTATCACATTTAGACGCATGCAATAAACAAAGTAGTAAAGTTGAAAGTAGCCAGAGAGTGAATAGAGAATCCAAGTTTAGAAATAAATGTGATAAATATAATGTAAAGGCCTATTCGCAAAATGTAAGTGTCTCTTCTTGTCCTGTTGTTGGATGTTTAAACAAAGAAAGTCACGCGCTTTGTAAATGTGGTAAATTTGCTGAGTTAAATAAAAGAGATCGATGGGCGATAACAAAACGAATTAGAAGATGCTATAAGTGTTTAGAAGTTGGTCACATGGCAGCTAAGTGTAAATCGCATGCTTCATGCCAGATTTGTCAAAGTAAAGCTCATCACAGTCTGCTGTGCGATAATCTTAATGACGACGGCACTAAGACTTTAGAAAAGAGAGAAAGCCGCAACCATTTGCAAGAGAATAATGAAGGCGAGGCGATAGACAGCGTTAAATGCCACAATGTGCTTCTAAGCAAAGACCGAAAATTGCTTCCTGTATTACCAATGCAAGTGAGACTAACTGGCGGCGATAAGAGAGTTATTGCTAATTGTCTGCTAGACACTGGGAGTGATACCACTTTAGCTTCAAGGCGGTTAGCAAATATGTTGGGAGTTCAAATTAAAAATGATAACACCGCACACGTAATAATCGCTACGTCTAACGCGAGAACAAAGGAAACTTGTTTCAACATCGATTTAGAAATTAAAGGACTGCACACGGACACACTGTATCGATTAGCGAACGTAGTTTGCGTGACGCATGTAGGCAGGCATAATAATCCTATTGGAAGAATAGAAATTGACATTAATAAAAATCCTCACTTAAGAGAAGTGGTACTTGACCCTCTAGAAAACAGTGAAATTGATTTAATAATTGGCACTGACTATGAAGCATTGCTGGACATGCAGCAAGTGAAGCGTAGCACTGAATCACGTGTTACCGCTAAGCGATCCAGTTTAGGTTGGGTGCTAGTAGGAACCACTGAATCGATCCACCAAGAAGACGTGGCAGCGAACGAGGACAATACAACGTGTGCCAAGATCCACAGTAATAATTTGCGGTTGATGAGAGGTAACGATATCGAATTGGGTGAGTCGGCTTACGTTTGTAATGGTAATATAAATTCGTGTGAATTACTGCATGCTGAAATTGATCGGTATTTTTATGCCGAGTTTGACGTAGAAACCGATGATGATGATGTAATGCCGTCGAAAAACGATTTGACATGTAACCGAATGTATGATGATTCTGTTGTAAAAATAGATGGCCGATTTAGTGTTGATTTACCGCTCAGAACGGATAAAGACTTACCGAGTGATAACAAAGTATTGGCAGAATCTCGACTTTTAAAACAAAGGAACTTACTGCAACGAGATGCAGAAGCCAGACAATTATATGTTGACGCGATAGATCGATTGATTAAAACAGATAAAATAGAGCCGGTTGATGATAGCAACGATGATACTGACCGAGTATATTACATACCTCATTTTGTTACTTGCCATAAAAAGAGAAGGCTTGTGTATGATGCCTCGGTCAAGGGTAAGGGTTCCTCATTGAATTCGTTTTTACTTCAAGGCGTAGATACTACGCAGCGATTGTGGCACGTGCTAATGCGATTTAGACGTTTTCCTGTCGCATTTACTTGTGACATAAAAGAAATGTTTCTCCAGTGCGGTATAAACGAAAAAGACAGAAATTTATTGAGAATATTGTGGTTCAAAGAACACGATCTTAACGGACCGATAGTAACCTTCCGCTTTAAACGGTTACCGTATGGTTTGAATTGCAGCATGTCAATGGCGAACTACTGCCTAAAGAAAACGGTAGACGAAAATGTTGTTGGAGCGTCGACCCAAACGTTGAATGCAGCTGCAGATAGCTTCTACGTAGATGATGGTTTGGTTTCCTGTCCAAACGTGGAGAGTGCAGGAACAGTCGCTCAAGAATTGACGCAACTACTACAGTCAGGTGGGTTTGAATTGCGCAAGTTTGTATCTAATGCACCAGAGGTGCTAAAGTATATCGATAGCTCAAGGGTTGCAAATGGTGACGTTTGTAAAGAGATGACGGACTCAAAAGTGTCTGAGTGTAAAGTTCTTGGCCTACATTGGGATCCGGTGGCTGACGTGCTATCTCCCAGGGTAAATATAAAAGAAAGACCTTGCACAAAACGTGGTGTTTGGGCAACAATCGCACAAGTATTTGACCCCTTAGGTATATGTGCCCCTTATTTACTTACGGGTAGGAGAATCATGCAAGAGGTGGCAGAAGAGGTCAGAGAGTGGGATGATCCTCTTCCTGCAGATATAGCCAAACGTTGGCGTAAATGGCTAAATGGGTTACCCAATCTTCAAAATTTATCCCTTAGGCGGAGCCTCTGGAAGAGCGAACCAGAGAGTTATCAGTTACACACATTTTGCGATAGCTCGGAAAAGGGATATGGGTGTGTGACATACATGAGGATGAGGCAAAATGGCCAATACCACGTCTCGTTTGTTATAGGTAAGGCTAAGGTTGTACCAAAGCAAAGTAATATAAGCATTCCCAAGCTAGAATTGATTGCGGCCTTGCTTGGTGCAAGAATGCACAATCAAATAAAACGAGCGATAAAAATACCGTTGAATGAATGTGTTCTGTATACAGATTCGTCTGTTGTGTTAAATTGGATTGAGACGATGGATAAAAGGTTGACGAAATATGTATCTCGTAAAATAAATGATATTAAGCGATTGTGTGGAGGAGATGAGTGGCGACATGTGAGTTCGTCGTGTAATCCGGCCGATGTGTGCTCACGTGGGTTAAACCCAAAGGATGCAAGTAATGACAATATGTATTTTAATGGTCCTTTATTTTTGAGAGAAAACACATCCGACACGGCGGACCATATAACTAGCGCTAGCATTACTGTTGAAATCGAAAGAGTGAAAGGTGAATGTGCAAGTGTACCTGAGTACTTGTGTGATGTACCTGACCGGTACTCAGAATATGAAAAATGCTTAAGAATAATCGCGTACAGATATCGCTATATCTTGTATAAAGTTAAAAAGAGAGGATTTTTATCCCATGTTAAATGCGAAATTGGTTGCTTGAAGCAACATGAGAGGCGACTAGCTGAAATCGAACTAGTACGCATTGGCCAGGAAAAATATTTTGGCCAAAGAGTAATGAAAGTTGTATCAAATCATAATTTTGAATGTGCGTTGCAACATTGTTATCGATCTGAACGCTCAAAATTGTCAGAAATTAAAAACTTATTGCCCTATTTTGATCAAAGTACAAGAGTTTTGCGTGTGGGGGGCAGAATTGTAAATGCTGCCTTGCCTGATGAAACAATTCATCAATATATTATACCCAAAAGTGGTCGTGTTACTGAACTGTTAGTAAAATATTATCATGAAATGTCTTGTCATTTTGGCGCAAATTATGTATTGTCGCAAATCGTACGGACCTTCTGGTTGTCTGGGGGTATCAGCACAATTCGCAAGTACACTGCTGAGTGTCAATACTGTAAAATTAGACGTGCTAAAAGTATGGGGCAAATAATGGGAAACTTGCCTAAATGTCGGGTGAATGTACCAAAACATCCATTCGAGCATACCGGTGTTGATTTATTCGGGCCAATTGCAATACAAATGGGCCGGAGTGTAGTAAAGCGTTGGGGAGTTTTGTTTATTTTTATGGCGTCACGTGCATGTCACATTGAAGTTGTACCCGATTTGACGACTGATGCGTTTTTACAATGCTTTTGGCGTTTCACATCGCGACGTGGACTATGCTGCCGGTACCTATATTCGGATCAAGGCACGAACTTCAAAGGCTGCGATTCAGAGCTGAAGGAACTGTTGAAATCAAAGCAAATAAAAGGGTGCCGGACACCGACTCCTAAGATTCCAGAAGAGGTCGACCGAAATCGAATTGCGACTTGCCTATCTCGAAAGGGGGTTGACGTTCAATGGCGGTTCAATGTTCCAAAAAATCCGCATGCTGGGGGGAGCTGGGAAAGAGCGATAAGAAGCTTGAAAGCTGTATTTGCCGCGATAATTCATAACGGTTTATTAGCGGTCCCAGGGTTGAAGAAACGAAACCCAACGGAATACGAGCTTCTGACAATACTGTGCGAAGTGGAAGCCGTAATGAATTGCCGTCCAATAACCAAACTAACATCGGAACTGGAGGACTGGAGGGCATTGACGCCGATGACGATATTGACGGGAAATCTGCATCCAGACCTACCATCCCATGACTTTAGCAAGGGAGATCAGTATCGACAGAATTACAAATACGTGATAGCAGTTGCCGAGCAGTTTTGGGAACGCTGGCTCAAGATGTATATTCCTTGGTTGCAAATTAGACACTGCTGGAAGGAAGCAATGCCGAACTTAAAAAAGGGAGATTTAATTCTGCTAAAGGATTCCTTTTTGGCCCAGATGGTAGGTGCTTTCGCGCAGCCTGGGCCGTGAGTAAGTCTGCTCATTGATTTTAAAATGACAGACCGAAACCGAACCTACCAAAACGGAAGGGTATCCACCCATTCCGATGTTCAGTGTGGGTCTGTTAATCGGCAAACGTCCTTTTCAGGACGGGGCAATGTCAGGATAAAACTGCCCTTTTCAGGGCACATTGCCAACAAGTTCCGAAGACCCACTATTCTTCAGCTGAACATCGAAGGCCTCACTGCAAGCAAGATGAATGTTCTTCATCACCTCGCTATGCAGTCTGAGGCACTCGTCATCCTACTGCAGGAGACCCACTGCACTGATGCAGAGAAGTTGGTGCTACCACACTACCAACTAGCTGGGTCTTCTTTAAGCAGGAAGCATGGCCTTGCCACGTTTGTTCACGAGCGACTGAGATACACGCTTTTGGACCAATCTCCACCGACATCGGAGATCGAGTGGCTGTGTGTGGACGTTGATGGCTATAAAATAGTCAACGTCTACAAACCACCGCCAACGCGATTGCGAACCCTGGATCTCCCAGTGTTTCCTCACCCCTGTCTGTACGCTGGCGATTTTAACTGTCGTCATGCTGACTGGGGTTATGATGACAACAGTCCGGATGGTGAGTGCTTGGTTGGATGGGCAAGTATTAATTGTCTTGCCCTCCTATATAATGCCAAGGACGCTGCCAGTTTTTATTCCGGCCGCTGGAACACTGGCACCAATCCAGAACTAGCTTTCGCTAGCGTAGGTCCAAACAGTCGCTTACCGGATAGATGTGTCCTTGAGAAGTTTCCCAGGTCACAACATCGACCCTCGCTTATTACACCACCAAGGTTTGCTATGGCAGTGCCAAGCATGCCTGTTAAGCGATGGAACTTCCGCAAGGCCAAGTGGAGTCACTACATTGCTTTGACGAATAAATTCGCAAAGACTTTGTTGCCGCCTGATTCACTTGATGTGGATGCGGCTTACCAGGACTTCTGTAACATCATTAAGAAAGCAGCCAAAAAGACTATCCCACGCGGGTATCGAAACAACTATATTCCGTGTTGGGATGCAGAGTGTGAATCCCTCTATAAAACCTTTCTGCAGTCTCCTCAGGGAGACGACTCAAGTTTGGCTGCTACAACTCTGCTTGCCAAGCTTGACAGAAAACGGAGGGATCGATGGTCCGAAGCAGTTCGGAGCATTAACT
Source organism: Diplosoma virens (assembly GCA_963680785.1). Classification (NCBI taxonomy): domain Eukaryota; kingdom Metazoa; phylum Chordata; class Ascidiacea; order Aplousobranchia; family Didemnidae; genus Diplosoma; species Diplosoma virens. The sequence goes on along the minus strand of OY796882.1, from coordinate 46,070,244 downwards.
TCTCACACTCTAGTCGAAAAGCGTGGAGTATTTTGAACAACCTTACTGGTAGGTCACGACACTCTCCTCGTCATTGTCCCGTTTCAGCCGATGCTATTGCATCTCAGCTGGTTAGAAATGGGAAATACGAGGCTGTTGATCGCAAGTCATCTCGACTTGTCTTTCAAGAAGTGTCTGACCTTTGGAGGGCCACAACACCAGACGCAGTAAATATCTCTGACAATTTTCCACAGAGAGAATTTGCTGCTGCTCTTCAACATTTAAAACCAGGTAAAGCTCCGGGTCCTGATTCCATCTGCCCCGAGCTTATACTCCATGCTGGAGCTGCTTTGAAGTCCTGGTTACGTGACTTCCTTTCTTCCTGTTTGCGCCGACTCAAAATTCCCAAGATCTGGAGAAGAGCGCTTGTGGTCGCGATCCGAAAACCAGCAAAGCCCGTGGGGGACCCAAAGAGTTATCAACCGATATCTCTGCTCTGTGTCCCCTACAAGATCCTCGAGAGGCTTATCTACGCCCGCGTTGAACCATTAATCGATACACTGCTCCCTAAAGAGCAGGCTGGGTTCCGACGCGGGAAGTCAACCATAGATCAAGTTGTTCTGCTAACCCAGAACATCGAGGATTCTTTCGAGGCTAAAAAGAAGGCCGGTGCCGTATTTATCGATCTGACAGCTGCTTATGACACTGTCTGGCACCGTGGCCTTACCTGCAAGCTGCTGAGACTACTTCCGGATAAGCACATGGTCAAAATGATCATGGAGCTTGTCCGAAATCGAAGTTTCACCCTTACCACCGGTGACAGCAAGCAAAGCAGGCTACGCCGTCTTAAAAACGGCGTTCCTCAGGGATCGGTCTTGGCTCCCCTCCTATTTAACATCTATACGTACGATCTTCCTTCCATGATTTCCAGAAAGTTTGCTTATGCTGATGATCTAGCATTGTTGCACTCTTCTGGAAACTGGAAGGACTTGGAGGGGACATTAAGCCAAGACATGTCCACACTGTCAGCGTATCTCCAGACTTGGAGGTTGAAGCTCAGTCACACTAAGACGGTGACGACAGCCTTTCACTTAAACAACCGAGAAGCCAAACGTGAGCTAAAGGTCTACAACAATAGTAGACTTTTACCGTTCTGTCCAACCCCTACATACCTTGGGGTAAAACTGGACAGATCGCTCACGTTTCGTCACCATTTAGTGGCATTGCGCAAAAAACTATCATCGCGCGTCACACTGTTGAGGCGACTCGTGGGCTCGGGATGGGGTGCTGGTGCTAAAACACTACGCATAGCCACCTTGTCTCTAGTCCACTCAACAGCTGAGTACTGTGCGCCAGTCTGGTGTCGCAGTGCTCACACTCGCCTCATTGACAGTGTCTTGAATGACGCCTTGCGCATAGTTACTGGATGCCTGCGTCCAACTCCAACGGACCACCTACCCGTACTTTCAGGCATCCAGCCAGCTGAGCTTCGCCGACTGGGAGCGACACTCTCCTTGGCTTACCGTGGATCTCTGGACCCCGATCATATTTTGCATGGTCTGTTAAATGGGTCCTCAGATACTGGCCAAGTGAGACTAAGATCCAGACGCCCGTTTGTGCCAGGTGCGCGGAATCTCTTGGACAATCTTGCCAGACTTGGCATCCGCGCCTCTGAATGGACAAATCACAAATGGAACGCGGAGTACTGTGAAAGTGCTTCCAGGCTCCGTGCTTTTGTGCCCGGGACCAGTGTCAGGCCTGTTGGGATGGGCTTACCCCGAGCAGCTTGGGTTAAGCTCAACCGCCTGCGGACTGGTGTTGGGCGATTCCATTCGTCCATGCACAAATGGGATCTCGCTCCTTCACCGAATTGCGAGTGTGGCGCCTCAGAGCAAACCGCAGACCATGTACTAACAATGTGCCCCATACATCGGGCACCACATGGAGCACGCGGTCTGACGGTTTTGGATGACGAAACTCGATGCTGGCTTAATAACATCACTGCCAGCATCTGATCCAGGCAGTGCAGCAGTCTGGGGTAGTAAAAGGATAAACCCTCGGCCCCAGTTCTGTTTGTGTCTGGCCTGGAATGGATGCCCTTCAAACGATGACGACGACGACGACGACGATTCCGAAAGCGAAGGAAGGCGGGAATTTCCAAAGGCTGTTATCGAAGAGGTCTACCCAGACGAGAATGGCTATGTTCGCACGGCAAGGGTTGTACTATCAGACGGTCGAGTGTTCAATCGTGACGTCAGGACGATGGTGCATCTTGAAGGTTTCGCAGCAAAGAAAGAGAACAATTCCAGCCACAAAAAATGATGTGCTATTGTTGTTGTTTTATTGATGTGTGTTGCGTATTTAATGTGTAAATTATTTCGTTGCCGTAGATTATAACCGCCTCAATAATTTAGGGGGCAGGATGTTAAATATTGAAATAATATTTATAATTTGGAAACCCTGACTAGGACTAGAGCATGTGATCAAGTTAGTATCCGCTCATTTTTCTCGTCGTGTCGAATGGTGGAAGGACGTCAATATGAGACGGTGCGAAAATCGTGAGTGAAAACAAATTGTTTATCTATTTCTTCTTGGCGATAAATTTGGACGTTAAGTTGTTGTTAATTTGAGAGAATCACATTGTTTAACGCTGTCATATTGTTACATTGTAATATTGATCAATATTGTACACGTTGTTCAACAGCTTAGCACTCATTATCTATCCGCCAAAATTTAATTTCTTATTCGCCTTTTTTTCTTATTAATTGTTCGTTCTTTATAATATAATCTCTAAATTTAAACCATTTGATTTAGAATTTAAATAAGGTGAGTTAGGAATTAATTTAGAAAGACAGATTAGACATCCCCGCTCACTGATTATCGATCGCATCGCCCAGTATTCAATATTGGTGACTTCCCTGACTTTGAGTGAGTTTATACTAGCCTTTACCCGTTTTATAGACTTACGAGGGCCAGTAAGTACAATTTATTCTGATAATGGAACTACCTTCCAAGCTGCAGCCAAAGTTTTGCCAAAATTGCTTGAGTCTACAAAATTAAAAAATTCACTCCGTAAAAAAGGTATCGACTGGGAATTTATTCCCCCTTATGCCCCTGCTCAAGGTGGAGCTTGGGAGGCTATGGTGAAGCAAATCAAACATATGATTGCTAATATAATAGAAAAGTCACAACGCAGACCCAGCTTTGTAGAATTGTTGACATATGTGGTGAGTGCCACCAAGATTGTAAATGATCGACCTTTAACCCCTTTAAGTGATGACCCTAGAGACTTCACAGCAATAACCCCTGCCTCACTCTTAACTCCCTATTCAAGCCCATATTGTGTGGTAGGGTCACCACAGGACAAAGGAAATTTAAGGAGAGACTATTGCTTTAATATCTCTCTTAGTGACCAGTTTTGGAAAAAATGGTTGGAGTTTTACTTGCCTTGGCAACAGGGGAGAAAGAAGTGGTTGAAAATGGCACAGAACCTAAGGCCAGGCCAATTGGTAATCCTAACTTCAATGGAAGATGTATCAAAACGAGGTAAATACCAACTTGGGAGGGTGCATGAGGTCATTCCCCAGAGTAGAAATGGGAATCAAATTGTGCGTAGAGTTAAAGTTGCCACTACTAGTACAGATGAAAGCACTGGTGAGGTCAAAGTGGTTTATGTATTGAGGGACCTTTCTTGTATTGCCCCAGTAGACTGCCCCTTAGATAGCTGATTTTCAACTCGGCGAGGTTGACGAAGGGCAGACCCTGCCATAATATTTTCACTTTGTTTGTGTTTTTATTTTCTATGTTTTGTTTATTTATGTGCTTCGCTCATTGGGTTTTGTATTTAAAAATAGACATTCCTGCTGATAATAGTAGACATTAGCTGTAGCCTATGCTATTTTTTTGGCCCTATTTACATGTAATAAATCTGAGATATTGCTGCTTAAATTGTAAAGAAAAGCTGTGTATTATTTCTGCCCTGGTGATTCATTAATGCTGACTTTAAAATTGAATTTGTTGTTTTGAAGCAGGACAAAAAGTTGCAGTAAATATAAACTACTGATGTTTCTGTTATTCGCATTTGTGTTGTATTCAAAGATTGATTAGAATTGGCTGCAGTGTTAAAGTTAGTGTATTTCATGTATTTATTGCGCTATGTTTCTTTTTTGTTTATTGAGTATTGAGTTAAGTGAAGTTGTATTTGTACATTGAATTCAAGTATTTATGTGATTTCTTAAGTTGCGATTTTTCGAACTTCATTTGTTTTGAAATTTGACAACTGTGTGTCAAATTGGGGCCGCTTTGTTCCGTTCTTAAAAATTGCGCACACTTTATATTTTTACAGTCTCATGGGAAATCTTTTTAATTGCGTTTTGGTCCGGCTCAAATAGCCGAAGAAATAACGGTTTGATAATCAATTTAAATATTTTACATTTATTTATAAGAAATTGGCAACACTGTCCTCCTTGTTATAGTAAATTCTAGACTTTTCACGTGACCTGTTTTCACTATGATGCAATATTGCATGTTTGTGACTGGCAAGATGATGCAATATTGGGTGATTGTTGTTTTAACCTGAATTTAAAGAACTTTCGAGATACTCGTGACCGAGTAATGTAAATACGGCACGCTGGAAAGCAGTATGATGATTCGATTATGATAGAATCTTACGTGGTGATTATTGGAAATTTTGTTTGCTTTGTGAAGTCATAGTTTTTTACGCAATTCTCTAGTTGTTTACGTGATTGCTGAACAAGTAAGCTACTGACCCTGTATTTGCTGTTTATTGTATGCTATTTTGGGCTCCTAGGTTGATTGGAGCATAATTTATTAATAAAGAAGATTAAGAATTTCATCTTGTAAACAGCCAGGATTGTATTTTCGGTGAGAGCCTTTCATAACAGGCACCGAACAAGTATAAGATTAAATCAATTTCTACAAAAAATTTCAAAAACTAAAATTGGTGAAACTCTCCTAAATTTAAAAAACTTTACCAGCGTAACAAAATTTAAAAAACTTCAGCAAATTTTTAAAAATTTACTACAACTTGTAAGTTAATAACTTTAGGGTAAGATCGAAAGGTAAAAAAATAACTTTTTTATGTTGTTTGTAGACATACTACTTTACTGCTGCTGCAGCAAAATACTACTGCAAATGCAAAACAAGTGGCTTTATTTTATATTAAACCGTGTCAGAGATTCCTAAAGGCCCGTTTCCACTACGAGCCTGAAATGAAGAATTGTTTGTTTGTTTTAATTTATTTTTTTACTTTTTTCGGCGCTTGAGCGCTAAGCGAAGCAAAAAAAAACATTAAAGAGCAAATAATATTTCATTTCCTGCTCGTAGTGGAAACGAGCCCTTATACTTGCGGTGCCCTTGCTTGTCAATAGCTAATAATAAGAAAATAACGATTATCTGTCAGTTAGTTTATTCTTCAAACAATTCTCGCAGAGATGAATGCAGTGACGTAAGAAAAAAAGGTTCTTTTATTCAGTGTGCTAAGCGGTATAAAGGCCCGTTTCCACTACGAGCGTGGAAAAAAGCATTCTTTGTTTGTTTTATTGCTTTTTTTTGCGCTCGCTTCAATTTTAACCGCTCGCTTCTATCGAAGATCAATAAAAGAGAGAAAGAATGCTCTTTTCCACGCTCGTAGCGGAAACGGGCCTTAAAGCGTTAAGCATTAAAATCTAACTTATTTGTGTGGTGTCCAATCGCGGCTTTCTGGATTATACCTGACGGAAACTACGGCAACTCATTTGAAAAACTTGTGCTAACGACTTGGCGATTTGTTTGCTAATGTATGAATCAGTTTGTTCTTTAATTATATTTACTAAGTCAGAGCCTTTGGTAGATGATTTACGGTAATACGCTTTTTCATTTACCTATGGCAAAGTTTTGCTTTTTGCTTTGTTTAAAAAATACATTGTCTAATTAAGAAAATTTATCGTTATTCAGGTGATCTAGGTTGTCAAATAAACAGTAAAAAATTGTTTTTTTGTGCTGTTTTTGAAAATATGGGGTTATGCAAAAGCAGACGCTTTTTTAGTAAAAAGACAAGTCTTATATTCATGTTGATGATGACCGGTACATTCTTCGTAGCCGAAATAACAGTTGGGTGAGTTTATTTAGTTTTGCTTTAAATATTTCAGTGCTTATTTGATTGATAGTTTTATCTTCGGTTCAACCCAGTGGTTCTCAAAGTTTTTGCCGCATTCCTCCCTTTCAGGACACACGTACCATCATTCCTCCACCACCGAAAAAATACCTCCATGACTGGGCATACCATATCTTCAAAGGGCAAACCAGGACACTCGTTGCCAGAAAAATTTCATTCCTAAAAAGTAGTGTTTACTAAAAAAAAGATCTTTACTTCGAATAAGTCTCGGACTTTTTGAATTTCGTCCCTTATAAAAAGTATTCTCTAAAAAAAGTTTTTAACTTTTCCCTTTCCTCCTGGTACGGTTGTTTCCTCCTGGTCGCTGGTACGGCTATAATTATGAAAGACGTGTCAATTTTTTTGGTAAACTTACATTGTACCAAGATTTTCAAATTCCTCCCTAATTTCTCCCCTAGTGATTCTTCCTCCCTTAAGATTTCAAAATTCTCCTTAGGGAGCGAAGTGGCCCCGTTTGAGAAGCACTGGTTCAACCAAAAACCAAACTCGTTAACGAATAGTTAGCATCAAAAAGCGTTAACGAATAAAAAGTTTTTTGTGCAGCGATTTTTAAATGAAATGGTTTTTTATCATACTTTTATTAAAAACAATTAAGATTACGGTAAATTGATTTCGTATTTAATATGGTTATGCGAGTTTTGCAATAAAATGCATAAATTATAGCTTAACCGTTTTGTAGCTAAAAAAACGTCCGACAGGTTCAATTGAGTTTTATTTCACTTGGTTAAAACTAATTGACGCTATTAGAATAACTTCTCTGCTTAACTTTCGGTCTTAGAGCGATTATCTTTACCTTAGAAGTTTCTGATATAAAAATATATTGTCTTTTTATTGGTCACAGATGCAGTATACAGGTTAAACAGCCATAAGCTCTTTAATTGCATACACTCTTTCAATTTCGCTTTCAGTTTCAGCAATTAACAGTATGGCGAGTTTCAAGTATTAGCGTGACCAAATCAATATTTAAACAAATTTTTTAACCACTTATCATCTACATTCTTCTTTTTTTATTTACGTTTAAAGTACTTATGCATGTGCTAGTTTAATACTTTTCAGTCGTTTTTGGTAATCTAATACTTTTAAATCTTTTCGAGTCTTTTCAGGTAATATTAAGGGAACAAAGAGTAAAAAAATACAAAACATCACTATGGTTTCGTCTTAATTGTAAGTTTTTTTGACTGCGCAAAATATTCAACCGATTTAAATGGTTGCTGCGAAGCAAACAGTTGGTTTCAAGTCAAATGTTTGATTCGTCGGTAAAAAATCTATATTTGCTGCACGGGTCAGAAAAAACAAGTAACGTCAAAATTTAACTTCGGCGGGTAATTTAGCTTTAAATATAGGTTACAGGGTTCCATAAAATAAATAAGGCTCAGAACTACTGTACTATCTTATACGTTTATAGCGGTTTTGCTAATCTACTAAATGAAACATTACGTTAAATCCCAATTTTGATAAACTTTTAAACCAGCATTTTTAGCGCTGCTGGCACCCTAGGAGGTGTTTAACACCACTTGAGCGGAACAATGTTTGTTGGGGAGCAATTTTGATAAAATGTTTTGATAAAAATGTAAAAATAGGCATCTTTATTTTCTTCGGATGTTTCTATTGACCGGTCTGTATGGAAATGTCAAAAGAAACTACAACAGTTTAAAAAAAGCTTTTTGTATCAATCAAAATTAAATCAAAACTGGCATGTCTGAAATGCATAAATATCGCATTTGACAATTTTAAACATCGGTGAAATTGATCATTTTGTTGGAAAGGCAATATCTCGCAAGAGGAATTTCATAACCAATCAAACACGCTTTTAAAGGCTTTAAATTACGTTATGTCAAACGAACTAGCTAAGGTGTTCATCATCGTCAAACGATAATGAAAGTTCATGAGACTTGTAAAAAATTCAAAGAATTCAATCATTAACTTAAACCCTTTTAACTTAAGTGTTTGAATTATTTGCAGATACATCACGAATTCGACCGCCCTGGTGGCAGACAGCTTTCACATGTTGTCCGATGTACTCAGTCTTATCATCGGCTTTCTGGCCGTTTTCTATTCGGGGAAAAACAGCCGCCATAACACATACGGATGGGCGAGGGCCGAAGTCCTGGGGGCGTTGGCGAACGCGGTTTTCCTGTTCGCTCTTTGCTTCAGTATCGTCGTGTCGGCAGTGCAGAGGTAAGTTACTGTTTTATATCAATTTATTTAGGTGGAGCGTGCATTTGAAGAACAGTTTTGCGAGAATAAATTACTGAATAACGCAATGAAACTTATATTTTGTACTTTTCATCGTTATTTTAAAACTTATTTTTAGATGAAAATGGTTTCACGGAAAATTTACAATGTAATTGTCGAAAAAGAGGTTATAATAGGCCTACTTACATGTAATCAGAATTATCGCATGTCTTTTTTATAAACTTTATTTTTCTGTTTATTAAAAATTTCCTCGTCAAACGACATCAAAAAAGCTTAATCATTTTCCTTTTTTTGACTTAATCGTTAGAAGTGTGAGAAAATAAATTGATTGTTTTATTAAAATTAGTAACAGAAAATAAACCCGAAGACAACAAAGACTACAACTATAATTTTTGAGTTGAAAATTACTTTTTAAACAACAAGTATCAAGCAAAGATCGAAAAAAGGTCATTTTCAAAGTTATTTTGATAACTTAAAATAACTTTCTGGACGGCAATTTTAAAGTGTCTTTCTTTTGGGAGCTGAAAATTTACGTGAAAGACTTACTTTACTTATGTGAGAATTACTCAAACCGCCTGTTTAAGAGTTTAAATAAGTTTAATAACTTGATTTGATAATTTGCAAACATTTAATTTTTATCATTTGTAAAGTCATATAGCATCTATTTGATTAAGCTGTTTGAATGATTCATTGAGAATGATTAGTTTTTTTTATTTTAGTTGCGCAACGCTTATTTATCAACGATTTACTTTGTTGCTGAAAGATATAAAACTTCTTTTTTTTTGACAGTATTTTTTTAGGTCGAAATTCGACTCATATACAAAGTTTTGGTAATTTTATATAATGTTTTTGAAAAAAAAAATTATTTATGCATCGATCATATCGGCTTTACTGAATCGTACTTAAACGCTGCGGTCAACTTCTATATCTGCAGTTAGTGTATATCTGGATTACCACTAAAAACTTAAGCAGTTCTTACAAATAACATTTTGGGGTACCACAAAGCGATTTTCAAATATAAGAGAAAACTAAATTTAACTGACAAAATTTAACAAGAACCTTGAAATTTTAAAGAAAATTTGACTCAGGTACGGGCGTACGTAAGGAGGGGCGCTGGGAGTTAGAAATGTGACTTAAACACTGGCAAACAGCCCGACGATTGTTCTTATGAGAAAAGTTTTCAAAAGTCGGATAATGATTAAATAATTTCAATTGAAGACGAAAAGTGTTTTTCTAAAGTCTTTAACTTCCGTTCCCCCGTTGACGAATTTCTGTCTTTGCCTTGAAGGCACCCCCTTTCTTGTTGAGTTTTCTTGTAAATCTCGGCTTTGAGGTAGCCTTTGCAGTACAAAATAGCACACAAGGATCCTGCAGCATCTTTCGTTTGGAGCTGTTTTATTGTCGGATAAAATTTTTGATTTGACATTGTTTTTTGTATGCACCATTTTTTGCAGTTTTTCTAGAAAAATTGCGAAATCGGTCGGAATAAAAAACTAAAGCGCTGGAATCGCAATTGCTTTTATGCTAAAGAATCTCAAAAATTAATTTTATTTTATAATAAAAAAAAGATTGCCAACTGTTGGTGCAGCTGATGATATTCCTTGTCTGGCCTGGTCTCCCTTCGATAGTATGCTTGGTGTAGTTCATACCAGGGTTGCGGAGTCGGAGCGGGGTCGGATTCGGTCGGAGTCGGAGGTTTTAGAAAGGAGTCGGAGTCGGAATATTTTATTCGACTCCGACTCTTCATGTCCAATTTCTTTACATTTTAGTGATGTTAACCGCGCAACTTACGCGGCCGCGTGCGCCAGTGGAGTGCAGTGCAGTAATCTTTTTAAGAGAACCTTTTCATCTGAAGCGTAAAAATTTATTTTAACTATGTCCGCTGATGAGTCTTACAGGTGAAACAGTCGATTGGGACTATTTTAATAAAATATTTTTTTTAATATTTGTGTTTTGATAATCAGGAATAATCGTTCTGACTATTGAAGCCATTGAGCACTCTTCTGAAGAGCACCAGTAATTTGCAGTTATATATGTATTTACACTCATATACATAATTTTCTAAAATAAATATCTTTGTATGTATTTAAAAAATCTGACTTATTTTGTGCAACTGTCAACTCGAAGGGATGATTTTTGCTTAGTTAAATCTAATTTAAGAGAAATACTTTGCCCATACTAGGGATTCGGAGTCGGAGTCGGAGTCAAAGTTAAAATCGGAGTGGGAGTCGGCATTTTAAAAATTCTAGGAGTCGGAATCGGATCTTAATTTTCCGACTCCGCAGCCCTGGTTTATACACTGAAAAGCATATACTACAAGAAAAAATAAGTAGACTTACGAAAATACTTAGCTTTTGACTAGAATAATAATTAATGTTTTGCTATAGGTTTCAACAACCAAAAGTTTGTGCTTACGTCATTTAAGCACTGATAAAATATTTTTTAGATTAAATAAGTCGTTTTCTACGTTATATTGCGTGATGTAAAAATAACTACTTCGTGAAAGTGAAACCGGTTAATTTGCGGCAGTCGAAGACATAAAGAATGATATTCAACCACAGTACTCAGGGAGTTGAACAAGTGATGTCAGCGATATTTCATGATCGCATTTGCTAATTGCACGCTGCACTGTTTTACTACTGTTGTTTGGAAAATTCGACATGTTACGATTGTTAAATATTTAAAATAACCGCACTCATTCAGTCGCTGCCGAGCGTGTTTTTATGAAAAGCGAAACGATTTAATGCAGTGTTTTTATTTGGAATGAAAGAAAAAACATTAATTTAACGGTCCCAAACGATCCGGCCCGCCAAACTGTGCTGCAAATAAACTATGAGTTCATCAAATACAGAAGTATGATATAGGGCCACCAAACTAAGTTGTCGGCACGATAGTTCACTGTGGTAACACTCTAATTTGCGAGCAGAAGGACACGAGTTCGATCCTCGCTCTGTTGTGTCTTTCAAAAAGCCACTTGTTTAATTGGGTCACGCTGCTTACCTACAATGATGATCCCAGTTAAAAGAAAAGGCAGCAACCAGGCAATACGATGAGGAGAAACAAACTAGCTTGAGTTTGTGAAGTGCTCCAGTAAAATATCTGACTGCCCGTTATCTATATTTCTGTAAACTGTTTATTTTGAGATGAAGTTTGGTGATCCCTGGCTACACACTGGCTACACTGGCTTAGTTCAAACAAACAAAAACAACTTTTTTATTTACAGATTAGTGCAATTAGAAAAAGTTGAAAACCCCCTTCTCATCATTTACGTCGGTTTTGCTGGCTTGTTTATCAATCTGATTGGTCTCGTCCTTTTTCACGGTCACTCTCATGGGCATCATCACGATCACCACCATCACGAACAACATCCTGATCAAGGCCATACAGAAATTTTGGTGGAACACAAAGGTTTTTTCTGTTCAACTAAGATAACTACCAATTAAGTTCTTCTTAATTTAGATAATCGCAAATTGACATGGTTACATTTTTCCACTGTTGTTTTCAAAAAAAGATTTTCGGCTTAACCTCGTATACCATCCATTTATTTGTTTTCCGAGCAACATTATATTGACTTTGTTGTATACTTTTTGTGTAGTAGGCTTTATTACGATAAAACTAACTTTATTACATTATTTTTATTCTTAATATTCTTTTATTGTTTTACCCTTTCATTGATATTTTTATTAACCTGCATATTTTTGTTGAGTTTTCTATTTTATGTGAATGAGCATGATAAAGCAATGGCTTCCTTAAATAAGTTTGTAAGAGTATTGCACCGCTGTTGAATAAAAGAATGCAAGTGCTCATTACTCTGGTCTTAGCTCTCGCGTGCAGGCGCCAGTCTTTTAAATGCAAAATGAGGCCTCAATAAAATCTGATTAATAAATTTTTAGTCTTTATATGCCTAATTGATAGTCCCTGAAAATCTATATCTTATGTGTAACGTTTAGGCGTATACAGTGTACGCCAATAATGACGTAGCATTTTCCGTGTACAAAAGGCTGCGCCTCATTCGAATACCAAGCTCGTACATTGTCTAGGTCAGGGTTTCCCAAACTGTGTGCCGTGAAAAGGATTAAAGTGTGCCGCTAAATTTTTGTGTTTTGACAGAAAGCCATAGAGTCAAAAGTGGATATTGGGTGAGGCGAATGAGGCAGTTGCCTCGGGCCCCCCTTAAAATACCGCATATAGTTTCATTTGGCTGTATATGTTTTTTTTAAAGATCACTATGATTTTGGGAGAAAAATAGCAAAATATGAGATCAAATCGAAGTGAATATAATTTCTGTATGTAAAGTTAAAAAATGGATTAAGTAGGCTTTCGCCTTCATGAAGTAAGTGTGCCGCAGGCAAACTCAGAATTTATTAGTTTGCCGTAGTAAAAAAAGTTTGAATATCACTGATCTAGGTCATCATTCACTATACTTGCCTTAAATATTTCGTTTCGCAGTGTACCTAAATTGGTAATATTTTATTTGCATTCTTAAAAAGATAAACTTACACAAGATATATATCTTATCATATATTAACAATAAAGATCCTCTGCTGGTCTAGTGGTAACCAGATTTTTTTGGCGAAAATACCGAAATTTGATTTTACTAAATAGACATCAATATAGCGTTGGCTTACCTGTATCGCCTTGTTGAGATTGGTACCATGAACTTGCGGTACGCTCTGGCGTTTAAAACGAGTATAAGAAGGTCTACGTAGAATCAATTTGACTCGACAATTTGCTTTAAGTCAATTGTAACAAATTGAAACAGAATAACATTATAAATAAGAGAGCTAAAATAATTGCAAAAAGTTCAAACAAAACATTTTTATTTGAATAAAAAACAGAAGATTCTGTAAGTTAATAGCAAACTGCTTCAATGTCATTTCTTGCAAATTTATTGCTTGATCCGAAGCCAGGATTTATTTAGTAATGTTGATTGAACAAATTGAGCACGTTGTGCTTGCTTACTTAATATTAAAGTTAGAAAATCTTTGGGATAATTTTTAAACTAAAAAGAAAAAAAAAAGCTTTTCCATGTAAATGAAAGAATAAGCAGAGGTTAGCCGTAAGTAAGGCGTGGCACTTTCGTTTTTGGGGGGAAGCGGGCTGTGACACGCGTAACTTTAAAAGTCAGTTTAAAACTTAAATGAAGACTAAGCATTGCTTTTACTCTAGTTCAAAAGTTGTTGCAAGCTCATAAAGGTCTTTGTTGCTGGGCTAGAGACAAACTCCTTCTGCTTGTCTACGATAGTGAGTTGCGGAACAAAATGCCGATTAATCTTTTTTTAATTTAGATCTGGAAAAAAGTGAAGAATCGTCTAAATCAGGTGGTGAGCTAAATATGAAAGGAGTCTTTTTGCACGTGCTAGGAGACACCCTTGGATCCGTTGTTGTTTTAGTCAGCGCTTTCATCATACATTTTGCTAAAGTGAGTGAAATAGTTTATTTATTTATTTTTTGTTGTATTGCGGGTTTTAAAATCACGATAATATAAATTTTTTCATGAGTTTAAAATACTGATAAAAAAGTCTAACATTTTACAAATTCGACCTAATTTCAAACTCGCCCGATCTCTTTATAAATGTTTAAATACACGATTGCGATTTGATCGCGAATGCGTTCTTTTTGATTGTCGGTAAATGCTAAGTACATGCTATTTTTTTAGCGGTCAGAAAACGTGATCACGACAGAGGGAAAAACACGAAAACTTAAACTTACGTAAAATTTGAGAAAAACAACGATACATGAAAAAGATAAATTATAATTAAATTACCAGGAAAAGCGTAGAACAAAAAAACATAGTATTGAAGTTTTTATCTTCTTTTATGAATCTAAATCTTTTACGCTTTTTGACCAGCCTTAAAATCCCAAACAAAATTGGCTTTAAAATTTAACTAAAAAGTAAACTCGCCTAGTCTTTATAATAATTGCATGTTTGAACGTCTATGACTCGGTCATTTCGTCGGCTTTGACTGTCGGTAAAATTGGCCGAAAAAACAAAAGATTATATAGTCATTTTGGAGGATTTTTTGCGTTAAATGTTTTTTTTGTTTTAGTGGCCCACAACTTGATCACTATGCTGTGGAAAAAATGAAAATGTATTAAGCTTTATAAAAACTAAACTTTTGTGACAGTTGTAACTAAATTACGCTTTTATCATGTTCAATTCTCCATTGCTTCAAAAATAGTCAAAGCTGTATTTAAAAGAAATGCTCAAACAACAAAAAACGTTTAAAAAATAATACTAAGTTGTGTAGTATGTAGGTCAAGTGCAAAACGATAGAAAAAATTCATACATGTACAATTGGACGAAGACTTTTTAAAAGGATAAAACCTCGGCCCCAGAGGGTTTATCCTTTAAAAAAAATAAAAAATAAAAAATAAAGGATAAAAAAAAGTAAAAGGATAAACCCTCGGCCCCAGTCCTGTTTGTGTCTGACCTGGAGTGGATACCCTTCAAACGACGACGACTTTTTAAAAAACTATTTGCGTTTGCGTCAATTAAAGGTCATTAAAGGTTAGAATTAGAGTTAAGGATTTTCTTTTGTTTTAAATCCTATGACGACCGAAAGGGTTTCAAGTAGGACATACAGTGGCGAGCAAAAAATAAGACTTTTTGATTTTTTTTTAGATTTTTTAAAATTAAAATTGAAATATATTTATCAAGTAACATATCATTAAAGAGAGCACAAAAAATTATATTAAATCCAATTTTAATTAATTTTTTTTTTGAGAAACGTAATTTAATTTTAACTAAGTTATTTTAAAAAAATCTAATAAAATAAAAAAGTCTTACTTTTTTGCTCGCCACTAAAAGATAGAAAAAAGTTAAAAATTTGAAGTATTTTTAATATTTGGTAATTTCTGTTGGTACGCCATTAGAAAACTCATAAAAAATTAGTAGAAAACAAACATTTCTAACAATTTTCTCCCAGTCTTAAAAAGATTAAACGAAGACTAATCTAAAAATAAATGATATATTTTCTACCAACATTTATCTGTACAAATTTTATAAATATAGTAAGCAAAAATGACATATTTTATTCAAGTTTTGTTCAACTTGCAGAATTTTTTGTTTTTTTATTCAAATATGAATCATCACTGCAGTCCTATTCCCTTTTTAAACAAAGCTAAAGTGGAATTTGGCGTCCCCAGTTTTGTTGCAATATTTCTAATGCTTTTGATTGCACTAATACTTTGGCAGCTTAATTGCAAACTATGCTTTTTTGTCCGTCAAAGCTGTATCCTCACAAACAACGTAAGCATTCAACGCCAAAATGTTTATGCAGTGGAATAAAAAAAACTTTGCCAACCAAAGACCATCTTTTAGATTAATTTTAGAAGAAAATTAACAAAATAGTTTAATTGCAAGATGTATTTCTTCTGCATTTTTCATGTAATTTACTGTGACTGTATTTTCGTTTTATATTGGCTTATACTATTCTTTTAAGAAAACAAGGCTAAGTTTTTTTTAAATAAACAAACATCTCTAACATATTTTAAGATACTTAGCCTTGATCTGTGTCGGTGCTTAAATCATTAGCGCTAAAAAACCCTTTAACTGGAGTAGGAAGTAACTGGAGTAAAAGAAGATGGCACAATTTGCAAGTTTAAAAAGGGTAACATTTCTACTACATTTTTATTTTAAACAGACAACTGTCCGGTAAGCTGTGCCTCGGTGTTGCAATTTTTTATTTTTTTTATTTGTCCAATGTTCATGTATGTTTTTTTGATCTTCATTTCTATATTAGGGAGTTTGAGGAGAAAGAATGGATGTAGTAAAAAAAGAATGTTAAAAATACCCAAATCAAAAAAGAGGAGCACTCTGAATAATGACAGAAAACGAATGATTTAATCCGCTGTGGCCGCTTTTAAAAGAACAAAGTCAAAAAAACAGCTAGAATTTTTTGTTTATGGTTCTAGTCCTTACTTATCTTGGGTAAAACTGGATAATGGCTCACGATTCATCACCATCTAGTGACATTGCGCAAAAAACTATCTGTTCCTATCACGCTGCAAAGTTGACTTGCGGCCTCAAGATGGGTGCTGGTGCTAAAACATAGAGTACAGCTGCTCTATCTCTGGTCTAATCAACAGCTGAGTACTGCACACCAGTCTGGTGTAGCAGCGCGGACGCTTGTCTCATGAACAGTGCCGCGAAAAATTTTGGAAAAAATTATTCAGGGACGTCAAATTTTGCGGTTTTTGCACGTGAAATAAGTGAGATTCGGAGCAAAGACCGTTTTTATTTAGAAAAAACTGATTTTGGAAAGGAAATTGACAAGAAGGTGCGTGAATTCAGGTGAAAACCTTTTTTTTTAGAGAACAGCTTAATGTTGGGATGAAAATGAAGAAATCAGAGCGGAAATGGTGGCGAAAGCGTTTTTCCTTAAACCTGAATTTTGAGATGAAAAGAAATCGGCTCATAAAAAACAGGTGAAAACCCGTTTTTTTAGAAATCACACAATTTTTGGGGCGGAAATTAAGAATTGCGGCAAACTTCAGAAAATACCAATTATGTGCTGCGGCTAGAACAACTGTATTTTTAAAAAACAACTAAATTTACGGACGAAAACTAAAATCTGAGCCCAATTCTGGGTGAAGACCTTTTTTTTTTAGAGATTACTGATTTTGGCAACAAAAATTAATTAAAATAGTCTAAAAGTGGCGCGACTTTTATGAGTTTCAAAAATGTTCCGCAAACGGAAAAAGGTTAAAAAACATTGATCTAGACGCTCGTTTGTTCCCGCTACGCGGAAACTATTAAGCGATCTCGCCGAACTTGGCATCCACAGTGCTCAGTGGACGAATCATAATCGGAGCACGGAATACTATTAAAGTACATCCGTGCTTTCACATACGTAATCAGTAGTAGGCTGGTTGGAATGGGTTTAAGTGCCTGCGAACTGCTGTTGGGCAATTCCATTCGTCCATACACAAAGGGGTCTTGCTCTTTCACTGAATTTTAAAAGTGGCATCACCAAACAAATTACAGATCACGTCCTAACAATGCCCTATACATCGAACACCTCATGGAGCACAAAGTCTGATGGTTCTGTATAACGAAAGCCGATGCAGGATGTGGGTCATCACTGTCTGATCCGAATAGTACCCCTGCCTGGAGTAGTAAAATAATAAACTATCAGTTTTCAGTCACGTTTGTCTCTGACCTTAAGTGAATGCTTTTCCAGATAACAACATTGCTCGTTTTTTCAAAGTCGACGCCACTCATCATCTCTTTATGAACCCTCCACCATACCACTTTTCCTCTCGCTTTTTATTTTCTCTCAACGTCTATCCCTCTGCACCAGTTGTAGATGCGGTATCCAAACTGTTTTTCAACATCAAATTCCAACTGTATCCTCTGAGGAGCTTATTCTCCTTCGCTTCGCTCGCTGTCCCTCTCTCGTTTACGTTGCTACCGGTACAGTACTCTTTTCGCTACATACACTCACAGTATCGGTCGAGCCAAGACTTCTTCTTGCAGGAACTGTGGTTCCAAATTACAGTACATTTTCGATAACATGCTGGACTGCTCTTCTCTTGATTTTTTACGCCTGGCCATCTTTAGCCACTCTCTTAGTATTCTGAGCCTCTGGTCTTGTTAAGTTGCCGAATCATTGGGACTTTAGGAAGTTTGTTTGCACCATTATTTTTAGAAATGAGTCGAGTAAGCCCACCACAAAAAATTTAGCTATTTTATGGAAGTTGAATTAACGTTAGTCAAACTTTGATTGCTTTAATTTTTTTAATTGGCCTCATTTTTATTCATCATTATTGTCATCATCATTTCTGTTATTTTTTCCTTCAAACTTTTAGGGCATGAAGCAGTGAAATTGTAGCACACATACCAATCAAGAAGAGACTTACCCAAACATGCAAGTTACGATGATAGGTATTACAAAATAATCTTTTTTACAATTACCTTAGCTATTTGTACCTTAAGGCAATGCTGTTGATTGATTGAGATTAATTTCTACGAATAGATGAAAGGTGTTGTCCAATGGTTAAATGAACTGTTAAAGAATTTAGCAAAAACTATTGTTACTATTGGTTTACTAAACAATTTACTATTGGTTCCACTTTTTTGAACAGGGTGAATGGAAATATTACATTGATCCGGTAATGACCTTGGTAATTGCAACAATCATAATTTTTACCACTTGGCCTCTTTTGAAGCAGTCAAGTCTGATTCTCCTTCAGAATCCTCCTTCTCACATCAACAGAGAAGACCTCTTATTTGAATTGCTAAAGGTGAGTTTTAGTAAACTTAATGAACCGCAACATTTAAGAGCTTGTTACACGAGTCCTCAATTTGTGATTTATTTTTGAAAAAAACTTGGTTTTTAATCAATCACTATTTACTTTTATTATATTCTACAGTCAAGAAAAATTGTGAAAAATATTTTTTATTGAACTATATTATCTAAGTGATAAGATGCCGTAAAACACTTAAGTTGGTTATTTTCAAGTTCGTAAAGTTACTGCTTATAAGCTCGTCTTGTTTAACATTTCAAAAAGCCGTTAGAATTTAGGCAAACGATCCATTTTTGATAAGTTTTATAAATTATTTTTATTTCTATATTTTTCTGAGTGTCAAGAAAACGGAGGTGTAAAGTATAGCGACGGAGGCGTTATACTTATTGCAATCGATGAACGATTGCCCGACCTGCTTCTGCTGATGCCCAAATATTGCTGTCCGGTTAAATTTTTTATTGCTTTATTTTAGAGATTTTACTAAAATTTGAAGGTACTTGCTAAGACCGCCAAGCAGATGAAAATGCTGTAAAGTGCTTTTCAAATAACACAACAGAGTGGCGGGAATGAGTTTACAACCGCGACCATATCCATTGCCTGCGCCATCTATTCGGCGCTCTTTACTGTTAATCATTTAACACTGCTGCCGAACTTTTGTTTATTATTTGCAAAATACTTATAAGTATAATAAGCTTTTCAAAAAAGATTGTAAGATGAAATATGTCAAATTTTTTGTAATCAGATTTGTTGATAGCGTAGCTTTCTAATTTTTGCGTGCACAGGTATATTGTTTCAACGTCATACAACAACTTTGTTTTGCGATCTCTCCATCACCTAGTGTCTGATCTAAAAGAAAAAAAAATAAAGCAAAAATCAGCGACCAGCCAATACGTGCATATTTTATATTTGGATAAAGATTGCGTAGCAAAGCAGCACCCGTGTCATTTAGTTATCAATACTATTGTTAGAAGACATAGTTTCTTTAATATAATTTCGGCAAGGAATAAATTTTCTTTTACCATATTGTTGCGATACTCAGCAGCACAACTAAATTCATAGATTTTTATTTTCGAACGTTTTCGGCTTTTTAAGCCCTTTTTAAGGAAAACTTAAACTTAAATAAAATAACAATAATGCGTAAAAACAAGGAAAACCAATTATCCATGCACGAATGACTCCACACTGCAACGAACAAGACAAAGCAAACAAAATTACAAAGCCAATTTTCAGTTTCATGAAATAACTCAAAAAATGAAAACAAATTAAAACTTTAACATAAAAGAAATTCAAAAAAAAAAATTAAAAAATACTTAATAGAAATGAAGAATTATTTGCATAAAGTTGACAATTTAAACTAGGATTATGCTTTTTAGTAAATAATGCTTTGTGTATTTTTGTGTGAAATTCCGACTTACACTTTTTTATGATGTTTCAATCTTTGTTTTGTTGATATTGATGTTTAATACAGTGTTTCTCAAGGCTTTTTTTCTGCGACCCAAAATCGCTAAAAATAACGATTTGCAAAGATGACTGCGACCCAAATAAATTTGACTGAGCGTAGTGAAAACGTAGTGATCTCAAAAAAAAAAAAAGTCTTCACCTTGAATCTGTTTCTGATTTCTTGATTGTCATCTCAAGAATCTAGTGTTCTCTAAAAAAAAAAAAAAAAAAGGTCTTCATCTTGAATCTGATTCCGATTTCTTTATTTTCCTCTTAAATTCGTAATGACATCTCAAGAAGGTTCTTCACTTCTCAAATCTTGTGCGCGCAGATCTTTTTCCTTTACGTGCGGTAATTTACAAGGCTTCGCGGCCCATCCGCATAGCCTTGGCGACCCATGGTTTGAGAAACACTGTTTTAATAAATGAGGTTTTAATCATGTAACTACACAAATTTTACAATTATTGAATAATTTACGATTCAACAAGTTACAATAAGAAGTAATTTTGTTTTTTGACTTTTGAACCGTTTTGTTTTAGATTCGCGGTATTCAAGATATTCACGATTTTCACGTATGGCAACTCTCTGACAAAGTCATTATTGCCTCAGCACACATCACAATGCACAAAGAAGACAGTTTTAACGAATCTGCGATGAAAGTAAACCAGTTTTTTCACGATAAAGGAGTCCATTCGCTGACATTACAGCCAGAGTTTTACGAATGCTCAGAAGGTCAATCCCTCTGTGGGTCGGACACTTGTCATTATTTGGCACAGAACAAAGCAGAAACGATACTGGAGTAAGTTGTTTTATTTGCTTTGTTGCTTATCGTTTTTTAAAAGTTTATCGCTCATTAATGGTTCATCATTATTTCTTTAAAACAGCTTAATTTTTTTTATTCATGTAACACATTTGAAATTTTTCCCCTTTTGTTTGAAACTAACATAAAGTTTTTGTAATCTATGTTAGTTTTAAGCAACAGAAAAAAGTTTTAAAATGTGTTGTCAAACAACAAAATAAAAGTTTTTATTAAAATGCGTTGGTTGCTATGACGTGTTCGCAAATTATTCTTTTATTGCTATAACTTATTGTAACACAGTTTATCATTTATTTAGAATATTAAATCCCAACATCTAAACTAATTTTATAGATAGTTTCTACAATAGCTGCAAAGTAATCAATAAGCTCATAAATCAGAATACGAATAATGTATTAATATTTAAACAGACGACAAAGAAAAGAGAGTACGGACACAACCGTTTCTTTGGAGCGTCAATGCATTAATTCCCAAGCACCAACTTGTCTTCTTTCTTGCGTGTCAAAAAACTGCAAAAAATATCAATGCTGCTCGAATCTAAACGATCGGAAAGCGAGCAAATCAAGCGGAAACATCGCAGAAAAGACGGGTCTCAACAATCCTTGCTTTTCCAATGTAAACTTGAGCATGTCCGCTTCGAATTGCTCCCAAAATGCCCCAGGACCAAGCAACATAATCGCGAGTAAAAGTATGACACTTCCTCGATGTAACCAGCAGGGACAAAACGATAGCATGGTTTGACCTCTTGACCCAAAGCCAATACGACAGCGGATTTTGATTGCACGTGATTAACATTTCCAGTTTTTTCCTTCTTCAACTTTTTTATCGTTGCAAATTTATCAATTTTCTAACCCAATTTTTTTAGTAAAGTGTTACGAATAGCTTGATTAATTTATTTTCGATGTGTTTGTTTTGATTAATTACTTTTGCGATGCAACTTTTCGCAACAAGACGCGCAGCAGAAAAAGGAAAGCATTGCACAAAAAACTTTAAAAATTTTATAGTCTTCTGATATCTCTGAAAGCAGATTCAGATAAATTTCGTTTTTTTTCTGTGTCTGTCAGTATTTCTCATTTATTAGTTTTTGTAGCAATTACAATTTATGCACTTTTCCTAATCATTTTTGTTAATCCTTTCAGCAAAACTAGCTGAGTGACGCACGCAGACTGAAAAATTATATAAAGAGGAGAAAATCGTTTTGAGCAAATTTATCATCATTGTTCATTTTGGACGCGGTTGATTTTTATTTGAAAGGTGACCATTTAAAGATTATACATAAAATACGGAGTGCCGTTATAGCACATCCACGCTGTAGCTTTTTCTTTCAAGATGAGTACTAGGCATATCAAAATGGTATTGCCCAGAACAGTTTGGATCAAGATTAATATCAGTCTCTACCGACTACAGTTGAATGCATAAAACAGCGTCTTTTTCTTAACCAAATGCGGCGCAACTGAAAACCGCAGACTACGTTATAACAGCGTGGTTCATGCACCGATGCTCCTCCAAACAAATAAAAAGTGGTGATTGGATTTCTCTCACTTCGGCAATCTCCACATCACTTTTATAGATTTAATTCCACCTGCTGCATCCTTATTCGTAGGCTTTTTCTCCAGACATCATTCCCCACCTGCACCTTTTACTTTTTCTTCGACGACCTTATTTAATTTTCTTAATCTGAAATGGAACATTTTTCTTAATATATTCTTGTATTTTGAGCACAAAGTTTGTGCAAATTTTGTGTTAATTATTGCATTTTTTTGCTTTTGCCAAATCAACTAAATCCTTCAATTCAAGCATGTCTGTCGATACTATTCTATTTTTTTCTTTCCAACAGTGTAGTATTGCACATAGTTTGTAGCATAACTCTTTCAAGACTTTTTCTACATTTTGTACTCAAGCTCCTACAAACATTATATACTATACTTCAATATAACATTGTAGTTTTTAATCAACAATGATATATCAACCTCTTCATCTTGAGTGAAAACATCACTTCTTCTATTCTCTTTAACCTACTGGCTCTTACTTTTGTCACTATTGGTGCTTCACCCCCGCTAGTGGGATTTCCTTTATAGTCCAAATATCAAAAATTTTCACTGTTTTAAGTTTTTATCACATCAAACAAAAACACTATTTTCTCTATCACATTTTTTGCATATTTTGCAGAAAAGACCTTTTTAATTTTTCACTTACTCTTTTCATCTTCAAACATTTTCCATATGTGTTCATCCATACTTGCCAACATCGTGGTCTTTCCAGTGTCAACTTTCATTTCTTTATTAAAACCTAATTTTTTTTAACGCAAGCTCAATCAATCTTTCATCGCGTCATTTGTTAAGATAGAATTATCGAAAACAATTACAATTGTCAAGCCATCGCAAACTACTATATGCTACTCAACTCCAAAAACTTAACACAAACATAAGCTTATCCTCTGCATCAACTTATGCACATTTGAATATATCCAATTATATTAAGTTAGAACTTTGACGGCAATGAACACATTAATATCGTTAACTCAGATCCAGACGTCACACATGTAGAATACGAAGCTAACCTCAGAACAAACATTACAGTATACCATCTTACACGCGTACAAATTGCCACAGCTTAAACCAACAAATCACCCGTCCTGCAATGTTACCCAACACAGTAACTCCTGAGGCGTACACGTCATGCCGGCCATGCTTGACACGCTTACACGATCCAAATGCAGCAAAATACCTCTACAACGCCACACATCAGTAATCTATAAAAAAACCCTTGCAAGAAGCGGAGATCATCCTAATGTGAAAATCTATGGTTGAATTAAATAAAAGTTTTACCTGCAAGCTTACCTTACCTCATATGGTATTTAAAGAAACATAAACTGTAAACTCATTTTTTGAAACGTAAAAGCTTACGTTATAAATATACATACTGTGTATAATATTAAACTTCCTGATCGAGACACTTGACCAGCGAAGAAAAAACCAAACAGAAATTTCGACTTTGACGTGATGCAATAATAACCCATTCAATTATAAAAGTGCTGGGTCTGTAAAAATGAATTTCAAATCTGAAATATAGCCCAAAGGCGAATTCCAAGTGCCGTCGTTGTTGCGTCAATAAGCCTTTTTCCAGCCACCTAGTGGACACGGCAAATGTTGCGAACCCGTGCAAGCTTTGGCTTTATTCAGTTTGTTTTAACAGCCGAGTCATGAAGCGGAGCATATTTCGGTGATTCAAAGTTGATTTGGGATTTTAAAATTAGTCTAACTTTTACCATCTGTTTGTTATGTAATGAAAATTAAGTTCTTGTGCTTATTAGGCTAGGCTTTGCATGTAGTCAGATAGGCTACTGTATTTATTTATTTAAAAAATTTTTGAACATCTATTACACTGTAACTCGCGGTAATTTGGCTTCTATAATTCATTTAAGTCAAATGTTACATACTAAGTTAAATTTAAAACCAAAATTAGGTAGACGACCAAACTATTTTGTAACTGAATTATGGTAAGCAAATTTTGTTAATCTAATTTACAAATATTAACTATTCATCTGCCTGGGTCAACATTTTTTGTAGAAATGAGTAGAATAATTACAATTCTTGTTTTAAATTATATAGTTGCACCTGGTTTGTTTTTAGTGATTATGTGTATTCTTATAACTTTTGGTATCTCCAATGTCATAACCAAAACGATTTAAAATATTTGCTTTACTTTTTTCTGTAAAATCTCAATATAATTGTCAACTCAATAGTCCAAATCAATGTTATTTAGAGGAATATATTTGCAAGATATTCAATTTGTTTTACATCAGTGTCAGTATCAGTATGACTTATTTCAGCTCCGCCATAAAAATATAGTAAAATTGACAATTTGTAAGTAGTAGAAAGCAGAAAAGAAAAATAGAAGAAACAACAAAACAATAATCGCTGTAAACAAAGTCGATTTTTTTGGAGCCATAAGCTTTTCGTGACGCTCTCATCAGTGGCAAACGCGTCAAAATGGGACGAACCAGAGAAAATCAAAGTATTTATAGTCTCAACAGTTGGGAGAAAGGTGCTGCAGTCTCGGAAAGGAGAAAGGCACAATTGCACAGTGTGGTGCAATACAGGATGTTCTCGGAAAGGAGAAACGCACTATGTGCAATTACCCAGGAGAAACACTGTTACTCGCAACTTCGGTTATTTGAAAAGTTTCAATGTGTAAACAAATTCCTTTTGCTTACATAAAACCGGATGTTTGGTTTTGATAAAAGTTGCCTCGAGTAGACACAGATGGAACGAGTTGCGTGCCACAGCAAGAATTTTAAAACGTTTGTCGTTATAGTTTGCAGCACATTGCTCGTTGTCAAGCAAATGTTGTCCTATGGCAGAGTCACAATCTGGATTGTTACGTTTTAGCTTACAGGATCTGCCAGGTTGA
Source organism: Diplosoma virens (assembly GCA_963680785.1). Taxonomy (NCBI): domain Eukaryota; kingdom Metazoa; phylum Chordata; class Ascidiacea; order Aplousobranchia; family Didemnidae; genus Diplosoma; species Diplosoma virens. The sequence goes on along the minus strand of OY796882.1, from coordinate 46,044,973 downwards.
GATCGTGTAGGGCGCTTCGCTTGCTGTTGTAGCCATTTAGGAACATGCTGCTTGATTCTATCTTGTAGTCGCTGTGATGTTCGTCCTACGTACCTACTGTCACAGTGGCACGAATATTCATAAACAACGGAGCTTTTCAGCGTGGTAGGTAAAACATCTTTGCGGGCTACAGGCAACATGCGTTTCGATGTAAATACAACTCTGGTGGTAACGGAGCCATAGCAGCTTTCAACAGCCGTTTTGACGTTTTTATCAAGACCAATGGAAGCTTTCCCTATCCAAGGAACTCTCAAATATACGGGATACTTCTCAGGACCAAATTGTTTGGGCATAGAAAACTGAGCAATTTTCTTGGAAATGTTGCAGTCAATAATAGATTCAGGATAACCATTGTCCAATAGAATGTTCTTGATATGCTTAATTTCTTCGTTTAGTTTAGATTTCGTGCATATCATTAGTGCTCGGTGTACCAAAGTTGATATAAGATTTGTTTTTTGTTTAGTGGGACTAAAAGATTCCCAACGTAAGTACTGTCCAGTCAACCTACCTTTACTGGACAGTACTTACGTTGGGAATCTTTTAGTCCCACTAAACAAAAAACAAATCTTATATCAACTTTGGTACACCGAGCACTAATGATATGCACGAAATATAGTGCGTTTCTCCTTTCCGAGAACATCCTGTATTGCACCACACTGTGCAATTGTGCCTTTCTCCTTTCCGAGACTGCAGCACCTTTCTCCCAACTGTTGAGACTATAAATACTTTGATTTTCTCTGGTTCGTCCCATTTTGACGCGTTTGCCACTGATGAGAGCGTCACGAAAAGCTTATGGCTCCAAAAAAATCGACTTTGTTTAAAGCGATATTAAAATTCTGTACCACAAAGAAGCTCTTTAAATAATCGCTGTGGAATGTGATTAAAATAAAAACAAATTTTTAAGAATAAGTGCTTAATTTAAATTAAGAGCACAACCCCCGTGTGCATCAAGTCACTTTAATCTACAGTGGCGAGCAAAAAAGTACGATTTTTTTATTTTATTAGATTTTTTCAAAATAACTTAGTTAAAATTGAATTATATTTCTCAAAAAAAAATCAATTAATATTGAATTTTATATAATTTTTTGTGCTCTCTTTAATGATATATTACTTGATAAATATATTTTAATTTTAACAAAGTTATTTTAAAAAAATTTGTAAACTTGTTTAACAAAGTAAGATTTATGTAGATAATCTAACAAAATTTACTTATCATAATAAAGTTATTAAGTAGTTTAGTCGCCCTGTCTTCAACTAATCAATTAAGCCACTTAGTTATGACTGCAAATGCTTAAAAGAAATATACAACAAACTCCAAAATTATCTATCATGAAAAAACAGATAGTTTGATAATTTACGATGAGCTTGAATGCTTACATACTTGCATATCAACTTAAAGTGGTTCTTAATGGTACGTAATTATTCAAAAACAGAAAAGTATAAATGATACCAAAAACAAATGTTACGTAATTAAAATTTTATTTTTTTGATTAATTTTAACAAGCAACTCTTTAAGATAAAGGCTACAGGAAGCTTTTCTTTATCAAAAAGCAATGAGTAAATGAGTAAATATTTATAATAAGATATATCGATATTTTTCCCAAGTAATTGAATGGAAAAACTGTCAGAACATACTAACAAAAATTAACTGAAATTCATTATGTCATGCAACTTGACAGCAGTGATATTGAAGATACCAAAAGTTATAAGAATACACATAATCACTAAAAACAAACCAGGTGCAACTATATAATTTAAAACAAGAATTGTAATTATTCTACTCATTTCTACAAAAAATATTGACCCAGGCAGATGAATAGTTAATATTTGTAAATTAGATTAACAAAATTTGCTTACCATAATTCAGTTACAAAATAGTTTGGTCGTCTACCTAATTTTGGTTTTAAATTTAACTTAGTATGTAACATTTGACTTAAATGAATTATAGAAGCCAAATTACCGCGAGTTACAGTGTAATAGATGTTCAAAAATTTTTTAAATAAATAAATACAGTAGCCTATCTGACTACATGCAAAGCCTAGCCTAATAAGCACAAGAACTTAATTTTCATTACATAACAAACAGATGGTAAAAGTTAGACTAATTTTAAAATCCCAAATCAACTTTGAATCACCGAAATATGCTCCGCTTCATGACTCGGCTGTTAAAACAAACTGAATAAAGCCAAAGCTTGCACGGGTTCGCAACATTTGCCGTGTCCACTAGGTGGCTGGAAAAAGGCTTTGGCTATTTATTCGTTTGACGTTATTTGGAACCGATCATAAAACTAGCCATTTTCACTGTGCGTTTTCACGAGATAGCGAAAAATTTTTACGTAGCAAAACACTACTTGTTCACCATTGAGTCGAGTTCTACTTTTTTGTTCATTGCTTTTTCGTAGTTTTATGAAAAGATTTACAACTCTTCATTGTGTGGAAACAGGCGAAAAAGGTTAAAATTAATCATGTTGATTTTGTTATTCACAGAAAAAAGTAAATTTTACTCCGCGACAATTTCATAGAAATTTAGGAAGATAATAAATCACATTTTTGACAATCATTGTTGTTTTTTTATTGTAAGCAATAGAAAACAAAGTGTGTATAAAATGGCACCACATAGTTTGTTAACTTGCAAGATATTCAAACTAAGCAAGGTAATTTGTGCATAAAGATAATGCACACCACAATGCACACAACAGTTGTTAATTGTATTTACTTCCCAAACCTTTTTTAACGTTTGATAAAGAATAAGGATGGATTATCTAATCATATTGCAAACGTCTTTCTGCAAATATGATGAGAACATGCGTTATTAGAAGGGCCATTTCTATTTTGACCTAAAAAATTACTTTTTAACTTTATTTTTGCTACATTTTGACTTTATTTTGACTTAAACCGTTTTGGCCTATTATTGAAGTCTTGATGTACAAATTCTGATTGAAAATGTTTCATAAGTCGCAATTTACATAAGTTTAAAAAAGGTAGCCTAGCTACTTCCCTTTTCGTCAAAAACATTTAGATAGAAATCTCAATCAGTCAATCTTGGGGTAATGTAACTAAGCGATGCATGACAAAAAACCTAGGCTGGGCCATTCTGTATACCGGTATCAATTAGTGCATAATATATAAATTGCTGTGTTACCGCAACCGTATATTCTGTCTATGATGTTCTTAACGAAAATCACACAGTACAATTACCACAATTATTTACATTGTAATACAGCATCATGTACTTTTTGACGTTTTTGACATCAAAATTTCTGTCTTTTCTCAGTAATTTGCTTAGTATGGAAAATGATCTCTTAACAGGAGCAGAGGTTGGCTGGGCTTTTTGCAATAGTGCGTAGCTTGTTGGAGATTGTCAAATTGGTACAATTATTATTGCTTCTAAATTAAAGTTGGATAGTCGTTTTTTGATGTAAGCTTTAATTGCACAGGTATCATCATCAAATTGCATATTTTTCAGTAATCCATATGCTTCGGTCATTGTGCAGTCACTTGCTTCTAAGAACTCTACGTTAGCTGCTAGAGTACGGTATTGATTTATACTAACTAAGTCTGGCACCAAATCATTCGCATTGATAACGTCTTTCGCTCTGCTGACTAAGAGGCCTCCACTTGTCCAATTGTTGACAATGCTTTTCAGAGTAATGTAAGGCGGCTCTGAGTCAAGTTGCCCATCTTGTAATCACAGGGTCAGGAGGTGAGAGCAGACCAGCTTTATGAAAATCGTTTTTGCGATCTTTGTTTTTAATTGTTGCTGCCTTAATCATTGCTACTACTTCATCAATATTTTTAAAATAAGCACGCACTCGCATAGCGCAGTTATGTAGTAAGTGTGCAACGCAGGTGACATGCATCAAAAATGGGTATAATTCCTTTAATGTTTTGCCAGCCAAAGACATGTACCGAGCAGCATCTGTCAAGAGCAGTGCAAAATTTTCGCGTTTTATTTCAAGTTGTCGCAATATGTCATCCACAGTGTGCAGAATAATACTGCTATTAACATTGTTACCTCTTTCAAGTGAAAGACAATCAATGAGGAATGTGTCATTTGGTGTATCCAAGCTGCCCACCAGCACATTAATACACTTTCGTTTAGCAACCTCTGCTTCATCCACAATCAAAAAAATTTGTTTGTCAAAAAGTAATTCTCGAATTTGCTCTTCTTTTTTATGTGCTAATTTAGCAACACTTCCCCGGGCTGCAGTCTCAGAAGGTAATAATTTTCCCATTGTATCAAACAGAGACTTTAAAGAAGGATGGTTCAGTTTATGAAGTGGAATATCAGCTGCTAGAAATGAAGAGACTACCTTTTCCTTGAAGTTTACTTGATCGAGTCGTAAAAAGGTTTGCTTACCTTGGGATTTGTTGTTCGTCTCCAATTTACCTTGGTGCTGCTTACTTTTTCGGCGACTTTCCAAGAAAATTTTTTTGTCACATTTGACTAATGTGTGGCAAAGATTTCATCGCAAATTGCCGACTGGAATTGCCGAAAACTCATCCGGATATTCGCTGCAAATTTGCGTAACTTTCGCTGTTGAAGATTTGGGTTGTTTAGGCATTTTTAATGCGACTAAATTTTGCAAGCTACGGTTCAAAAAGAGAGCGTAAACGTTTTATAGGAATAGATTAATTGTGTAACAATTATGAATTTGTGCTTTAACAATAAAGATAAATTGACACATTTCACGTCAACTAACGCACGCATTTGTATTGTGACGATAGTGTAACTACTGTATTTACAGAAGTTTGAATTTCAAGACTTCGTTCAAACACGTATAAAACTGCGTATAAAATTTTGATAGCTGCTCAAAAATTCAGAAAAATAAAGAAAAAAATAATTTGTTCGCTTTTGTAAGGGAGTTTTGATAAAAACAATTTTGACAAATTTTTACTTTAATCAAAATTTTGACTTTATTTTGACTGATAAAATTTACCAAAAACAGACACCTGACCACCCGAAACCAATGTTAGTATGCATTGCATTTGATGCATATGATGATGCATTAGGAGCACCTTGACTTGAAAACCTTAGGGTTTTTCGATGCTTCCTAGCCTGAATAGTTCTGTGTTGACGTCGATTGTGTGTTTATTTTCGGGCAAAACAATAAATTCTTTTCTGTTCTGTTCTGATGATGTAACAAGGCCCTGAAAAAATTTTGACTTTATTGACTTTAGCGGGCCCTAGTTATTAGATTTGAATGAAGTAGATAATAATCACAAGAAATGGTCTTCACTTTAAATTGCTAAAAATTGTTTTTTTTACCTTACCGAATACTTCAAATAAGTAACCACGGCATTGTGGCAATGACTCTCTTTTCAAAACATTATTTCGTATTAGTTTCAGCAATTAAATCAAATAAAAATCAAACAATAGTATGTCTGTATTCGATAATTTTGATCCTATTTTAACTGCATATGATAAATTCCCTGGAGTGTGTTGTTTCGGATTTAGTTAATTTTTCGCGCCAACTCTCTCCACGCCAACCTTGATTGACAAATACTTCTCTTTCCATTTGGAACTTATAATCCTGTACATAACACATAAACCAGTGCAAATAGTTGTTCCGAGAAAATCTATACACAAGCCAAAGCATAAAATTACTTACAGAAGTTTAAAAAAATGGAGAGCCGAAATAACGTAGAAAATCAACAATTGCGATTCCGAAGTTCAAAAAGAATAATTACACTTTGGCCAAAAGTTTTTTTACCACTTCAGTGAATGAATGTTTTCCTTTTGTGTACACTATTTACATTAACCTTTAACGGGTAGAAATATTTTTCACGCATTAAAAGTCGAAGTGGGTCTTTTTGACCCAAGCCTTAAATTTTTCAAAATATTCAACATATGAATGTGCTTGCAATAGTGCTTTGGCTTAAAAAGTTTTTCGAAGTATTAAATGAATGAGAATCTTTCAAAATTTATTGAAATAAAAGTTTTGTTAGCAAAAGAACGAAAAAACAAACGAACAGAAAAGGAAAGGGAAAAATCTTATCCAGCAAGAGTTGTTTCAAAGGTTCATAAGTTGAAAGTTTTATTCTACGCAGTCTTTGCAGGTTGGAGGTGCTTGGTGCTCCTTACAGATTGGTTTGGTGCATTTGTAGCAATAAGTTGAGGTCTTTCGATCGTTTCCTTTGCAATATGCACACCGAATTCTTCGTGCTTTTGTACGTACATCTTCTTGATTTGCCATAGAAACTGATGGAATATCGATACCCATGCTCGAAGCACAACGTTCAATGGTGTTTTGAAGAGCTCTTTGTATTCCAGTTCTGCTTTGCAAACGTAATTCAAGTTGTTCCCTCAAAAGTTCTTTTCCAAGACGCCTCAAAAATTCTCGCCGTGAACGGAGGCCATCTTCATCGTTGTTCCACACGTATATTACGAAGGAATTTAGGCAAACTTTATTGACCAGGGAATAAAACAAAGACATCGGCCAACGATTTGTTCTTCTAGAACAAGATGTAGCAGCACATTTTTTATCTGCAGTGTCTACTCCACCTTTTGTCTCATTGTAGAAAGTCACTACCGATGGTTTCTGCTTGTCTCTTGTAGTTTCATCAATGCTCGCATCCGAATGCATCGTGGACAGCAAGATAACTGCCTTTTTTGGTTTGGGCACATAGGAAACCATCATCATTTCTTTTTGGAATCCAAATTGAGAGGAGAGCAACTTACGGTTTTTATTAGGCATCATTTCTGGTGGAATGTCCGGTTTATTTTTCCTCATTGTTCCGACCAGTGTTACTTTCTTTTTCAGTAGATCTTCAGCTAGTGGAACACTTGTATACCAATTATCTGTTGTCAAGTTTCTGCCTGTGCCAACGATTGGGGAAACCATACGAAGCGTAATATCATGTGGTTTATTGGAAAGCTGAAATGGACCTTCAGGTTGTTTTCCGACATACACTTCCATGTTGCATATGTAATTGGTCTTCGCGTCACATAAGCACTGCAGTTTTATTCCATACTTGGCTGGTTTCTTTGGCATGTATTGCACAAAACAACACCTGCCTCTAAAAGCTTCTAGTGCTTCATCAAGTGTCAAATGCTCTGTAGGACTGTACATCTGACGGAAAGCTCCAACCACACTTTCAAAAATGTTGCGAATCGGGGCCAGACGGTCGGTTAAACGGCGTTCTTCTCTTGTGTTACTATCATCAAATCGCATATGGCATAAAAGAAACTTGAAGCGTTTGTAGGTCATTACAGATCGCAGTAAGTCCATTCCTGTTCCATCAGATTTCCATAGGTCCGCAATATCATGGCGAGAAGCTTGCTGTGCACCAGAGATTACTAAAATTCCCAACATTGCCAAAATTTCCGAAGTTGTTGTTGCAGTAACATCGTACTTGGACGAATATCGATCCTTTATTTTCTCAATTTTCTGGTTTGTATGATCAGTAATTTTGGCAATCACTGCTGGAGTCATAAAAAAACTAAATATGTCCAAAGGAGTTTTAGCATTTTTTGCAGCACCAATTGGTCCAGGCTGTGTTGTTATTATGTTATTTGCACTACGCCTAACATTTGAACGAAAAGGAGTTTCTTGCCACGTAGCTCCAGTTTTGGCAAGTAGAATTCGTTTTACTGGAATTTCATCATCGTCGCTTTCGCCATTGTCATCAGAAAGTTCTTGCTCAGAGTCAGAATTGTGTTCTGTTTCTTCAATAATCTCCTCCTCGTAATCAGAATCACTGAATTCTTCTTCAAAATCATATGAGTCCGGATCATTTTCTAGCAATTCCAATACATGTATTGTATCTAGTACACGTTTAGACGCCATTATAGCTCTAAATAATCTAAAAATGCAAGCATAACTTTAGTAACTTAAAGAGTCGAAGCGGGTCAAAATGACCCAACAGATAAATAAATCACTGCTCATTAGAAAAATATCAACTGCAAAAAACTTTCAAATGTGCCACATGTCCGGCCCACTAATAGAGGCAGCTATAGAAAACAACAGCCAATTTAGGGCAGCAGGAACAGAATTAACAATCAATATGTAGCCTTATGGGTCAAAAAGACCCATTTCGACTTGTTAAAGGTTATAAAAGTTTCTTTCTTGTTATGTAATAGGTAAGTTGAAAAAGAAGAAATTAATGAAAAGCGCCACATGAGTTCAAATAGAAAACAACTAAATAGCGTAGACGGATATTGAGATAATGAGCCATTGCAAATACGTATTTTTGTAAGCCAAACTATAAATCATTTTAAAACAAAAGATGTCATCGGTTCGAAGCCGAAACAAGTGTTTCTAAGCGAGAAAAAAACCTAAATCAGTTTTTTAAAAAACTGTTACGTAACAGACTAGTCCTCCATTACATCAAAAAAAAGAACAGAATAAAGGAAAAATATTTTTATAAGGTTTTTACAGGAAACAAAATATGGTCTTGCGGACTATTATATAAAAAAATCTACGCTAGATGGTTCTTAAACTTTTTATCTTATCGTGCACTTTTCTGGGTTGGAGTTGAACTAAAGTTATGTTGATTACGGTCGCGATTAAAGAAAAGTTTTTACGTGAACACGCTGATGACTACGTGCTGTACATCCAAATTAAAAAAAATTATGAGACTTCGATTTTTGTGAAAACACACTTTCCTATACAAAATGTATAAACAAAACATTCTTAGTACTAATGACAGCCAACCAACCAAATTTTATGGAAACGATACTTCTTCATCAATTATGCGCACCCTTGGACCATAAGATTGAACCACACAACTCCTTTTGTTTCGCGCTTAATCTATTACATAAAGCCAACAATGCAAAGTATATTTTTAAATAACGTCAATGTAGATATCATTGAGTTGTGGTGTTGTTCAAGAGCTCTTCTACGACAGAAGTGGTTTGATTCGGTTTAGTTCAGTTTTAGGATTTCATAGGTTGTAAAGATTCGCTTTAGTAGTGAAGAGATGTGAGTATATATGGTCGTGGTATGGATGAAGAAAACATTATACTCTCTCCCTAAATTGTAATTAAGAGAATTTAAGAAACACCGGCTTAAAGTAAAAACTTATATTTGTCTTACGCTAGAAGCGCAACACAACAACAAAATAAAATAAAAAGGTTTCAAAATTATTAAGAAAAGCCATACACAACGGTGTTTCAACTTTTTATTTAAGTGTTCCAAAATAGTGTGATTTCTAATAAAAAGTCATCATTTTAGAAAGGGGCCAACTTTTTGTGTATCAAAACAAAGTTATTTCTAAAAGGTTTTTTATTCTATATTTTAGATCGTCCTGGTGCTATTATGAAGAAATAGAGCAATATATTGCGTAGGGAGGGCTACTTTCTGATGTATTTTATGGGGCCGGGTGCGGCCGCTCCGTTCGCACCCTATTAAAGCCGTTGCTATGTATAGTCATTTCTACTGTCTCCATTAAATAAGTGCATGAATAATTCGAAATAATTTCGATTGAATTGAATTGACCAAATTTCAAGTTAATTTAAGCCAGTAATTCTTAACGAAAGACACGCCCTTCTTTAAGAAAGTTTAAAAAATTCAGGGAGATCAATTTTAATTATACAGTTTTAACAATGTATTTTTTTGCCAACTTTAAAAATATTATTTGTCTCCAATTAAATGTGCATGAGAATTAAAATTTCGTCTTCCATTTCGAGAAAATACTTTTAGTACTCTCTCCACGATTTTGGTTTTTTTATACTACGACGTTGTTTTTTACTTCACCAAAAGTAATTTTTCAGGATACACCAAAAATTTAAATCTTTAGGAGGTCTTGGGTCAACGTACAATCAAAAGTTTTTCGGCCACCTTCTAAAGATATTTTTTGGAGGTGATGGTTGTGCCAAAAAAGTAGGTTATCTGCCTTAGAATTTAAGATTTAAGTCTTCTTCGCCCCTGCCCCCTGGATCCGATCATGAAAGCTTTAGCAAGCACATGAAATCGAAGGCTCTCATTCATTATAATCAAATCTTTCAAGACTTAAAACCTGAAGAACTGATTTGTCTCTAAATAAACAGATTTCATCATTCCAATGTTAAAGGAAACTAAAATTTTTTGCAAGTTTTTCATAAACAGAACATTTTTATCGGCGGCAGGGTGGTTGAGTGGCTATAAAGCGCCATGCTTGTGATTAACACGGTCTGGGTTCAAAACCTACTCGCGCCATTCTGTTGTGTCCTTGGGAAAAACACTTTGCGGCACTTTCCCCTGCTTGATAGTGTTTGCAAGCAATAAATTACTACCAACATTATTTTAAAAAATTAGCGCCTCACCAACCACAAGCTTCACGGCACGTCACTGCATACCGATAATGTTGAATGAAATAAATTTATATTAATGATCTTGCGAGCGCCAAAAGCGAAAGCGGAAGTTTCTTGTTGTTTCTTGATCTCAAAACGTTCTTATTTATTGTGTTTATCGGTTATGAGTTTATATAAAACTTTTTTGGACTAGCCACTGGCACACCTATTTAAGAGTTTTTTGATATTTTTTTTTAGTGGCAGGCCCCCACGCAGAAGGTTTACTAGTTATGAGACGTTATTAAGACTCATTTCCACTACGAGCGTAGGTTGGAGTATTTTTTCTTTTATTGATTTTTTGCTTCGCTTTGCGCCTAAGCGTGGAAAGAACTAAAAAAATTAATAAAACAAACAAGAATACTTTGTTCCCAGCTAATAGTGAAAACGGGCCTTTATCTTTGGTAGTCTGTACTTTTAAAGTTTCAAACAAATTAAACATTTAGTCATTTAAGTTTATAATAAAAAAAATTGACTCATAAGGGCTTGTTTCCCCTACAAGCGCGGAATGGAGTATTCTTTGCTTGTTGTATTGATTTTTTGCTTCGCTTTGTTTTTCAAGCGCGGAAAGATGATTAAAAGAAAAAAAGAATGCTCTATTCCACGCTCGCAGTGGAAACGAGCCGTAACTTTCAAGGGTTTTTAATGCATATTTATATATTATTTCGTAGAATTTCAAATTCGAAAAGGCAAGCACCCTTTTTGCTCGCTCTGGCGGACGTTCATGTATCTAATGCACATTAGTTTGCTTTATTTCTCGCCTGAAAAAGTCGTTTTTGACGTTTCTTTATTGCCATACAACAAGTATCGTGACCGAAAAAATTGTGGCCCCTTCAAAAGGGGGAGCGTCACTTAACCGACAAAAGTGAATTACGCAAAAACGTCACTTGACCGACAAAAGTGAATTATCCAAAAACACCACTTGACCAACACAACAGCATGATAGAAGCTGCTGTCGAATAATTGACTGTTTTAGAAGATTTCGTTTATTGTCGGCCCACTGTCGGTTTGAGGAAATTCCACAAATTTTGTCAGTCAAGTGACGTACACCCCTTTCAGGACAAAATGAGATTTTGATTCTTCTACAAAAAACTTTAAAATTAAAGTTTGTGCATTGAACATTGAACCGGATCCATTTAAAATAAAGTTCTGGTTCAGGTTCAGCAATCTTTTTTTTACGGGTTCAGCTCCGGTTCGGGTTCAAAAAATAATAATGGTTAATACGGGTTTACAGATCCGGTTCGGGTCCGGTTCGATGTCCTGGTCACTATTCATTGATTGTATTCCTAACTCTTGGCAACTGTCAGCTGTCTGACGTAATCAGTACAACTCTTTATTTAGATTTCAGTTTTTTGTAACTGGTTTCAGTTAAATAGTAACTATAAACACTTAACAGGGATGTAAGAGTGCACTGCACGAAAAATTCAAGGGTCTGTTAATTGGTGCCTGTAGTTGACGTCGTCTAGGAACCAGGTCAAAATAATGTTTCCAACGGCACTTCAAGACCGTCTGGAAATAGGTAGTGCTGAGTTCGCTGCCAAAATCGGAGCTAAATCGTTCTCTTGCTCAGAAAAGCTATCTTCTACGACGCTAAGAAAATATTCTGCAGAGAGGTGATTAGATGATTCTCTCCAATTCTAGCTCCTAATTATAATTTACCAATCGAATCTAAATAAAATATAATTTTTATTCAAATGATATCAGTAACAAATCACAGGTCAGCAGAGCGTAGGATTTTTGACGGAAATTTTCTCCAATTCGACAAAAATTCAAATCTGTAATACCGACTGTACATCAATTAACGAAGAACAACTTCACTGGGCGATGCAAACAACTTATGATCCCCTCTACAAAATGACAGCTTAGAACAGCCCTTCGAACAATTAGAACTATCTTTCTTCCATTAGCAAGCTACTTCACCAGGAATTCGATCAACGCAGAACGCCCTCGACAATATAACAGGATAGAGCAGTCTCTGAACGACTTGGACTCTCTACCCTAACAGCAAATGACTTCACCGGGTTATTCTACCAGAATACCTGCACAAAACAGCGTACGGCAACCTTTCCGAACAACTTGGTCTGACTGAGTTTTTATGCTATACAAAATTATAGAAGCAAGCGTTTATATAGTGGAGATGACAATAAATAATTAAGGGCTTGGCGATTAACAACAAAGGGTTTGGGCATCAGTGACGTTGATGCATTCGCAATCCTCCCAATAACAATGCTTTTCTAATTAGTTCACATAGTGTACAATACAATAATGTAATGCGGACGCAATGCAATTTCAACCAAAGAGTCTGAGCTCGAACAAAAAAATAATGACTTTGTAAGAAACAATAACCGATTACGAAATCAAACCGTTAAGTAAGGACCGATTCCGAAACAACCAGTGCCAGCATAGTAAAATTTACGCTCGAAACTTTAATCATACTACATAACCCCACATCCTATTTAGAAAAATATGAAAAATATCTATTTATCTTTTGGAAAAACTGCACCGTAAGAGTACCACAGGTGGCAAATAACAAAAAAATATGGATTTTGAAATGTAAAAATTGCAAATTTATCCAGACTTGGTCAAAATGCAATTTAAAAATGATGATTATCTTGAGTGGTTTCTTCAGAAACCGATAGGAAGTCACTTATTCTTTTTTTTACTTTCTTTTTGAGTGGGTCTATTTGATATTCATTTGCATTAATGAATACAATATCTAGTTTTTTTTAAGTACAGTAGAAGAATACTCTTTAATAGACGTATTGTGTATATAATCACGTGCTTCAGGTTGATAGAATAAAACAAATAAAATAAGCAAATTATTTTAGAAAAACAACCGCTATCAAAATCCAACAGCGATTTTTTAACAGTTTTGAAATTGAATTTTTCAATATTTTCTGTCGACACTATTGCAAGTTTAACGAATTTTAAATGCTTGTCTTTCTCACATTTCTCGGTGCCAGACTGGGGTTAGGTTGGAACACAATCAAGCAGTTGGCCCCGGGCATCATCAGACCTCTGCACGCCCCTGATTCTAACGCAAACTTCCGATAGATTTATAGTTTGCAGCCGAATTTAATTTAATAGGAATATTGTAAACAATTTTTTTGTTTAGCCCAAACTCCCCAGCCAAGCACTTGCTATTCTCGATGCATTTCCCAACAAGTAGCAATAATGCAAATTAGTCAAGTATTGAACCCGAGTTTTTCTTCTAGGTAATTTTTGAAACACAAAAAATATAGTCAAAAGCTGATATACAAAAAAAAGGTCAAACCCGATATGCAATATCTTAAATCTTTAAAGATCTGATTCTCAGTAATGATCACTTGATGGTTGCTTTCAATATACCTTTACTTTTCTAAAAGCAAGGAAATGTATAGAAGCAATAAAATATATATTTATTGAACACAATGTACTGGTTTTCAATAGTTTTTCGCAAAAAATAGTCTAAGATTTTTTATTTATTTATCCCGTTACGTTTCTGTTCGAAATCGCATCTTCTACCCAGCGCTGTGTTCCAGTTATAAAAAGTTATCAAAGCGAGAAACCTCGCTGATTTTAATAAGAAATTATTAAGATTCTTTCCCCAAACAACGTGGCATTCAATGATTACTATTTTAAACATTCTTCAATGCTAATTATACTACAAACATAAAAACAACATGTCAAAAATTATTCTATAAAGACAAAGGTGTTAAAATGCTTTTTTCCTAAAGGTCCCTTTTCCCGTGCAATTACATTTTAAAGCGATTTTGTGGAAAATAACTTCTTGCATAAGCTTTTACACTGTTTCTGCTGAATACGTCACGCAAATGCTTCAAGATGTTTCACCTATAAAATGTAACAACAACCTTTGTAAGGAACATCAAAGGTCTTTGTAAGGAATTTACAGGCGCAGCATATCGCCATAGCAAATACAAGTTAATTGCTTCATAATTTACTTCTACCTTTTAAGCCAGGGGAATCCTATCCCTTGCCCGCGTAAAGATTTTGAGTGGCCCTCGCAATATTTTTCGAAATGACGTAGGCTTACCGTACGTGCCGATTTTAGGGCTCTGTCCCGCCCATTTTGGCAAAAATCTCACCAGAAATCCAAGACAGATTCCATGAGCAGACACCCTTTTTTCATGTTTTTTCCGAGATCACTATATAGTTTTTCGAGACGAAAATCACGAAATCCGAGATTGATTTGAAGTAAAGACCTTTTTTCTTTTTTTCTTTTCTTTTTTGGTTTTTTAGAAAAAACTGCTTTTAAGGAAAGAAATTCAAAAAAATCGGAGACTGATTTGAAGTAAAGATCTTTTTTTCTTTTTTTGGAGAACATTGCTTTTAAGAAAAGTAATTCAAAAAATTGAAGAATGGTTTGAAGTAAAGCCCTTTTTTTTAGAGATCACTACGATTTTGGGACAAAAATTGAGGTATTTTATTGTTTGGCCCGCTAATATTTTTGATGGGCCAAAATGGCCCTTGGCTCAAAAAAGGTTGGACGCCCCTGTTTTAAGAATTCAGCGAGTAAATTTACATACACTTTTTACCTATTTTACACATAAGTAAAAACATACTTACGCTAATAATGAATAAGCTTTTTTCACAACTTAATATAAGCCTATTTTATTCAACTATTGGTTGTTCACTATTTCTATGCAGCTAGAATGGGCTGATTTCCAGTCACAAAAACCTTTGGGTGGTGTTTACCCCTTTCTTCATTAAATTTAATTATCACTAATAACAATTATTTAATAATAATAATAGTAATGAAAATTGTACTGCTTGATATACGTTGAGATCAGACAGGAATCTCAGTTGCAAAGAGATAATATGACATTAAACTCTAAGTCTAAACATTGAACGTAATACAAGTACAAACCACTAAAATAAAAATACGAACACTAAAGACAAAACACTATCTGTACACATTTTAAACACCTAGTGAAGCTAAAATTGAAAATCATCAAACGATATTCAAAATACGCTTAAACTTCAAAAGCAAGTTTGAACAGATGCGTTTTAAGTTGTTTTTAAATGTTTCAAAGTTTCCTCTAAACGAACTGTATAAGATTTTTATTTTATTCAACTAGAATGATTATTCAAAAAAAGCAATTATTAATTAAGAAATGAAAAAAATGAAATTGGATAAAAAACAAATCTTTTTTAAAAGAGAATTTTTACCGCTCGATACTACAATAACTGATTTTGCTAAAATTTACTTTGCTTTAAAGTTGAAAATTCTTTAAAAGCTTCTCGCGATTTAAGTTGAAAGTGTTTACGACTGCATGGTTTTACGACTTTTCTGATAACAGGCGAAATTCTCAAGCCAATCAGCGAACAAGCGGGAAAGCAAGGCGGCGAAAAGCGATTAAGAAATTTTATAAATAGTGCTTGTCACGTGAGCGCACACTCGAAATCCAAACCAAATCGCTCGAAGGTACAAATCAAACGGTCAAACAAAAAACAAAATGCGAAAAACACAATATAAATCGAAACAAAAGACGATGCTGTAGAAAGCGAGATGAAATGAAACAAGTTAAAGCAAGGTGAAATGAAATGAGGGAAAGGAAAGTGAGAAGCGGTATAACGAATTTGCAGCTATTATTTATAACAGCGTGTGTAGTTTGATAATTCGTCCGCGTCTAATTTTTCTCACAGCGCTCGCGTAAATGTTTCAGCGCCAGAAATGGCGTTTCCGGCTCTGGAACATTTGATATGATTGTGGCTATCGCGACACATTCACTTCACATAAAACAGTGAATCTTTTAGAGGTGAAAGCATTGTTTTACATGTGTTAGAATTGAATGCTGTAATTTGACAAAGCTGTTTAGTAAAAGAAATCAATCGCATGATTGTTTATCTAAGCTAAACTTGTTCAAGTTCTTCGCAATTTAAGCCTTTTTAAGAAATAAAACTTTTGTTTGATTTGTGAAAAATATTTGAATGGCATAACATGCATAGGTGCTAGTAACGTCGTACATTGAATAATAACCAACTGATCAAGAATTCAGCTTCTGAATGGCATGTGCGCTTCTGAATGGACAAATCACAAATAAAAAACGGAGTATTGTAAAAATGCTTCCAGGCTCCGTGCTTTTGTGCCCGGGACCGGTGCCAGGCCTATTGGGATGGGCTTACCCCCAGCAGCTTGGGCTAAGCTCAACCGCCTGCGGACTGGTGTTGGGCGATTCCATTCGCCCACGCATCGGGCACCACATGGAGCACGAGGTTTGACGGTTTTGGATAGCGAAACTCGATGCTGGCTTAATAACACTGCTGCCAGCATCTGATTCAGGCAGTGCAGCAGCCTGGGTTAGTAAAAGGATAAACCCTTGGCCCCAGTCCTGTTTGTGTCTGACCTGGAGTGGATACCCTTCAAACGACGACGACGACGACGACGAAGCATTCAGCTGACGTAAAACACAAACCTGTTGTACCAGATGTTGACCAAATCTGGTGCAGATCTTGGATTCAGCTAACACCAGGGGGCGCAACTAGGAGGGCTCGTTTGTTGGCATGCCAGGTCTCTTTTCTCGTTGTCTTCAGATAAATGACTGTAACTGTACTAACTGTACGGATGCATCAACAAGAAATACATTTATTAAGAATTACGTGCTTATTATTAAGAATTTATTAAGAATTATTTAAGAGTCGAATTATGTACTTTTATTCTCATCGACGTGGAGAATTGGAAAGAAATCTCTTCATTACTTGTTTGTAATTAACGTTAGCGTCTCTGTGAATAGTCATCATTGCTAGTCCTGTCAATCTGTCAGCATCACTATTGCTTTGAAGATACGTCTTCAGACTTTTTAAATCAAAAAAACTTCTTTCTACTGTATTTGTACCAAAGTAGTGGAGCAAGAAATACAGAAAAATCTGCAATAGTGTTTTGCTTGGCATCATGAAGAGCTTTGTCAATTGATCATGGCAATTGAAGAAAGTTGGTGTTTTTTCACTTGATAGCCTACATCCTTGCTTTTTAAACTTTTTGCGTAAGTGTCACACTTTTAAATTACAAATAAAATCGTGATACGTTCTACTTTAATTTTAATCAAAAAGCTTTTAACAGCAAACTTTCAACTTACAATTTGAATGAGATATTTAAGCTCGCTCGCAAAAATGCTTGCAAAAACCTTACAAATAACAAAGGCAAATTTTTTTAATTATATTATTGGTCCAAAATCCCTATAATATAATTTGTTGAACTGTAAATAGCTACTGTCAAATATTGTTTCGAGCTCAGTTAGCGAAGCACCATGGTACACACTAATGTGTCGTGATTTACAGTTTGGAAAGCACTGGCCTACATGAGTATCTCTTGCGAAACCACATTTGTTAAATGAAATAAGCCAATTCTATTCATCTCAATAATTTTGTGAAAATGCATTGCTGCTTTACTGAAAAAATCAATATTAGATTTTATTATATTACTGGAAAAAAATCAGACATTTTTGCAGCTTTTCAAAAATATGAATTGAAACGCTTGGAAAATTCGGGGATTGCAGATATCACAAATGGTCGAAATACATTTTGATAAAAATAAATCTAAAGATTAATTCTATGGGGTTTGAGCAAAGGTTTCTAGTAGATAGCATAACAAAGTTTTCATTCGCAATTTTGCAAGCTTCTCTGTATATGTCATGATATGTTTTCTTTTCGTTGTCTTCAAGCACATGGTCAAACACTCGCTTGTTATCTTTTATCAATTTACAGGCGGATGAAAGGTCATTGGTTACTGTTTGTAGAGTGCTTGAAAGAGTGAGCTTTGATCCAGGCACAAATTTCATAATAACAGGAAATAATATAAACTCAAATGATTTCACTTTACAGCTTAGTTGCACAGCTTGATCTGAAGTGATTGTATCTCCGTTGTCTTCTAGTGCATGCAACTTCGCACAATTGCAAGAAAAAGTTGTACAATGCAAACAATAGCACCATGTCTTTCAACCCATTTTACTATACTAAGGGTAACTAGAGTTGTCAGGTTATGTTGTGGGAAAGTGACATCAATAGAATGGCGTAATGCTGTTTTGCGTTTTGGTCCGGCACCGCAGAAACGTTATGCATTCTCTGATCGTTTTCATACAGCGCCTTATACTTGTTATGCTACTTAAATATGACAACGTCAGGTTAAAGCAATGGTAAGCACAGTATACATACAGAGCTAAAGAATACCGTCTAGATATTATATCCTACACACCATTCATTTTGCCAGCCATGGATGCCGCTCTCGTGACCTTGTCCTCTAAAATTTTCCAATTACAATCCCCATTGAGTAAGCAACCGAACTATCTGCTAACCCGAGCTTGTCCTGTTAAATTTTTAGCCTGACTGAATCCCAAAAAAACTTTCATTCAACGCTGAAGTGTCAACTGCAAGATTTTGGACGTAACACACCACGAGGGACAATTGTTCAATATTTTCAACGTCGCTTGTTTCATCGGCAAGTGTTGAGAAATATTTAGCTTTCTTGACTTTTTCGAGTACGGGTTTTCGAATATGGTTAAAAATTACAGGAATAAATTCGTTTTGTATTTTCTAGCTAAAATAAACAGCATTTCTTGGAACCTGCCGAACATTTGTGGCAATCTTGGAATCTCCTCGTGCTATCAGTAGGTTAAATATGGATTTAAAATCGCCTTCAGTTTATTTTGATGTGGAATCTGGTGAAAGCGGTCCACCATCAGGATGTCCGCAAAAAACAATATTTTGCTTCTCCAACGAGGGCACGGCCGTGGCAAATCCTTCAAAATATGCTATTTTTGCCTTGAAAAGTAGTTCACTGGCACTGTTCATACGGTCGGCAATTCTACCAGTGCCTAGACCAGTGATTCTCAACGTGGCGCCTGGCAAAATTTTAGTGGGGCATAAAAATTTGAGACATTACAAACCAATTTTGGTGGGAAAATACACGGGGACACAAGCAGAAGACTTCGCTAAAGACTTTTAGGGCAAGAATAAAGAAATCGAGAGAGTTTCAAATAAACCAATTTTTTTTATTCTTCACAAGTCATTTGGAAAAACATTTTTGGATGCAGCAGCCATGAATCACCAAATGGGAGACATCAGAATTTTAGAAGTGATTAGGTGGAGCATGGCTAAAAAAGGTTGAGAACACTGGCCTAGACTGCCCAGAAAGTGTTCACATTTGATTATCGCAGTCAAACGTCTTTTTTGAATGTTCGCATAGACACTGTCTTCTATTTGCATAGCATTGTGCTCCAGAAAATGCTTTTTCTACATGCAGGCCGAGAGATGACTCACCAACAGATTTTGTGCAAACAGTACACAATACTTGTAAAACCTTCTTTTCTTCACTGCACTGTATACCAACCATTTAAATCCGCTTAATGAAAGTCGTTGAAATGATAAACATCGGTTTTTTTATTTGACTTTTCTCGAGTATTTAGGAAACTCGTATTTTTGCGAGGGTATCCACGGTTTTTGGAGCAGTTCTGATTTTAAACTATCTGGTTTATTAAGTCTAGTTTCAATATAATTACCAATATCGAGTCTGTTAAATTCTGACGGAAACTGGTTTGCTGGCAAACCTGTAGTACTTCCGCTTGCTGTAGCGAACGAAATATCTGAGATTTGCCAATAAGAAGCGCAAAGAGAACTGTTCAATGATAATTGTTGAGATGCACGAAGATGTTCTGTAAGATCAGTATCACAAAAGCTTGCTTCGTTTGAAAACCTAGTTGAGTTTGATTTTTGAAATTAAGATGATATTTTTCGTATTTTTAGTGGGAAAATACGACTTATGTCTACAAATTAATTCAACTCCGAAAAACTAGAATAAAAAGACGAGATGTAAATTTTTTCAGTAAATAGCTCTAAAATATCTGTTAAGCTGTATTAGGTTTAAATTTTTTTACTAAAGCAATTTTTACGCTTACACTTTCTATACCTATTTACCTTTACTAAGGAATGCGGTAGCGGTACGCTTGATCTTTTTGTAGTTTCAGCAAATTTCCTTAAAAAAAACATTTAAGACCATCTTTTTAACAGCTACTTTTAACTGTTATTTTTAAAAAGACCTTCTTAGGGCAGATTGTATTGAAAAATTTCTTAACTGCTATTCTTAAGAGTGACATGGCATTAACAAGTACCTGCAACAGTTAATTCAAAATAAAAGTTAAGCACATCTCTACTCGACAAGATGCTGGTTTTTCCAGTCTTTTTATGTAAAACGCACTGATTATGACATCACACCGATTGCACAAAGCCTGTAATGGCTGAAAAAACTGGGGTTATTGCTAGACTAGTTTTCAGGCCCCTTTGTTTTCTTCTAGTTGCGCCACTGGTTGGCACAGTAACCTATCATGCCCAATTTTTGCCATGTCTGGCACATAACTGGACTGATCTGGCCCAAGTTAAACCATTTCAGAACCAGTGCATGCCTGATGATCTGAACCAGTGATCCCAGTCTGAATTAACTTTTTGGCCGGGAGCATGGACCTCGCTTTGTACGCCATTCTTTGTTTTTGCAAAAATACTCACAGTTTTTCACGATTGAAAAAAGCAATCAAATACAATAATTTGAAAGACACAACGATGCACGGCTGACTTCGTTGTAATAAAACAACACTGACAAATTTTTCTATGTGAAAACTGCATAAAACTGGTAACGTTAAAAAATTTTATTTTTAATTTGAATAAAAAGTTTGTTATGGCATGCAACTTTTGCACAAGCAGAAAATCCGAACTTAAAAAAACATTTTATAATATTGTTGCAATGAACTGGGAAAGACAAAAAAGACTGAAAAAAGCCGTTGCAGAAAATCAACAAAACCAATTAAGACAAACAAGAATTTCAAAAAAATTGTTGCGTTGAAAGGCATTTTCTTCAAAAAACTTGATGCAAAGTCGAAGGCTTGCGCGTTGCGCACCAACACTAAAAACAATCCATGTTCTCAAATAGAAACAATTAGTCATAAGCTGAACAAAATACAAAAGAAATGCGTTATTAATTTTTAACCACACGCCCGCTTGCAAGGTTGATTCGAATAACCAGCACTTTTTGAAAAATATTAGTTTCAATGTAGTGTTACAGTTATAACGTGAAAGTAAATATTTGAGTGTAAAGATATATGCTGTCTGGATCTTGTTATTTTAACCAGATCTATCTAATGATTAAGTTATGAAATACTTATAAGTTTTTACATCACAATCTGCCATTTTAGTTTATCGGCTGATAGAACAGACAAATATAAAAAATCATTAATTCTTGTGCCAAGCAATAAGTTGTTACGAAAAGGTGAGCAGGAAACTTTGCTATGCTTTAAAAGTTCGAAAGAATGATCAAAATCATTTATGTGATTTGATATGTTTAACCGATTGAGAAAAAGCATACATGGAGATAATTTGAGCTTTTACCATTAAATCAAAATTATTTTTCAAAAACGCCAAAACTCACGTTTTATTAGTATTTCAATCAATCCACAAAGGCTTTTTACTGTTAACGACCGCATGGCACAACTTTTTTACAGCCAGGACAATTACTGGTAAAAATGTAGCCTATTTAATGAAACGCATTCATTATATTTTATCTTATTTCGTCTATATTTATCTTCTTGACTCGCAGGAAAGCGTCGGAAGCGCTAACACATAGGGCAAGCAATCATTTCGACCTATTTCTGGAGACACCAAACTAACGTAAATTCGGAGATAAAAAAGGGGACTATAAATGTAGTCAACACTAATCAACCAATAAATAGTGGTGGAAAACGAGACAATTTTTATGTCTTTTAATTATTGATGACTAGATATACTTATTTCAAAGTTAATAATAGAAAAAAATATCTATGTTGGAAGCAAAATTCTCCCTTAGACAGCTGTTTCGACTATTAAAATACGGTCGGTAGCTTTTTTAATCTGCAAAATATGAATTCTTTTAACCTCTTTTATAATCGGAAAAATGTGAAAAGTTAAAACACTAAGAAAATTCTTTAACTCTAGTGGAAAATTTGAATTCTAAACGCCACCTATAAAACCAACAATGAAATAGAAAGCAAAAGGCTGAACTATCGAAAAAAATTCAATCAGTTGTTAAAAAAATTGAATTTAAAGGACATGCCTGGCTATTTCGCCTGTGCTCAAAGCGCATCTCAATTAACCGACTGCTTAGTGTGGCAAACTTTTTTATAATTTTTAATATTTTTCATCCTTATCAAATGTTTCCGCTTTTTCCAGACTTGAGGAAAATTGCAACATGCTTTTTATAGCTTTCGCTAGCGTAGGTCCAAACAGTCGCTTACCGGATAGACGTGTCCTTGACAAGTTCCCAGGTCACAACATCGACCTTCGCTTATTACACCACCAAGGTTTGCTATGGCAGTGCCAAGCATGCCTGTGAAGCGATGGAACTTCCGCAAGGCCAAGTGGAGTCACTACATTGCTTTGACGAATAAATTCGCAAAGACTTTGTTGCTGCCTGATTCACTTGATGTGGATGCGGCTTACCAAGACTTCTGTAACACCATTAAGAAAGCAGCCAAAAAGACTATCCCACACGGGTATCGAAATAACTATATTCCGTGTTGGGATGCGGAGTGTGAATCCCTCTATAAAACCTTCCTGCAGTCTCCTCAGGGAGACGACTCAAGTCTAGCTGCTACAGCTCTGCTTGCCAAGCTTGACAGAAAGCGGAGGGATCGATGGTCCGAGGCAGTTCGGTGCATTGACTTCTCACACTTTAGTCGAAAAGCGTGGAATATTTTGAACAGCCTTACTGGTAGGTTACGACACTCTCCTCGTCACTGTCCCATTTCAGCCGATGCTATTGCATCTCAGCTGGTTAGAAATGGGAAATACGAGGCTGTTGATCGCAAGTCATCTCGACTTGTCTTTCAAGAAGTGTCTGACCTTTGGAGGGCCATAACACCAAACGCAGTAAATATCTCTGACAGTTTTTCACAGAGAGAATTTGCTGCTGCTCTCCAACATTTAAAACCACCTGACTCCATCTGCTCAAAGCTTATACTCTATGCTGGAGCTGCTTTGAAGTCCTGGTTACGTGACTTCCTCTCTTCCTGTTTGCGCCGACTCAAAATTCCCAAGATCTGGAGAAGAGCGCTTGTGGTCGCGATCCCCAAACCAGCAAAGCCCGTGGGGAACCCAAAGAGTTATCGACCGATATCTCTGCTCTGTGTCCCCTACAAGGTCCTCGAGAGGCTTATCTACGCCCGCGTTGAACCATTAATTGATCCACTGCTCCCTAAAGAGCTGGCTGGGTTCCGACGCGGGAAATCAACCGTAGATCAAGTTGTTCTGCTAACCCAGAACATCGAGGATTCTTTCGAGGCTAAAAAGAAGGCTGGTGCCGTATTTGTCGATATGACAGGTGCGTGTCACACTGTCTGGCACCGTGGCCTTACCTACAAGCTGCTGAGACTACTTCCGAAGTTTCACCCTTACCACCGGTGACAGCAAGCAAAGCAGGCTACGCCGTCTTAAAAACGGCGTTCCTCAGGGATCGGTCTTTGCTCCCTTCCTATGTAACATTTATACGTACAATCTTCCTTCCATGATTTCCAGAAAGTTTGCTTATGCTGATGATCTAGCATTGTTGCACTCTTCTGTGGAAACTGGAAGGACTTGGAGGGGACATTAAGCCAAAACATGTCTACACTTTCAGCGCATCTCCAGACTCAAAGGTTGAAGCTCAGTCACACTAAAACGGTGACGGCAGCCTTTCACTTAAATAACCGAGAGGCCAAACGTGAGCTAAAGGTCTAAAACAATGGTAGACTTTTACCGTTCTGTCCAACCCCTACTTATATTGGGGTAAAACTGGACACATCGCTCACGTTTCGTCACCATTTAATGGCATTGCGTAAAAAACTATCATCGCGCGTCACACTGCTGAGGCGACTCGTGGGCTCGGGATGGGTGGCTGGTGCTAAAACACTACGCATAGCCACCTTGTCTCTAGTCTACTCAACAACTGAGTACTGTGCGCCAGTCTGGTGTCGCAGTGCTCACACTCGCCTCATCGACAGTGTCTTGAACGACGCCTTGCGCATAGTCACTGGATGCCTGCGTCCCACTCCAACGGACCACCCAGCTGTACTCTCAGGCATCCAGCCAGCTGAGCTTCGCCGAATGGGAGCGACACTCTCCTTGGCTCATCGTGGATCTCTGGACCCCGATCATATCTTCAATGGTCTTTTAAGTGGGTCCTCAGATACTGGCCAAGTGAGACTAAGATCCAGACGCCCGTTTGTGTCAGCTGCGCGGAATCTTTTGAACAACCTTGCCAGACTTGGCATCCGCGCTTCTGAATGGACAAATCACAAATGGAACACGGAGTACTGTGAAAATGCTTCCAGGCTCCGTGCTTTTGTGCCCGGGACCGGTGCCAGACCTGTTGGGATGGGCTTTCCCCAAGCAGCTTAGGTTAAGCTCAACCGCCTGCGGACTGGTTTTGGGCGATTCCATTTGTCCATGCACAAATGGGGTCTCGCTCTTTCATCGAATTGCGAGTGTGGCGCTTCTGAGCAAACCGCAGACCATGTACTAACAGCGTGCCCTATACATCGGACACCACATGGAGCACGAGGTCTGACGGTTTTGGATGACGAAACTCGATGCTGGCTTAATAACACCACTGTCAGCATCTGATTCAGGCAGTGCAGCAGCCTGGGGTAATAAAAGGATAAACCCTCGGCCTCAGTCCTGTTTGTGTCTGACCTGGAGTGGATACCCTTCAAACGACGACGACGACAAAATGTTTCCGCTTTTTCCAGACTTGAGGAAAATTGCAACATGCTTTTTAGAGTAAAAAAAAAATCTTTGGAGTTACATTAGCCAAGGTAAAACCTTTCAAACAAATAGTTTATAATCGTGCCATTTTTTAAAAAGCTGCCATTTTCAACTAGTCAGCTGTTACCTTCGCAAAAAATCGAGATGGTTTAAATAAAAAAATATAGATTATTGTCAAAAAGTTGTATTTACAATCAAAGAACAGTTTTTTAAAAAAAATTGAAGGTAAAACTTTAAAATCGCATAATAAAAAACGAATATAACAGCCTAAAATAAAATTGATGACAATTGTATGGAGGCAAATTGAAACATGTTTCAAATTATACTTTAGTCATGATTTTTCAGCTAGTCCCAAACAGCATTTTGTAAAATAAAAGGTTTAGTTATAAGTTTTTTTAATTTTTAAGGACTTACTGTATTCTTGAGGTAATACAACAAACAAAATGAATTGTTTCTATTTTGCAAAAGCGCAAACTTAGATAAACTTTTCCAAACTATTAAAAATTCGCCCTCGAGACTAATGTAACATTTTCTTACTGATTACGATAACTGCTGTAATTTTCATGAACGCATAAAAATGGTGGCAGTAGCGATTATTTGCATTAGCGGATAAATTGTTGCGGTCTCTTTATGTGACCACAATAGAGAGCTTGTCAATAAGAACTTGCTTATAACAGAGAGAAGGGTTGTCGAGTTCAATTCGGGTGGAAACACCTTCGTATTTACAAGTTTTTCCAAACACAAACGCAATGATTAGAAATATAAAATTATACTTATTCAACTCTGCTCGTAGTTTCCCTGATAAGATCCGAAGGGTCCCAATTGAGGAACCCTAAATTAAATTTAGGACTTAGCAATTTTTTTCCATAAAATATTTGTACCGTATCAAAGGTAGAATTAAACTTATACCTTACCGCTGGGTGCCTAATACGTTTACACGAGATAAATATGACCCGTTCCACGTTTTGAACTACCACGCAAACCCTTGTAGAAGTTAATTTGATAAAAGCGAAAGTTCGAAAAAATTTGCTTCTTTTCATTTTGCGGGCTCTTCTTTGCAAAAAGTGATTTTGGTTGATCAAAGATTTGCATTAACTTAAATTTGTATTTGTGAATAAGCAAATTGTATTTTGATAACTTAGAAAATCTGTTTTAAATTAATTTTTAACAGAAAATAAAGTTTTAGTAACTACAGCGGTTTAACAAACGCAGGCACGGTAGAAAAGCTGTAAAATAAAAATTTGCACGTCGGCGTGTTTAAGATGGATATTTTTGCTTAAGGTAATGTTATAACCTAATTGTATTCGCAGAAGCAGCGTTATTTGGTGGATGATTTAATGTAATAGGCGTGTTTGTGTAGCAATGCAAAAATTTACTTTTAGCGTGTTTTGTGTGAACAGTAAGTTGTCGAATAAAGAAAACTTATTCTCACATAGGTGACCGAAAATTTGTTAATTAAGACAGTACATATTTTTAATTTTTGTGCTGGTTTTATCAACATGAATTTATGCAAAAGCAGACGCTATTTTGGTAAAAAGACAAGTCTGATATTCATGTTAACAATGAACGGTACATTCTTCGTAGCCGAAATAACAGTTGGGTGAGTTTATTTAGTTTTGCTTAAAATATTTCAGTGCTTATTTGATTGATAGTTTTTATCTTTGGTTCAATCAAAAACAAAGCTCGTTCTTAACCAGAAGTTGATAACGGATAAAGAACTTTTTATTTATTCTGCTTTTAGTAATAACCTTTTAATAGATTATTTCTGACTTTTCTTCAAGTAATTGAGATTACTGTAAATTAGTTTTGAATGCAATACTTTTCACGCAATGTTGACGGCAGCCTGAGAAGGACCGTTTTCGTCAATTTGTACGCCTTTGGGAAGACCCTTTATGTCATTTAACTCAGCTTGGCAGTTTTACAAGCAGTTTTAAATCATAGAATGACTAAATAAAGACTTGAAAAATAAACGAAAAAAATTTCTAGAGGATAACATATGGGTAATCGCTCACAACAGCACTTTGAATGATGTCTCTGATGTTGTCCAGCGACCAGCGATTCAAGATAAATAATACGTGATATGACTGTATGATGTCGTAATTATGATGATGGTGTGCGCACGTAACAAACTTATCCATTTTCGAAAGCGTCCGAACTGTTGAATGAGGTTTAGTTGCTCTTACGGTAAAACAATGTAAATTTCATTTTTAGGAATTTAAGTTTCCCAAATTGAAGTAAAACATCCTTGTCATGAAAATATAGCGTTCGTTTCGTGTGGTCACAGATGCATTTTTAAGATACAAATTAGAAAACAACCAACTAACATTTTCAGCGTATCTTTACACTTAGAAGTAAGGTAAGAAGGTGACGGCAACTTTTATTTAAATAACCGGGAGGCCAAACGTGAGCTAAAAGTCTACAATAGCAATGGACTTTTACCAGTTTGTTCAGTTCCTAATTATCTTAATGTAAAACTGGACAAATTGGTCATGTTTGGTTACCATCTAGTGACATTGCGCAAAGGGGTGCTGGTGCTAAAACACTAGCACAGCTGCCCTATCTATGGTCCAGCTGAGTATTGCGAACCAGTCTAGTGTCGCAGCGCTCGCACTTGCCTTATAAACTGTGTCCTGAATGACGCCTTACGCATAGTCACTGGATGCCTTCGTACCACTCCAACCAACCACCTACCTATAATTTTAGGCATCTAGCCAGCCAAGCTTCGATGACTAGGAGTGACATTCTCCTTGGCTGACCGTAAAACCCTAGACCCTGACCATATGTTGTATCATCTTTTAAGTGGGTCATTATATGATCGGCGGGAAAGACTAAAATCTGGACACTCGTTTATGGCAGATGCGCGAAATCTATTAAACAACTTCGTTGGACTAGGTATTTGCGCTTCTCAGTGGATCAGAGTCCTGTGAGAGGACATCCAGATTTTCATTTCCTTGGCCAGTACCAGGTTTGTTGGAATGGGCTTGTCCCAAACAGCTTCGCCTAGGTTAAGTTCAGTTGCCTGCTGACTGGTTTTGGGTGATTCCATTTGTCCATACACAAATGTGGTCTCGCTCCTTCACTGAATTACAAGTGCGGCGCCAGTGAACAAACCGCAGACCATGTCCTAATAGCGTTCTCCGTACATTGGGCACCCCATGGAGCACGAGGTCTGATGGTTTGGAATGACGAAGCCCGATGTTGGCTCCACACCATCACTGCCAGTATCTGATCAGGGCTGTACAGCACCTTGGAGTAGTAAAAAAGATAAACCCTCGGCCCCGGTCCTGTTTGTGTCGGACCCGGAATAAATGTCCTTTCAAAGGACGAATCCTTTTCTGCGTTTCTGCTTCTTGTTTGAAGTAGGGCTCAACTTATTATTTCTAGGCAATATTTTTTATTTTAGTTTCAATATTTGGATGTAAAAAACAAAAAGAAAACTGTAACTGATCCTGTCCAAAAACAGAAAACAATTAACAATTAGCCGTGCATTTGCCAGTTTTCTCTGCACGGAAAGCGTCGGAAAATAAAGTCACCGGTGCAGAGCAAAAATTTGTCTTGCAAGCATTGATAAAAAAGTAGTAATTGCAACACGTATCAAAACAAATTTAACGTCAAATATGTACCCAGATAATTTTTTATTTTTCCATAGTAAGGGTCAGTAGCGTATTTAGAGGAAACCATTGTACCAGACTCCCTTTTTTTTGTTTTTTCAGAAATCACTAGTCTTTAGAAACGATAATTACGAAATCTGAGCCTGATTCAAAGTGAAGAACCTTTTTTTTAGAGAACATTTCGTTTTTGGGACGAAAATCACGAAATCTGAGAATGATTGAAAGTGCTTTACGATCAACCTGCAAAAGCGTGTTTGCACTGGTAGTGTAAATTTTAATGGTTTTGTTATTTCAACTTACTTAGAAGCATAGTCGTACCACCCGGGGACGGGAAGGGGGCAATTTCCTCCTAGGTTTCTAAAATTTAAGCAAAATTAGTATTTATTGGGCAGCGACAAGAAATTATTTGGGCAAACAAATTTTTTGTGTACCAACAACAAACTACAACTCCAGGACAAAGTTTCCAAATGCTTTTGTCCAAATTTCTAAAATTTGGGAGGGCAAATTGCCTTCTGCCCCTCTGCTCCTGCTTTCCTGCCCCTATGCATAGAAGGACCGTTTGATAAATTTTTCTTTCTGAACAATGTAGCGTTCCCGTAAAAGACAATAACATTATAAATTGCCAAGGCTTTCTTGCCACATAAAGTGTTACAAAAAATATTTCCATAAAAGTCTTGAAAAAGATTTTATTATAGTCTTTCGATGTTTCCATTAACAGATCTGAGTTGTTAATTTTTTAGTCAGTAACGGCGAGCAGTGAACGAGATCCGGTTAATTTTTGCTTTTAGTGATTTTGGGCAAAAGCTAAAGCGATTATTTTCCAAAAATAACAATGTATCTTGAGGAGAAAATTTGGCTTTCTCTTTCGTCATGTAGCGAACTAAATGTTCATCACCATCAAATGATAATGAAAATTAATCAGGCTTGCGAAAAACGTTTCTCTGATTAAAGAAATTCAGTTATTGACTTTGTTAGTAACTTAAGTGTTTGTAATATTTGCAGATACATCACGAATTCGACCGCCCTGGTGGCAGATAGCTTTCACATGTTGTCCGATGTACTCAGTCTCATCATCGGCTTTCTGGCCGTTTTCTATTCGGGGAAAAACAGCCGCCACAACACATACGGATGGGCGCGGGCGGAAGTCCTGGGGGCATTGGCGAACGCGATTTTTCTGTTCGCTCTTTGCTTCAGTATCTTTGTGTCGGCAATACAGCGGTAAGATAACAGTTTAACATCAAGGTTCTTCGTGAGTACGTGTCTTATTCAAAAAGCTATGCGTGGAATTGCGCATTAAAATTAAATTCAACTGGAGTCTATTTTACACTTCCATTGTTATCTCCAAGCTTAACTTTGAATAGCAGTGTTTTTGCAGACAATTTTCAACTTCTCAAAAGTTCAATAGCTATTTACTTATTACAAATTGCTGCGTTTGCTTGATTCCTAAAAGAATGGTTCGAACAGTTTGTTTGTTGTCGAGTGTAAATGGGTTTAATGATTTGATGTTTTGCAAACATATAACTGTTATTATTGATGAAGTCACGCAGCTTGTGTTTGACTAAGCTTTTTGAATGATTAATTGCAAATGGTTTAAGTGGTTTTTATTTATGGACTATTCGTTGTTTTTTTTGCGTAACGGTTATTCATCAGCAACTAGTCTCGTTTCTTATGGTTTTCTCTACATTTTGTAAACCTAATACGTATAAGTCAAAGTTCAACTCGTGTGCAAAGATTTGCTTGTGTTTTCGAAAAAACCATTCGATAATACACCAAACATATTTGCTTTACGAGGTCGCAATTATACCCGATGGTAAGGTCAATTCCAAAACATTTGTCTTGCAACTAGTCAACTATTAAACACTGTAGGCTTGCAACTAGTTAATAATTAAACACTGAAGGTTTAAACTTTTGTCTTGCAACTAGTTAACAATTAAACACTGTAGGTTTAAACTTTTTGCTTGCAATGCTTTTTTTCGTAAAATTGCTCTGATTTCGATATTACCCGGTGAAATAAAAAACAACAGCTCTTTGGTACTGGTTACGTATGCAGTCCACCTAACCCTAACCCTCCACCATATGTTTGAGTATGCAGCCTACAATCTTTATGCGGTCTACTATCTGATTTAGTAAGTTAGGGTTAGGGTGAGGTAGACAGCATACTTAACCAGTACCAGCACTTCAACCACAATAGGTTTTAAATCATAATTTTTATTTAATCAATCTTGCTATATTTAACAAAAGCATGGCTTGACCTGAAAAGATGCTTTAGTCCGGACTCAGTAAGACCAAAGAGCAAGAGCATGCATGGAACACGTTTTAAAAACTTGAGTTCAAGCAATATATGAAATATATGGGAGTCAGAGTGCTGTGAGAATACGTCTAGGTTTTTTTATCCATAACCAGTTCCAGGCCTGTTGGAATGGGCTTGCCCCAAACAGCTTGGGTTAGGTTCAATCGCCTGCGGCCTGGTGTTAAGCGTTTTATTTGTCCATGCTCAAATGTTGTCTCGATCCGTTAACAAATTACGACTGCGGCGCCACTGAACAAACCGCAAACCATGTCTTATCAGCGTGTCCCATACTCACTGATGGCCTTACAAAAGGGGGCCCGGTGCAAAAAACAGGGGCCACTTTTTAGTGTGCCGATTTTTTTTGTCCCAAAATAAAGTGATCTCAAAAAAAAGGTCATCGCTTTCAATTAACGTCCAAAATCTCTATTTTCGTCTAAAAACCGTAATGTTTTCTAAAAAAATAAAATAAAAAAGGTTTTCATTTTCAATCGAGTGCAATATTTTTACTTTTCTCCTAAAGTTAAGGTGCAGACAGGGGGTCCACCGTCATGGTGCTACTATGAAAAAATAGAGCAATATTTTTCTTAGGGGGGCACTTTTTGACGTTTTTTAAGGGGACCGGTGCGCCTACTCCGTTCTCTCTGTACTAAAGCTATCACTTTCAATACATCGGGAATCATATAGAGCACGAGATTTGACCGTTATGGCTGACAAAACTCGATGCTGGCTGAACACCATCACTGCCAGTATATGATTGGGCAGTACAGCAGCCTGAAGTAGTAAAAGGATAAATCTTTGGCCATAGTCCTGTTTGTGTTAAAACCGGAACAGATGTCCTACCAAACGACGACGACGAGTCTAAGCCATTGTCGGCACTGTTATTGTACACTAGTGGCGTGCGGTGACCTTTGAGACTAGTCATGCAATTGGCATGCCAAAACCGGGTCATAAAATTGAGTTTATTCAAGATCAATTTATTCAAATCGTTCCTGGTAACGCATTTTTTGTCCTGAAAATGCAGTGATCTCCAAAAAAAAAAAAAAGTCATCACTTGTAACCAGTCTCCGATTTCCCTTACTTTTCGTCCTAAATTCACGATATTCTCTAGAATAACACAAAAAAATAAGTCTTCGTCTCGGATCAGCCTCAGATTTCATCCGAAACAAGTAATATTTTTTATCGAATTTATCGATATCTACCTCATCGCACAAAAGTTCGTCGTGCAATTCCTAAAAATTTGGTCATGCAACGCATGACTTGCATGCCCTGACCGCACGCCACTGTTGTACACTTGTCTCATGTTGCCCTGATAATTATTTTCATGCTCTACAAAACAAATAATTATCAGGATAAAATATAGGAGGCTAATTAACTTTTTTTGGACGAATAACTTACACTTATGTAGTGGTCTTTTTTGCAAGAGCCATACGTAAATTTCGAGACGGTTTTAGCTGCGTTTTTACTTATTTTTGAGATTTATAAGTTGATTTTTGGTATAAAACATGATCTAAGCAAACAGTCTTATCAGGGTTTTTAACTGTGGATTAAAAAATAAAAGTGAAAATAATTTTTAATGGTTTATAGTTTTAAACCAAACAAAAACAACTTTTTTGATTTACAGATTAGTGCAGTTTCAAAAAATTGAAAACCCTCTTTTTATCATTTACATCGGTTCTTTTGGCTTATTTATCAATCTGATCGGCCTTCTCCTTTTTCATGGTCACTCTCATGGGCAGCATCACGATCACCACCATCACCATCATCATCATCATTACCATCATCATCATGCTTCTGGTCACACAGACACTTTGATGGAAAGCCAAAGTTTGTTTGTTTGTTTTAAAAGTTGTACTTGGACTTATCAGATAATTGCCAGTTACGTTATAGGCTGTACTTACTGATATATTTACTACTCATAACAACTTAAACTTGTACATGGTTTCCTACTCATTTTTTAACCCGCATATCATTTGATTGATGAAGCCAATTGTGCAACTCTTATTTAAATCAAAATGGTTATTTGATAAGTACTTCTCCAGGCAGCAGCTACTTACACCATTTATTAAAAGCTCTTTCGTAAAATAGCTTTATTTTTTCAATCTCAAAAACGTTTTTTGCTTGGACAATCATATATAAGAGTATTTCAACTATTAAATGTAAGCTTTGTAAAGCACCTCTTTTCACCAGCTTTGCTACAAAGTACGAAGTGCTTTTCATGTTTTAGTCTAATAGTTTACATTGCAACTTAAGGAAGTAGAGGGATCAATTATTGGAAAAGTCAAATTTAACTTAGTTGTTGCTAACAACTCGCTACTGTTCAGCACACGAAAGTGGTTGCATTGAGTAAGAGCAAGGTTGTGGAGATAGGCTTCGTAATCTGATGACACTCTTTGGACAAACCTTTAGCATAACTTGGTTGCGTTGACAGGATTTAGAAAAAATATTCGATTTGTTGTTTTAAGACCCATGTGTTCATTTTTTAGTCAAGTTTCAAAAAAAACAACGGGGAAATCTCTACACCAGTGCTTGGCGGTTCACTGATGTGGCGTAAGAGATTATTAGGTGTTTCTCAAAAAATAGTGTGTCTTTGCTTATCTATTTAAAGATAAACTTTTCCGTTGTATTTGTAAATTACAGCATTTTTTGATTAATGACTTAGAAAGGACAAATGAAGACTTTATTGAGGACTTTAGTTGACTTCTTGCGACAAATGCAGTCAAAGGACACTTTTCGCCCGTCGACTTGCAGTGAATAGTTTTTTTGCTTTTTACGTAGCATATTTTTTCGAAAACACGTCTGTCGGTAGCTTGTGAATAGTACTAGCGCCATTTTGATGGCAACCTTGATCGACATGGCCTCGGTTCAAATTCTGTTTATTTGCTTTCTTGTCTTTGAGAAATTTCAACTTCTTATCGCTTTTTCTGTCAGCGAATTTAACAGGCAGCTTTAAATCACAGTCATTTATAAAAAGATTTTGGCAGTTCCTAAAGCATATCTGAGTAATCGGTTAAAAGTTGCTTTAAGTCTAGCGCCTGCGACGTTTTCCTGTAAGCCAGGAAAGATAAATAGTTGATGCGATATGGTATAGCCAAATTTGTTTGGACAGTGGTGTGGGGTGTGAATTTTTATTGTAAAAATAAATGCTGTGGCTCAATAATGCTTGCAGACACTATGTTGATGCATCTACAAATTTACAATATTTTGTTTCAAAATACCCAGCAAAAATAAATCAGTTTAGTCGCATTTAAAGCAATGTTCATGCAAAACTCACGATATAAAATTCAAAATAATTTTGACTACATATTTAAATTTAATGGTTGTAACTAGTTAAATAAGAAATGTCTTTTTTTTATATATTTTTATCTCTGTATTTATCCTCCTGACTCGCAGAAAAGTGACAGAGGCGCTAATACGTAGGGTAGGCAATTACCCCAACCTGCTTCCAGATATTCGAAGATATTGCTGTTTGCTTGTGATTTAATAGGGATATGACCTTAATTTAGAACTGCTTGTCAAGACCACCAATCAGGGGAAAGTGCTGTAAAGTGTCTTTCCCAAGGACACAACAGAATGGCGCGAGTGGGTTTTGAACCGAGACCATGTTGGTCATGAGCACGGCGCTTCAAGCACTCGACCACGCTTTACTAATTTAATTAGTAATGAAAGTGAATACTGCACCTACTGTTTGTAATTCAATTTCAAATTTAAAGGTAAGATGCTTGTGGTATATTTAAATCACACAAAGCTTTGAAATAGTTTAATAAACAGTAAATCGCTGTAATTTTAATGTAATAAAATGTAAGTAAATCGCTGTCGAATATTTCTTTTAGATTTGAATCAGGAGACGCATGAAGAATTTTCTCAATCAGGTGGTGAAATGAATATGAAAGGAGTCTTTTTGCATGTATTAGGAGACGCTCTTGGTTCCGTTGTTGTCCTGATCAGCGCTTTCGTTATATATTTCGCTGAAGTAAGTAGAAATATAAAACGTTGCATCTTTTTTAAATAATTTCAAAATTTTTATTGAAATTTTTCAAGAGCATTACAAATCTACAGTACTTAAAAACAACTGCTTAATTTGTCGATGCGTAAAATATCTAAATGAGCAGCCAACAGTCGAAAAAAACGTAAACAATAACAACTATGGTGAAAATCGAGAGTTTAAGTGGTGGCTTGTTTTTATTATTGTAATCCTTTTTACTTGTTTGAAAAACCTGAATTTCCAGAAAGATTGGTTTTGAAATTTAACTAAACAGCAAACTCGCCTTACCCCGGTGATAATTACTTGATATATGAATGTTTATGACTTCTGGCTATTGTTGTCTTTGATTGTCCGTAAATAAAGCGAAAGCGAAAAGATTCATTTTTATTTTGAAGATTTTATTTGGTCAAGCCGAATCATCAAATAGTGACAAAAATACCTCACATCCTTAAAACTACACTGTTATGGCAGTTATCACTGGGCCGGGTGTTCGGAGGAAATTGCAGCTGCAAAAAATACCTACTATCAATAAGGCTTACGAGTCCCGTTTTGATTTTATAACTGGAATTGGTTTTATAAACGAATAAATTTCATCATATTTCTACTCAAATTCTCCTAAATATATAATTGTTGGTAGTCTGTTTTAGTACAACAAGTTGACATTCACATTAACTATAAGGCTTTGTTTTTTCACAGGGTACAGGTATTATGACCAATTTACCGAGTTGAAGGAACATGTTAAAAACGTATAACGAATTGTGAAAACTGTTATTGAGCGTACCTTATGTGCTCTGCGATTAGAAAAATTCTGAAACAAAAAATATAGGGTTTTTCGATCTAATTCGTTGTTTTTGCAATCAAATTCGTTTTTTTGCAATCAATTTCGTTTTGCCAAAACTTTTATATGTATATATCTTTGTATAGGGTCTCCCAATAGAGTCTATGTACATATATAGATAATATGGGGTCTCTGTATTAGGTCTCCATAATATTAAGTCTCCGTAATTAGGTCTCCATAATCTATAGTCTCCATAATTAGGTTTCTATAATATAGTCTCCATAATGTATATATATAGAGAGGTGTATAGACCTATCGGAGATCCTATATAAAGACCCATTATTATTTGGACTACATTTTGGAGACCATATTATGGAGACCTAATTTCGGAGACCTAATATTATGGAAACTATATTATAGAAATATAATTATGGAGACTATATATATCATGGAGACCTAATTATGGAGACCTAATATTATGGTGACCTAATACAGAGACCTTATTTTATTTATATATTTGATAATATAGACTCTATATATTTGATAATATAGGGTCTCTGTATTAGGTCACCATAATATTAGGTCTCCATAATTGGGTCTCCATGATATATATAGTCTCCATAATTAGGTTTCTATAATATAGTTTCCTAATATTAGGTCTCCATAATATGATCTCCATAATATAGTCCAAATATATAATATTGGGTCTTCATATAGGATCTCCGATAGGTCTATATACCTATCTATATATACATTATGGAGACTATATTACAGAAACCTAATTATGGAGACTATAGATTATGGAGACCTAATTATGGAGACCTAATATTATGGAGACCTAATATTATGGAGACCTAATACAGAGACTACATGTTATGTATATATGTATATAGACCCTATCGGAAGACCCTATACAAAGTTTTGGCAAAACGAAACTGATTGCAAAAAAAAACGAATTTGATTGCAAAAACAACATATTTGATTGCAAAAACAACAAATTAGATCGAAAAACCCTATAAACAAACGTTAATTGTAGTCTTAAAATAATGAAACAAAAGAATGAAACAAAATATTGATAGAAATCATTTTTTTAATGAAAACTCAGGAAGCCAAATCAAGGACTAAGTGAACTCATTAACCTTTGTCTTGACGATTTCATCATTCTACTGAATTAATTTACGGCACCAAAGGTGGTTT
Organism: Diplosoma virens; assembly: GCA_963680785.1. Taxonomy (NCBI): domain Eukaryota; kingdom Metazoa; phylum Chordata; class Ascidiacea; order Aplousobranchia; family Didemnidae; genus Diplosoma; species Diplosoma virens. Next base: position 46,008,050 of record OY796882.1, on the reverse strand, counting down.
TGAAAAACTGATATAACCAAAGGACTAACTAAAAGCAAAGCTAAAAAAAGGCGGGTTTAAATGTTGCTGAAAACAATTACGACAAAGAACAAGGGTTATAATTTTTTGCTTTTGTATGATAGTTGAAAAACTCCCAATATTTTTGAATTTGGGGCACCTGCTAATTGCTTTGGAACAATATGTAAGCTAAACTTTTAGATAAAAATTGATAATAAATATGTCTTTACAGTAGTGAATTTTCCTTGCTTGAGGTTTTTCTAATATAGCCTACGCTTTCAAATGTAACAGCGGCATTTGTGACCTATTAGTCATGGCCTCGTTGGGTGACAAAGCAGTAAGTTTTGGTATAACTAAGCGATTTTTTCGCTCTTACGTAACCAGTACAACTTCACTTTCGGAAATTAAGCTTATATTGTTTTAAGATATTAAAGCACATTTGAAAATAGATTTTGGCTTAGATACCATCAGTCCGTTAAACTTTAAACGTAAAGTCCACAGCTTTTCTGGTTTTGTCGGCCCTATAACAGCGTTAGTTTTAACCAACGGTTAGCAGTGAGTAGGTAGATTGTGTGGTCAATCTAGACTCCTACTCTTGTATCTGCTCTGCTGCTTGCTCAGGCTTCTTGCACCTCCGTAGTCGTGTGTGTGTGTGTGTGTGCATAAATAATAAAAAAAATTGATTTTAACTCTTAGAAAGATAATAAAAAATCGATAAAGCGGCTTTAAGTTTTCAATAAAAGATTTTTTACGAGTTTTTTGTATTAATTTTTAAAAAATAGCATTGTATACAATTTTTTCTCTAATGCTTTTATAGACTGACGATGATTTTAAAACGAAAACATTTTTATTATTTTATAGTGTGAAAAAACTTTGATTAAAAAAACTTTTTGTTGTGGTAACTTTCGTAAGATCCAGAACTTCTGCTTTGATTCTTATCAGTGATTGAGAAAAAACAAGGAGAGTTAGCGTTTCGTACATATTTTCGTTACAGATGAATTGTCTTCGTTGCAACAGCCTACATTGGTAGTGTGAAAATGGGCTTTAGCAAAAGGTCTAAGGTTTCAATACATCAACCAAAAATAGAGCGAATTCGATACATAGTAAATATCAAGCAAAACAAACAATGCTCGATTGTCTTATACAACAGGCTTGATATACAATACAAGTATTTAAATCAATTTAAATGAATAATTTAACCTTAAACCGATGTCAAAAAATCTCTTGAATTCTATACATTACATTTGTTCAAACTAATGATTTCTTTTTCTGATTTTTAAAAGTAGAATTTCGGTATTTTTAGGGTTACAGTTTTTTCACTGTCTTGAAATGAATAGTATTGGTAATTTTGGTTTAATTAAACTAATTACGTGATCACTAAGCTAAAAATTGAGTATGGTTATAGCATTATGATTTTTCTTTAAATCAAAACTTAATAAAAAAACTAAAATAATAAATATTGCAAACTTTATTTTCGATGTTATTTTTTAAATCTTATAAAATAAATTTTAGGATTAAATTTGTCTATCGGGTTATTTCAGCTTTAAAACTCGTTATAACTACGATAATATCAAATTATATTCGTTACGCTGTTTTACAAAGTTTACTAACACCCAGTTGAACTCGATATCAAATATAAGTCTAAAAGCAAAATTTTAATCTTTGACCTTGTGCACAATATTGCACAACATTATTCCAGATTTCAGTTCTGTGCGGTCGATTTTGAATTCAATCCTAACGGAAATATGGCTCGCTTCAAAAAGAACCAACGTTTTTAAAACAAAACCATACGCCAGCACTCACTAAAATTATAAAGTTTTTTTACATATGTATTTATCGTAAGAATTTGCAATAAGCTTGTTTTTATAAAGATATTTTTTTATCATCACGCAGTCCAATCGCACGATGCTTTTTAGAAGTCAGAAAATAATTTTAACGTGAGGGAAAATTTCAAATTGCTTTGCGTAAGTTGTAAATTGTTTGAAATACAAGATAAGTTTGAAACTTGAAAATCTGTCGTTGTATATTGACTGTATCAAAAAGTTAAAAAAGTTTAAAATCGATTTCGATCAAAAGATCATCATCAGTTAACAATTCCGTAGAAAATAAAAAACAAAATTTGCATAAAAATGATCCAAATAATTACACGGTAGTAAAAAACTATTTTGAAAAATTTTTTTACAAATTTAAGTTAATACACTAGTAACTGCAACAAAATGCAACTGGCGTCACACTGCAATACAAGCCAAAAACAAGTAACGTCATCTATTTTTTCAACAAGTTACTGCATGGCATCAGTAATTGCAAGAAACTGCTTCAAGCAGTTTGAGAAAGATATTTATTTGTCTGGGTTCAAATTTCGCAACCGGTAGAATATCAAATTATTTAATTTTTGGTAAAATTATTTTATTTATATTAATTTTGGCATCCAATTTATAAAGCGAACGGTCATCACACCAGTCCAAATTTCTTTTGTTTGGTTGTTCAACAAAAATAACCCTAAAACAATCGGAAATGCATGGTTTTTTGACTAAAATTTCCTCGTGATAATTAGCATAATGTTTAAGTAGGGCAGTTCGGTCATTATTTTCTTCAAATTTAAATTTGTTTTAATTTGTTCTGTGTGCACTCCACCGTACAGAAAATTTATTTTTAGTTTGTCCAACGTATTGCACATTACAGTTTTTACATTCTGTCACATGAATTCCATAATTTTAAAGATCTTTGGTTTTATGGCAAGCAAGAAATTTACTATAAAAAGATGAGTATAGGGAATCACTCCTAACTCTGCCACTGCTTTAATGAATATAACCAAAATCAGGCAGGCCAAAAGTGATTTTGGTTATATTCATTAAAGCAGTGGCAGAGTTAGGAGTGATTCCCTATACTCATCTTTTTATAGTGAATTCCATAATCTTTGCAATTTAATTTTTGTTTCAAATTTAAATATTTAGTTTTACATCTTATAACTTCGATGTGTTGTATCATGCTATTATGTTGCCCATAGTTTCAACCAGTGGTAGGCACAGTTCCACAAGGAAAAGAACCCGGTCTATCGTCATTAGTCTAAAAAGCTAACTGTTTATAATTCTATAGATTTTTGGCAAGAGTTGGCGGGTTTCTATAAGTTACTGTAGCTTCAAGTTTCAGTGATTTTTTTTTGCTTGTGAGTTTCAATAGTTTAAGGAAAGGTGTGGTGCACATTGTTCTACTACTTATTTTCTTTCTCTTAATAACTTTACGGTTGAAACGATCTTTCCACCCTGAAGCCAATTAATTATCTTATTGGTTAATTTTTTGTTAATATCAGTCCGGTAGCTTTTTTCCTTTAGACCTTCCAAACTTTCCAAGTAATATTCTTGTTTTTATTCAACCTCCTCAATTGGACTGCCTCTCCAAATGCGATTGATTTGTAAACACTTAAGGGATGGTGTGAAGAACCATTAAAAAGCATTTTCTTCGTAAAATTTTTTGTGCCGTTTTCTGCGTAAAGTTTTTTGTAATAAATCTTCCTTTAACACTTTGGTCTGACACATGCAAAACATCCAGAAATTCCAATTGTCTGTCTTGTTCTGGGGTATCAATTTGTTTAAAGGCCAGTTTTAAGTCATGTTTTGCAAATTCTACTGTAAAAGCTTTTATTATTGAGTGGCTATTGGGATTACTTGCTATCCAAACAATATCATCAATAAAGCGTTTGAAGATGGGAGCCTTATTTAAAATTTCCGATATAGGTAACAAAACAAAAATGCATAGCAATATTAGCCAAGGACACTGAATGGTTATTCCCAGTAATTAATCTCTTTGTTTGTCGATAGAATTTTTCTTGTACTGTACACTATAATCACATTATTTAAACAAAATACAGTCAAATCAACCAAGGTTGCTTGTGCTTTATAGTTGAACTTAGAGCAATGTTTCAACGCATGTCGTAATGATTTTTTGGCCAAATCTCTGTTTATACTCGGGTATAACGCCTGTACGTCAGCCGCGTTAATAATTCAATTTTCTGTATAATTGGTTTTTAGATTACATTTCCAAGATTCTAGTTCTAAAAGGTAGTTTTTGCTAACTCAGCAATGTTCATTTATGGAATTTTGACAAGAAATCTCACTAATCGGGTTCAATAGTAATTCCAAAAAAGCTCTAATACGGGATGTAGTTATGTAGATTAGTACTGTTTTAGCTTTTTAACGCAGTCAATATACAACGACAGGTTTTTAAGTTTCAAACTTATCTTGATTTTATGCAGTTGACCCTTAAATGTTTGAACTTCTCCACCCCTTTTACTAAAACTCCTCCCGTTTTGTATGGGATTGGTAAGATTTTTTGAAAAAATCAACCACCGCATTTTTGCTAATCTTGCTTTTCATATACAAAGTTGTCGCAAACCGTTAATGAACGCGGGAGCCCGATTTTAGAGTCAAAAAAGCAAACTAGTCTGCAAGAAACAAGCCGCCTGTTTTTAAGCTTCGGAATTCGACAACTCATCACTCAACTGTTCGGCTGCACTCATCAGTCTAATTCTTACATCACGAAAAGAAGAGGTAACGAAACGAATCTTTAGGAAACGACCAACACCCCCCCCCCCGTTAAAAGGCTCCGATTGTTTTTACCATTAACAAGAACGCAAAATTCGTGCTGACACTACAATAAAATAAATTAATGCAGTAACTGACCTTTAATGCCACGCTCCTATACAGTATTTTTTAAAGCTATTCTCGAGGGATTAAGTCTTTTTTTCAGACCAAAAAGTATACAGAAATACATGTAAAATATTCCTATGATTGATTCGTGATAATATGGCTCAGATAGAAAATTTGCTGGTTTGCAATGTTGCTTTTTCTATTTGCGAACAGTTCTTTTTAAAACACTCGTAATTCATTTTCCGTGGAAAATGAAATATCATTTTTCGTCAGTTGCTGTGCTACATTGTTTGCCTGTCTAAAAAAATATGATCACACCTATTTTACAACTAGTACAAGAGAAAGTTTTTTTAGATAAAAAGCATAAATTTTTTTCAACTTATACCTTAAACAAAATTTGGTATCTTGGTTTGCAATTTTTTTGTTTTTATACCATTTTATAAAATTAACAACCTTTGGAAAAATTTTATTTAATCTCATACAAAATTTATTAAAAGATATAAAAAAATTTTGGTTTTTATTCTTGTTCCTTTTTTTGAACAGGGCAATTGGAAATATTACATTGATCCCATAATGAGCATTTTTATTGTCACAATCGTAATCTTTACCACGTGGCCTCTTTTAAAGCGATCAGGTTTGATTCTCCTTCAGAATCCTCCTCCTCACATCGATAAAGACGACCTCTTCGAAGAAATGAAGCAGGTAAATTTTCATCAGTTTACTGAGTTAAAAGTACGCATAGTTTATTACGCAAGCTACCATTTTAACTCTTCATTGATTTTATTTTTTGGTATATATAATTAAGTAACACCAATATTAAAAACACCCGTTTGCCTTATAGGCTTTGTGGCAAAAAAATAAAAATTTGAAAATGAAATAGAAAAAAAACAAAGCTATTGAAGTTGAAGGTTGCTTTTGCTTGAATGCAAAATGTTGAACTTTTTTATTTATATTTCTTCTATGGGGCAATTCGATCCAAAACAAGTTTTCGAGCCGGATCTGAAAAAACAAGCCAACGAAATCACGTTTTGTAGCTTACATTTCTCAAAGAAACAATTAATTTATTGTTTATAACTAAGCCTAAAAAGATACCATGAAGGTTTGAGTGAATCTGAGTGATTTATAAGAGTCATAAGCATTAAAATATCTTTGAAATTTTGGTATTCTGACAAAGTTCGTCTAAGAAAATACTGAATGCAATTCCTTTTTCGTTAAAGAAAAATTAGATAGCTAAACTTACACGCTTGCTCATCAAAACTGTTTTGTTTCCCAAACCAAAATGTAGCAAACAACTTTTGCTACGGCAATGCTGGTATACAGCAGCTGCGCTATATGTCATTCGCCAAAATTAAAAACCAAAAGATTTGCAAAATTTTAGTGCTTTAAAATAAGTAATTCTTTCACTTTATTTTTAAAATCTACTTGTCACAAAATGCTACAATAATCAAGAAGAGCTTTACTATATAATAGAGGCCAAAAGAAACCATAGGATGCTAAAAAATTTAAATTTGTATAATTTTGATTTGTGTATACGAGTTCACTAACAAAAGCATAACATACAGTATTTATGGAGCTCACTTGGTGGCCGCTTTTTTCAATTGCATCATGTGTTGAGGAAGATATTAACAAATTTTACGTTTTCTTCGATTTGACAATGCATAGTCGAGACAACAAAAACATTGATCTCCAAACATCATGCAGTAATCTTAATTAAAACTTGAAATTCTTCCTTGTGTGATTCTTTCACTTGTAGACCATATATGGCCAGGGCCGCAGTAACGGTACTGTAGCCCTTCAAATTTGCAACACAGTTAGATTTTTATCTAACCGTTGACAAAAAATAGCAATTCTAGCTTTTCGGAACAAGTGTATTATAAATCGTCGTATCTACAACCTTATACCAAAATTTGTAAATCAAAACTTTTATAATAAGTAAGCTTGATATACGTCCCGGTTTAGCTGGGACAGTCTTCGTTTTGAGGCCTTGTCCCAGTGTCCCGCCTGGTTAACCATTATATTACGGAATTTTCGATTTGAAGTGAAGACCTTTTTTTATTTGTTTTTTAGAGATCACTACTATGAAAGGTTTTTTTCTTGTAACAAGCGTCCCGATTCTCCAATTTGAAAATATGGTGACCCTAATAACACGACTATGTTGTAAGACAAAAAAAATTATTTTTGGTTAAAATAAAAATGGCCGTAGTTACGACCATGCTGTTTTGATTCACATTTTCTATAATTTCGTGTTATATGATTGCACGTCACTATACTATTTTGTTAGTGATAGCAGCAACACCTAATGAAAGGGTGTGCCTACAAAATTGTTTTGATACAGGCAGTGGTAAATATTGGGCGAGGCGAATGAGGCAGTTGCCTCGGGCCCCCCCTTGAAAATACCGCATATAATTTCATTTTGCTGTGTATATTTTTTTTAGAGATCATTATGATTTTGGAAAAAAATAGTGAAATTAGAAATCAAATCGAAGTGAAGACCTTTTTTTTTTAGAGATCACTATGATTTTGGAAGAAAAATAGGAAAATATGAGATCAAATTGAAGTAAAAACCTTTTTTTTAGAGAACACTAATTTTTGGAAATCCTTGCCTCGGGCCCCTAACTTTGAATATTCCAAAAAACAAACAACTTTATGCAAATGGCCTCTTTCCTTTCACATTTTTACTGAAGCAGCTTATATTTAAGATTTTTAGCAATACTAAAATTACATAAAACACATAAGTCATCTGTAGACCAAGACTTTATGGCTTTCTGTCAAAATACGAAAATTTTGCGGCACACTTTAATTCTTTTCACGGCACACAGTTTGGGAAACCCTGGCCTAGGATGATTGATTTCGCGAGTTTATCTTCGAGAAAAACCAAAAAAGTTATTTCTTTAGTACCAAGTGGTTCGCAAATTGTGCTTAAATAAATTGGTTAAAAAACTGTGACATTTCTTTCTATTACATTTTTCTATAGCAGCAAAAGGCATCTAAGAAACTTCTAAAATATTATAACGCCTACTGTAATTTTATATAATTTACCTTAAATGGCGGCTATTAAAATCCGGTAATGCGCCCGGCAATATTGTGCATTATATGCATCTGCATATGCACTATGCACGCCATCATTTTATATATAACTAAAAGTGATAGCACAAAGAGACTTATATCTGGCATTATTGAACGTAAATAGTTATTAACTCGTTTAAGAACGACAAAAGATTGCTTTCCCTTACAAATTAGTAACTACGAGAGTCAAAAACCAGCGTAAAGTTATTTCAATATTCAAAAAACTCTCAGTGATTTTAATTTCGACGATTATTCTATATAGCCTCATGAATTTTTCTCATTATCTTTTTCTTGATGGGAACAAAATATAGCTTACCAACTTAAAAATTGCAACAGTAGTTTGTCACGTAAGGTTATAAAAAACGTCAAAAACTTCATTTAATCTTTCAAAGGTATTTTGTAAAACAGTTTGGAAACATGAAATCTTGAATGAAGTAATAAAAATAATAAAGAAAATTAATATTTTTTTAGCATTATTACTACATTATAGTGATGTAATATTTCACCATTATTCTAAGACACTGGTGGGAAACCTGCGGCCGACGGGCCAAAAATGGCCCGCTAGGTATTTCAATGCGGCCCGCGTGTGGTTGGGAAGAGCCATATCAATTTCTTTGATCAAAGCGGTGCTTTTTCACTTTATTAACAACCAGGGTATGATAATAGAAATGCAGGTCCACCAGGAAAAAATCAACATCGGGTAAACACCAAAAAAGCTAGTGAATAAACAAAAAGGTCTTGACATGAAAAACATATGAAGAAGCGTGGTTTGTCGAGTAAGTACCTTTTTTCTTAAATCAAAAAAGGTTATTGCGGCCAGCACCTAATTTTTTAATTTTGGGATGCGCCCCGCGAGTACAATCAGGTTCCCCGCCCCTGTTCTAAGACATCACGATGATAATATAACAATTACTGTTATATACGAGCAAGCCAACAACTCGTATAAACCTATTAAATGATATAACATTACCTTGATTAACGTGAATCACAATTACTTCTACATCGGGTTTACTTTCAGAAAAAGTTAAACCAGCTAGTTTTTCACGAGAAAGAAGCCTGCATACATTCGGGAAACTTAAATATTTATAAAAACGAAAGGGACACGATTAACCGTTACAATTGTCGGTCTTTCTTTGTTAAATGCGATTTTAATGGAATAGTTTTGCAAAAGAATTTAATTGGTTAGTCAGTGTGATTAGATATTTCGTCAAATTTGGTAAACATTAGGGAATAATTTGGTAGTTACTTGCAATAGAATCAATAAACCATAAATCAAAAAAAATTGAGAGCTGTATTTTTCAGGACTTTAAAGCTATAGCCTTATTAACTTAATGATCAATTCCACATTATGTATGGCAGTGGACAAACAGTTGGATGCTTTTGGCGACAGTGCCATTTCAAGTCATATATCTTTTAAAAGCCAAAAAATATAAAATTAAAATTTAGACAATAGTACCAGACAGTGTCATTGTTTCAATTTTTAAGACCTTGTCAATGTTGTGTCGACCAGTAGTTGTTTAAGGCTATACAAATAGCCTACCGAAACAGTGACAGTATTTGCTGTTATTAACGTTATCAAACCTTGTAAGCTTAAATCTAGACAATTTTTGACTCGACGAGGCACTGTCAATGAAAAATACAAGTGTACTATTATTAATTCAATTTTATTTGCAATAAAGGTATTACGTTTTGAACGTCTTATTGAAAAAGTGATTGCGAAATAGGAAACAGCGGCTAAACGATATACGTTATTACACGCACAACATCAATTGTGCGTGGTCGCCGTACCTTTAAAACGAAGTAGCTACTGTACGTTAATTTTTTTTAAAAAAAGAGAGAAAAAAAAGAAAACAATTCACTTAAATTTTAAATAAAGAAAAATAAATAAAAATAAAAAAAAATAAAAGTGTATATCAAAACGAAAAAGGTAGTAAAGATATTTTATCACAATAAAATATACACATCCGAGCCATATAAAGAGAATGTTGCAATACAAATACAAAGGAACTAATCAAATTTACAAAAGTTGTGTTTGGTTTTGTAGAAAATATTAATTATTTCTGTGAGGCACAAATTAGCCGATTTCGGGGCACAGAAACCCTGGCGCGGTGTTAAATTTGTTCAAATAGAAACAAATAAAGATATCATTTATGCTATTTAAACTATCCAAATTTTATTCAAATAGAATTCAATCAAAAGTATCGAGCTTATTCAAATAGAATAGAAACAAATAAAAGAATAAAAAATTAATTGATTAACATAGCTATCGCAACAAATACTATTACGAAACATACCTAACCATACTCTAACTGAATTAGCATAAAAACGAGTAAAACGCTAACCTAACCCTAAGCTAGCTAAGCTAAATGACCACGTTAAAAAAAGAAAAGTCAGAATACAATAAATTATTACGTCACTATAATTGTTTTTAAATGCTAACAAAAGAAAATGAAAGGGCGGAAAAAAGAAAATTAGAACAGGGTTTAACAACGAATTGTTTGCCATCAGTCGCGGTATCGGAACGGCAGTTTAATTAGTCGACCGCGCTTGGACAATTTGGCGGGTCCGTCTGCCGCTGGAACATTGATATGCCTTTCGGAAACATAACTTGTTAGGATTTTTTTGTTAATTTTACTTGCTAAAAAAACTTCTGTCAAAGAAGCTTACGCTTCTAAAAAAATGATTTCATCTTGTTTTCAAAAAAAGTTTAGTCAACATGATTTCAACTATACATAGCCAGAAATCAAAACATAAAATCCAAGTCTTATTCTGTTCAATAAAACAAAAGGGACCTTTTGAGCTTAAGTTAGAACAACCTGACACTAACGTCAGAATTGCAAAATTATACTATTTTAAATGCATAACGGAAATATGGTTATTAGCCTAATTTTACAATGTGATTGAAGTTGATGCAATCACTGCGTTTATTATTGGGCAATAACGATGCAAAGAAGAGAGTTTTTAATCATTCTTGGAAAAAAAATGGTTTGAATTGCAAAAGAAGCACCAAATGTGGCACCAAGTTTAACAACAAGAAAAGGAAAGGTTTGCCTTCTTGTTGCTCCAAATAGTTTTCTATTGAATGAAAAAGCCTGGTGTAGATCGTGTGATCTAAAAAAGCACAAAAAGATAATTCTGTATATAGAAAATGTGTCAAGCTTGAATTGCCTGAACACTCAGATTTTGTCTGCATCAATTGAGCTTAATTTTTACTGTTAATATTAATAAACAGCAGATAATGTTTACTTGCCAGTTTTTTTAAAGATTTGTGTCTTTATTTGTGAGTTTGTCCGAAATTTGTGTTATTCTTTCTGTTTGTTTGTGCGAACGTACTTGAGCTTTGTGTTTTATTCAAGTTTATCTACGAGAGATTTGTAGTTGCGTATGGCAATATTTACAGTATGTTGTGCGCATAATATGAGAGCAGTTAGAAAATGAAATATAATATTAATTTTTTTGTTACTGTTTGTTCTTCTTGGAATGAAAATAATAGACGTTGTAGATGAATTGTCTTACCATTTAAGTGAACATCGTAATAAATTTTTTAATCGCTCAATATTGCTGCAAGTTGTGGGAAAAGAGGTTTCTGCGCTTTTCTCTTTAGGCGTTTATGTGAAGCTCTATGTTGTCTACTGAGTTCGGTTTATGCCTTTAAATGATCTCACAAATGTTTATGGTACAAAACCATAGAAAAGTATTTGGCAAGGTAGGAGAAGCCTTTCAACTAAGAAAAAGATCAAAGAAATATTTGTTCGACTAATGTTTCTTTTTTGCTTTTATCTGATATTTTGCAATAAATTAATAAGCAATCACAGCTTAACCAGGAAAAAATTTTGTATTTGTGTGAAAATCGCAAACTAAATAACACCAATTCGCTTGTTCGCTGATATTATTTAAAAACTTTTTCAGTAATATACTTTTAAGAGTATGCTGTTATCATGTTAATTCTTAAACAAACACGCACTAAATCAATTTTAAAGTGAAAGAAAATACATGTATATAAATTGTTTTTCGAACTTTTGAGCGTCTTATTTTGCAGATTGAAGGTGTGCGAGGTATTCACGAGCTTCACGTGTGGGAACTGTCAGCTAACATCACAATTGCCTCAGCACACATCACAATGCACAAAGAAGACAATTTTCTTGAAATTGCGATGAAAGTGAGCAAATTGTTTCACACAAAGGGAATCCATTCGCTGACATTACAGCCAGAGTTTTACGATTGCTCAGAAGGTCAATCCCTCTGTGGGTCGGACACTTGTCATTATTTGGCACAGAACAAAGCGGAAACGATACTGGAGTAAGTTGTTTTATTTTCTTTGATACTTATTAATAGCTTTTTAAAGATTTATGAACGTAGCATTCTTGCTATTTGTTAAAAAAAAGCGTTATGTTTTTCCGGGCTCATATTGTTCATATTTTTGTGCTTTTCACCAGTCTAATTCTGGTGTCGATCCCTGGTCCAAAAAGACTAGAAGTGTTGTTTCTAGGAGGGCACCAATCTGAATATTTTCTAAATTAATTTATGTTTTTCGAAAAAATTTTGGTAATTCTTGATCTAGATGAAAGTAGTAAGGAGAAAGATGTTGACTTGCTCTGGGCTAGTGTTTCCCAACCTATGACCCCATGTCCAAAATCGGCCATAGCAAATTTAAATGGGCCACTAAAAACTTAATTATTTGTACCGAGAAAAAGCCTCACCCGCAACTCAAGCCTTTTTTCGATTGTCACTAGTTTTCGTAAAACGAAACTGATGGTTTCTGCTTCTATTTCACCACAAAACCTGCTGAATACAAAAAAGTTCTTCACTTTAAATGCATTTCACATTTTGACATCTCTGTAAAATTGTGAAAATTAAATGGGCCACAGAAAATTTCTGGCTTAAAAGTCAGCCATGAGCTAAAAAAAGTTGGGAACCACTGCTATGGACCCCTAAAAATGGAGAATCGGGAAAGAAAAGAAATTTAAAATCAATACAAATTCTGGTAACACAAACATGTTTTAAAATATATCTTATAGTTCACTATAACTTCTATCATGTCGATTGTTTTAAATTTTCTTGCATCATGTTTTTATCACAACACTAAATGGTCTTAAAATCGCGAAAACGTCGCATTGTCTGTTGCTATTGACGTTTAAAACAATTCAAGCTGTCTATATTCTGAAAGCAATCAAGTTGAAGTTGTGAAAAAAATTTTTTTCTTTATTTTAAGCGTTTATAATTTTTATGTAACCGTTTTTTCCTTTTCGGTTTTTCTGCACATTAAACTTGTATCCTGCAATAAGTTACGGGACAGTTTGTCTAGAGCAGGATTTCCCAAACTGGGGTCCGCGGACCCTAGTTTGGGAAACCCTGCTCTAGACAAACTGTTTAGGGCAAATTTTTTTCTATTAAACAGCATCCCGGTTTGCCTGTTTAAAACGATTTATTTTTTTGACGGATTTTGTGTTGTTTATCTTTTCTCGTTGGTTGGGCAGAAAATTGATGTGACGTAAGATTGGGGTCCATGAAAAAAAGATTCGCAAATAAGGGTCCGTGGCCCAAAAAGTTTGGGAAACACTGGTCTAGAGTGTTAACTTGAATTAGTAGAATTGTTGGTTAGTGATATTTTGATTTGATTTCACTGATTTTACTGCCATTTTACTGGTGCAGCAACCACGGCAGAAAAATTAAATAAAAATGATCACTAAGCGTTTACTTTGCAATTATTTTGCAATAGCTGCAACGTGAATCAACAAACATTTACTTTAACTTACAAAGCTAATTGCCAACGATAATGTGTAAATATTTAAACAGGCGGGAACCAAAGATGGATGGAGACACAACCATTCCCTTGCAACTTCAATACATTAATTCCCCAACACCAACTTGTCTTCTTTCTTGCGTGTCAGCAAACTGCAAGAAATATCAATGCTGCTCGAATTTAAACAATCGGAAAGCGAGCAAATCAAACCAAAACTTCGCGTAAGGAACCGATGACTGTTAATGATGTTGGCTTAGTTATGTCTACGTCAAATTGTTTCCAGAATGTCACAAGCCTAGTGACATTATCGCGAATTCAGTGTTACACGCCATCGACATTGTGAACATGATCAAAACCCACGGTGACTTAACCCGAGTCGATATGGCGTGGACTTTGCTGCGCGTTGTCAATGCTTCCAATCTTTTCTTTTTTCAACTTTTCTACTGATGCAAAATTAATAGCGTTTTTACCATTTTTGGAATACGGCAATGCGAACAATTTGAATAATTTATTTTTGATATGTTTGTTTTATTCAATTACTTTGTTGGGCTGCTTTTAAGACTACGAGCGTGGAATGCAGTATTCTTTGTTTCTTTTATAATCGTTTTTGCTTCGCTTAGCGCTCGCTTAGATTTTAGGCGCGGAAACATCAATAAAACAAACAAAGAATGCTCCATTCCACGCTCGTAGTGGAAACGAGCTCTTAGGAACAAAGGCGCAGCACTTAGAAAAAACGTTGCGTAGTCATCATCGCTTAAGATAGAGACTACGTCTATATCAATTATGAAGTTGCTTCAACTTTAAAAAAATTGGCAGGTCTAAAAATATTCTTGGTCGTTTTTAAGCACACCAAACGTTGCCTATGAATTCGAATAAAAAACTCGGGCGCCCAACCCTCTGGCAATTGGCCAAAAATTCTTTTAAGGTCTTTTGGAAATGTGAAAACTTTTTTGAACCTGGTTTCTCTCAGTTAAAAAAATAAGCTTAAAAAAAGTTAAAAAAATTGTTTACAGATGATTAGCTCTGTATGAAAAATAAACCACTGAATAAGAAAGTCGCCAGCGTGATCGAGTGGTTAGACTGCCGGGATTGTGATCAACACGGTCTCGCTTCAAAACCCACTCGCGTCATTCTGTTGTGTCCTTGGGAAAGACACTGTATGGCATTTTCTTCTACTTGGGGTTCTTATCAAGCAGTTCTAAATTTCAGTCATATCTCTATTTAAATTTTAAATGAACAGCAATATCTTGGCATCTCCGAAAGCAGGTCGGGGTAATTACTTACCTGCGTGTTAGGAGGATAAATATAGAGATAAAATCAAAAAATAAAAATTTGCTTTCGATACTTAGTTGCTTTGAGACTAATTGGTGGGACTGAATATTAAAATTCTAAATTGCTTATTCGGTTAAATTATGTTGTAATACATTAGTTGGACTATTTAAATTATTGGCAGCGTGGTCGAGTGGTTAAAGCGCTATGCTTGCGATCATCATGGTCTCGGTTCAAAACCCACTCGCGCCATTCTGTTGTGTCCTTGGGAAAGACACTTTACGACACTTTACGGCACTTCCCTTTCCCTGATTGCCTTGGCAAGCAGTTCCAAAGTACAATCATATCTCTATTAAATTACAAGCCTACAGCAATATCTTGGCATGTCCAGAAGTAGGTCGGGGTAATTGCTTACCCTATGTATTAGCACCTCCGTCGCTTTCCTGCAAGTCAGGAGGATAAATATAGAGGTAAAATAAATAAATCAAATAGTACAGCAAACTGTCATACGAGTTTCTATTGTTTTATTTTGACATTGACCTAAAGCAATACTTTTTGTTTGAATTTTTTGCACGTCTTAAACTAGCGCGGTTTTAAGCAATCTTGTTAGGTGAATTACTTATTTACACCGATAATGCCGTTGGTGAAATTATAGGCTACTGTTGAATTGTGATAAATTCGACAGTTTTTGCACGTGGTAATAATAATAATAAGCTAATCCAGTGCTGTTGCACACCAGCATCCTTTTCACGAGTTTTCTTGTTAACGCTTAATGTTCATAATCAATTTGAATTGATTTCTTTTTTTACAAAATTATACTTTCATGTTGCAGTTGTGCGTTTGTTGAAAAAAAGACACAGCTTACAATCGAAAAAGTAGGCTACTATTCTGCTTATAGTTTTACTTTTTTAAAGATTGATGAATAAATTTTAATTTCAAGCCTGTAAATTAAATTCTTTTTTTGGAAGAAGATTTAAAATGTTTTTTTTTAAAACAAGTGGTTTGTGGTAAAGAGTTTAAATATGGCAAGCTAAAAACTCATCTCGAAGCTTTTCGTCCGACACTAGTCAGGAGATAAATGTCGGAATGAAGGAAAAAATACAATTGATTTTTTTATAACACTGAACAAAGAAATGAATGGTTGACAAAGAAAGCGTCACAAACATAATCAGGACAAGATATTCGAGTTGCAAACAAACCCATTTTGGCGGCACAAATGTGGCTTGGATAATTTGATGTAGACGGATTCTAAAGCAGATAGATGAAAAGAAGAACAGTCGAATAAAGAAATGCGAAATTTTTATAACTGTTATATTGGACGCACTTTATCTAAAAGTTGTTGACCAATCGCGAATTCACCAAACATGCTGGGAGTTGAAGATTTGTAAAGACCAGCGGAAGTCTTGAGAAAGTTAGGAATTTGGCCAGCTGCAATAAATTTTTGCTCATGTTGACAAATTTGTATTACCATTGCGATGTGCGGCCAACATACCGACATTCACCACGAAAAATTATATACTACGTACATTGCTTCAAAGTGAAGCAGGCAACTCATCCTTTTTCAGTGGCAACGCAGCCAGCTGAGCTTCGCCGACTGGGAGTGACATTCTCCTTGGCTTACCGTGGATCTCTGGACCCCGATCATATCTTGTATGGTCTTTTAAGTGGGTCCTCGGATACCCGCCAAGTGAGACTAAGATCCAGACGCCCGTTTGTGTCAGCTGCGCGGAATCTTTTGAACAACCTTGCCACTCTTGGTATCCGCGCCTCTGAATGGACAAATCACAAATGGAACACGGAGTACTGTGAAAATGCTTCCAGGCTCCGTGCTTTTGTGCCCCGGACCGGTGCCAGGTCTGTTGAGATGGGCTTATGCCGAGCAGCTTGGGTTAAGCTCAACCGCCTGCGGACTGGTGTTGGGCGATTCCATTTGTCCATGCACAAATGGGGTCTCGCTCCTTTACCGAATTGCGAGTGTGGCGCCTCTGAGCAAACCGCAAACCATGTACTAACAGCGTGCCCTATACATCGGACACCACATGTAGCATGAGGTCTGACGGTTTTGGATGACGAAACTCGATGCTGGCTTAATAACACCACTGTCAGCATCTGATTCAGGCAGTGCAGCAGTCTGGGGTAGTAAAAGGATGAACCTTCGGCCCCAGTTCTGTTTGTGTCTGACCTGGAGTGGATACGCTTCAAATGATGACGACGACGACGAGTGGCAAGAAGAAGTGGGCGAGATGTAAAAACAACACGTAGTTTCACTGCTATGAAGCATTTTTGCACACTGGCTTTGATTTTATTATTCATATCTAACAAAAGAAGTTCCCAACTAACAGATGAAGGTAGACAGGGCATTCATTTATCGTATGTAAAGTAGGTGATGTAAAATTTTTTAACTTGCGGCGAATTATCTCTCAATGAAGTGCTCGGAGCTTCTAGATTGTCACTAAGCCGAGCACATACGGTAGCACTCCGGTAAATGGGGATTGTTTGATGAAGAAAGAATCTCTAAAGACGCTCAAGTCTCTACGCTCGAACGATGACGTTCTGATAACTAAATCTTACAAAGATCCTGGCGTTGTTGTTATTAATCAAGACGTCGAACCGAACCCGAACCGGATCCGTAAACCAGTATTAATTGTTACTATTCTTCGAACCTCAACCAGAATTGAACCCGTAAAAATAAAATTTGTTGAACCTGAAACGGAATTGAGCCCGTACAAATTAAATTTGCCCAATCTAAACCAGAACCGGAATTTTATTTTAAACGAATTCAATTCGACCCTCTCATTTTAATTTTATATAACCTAAGTGAATAACAATTTTATATAGTACAGGGGGTTTCAAAAGTGACACACCGAAAGTAATCTCTTATTAATGAATAGAATACAAGCTATATAGATTCGATAACATTTATTCATCAAAGATAACATGAGAGAGAACCAAAATGCGAAATATATACAATATACATAGGCATATTTTATGAATATTTGCTACATTAACTAATCATAACAGTTGCTGGAAACGTGTGCCATTTCTTGAAGACAGAGCTCGACCCTCCGACGCAGGCTGCTGAAGACTTGTTGCAGTTCCCACATCTGCTATCGGCAATGACTTTTCTGATATTATGTTTAAGATCATTGATTGAACGAGGATTGTCAGCATAAACAAGTCCCTTCAATTTTACCCAAAGGTAAAAATTTGGTGGCGTCAAGTCTGGTGAGCGAGGTGGCCATAAATCTTGTGAAATGACGCGTTCACCAAATACCTTGCGGACGGCTGTCATCGTAGCTCGTGCAGTATGAGCATAAAGTGACAATCCACCACATTTGAAATAAAAACTGTTTTTGTAATTATAAAGATATATTTTGCGGCAATAAATGTAAGCATTGTTCCCTGTAGATATACAATTATTGTCATAATGTATTTCAGTAATATAGTGGTATGTTACTTTTGAAACACCCTATATTTGAAGTTGCCACAATTTGTTTGGTCACTGACTTGCTGTGTGGCGAAAAGGAGATGTCATAAACGACTATCTATAGGCGATAAATTAAAGCAAAATATAGGTCACGTGACTTAAATAAAGAAAACTCAGTTTGAAATAGATAATAACCTATATGCTAAAACAATAAAAAGAAAGATTTATTGAGTTGGAAACGCATTAAAAATAACGAAATAAAGTCTTAGACAAGAATTAGATTTTAAGATTATGATGATTATCTTTAAGTTAATATCCTAATACAAAATCCACAACTTCTTTGTTGTTGCCGACCGCATTACAGAGTTAGTTTTAACTAATGGCCGCTAGTGAGTTATGGTAAGTAGATTAAATTAGGTTTTAGTCGTATAAATTAATAAATTTCATCGATAAAATATGCTTTTTACTCCTATCGATTGTAATGGAACAAAATGTCACCATTTTTGACGATTGAAATTATTGAAACACAATTCATAAAGCATTGTAGGCCTATTGATGATTTCTTTAATCTTCCTTGTATGCAAAAAAACTTGTAAAATCAATCAACAAAGCACCTATTGTCATACTAAAGCCGCTAACAAAATTATATAGTCAACAATTTGTACTAAAGGTGAACCAAAGCAGCATGGGTATAACTGCTTTGAAAAGGAAAAAATTTAAGTTAAATTTGTAACAGAATGACTCGAGTAGATTTTGAACGGCAACCTTATCAAGCACATGACCCATCACTGCGCTCTTTAACTACTTGGCCTCGATGTCAATTTTTTATAACAAACGTGCATTAGAGACATATATTCTTTTTACTTACATGAAAATAATATTGTATTTTTACCAAATTTTACGTTGGTAAACATATTTACAATATATAGAAAAATTATGGGGAACCTGCGGCCCGCGTGTAATTGGGAAGAAACATGTCAATTCCATCTTTTATGCTATATTAACAACCAGGGTCTAATAATAAAAACGTTGGCCTACCAGAAAGAAAATTAAATATCATCCAATTGAACAACATCAAATAAGCTGGTGAAGAGACAAAGTACTTTTTTAGTTAGCTTGATATTTGAAGACCTTTTTGGTCTACAATCGACTTACAAGAAAAAATAGTCCTATTTGTTGAATGCTGGTAAGAATAAAAGAAAGAGGTCTTTATATAACCAACCACATGAAGAAGCGTGGTCTGTCGAATTATTGCTTTTTTCTTGGATCAACCAAAAGCTTATTGCGGCCCGCACACAATTTCTTAATTTGGGGATGCGGCTCGCGACTGCAAGCAGGTTCCTCACCCCCAATATAGAGCAAAGATTTTTAAACTAAAATTGCGTACCCCAGGGTGGGAAATGCTAAAAGTTTTTAGGAGAAGTTTAAAGTCGGTGGAATATTGCAAAACATACGAAACTTATGGAAAAAAGGGTCGCATTTCTAAAAATTTGGAATACCTAGGATTACTACGTATATTATAAGCTGCTCGAAAAATTGCAAAAATCAGCCGAAAATGATTTTTTTATGTAAAATTTGATAATATAAAACTTTGACAAACTTTGACTTATAAAATTTAGTGAAAAAACTCCTGAACAACCGAAATTATAAAATGGTGTAAGTTTCATGAGGTAGTAAAGTTCTGAAAAAAATTTGTCTATATTGACTTTAGCTGGCCCAAGTTATAACGTTAACATGCAGATTGTGTAGGTTTCATGAGATAGTAAAGCCCTGAAAAAAAAAGACTTTATTGACTTTAGCGGCCCAAGTTATAAAGTAAGCATGCAGACAAAGTAGAAAGAAAATAGTCCATAAAAACACTTGCATGATTGTTTGCTATTACTACACTTTATTTGTCATATACACAGATTAATTGCCATTATACAGTAAAAGGGGTCTAATAAATGTTTAATACACGACAGTATAAAAAAACTGATTTTCACATGCCTGCACAACGTCGTTCAGGGCAAAGCACCCTACATCCCCGTTCTCTTGCTTCATTTTACTTCAACCAATGTGTTGAAATAGCCGTAAACGCGCAGTTTTAAAACTTTAGTTTTGCTTCTTGACAACTCACCAATGCAGGGGTTCCCAAGCTTTTCTTAGTACGATTCTATTCAAAACTTTCAACTGTTCCGTGCGACCGCTAGTCAATGTATGTATGCATGTATGTAATATTTGGTCTGACTATGAATACATACGTACATGCTTACAATTTGTCAACAACTCGAACCAACGTAATGTTCTAAAAATGAAGCACTTTTAAAACAGTCTGATTATTGCATCTAGAAACTACTAAACTCATAAACACAAAATATTAATCTGCGAATCAAACGCTAATACCCAATCACCCTCATATATGTTATAACTATTTATCACATCTACTCCTAATCAACTTAATGAGCAAAAAAAATGCATCACATAATTCTTATAATAAAAATTTAACTAAATTCCCATGCCACATTTCGCTCCTATAAAACCACATTAAGCTTGGCTATTATGCGCTCTTCACTCACAATGCGAAAGGTCTTTTACAACAGAGACCGCGTACAAATTTATCTACATTCATATACTCCCATCTGCATAAATCACATACGTTAATCGCGTACAGGTCTATAAGAAAAATATACCGGTATTTATGTTTGAATATTTAAAATCACAACGTACACACATCGTTATAAATCTAAAGTTCTACCTTACATGCGATGTTAAATAAAAATCTATGTACAAATTATTATATAGATCAGCGTGGTCCAACTACGGGCCCGCGGATGGAATTTGTGCGGCCCGCGGAACAATTTTGCACAAGTCTTGTCGATCACAAGCAGCGGCAACTTTTTTTTGAAGAACGCTATGATTTTGGGACGAAAATAGGAACTTCGGAGATCGATTCCAATTAAAGACCTTTTTTTTTTTTTTAGACAACACCCTGATTTTGGGACAAAAATAGGTGTTTTTAGCCGGCTGAGGCCCGCAAACTCGAATAATTTTGAAAAGTGGCCCACAAGAGTGCAGAAGTCGGACCACCCTGATATAGATCTATGTGTATTATATCGCCGTATACGCGCGCGACTATAAAAATGAACAAAATGTTTATTATTCTGACAACTACAATAGTATATGTATAAGATAATGTACAAACAAAAACCATCACTAATATATAATTAAACTGACTACACTAATGAGACGAACCTGTTAATCGAAACCCTAGAAGTCAACTGAAAGTGATCAGCAAAGCTACATTGCAATAGCGTCGGCAAAATAACTGAACATGTATTTTATGAGTAAAACTGACGACTAACGAAACGCAATAAACCTCAATGTACAGGTATTGGTTTATTTAGATAACGCGTAATAATAGAAAATAAACAAACCTACCTTTAATAATATAGTACCTGTAATTATACGAATTCATTTCAATTATAATATTTTCTTCTCAGCAACAGTACTAGTAACTATAATTGCTATACAAACAATTAAATTTCACACGATCTCGCTTAAATGTTTTGTACACAATTTTCCTGCTGATACCTCAGACCCCATCGACCCCACGAACTGTTCGTGACCCCACGTATTGACCATTTCGACCCCTGAGTTTGGAACCCCTGTACTAATGCATTGTGAGCATCTGCTATTTTAGACAAGATTGTGATTATGGGATTAGTGCTCACTGATATAGCAATGCCTAAAGTAATTGCGTATTTGAAATAGCACTTTAGAAAACTTTCTCCTGACAAAATATAAAAAATTTAAATTGATCGTAGCAAAGTAATTTTAAGAGGGGGAGGGGCTGAAGAGGGAAATAATTTTTCTAGAAGGCAAAAATTTTGCCAGGAAGGTCTTCAGCCCTTCCTAATTTCAACTCCCTTGTTTATCACTGAAGTAAAATAGCCTTTAAAACTTCATATCAAAAATAAACTCAACAAAAGTTTTCGCTTGCACGTTTAGGGCTCCCAAAATTATTATTATACATTCATTCAATTTTGTTTAATTGTACAATTTAGTTTTAAATTCACACCTAAATAGCTTTCCAGTGAATAGGTTTAGTGTTTAACTTTTTAAAACTCATATGCCTATCAGAAATATTTTCAAGCTTAAAATTATTTAATTGTTTGCCATAATTCTCCAAGAAACATCTCAATTGATCTCCATGAGATATCATTTTCCTACTAACATAGACTTAAAATTGTAAAAAAATAGGGACATTGTCGCCGTTTCAACCTGTTCACCAACAAAAAAATCCGAGAACAAACAAATTTTTCGGGCAATGAATATGTTTTCTGAGGCATAAAATTCACCTGTAAAAACGTTTCTCGGAAGAATGAAAGCTATTTTAGGTGCAAATAATAGTTTATTTCCATGTGCTGTACACCAGAGTTGAATCATACAATAATCTTTTTTGGGGTAAAGTTGATTATTCAACGCATAACAGTACTAAATTGATTTTTGGGCAACAAAATATGTTGGTTTTATAGCACAGCTCATGTATTCTGCTCAGTTGTATTTGTTACATTTGGATTCCTTCGTAAAATTGTGCAAAGCCATGATACGGGAAAAATTGTTTTCTCTTCTTTTCCAAATCCTTGGGTCTAATATGTCTATGACCATGATATACGAGCCATGTCCTTGGTTTATACGCTTGTAAAAATGGACATAAAAATTAATGATTAGAATTATAAGGATTGAACCAAAGCATGAAACAAAAATTGTATAAACCGCTAATTGTTTTCTTTGAACACGAATCGGAGCTAAACCGGAACTAAATTTGCCAAACCTGAACAGTAACTGAACCTGAAAAAGTAAAATTTGCTGAACTTGAAGCGAAACTAAAACTTCAAAAACAAAATTTGACAAACCTGAATCTGAAGCAGAACGTAACTTTAAACGGTTCGACGTCCTGCTCTTGATAAAAGCGGCTACATCCTTAATGAAAAAGGTTTTACATGATACTGCGATTACGATAGCACAGCTAAAGTTGAGTCGAAAATACAACTTCGACTTCTACAATTAAAAAAAGATAGTCTATTATCTATATTACAAATTACTTATTTAGAAATACTTCGACCGTTTTATTTCATTTTTTTGAATAAATAGGCTACGGTATAATTGTCCATTTTTTTCATGATTGTTTTAAAAAATCTATAATTTTTTTAAAAAGTTTAAATTTTATAGTTGATTAAAATCAAGGTTGAGGGCGCGGAGTTGCTAGTTTAGAGCAGAGAAGGAGTCGAAATTGCTTTTTCAGATGTGCTAGAGCCGGAGTAGCAGTTGGAATAGAAGTTCTTTTCGGCGACTCCGATTTTCGGATGGCTGTAGTCAGATTTACTATCTGAATTTCTGAACTGACAAAAAATTAAAACACGCAAATATGATGAGAACTTTTTTATATACTTTCAATTTAAAGATACTAAATGGCTTTTGTTTTAAATTAATGACCAAAAAAAAGTATTTCACTCACAAGAAGTAGACTTAAGGTTTGGGGGCTTTTTTTCTTGAAAATTGAAAAAAGATTTAAAAACATTCATTCGAAAATGCAGATCGAAATGTATTTTTTTGTCTTTAAAGCTAACTAAAGACTAAAAGAAGATTTTCATCTAATTTGAACCTCCCAAAAAGATCCATCTCTTAAAAACTGTGGAGTAGGGTCCAAAATATTTCCTGAGCCCCCTTGTCAGCCCCAATGTTTAGAACATCGTTTTGCCGGACCAGAAAAAATGCTTTGGTCAATGCTTAAGTGTACAAATAAAAATTTTTAAGTTTTAATCTATTGTAAATTTCTGACAAGAAAAAGCATAAAATAAATGATCAATGTAAACTTCGCAAAAGCACTTGCGATTGCTGGAAGTTATTTTCAATATAACCGCTTAGAAAATCATAGAAGATGTTCCCCTTTGAGGCGCAAAAAGCGGAAAGGGAGGGGCAAATTTCCCCCTGCCTTGCAGTAATTTTAAAACGAGGGGCATAAGGAGGCAGATATTGCCCTTTCTCAGTTGAGCTAAATTCCTATTTTGACTAGCTGTGCTAGCCATCATCATTGCGTAGACTAGTCATGCACTGGTTAAACAATCTTTTAATTTGTTTGATTAGTTTTTTTGTGATGTTAGATTCTTTTTTCCTTTCTCATATACGTCAAATTGATTGAAAAAATTGCGATTGATTAAATCTAGAGCTGTGGGAAGAAGTGAAAACTTCAAAATTAAATTGGCTTACGGTAAACATATGTAGAGTACATTTAGTGTTCTGATGGTCTCTGTTGTACATGAAGCATTTGCTAATACCAGTGATGAAGATGTCAAGACCAATTTTTCGTGGTCTCGCTCTTGTCTCGGTCTCGACCTTGTGTTGGTGGTCTCGCTCTAGGTCTTGTTTTTTAAACAATCAAAATTTTCGAACTTCGTTTTTTTAAAAAAAAAAATACGTAAACGCGAAACCGTCCACCTCTTGATGAACGACGTCAGAAGCTACAAATAAAAATTTAGAGAAGAGATATGAAATAGATATTAGGATAGGAAAGTGCAAAACCACTGTAAAATGTTATTCATATATGAAAAGCTTCGAAAATGGATTGCTATACTTCCAAAGTATGGAAATGTACTTTCAAAAGTATGGAATAGTTCAGAGGAGGGAAATCTTTTTGTTATTGGAGGCGATATTTTGAAATTTTGAAAAAAGTTGAAATACCAAGAAAATTGCGTAATTACTTTAAATCCTTCTTGGATTTCTTGATTCTCATCGCAAAAAAGTAGTATCTCTAAAAAAAATTCTTTACTTTGAATCTGATTCAAATTGTTGATTTCCACCCCTAAATTAAAGTAATGTCTAAAAAAAAGTAATCACTTTGGTTTTGACAGGGATTTCTCAGTTTTTGTCCACAAATTGAAATAATCTCCCGCTCCACCTCCAAAAAACAGGTCATCGCTTTGGTTCTAACTCGGCCTTTTCAATTTTTGTCGCTAAATTAAAGTGATCTCTCAAAAAAGGTTTCCTCTTATCAGCAGTAATCATTGACACATAGTTCTATTGTCATTGAAGGCCGCAGGCTCCCCGCCTCCGGAATAGTCGTTTCCATTCCAGCCGCTTCACTCAGCCAATACAGACTGATTTATGAGATTAAAAGTGCAGCAGCTTTTGAAAACTATTAAGACAATAAATTTCAAAATTAGTAAAATTTTTATACGCGAAGATTTTAAGAACAATGCGTTTACACAAACCAAATCAAATAATCTAAAATTGAACAAAAAGTTTGTTATGACCCGGAAGGCTAATTTTTAACATTAATTCTTCTTTTTATCTCATCTTTACTTTTTGAAAAATAGCACACATACAGTAGTAATGTAATAAAAACTAATGTTAGAGTAAAAGCAGTTTTTGAAAATGATCTTTGCTACTTAGATCAATGTTATTCAAACCTTTTGAAATTGTCAAATTTTTAGCTAATCTGCGCATTCACAAAATACCTATTTAACTAATGCAGCACAAAGTATGTCGGCTTTTATCAAATGCACCGGCGCACTAACTGGAGCGGGATTGTGCATCACGAACGCCGATGACTGGATATCAGCATCTTATCATCGGCATTATATTACAAGCCCTAGATTATACAACCAATTCTGCGAACAACTTGAGCAAGCAAACTCTCTCTGATGAGTGTTCAAAACTTGAAGCCATGGTCAGGCAGTGAGCTCGGATTCGGCTTGCGTGATGCACAATGCCGTAATTGGTCCTCTTTGGTGTTGCCTTCCCATAACTTGTATTAAAACATTCAACAGGAACTAATGGAGAACAGTTAAAGTTCATGGTGCCTCTTGAATGTTTCAAGAAATCCTAAGATTTCCGGGGACAAAAATTGCCAATAAATTGATCAAATTCTTTTTACTGAAAGAATTTAAGAATTGGCTGTTAGTTTTAGTTATAATTAGAAAATCAAAGTGAAATGTTTTTATTACGCCTTGGGCAATGTTTTATGTTTATACAAACAACTGCAATTTTTTTGCAGAATCATGTTATCGCTTTGATAAAAGAAAAAGTTGAAGAAAACAGAGACAAGAACAAAATACTTCTTACAAACTTTAGCGTTAAAATTGTTTAACTCAAGCACATACATAAAGATATTTTAATCCAAAAACGCATATTATTATTTTCTATATCTCTAACCCAAATTCTAAGCAGAGTCTTGAAATGGGTTTATTACTTTAAATGTTTTTCTTTTAAAGAGGTTGTCATCAGGGGTACCGGAAGTGGGGGGGAAAGGGGGAAAAATTTGTCCTTTACAAAAAGAAGAGTACAGGTGAGCAGATACAAAAGCATTGAGTTAGATTTGGCCCTAAAATTTTAGAAACTCGTTAAAAAAAATATTAGATCGAGTGAAGGTAAAGGCTTTTATTTTGGTTCTTGTCCACACTTTAAATTTTGGACAAAAATTCATTTTTTGGAAGCTGATTGAAAGTAATGATCCTTTTTTTAAAGAGATCACTATGATTTTGGAACAAAATTGAGAATATGGAGGGTGATTGAAAGTGAAGACTTTTTTATATATATATAAATCACTAGATCTTTGCGCTGAAAACGGTCACGATTACGAAAGGTGTCTTTTTAAAAAATTAGGGTTATCAAAATTACTTTTTTTGGGAGTGCCTTTTGAACAAAAAAGTGCATTTTTTAAACCCCCCCGGAAAAAACTCCAGCGTCCTGATTGCCATCTAAAATTTAATATTATTAAAATAAAATCAGATTATTGAAAAGTACCTTGCGGTTTCCAACACAACGCAATTTAATGATTTCAACCTGAAAAACAAATTTGAAGTAGTCGGACAGTGTACGTTTAAAAGACTTGAACTGAACTTTATTTGAACTTAACTTGCTCTAACTTCCGGATGGATATCAAAATACGAAATAAGGGTGGATATCGAAATAATTTAATATCTTTTTTATAGAAATTTGGTATATATTTTTAACATTAAAATAAAATATAGAATTAATATTATAGCTCATAAGATTTTGACAATGCTGTATTAAATTTCTTGTATTAAATGATTAAATTACTCTTCGTCAGAAAAAAAAGCATTAAACAGCTCATTTTTTTATCCTGCCATTAGATATTACATAACTGGTTAAAATCCTCTGTTAATTTCTCAATATTGCAGCTGCATCTCAAAGAATATTTTTAACCTTAAATATTTGATTCTATTTGAATAAGAAACTGATGATAACCTTTATAGGTCGAAATCAATTTTTCGTAATAATGCAGTTGGTTTTAAATTTTTAACTTTTATTTTCTATAAGATGAAATTTGACCGATTTTATTAATAAATTCATGCATCGCAATTTGATCAGTTAAATAAAATTGTCAATGTGACTTTACTTAAAAAAGGATAATAGATTTGTGATAAAAGACTTTTAACATAAAAAAAAACATTGAGTTTTATTTTTTGTCTCATTAATCATCGTTCTTTTTGTCTTTTAAATCAGGATGGTGCAAACCGGAACCGTCGATTTGATTTTCAGTGACCTGCTGAACAGTTTTAAGTGTCCCTAATCCATTCGATCCGAAAAAGGGGCAGCTTTCTTTAAGAGCTTAAGCAAACAGTCAGAGAGATCGAAAAAATGTTTCTCATTTAAGGACCTTCTCTCGTCCAAAGTCAAGTAAAAAGTAAAGCAAAGCCTCTTACTTTCCTTTCGAAACCTTTTTTTTGGTCTTCAATGTAAAAAACAATACTTTTTAAACTTTTATTCGGACAATTTCAAAGCAATTACAAATCGCAAGTTTTAAGAATTATAAAAAATGGCCCACCTGTAAAAACTCGAACCACCCCGGCTTATCAACAGTTGAATGGATTCGCTGGTGTTT
Organism: Diplosoma virens; assembly: GCA_963680785.1. NCBI lineage: Eukaryota > Metazoa > Chordata > Ascidiacea > Aplousobranchia > Didemnidae > Diplosoma > Diplosoma virens. The sequence goes on along the minus strand of OY796882.1, from coordinate 45,980,016 downwards.
ATTGACAATTAAATCAATTATACAAAAGCTTCTTTTTCTCAAAGTCATTTAGTTACAAATCACCAATAAGCGTTTGATTTGAAGATTACTGAAGAAAAGAATTACGTTTCTCGAAACCTTCAAACTATTGGTTATCAGAAGACAATTGTCAGAATGAAAGAAAATGCCAAACGAACAGATTAATCTACTGTAAAAAAAATAAAAAGCGTATTAGTCGAAAAACTTAGCCCGTAATTTAATAGTTTATATTGTCTTTATAATGTCAACTTGTTTCTCATTCATCATTTTTTTTGACCAATTAGATTTGTCTTTTTAATTTTTTACAAGTCCGTTTAATTCACTTTCCTTTCGATTTTGACTTTCTCCTTTAAATACAAAGTGTCAAATTGAAAGCTTCGAAATCTATTTTTACTCCTTTTAGAAAATAAAAACAGATTTTGAACTTTGAGGCGTGAGACTACCAGTAGCTTCCCAGTAGAAATTACAGTAAGTTTCTATAGAATGAAATAAAAAAAATATTCATCAGAAAGTTTGTGTCGGTTAAGTTTGAATTACCACCGGTCAAAAATTTATTTCATGTTTCAAAAATTTATTTCTTGTTTTCCATGTTCATAAAATTCATAAAAGTCACTTTTTTGTAAAAAGAAGAAATCAAAGAATAGCTTAATAATTTCCAAAACAAAAAATTGATGAAAGTTATTGAAAAAATTAGTCGTACTTTTCTGATAAAAAATTTTAAGAATTTTAAGCTTCACACAACAAACAACGGAATAATTTAAAAAATAATTAAATTTAGTGTAGTTATAACGCCAGAGGCAAAATAAAAAAAGTTGATTGGTTTGTATTATCTCATGTCTATACTTTTGCTGAGAAAACAAAGTACAACAAATAGTTTTTCATTTAGTTAAGAAATAAAAAAAGCTTTAGAAAATTCAAAAGAATAAATGTTAACCACCAATCATATTTTTTAATATTTTTACAAATTACTATAATAGTTAGTGGATTACCGTAATTACATAATTAATTCGAAATTTTCTTTAAGCAATTGCGCAAGGTAAAAAAAATGAATTCTGTTACCTTTTGTTGGCTATTATTAAGTGACATATTTAAAAGAATAAAAAAGCTTTTAAAACTACCTAGACTACAGTTTCCCCTATTAGGGTTGCTTGAATCTGCAGAAAGCGTAGAAATCTACTATATTCAAAATTATTGCAATTTTAAAAAAGTCGGGGCAAAATTAACTTTATCAAGCTCATTGGTTGCAAGGAGAGAAATAAGTTTGAAAGCAAAGATTTAGACAATAAAAGTTACAAGGAGCAGTCAAATTTAGCAAAAAAATTTTTTAAAGAAATATATGTGAATTATTACACAAAAACCAGTCGAGCAATTTGCCTTGGGGCATTGATAAAAGCTAATTTGCACGGCTTAACTCATGTCTACTATTAATAAAGCAATGCAGTGAAGACTACTTCGTAGGCTAAGTAAGAAATATAAAACAGCTTTTGAAAACTGCTAAGACAATAAATCTTAACAATCAGGTAAAAGATAACAAAGTTTTTTCTCAACAACCAGTTGAGTATCAAAATTCCAAATTAATTTTGAAATTATTTTATTATAACAATTCGTGGATTTTTACAAAGATTTAATGGTTTTTGTTATCTTATGTTACTATTTTCAAAATGATATAAGCAAGAAGTATAAAAAAATTTTAATAACGATATTTGAACAACGAATTTTAATCATCAGACAACTTTTGTTACAAAAAACTTTTAACAACGCAGTTCTTAGAAAAAAAACAAAGCAATCCAATGATTTAATATTAATTTAAAATTTTGTTATAATTCTTTATGGATTATTGACAAAAAGGGGACGAGGATAACTCATCTCATATCTAGAATAGTGTAGATAGCGTGGTGAAGATAAGAGTAATTTATTAAGCTCTATATAAAAAAACTCCGGTACAAAAAATTAAAAAAATCAGTGTACTTTTTTAACTACGTAAATAATTTTAAGAGAAAGCAGCCTATATTTTCAAATTAATTTAATATCTTGCTATTACAACTTGGGTGTGTTTTTGTTTTCGAATTCCTGCAATTTTTTCAAAATAAGTCTTCTTCAAAAAATAAAAATAAAAAAATAAATCAGATGAAAACATGTTACGTAATGATGCACGAATAATATGGTTACATAAAAATTTTAAGCTTTAAGACAGTGGCCACCAAACCAGATTAGATTTTATTCGGCCCGCCTGCATGCCGAATTCGGCCTGCTAAGACTTTTTATCCGGCCCGCGGAGCTCTTTTTAAAAGATATACACTCACTTTCTTACTTTGAACTACAGTTGGATAGAATTATATCGGGAATACTCCAGTTTCAGTTTATTTATCTTTTAATTTTTTTATAGAACTCACTAAGGTTTTGGGAGAAAAATAGTGAAATTAAAGATCGAAACCAAGTGAAGACCTTTTTTTTTTTAGAGATTACTATAATTTTGGGAGAAAAGTAGCGAAATTAGAGATCGAATCGAAGTGAAGACCTTTTTTTTAGTCTCTCGCTTTGGCCCGAGGAGGTCCGAAAAAATCTATACACGCCCCCTGCTCGAAAAGTTTGAAGACCACTGCTTTAAGAGAAGAGATAAACGTAAATAAAGGTATTGTTCATCGTAACTCTGAGCAAAATTCGATTCTTATTCATTTTTACAATCGTTTAATAAGGAATCTACTTCCGGTACAAACACAGGGCTCGGGGAGATTGTTTACTCTTTTACCCACCCAGGCTACTTCACTATCTGGATCAAAGTGCTAGAAAAGATCAGGTTGAACAGACATCAGGTTTATTTATTTAAAGATTACATCAAGTATTAAGTGATCGAAAGCTTCCGTCGGGTTCTTTTTGCTTTCTTTCTTAAACACCATCTCCATGTTAAACGTTTGACAATGCGTCACATTACCTTCTCTTCTTAGTCAATGTTTAACTGATTTGGTTGTTCAAAATACTTTTTTACGTACCGTATATGCAATTATGAATGTTGCGCAGCAAATTGACATTTCAAGGTACACTTTTAATAACTTACGAAAGCTCATAATTTTGCTGATGGAAATCGAAAGCTTTGCTTAAAGCCTTGTTGAATTTTTGATAGAAAAGGTTGTTTTGTGTAAAAGCACGTTTATGATCCGTATGTGTGCCTCACTATAATATAATTTTTCTCTATGTATCCATTTCTTATTCAAAATTTATCTACACTTTCTACCGCCCCCCACAAGCTGTTGTTACCTCAAACAATTTTGTCTTCATTCCTTCTTTCATAGTTCCATTTTTAGTTAGGTTTTTAAAAAAACTGTCGCCTTGAATTTTTAATTCTTTGATAATCGAAAGAAATTCTTTGTAAAACAACATTACAAAACTGTAATAAAATTTGTCAAGAATTTCAACAGTGACAATTCTTATGCTTTGACTCTAGATTTTTGATGTCACCAATACAATAGAGGTGTTACGTTCAGTGTTTTTTTTAAGGCGTTTTGAGGAACCGAAACAGTCTCTCAAAATTGTCCAGCGGTCTCTCAAAATCTGCTTCTACAATAGTGTGAACAAAGCTAAGTACGCTCAGGAACAATAGAAAAAAAATTAGCGGTTTTTCAAAATTGGTTAGAGGTTCCTCAAGCCAAACTTAAAAAAAAACACTGGTTACGTTACATTGATCTTCATAGCGATAAAAATCTCTTTATTAGTTTTTGGTTCAGCAGGAATAGTTGGTCGGGATCATCGAAAAACTTCCTCATGTCCACAGTTTCTCAGATTATGCAAAACCACAAATAATATTTTTTTTTATTACAGTTTGTCCGAGATTTTCTTAATTTTTTAATTAATCATTTCATACCAAAGCTATCCTTAAAAACTTAATAACTGAATTCTCACACCTTTTGTTTCTTTAAGTGAAAATCATAAAAAAATAATTAAAATAAAAGTTTTTCGGGCATTTTTTTCGGTTTATTTTAGTGAATTGAAAAGAAACTTTTTGTTTTGTTTTTCTGTTCTATCGACAATGTTGTAAATTATGACAAGCATAAACAAAAAAAAAGTAAAGATTATCTCCATCAACGGGTTTCGGTTTGTTTGAGGGCGTATTATTCATTCAGTTGCTACGCTGAAGAAGTGAAACTACATTTGCGCAACAAAATTGGAAGAGATTTACTTATTGCATTGCTAAACATTTTATTAAGTTAATGCCTAAGAATCAATTATTTTGTTAATAAAATCGTAGGTTCACAGTCGCATTGACATTGAATTTCCGTCACGGTTCATTTAATATTTGTTTATTCGGATGCAGCAGCGACTCTCGACTTGGAGGCATGCCCCGTCGAAGGTCGCAAGGTTTTTTCAAGAGAATTGTAAAAAATCTAAAACATTTTTCAAAAATTATCAGAAAATAGAGCGGAGTAGATAGCAGCTTGTATCATATAAATAACATACATAGCATACCGTATAAACAATAAATGGGTACAAAAGCTTGAGAAACATAAAAGTAGAGATTATTTAAAATTTGTATTTTTATTGAAATCTAATTTAAGCAGCCAAATTCTCGATTTTGTTTTAAAGTTTTGTTTAAAATTAAAAAAACAGTTTATCAACATTAATAAGATTGATTTTTGTTTACGTTAGTTGATGTTGCAATAGCATTAGGTTCTCTTGCTGCATAAATACAGAAGTAATTCGTAAGCTTGAAAATTTGTGTCATCGCAAAACGCTTCTTATCAGGTAAAACGCTTTTTCTGTTTTCTCATTTGACAAATGAAGATTTTAATTCTTTGCTTTTGTGAATTTAAATTTCTTCATTATTCTGAATCATATTAAGTTTCTCCACGATATTTTTTGAAAAAAGTTGTAAAACTTAGATGTAAAAAATGCTTCGACTTTCAAGTAAAGATTTTTAAATGAATTAAGTCAGAAATGCTTGAGTGAAAAGTGCAAAATATCAAAGTTGGCTTTTTTCTTTTGATTGGACAATAATGCTGTTCAATCCGAATGAAATGCAGCGTAGAATTATTGTATATTGAAATCATGTTTGAATTGAGCATGAAATTTAGATAAAAATTATATGAGATTGTATTCAGTTTTTGTTTTGAAATTTGTGATGCGCATTGAATTTCAATGGAAAAGACATTAAAAGTATACTAATAGTGGTTGGAAAATTTAGGACAAGCAAGGGGAGTTTTCCCAAAATTATCTTTAAGTAGAATATAATCATTCTTGAAAAAAATTTGTTCTCTTGTTTTTAGGTTATTTACAAAATAGTAAATTGAGCCATAACAAAGTGACAAGAACATTTTCTTGTCGTTACGTAAAGTAATTTTTTCTAAGATCGCCTTCATTAAGGCCCGTTTCCACTACGAGCGTGGAAAAGAGCATTCTTTCTCTCTTTTATTGATCTTCGATTGAAGCGAGCGGTTAAAATTGAAGCGAGCGCAAAAAAAAAGCAATAAAACAAACAAAGAATGCTTTTTTCCACGCTCGTAGTTGAAACGGGCCTTTAATTTTTTCATGTTCAATTATTTTTCTTGGTATCAGTTAGTGTTCATAGCTTTAGCTGCTACATTTTACTATAACCAGTCAACTGTTTTCCTTTTTAATGACGTCACACCTCAACTTTGAGTTTTTAATTAGCTTTTATGCTAAAAGGCAAGAAAACGAATTTTTTCTGAAATTAATAAATGCCTCAAAAAATTATTAAATTTTCAGAATTTATAGTCTTGCAGCACATCACTTTTAAGGCCCGTTTCCACTACGAGCGTGGAAAAGAGCATTCTTTGTTTCTTTTATTGATCTTCGATTGAAGCGAGCAGTTAAAATTGAAGCGAGCGCAAAAAAAATCAATAAAACAAACAAAGAATGCTCTTTTCCACGCTCGTAGTGGAAACGGGCCTTTATGCTTGAATCAGGGCCGTATAAGGACGTACAAAAGCAAAGTTTCTGAATTTAACCTTAAAGCTTTTACAATAACCTTCGTCCAAAGCAAGTTTATCATTAGAAAATATGACTTGTCATAAAATAAATTTTTTTAATCTTTCAATAACGTTAATTGATAACTTCATGCAATTTAATCGTTAAAATTTACTGCATTTTTAGCAGAAATAAAAACGGTTTAGACTTTTAAGAAACGACTGCAAGTGCGTGTTTTCATCATTGGGAACGATCAAGCAACATATTGAATGAAGAACAACATTACTAATGTAAAACATTAACACTAATCCAAGTGCACTTCAATGATCATAGCCATTGCTTTGTTGAGGCAAACAAACATTTTATTCAAAAAAGTTGATGAAATTTTACACAAAACGTTTTTGTTAATAAATAAATCATATTCGCCCTGCTTCCATCATTTAATGCACAAAACTTGAGTCAATATGTCATTATCATAATAAGTTGATGTAATTACAGAAAGATTCTGCGTTCAAGTATTAGAAATGCATTTGCTTATTGATCTGGAATAATTGACCATAGTACAATCAGGAATCGAAAATAGAAAACAAATCGAAATAGTTTAGTCCAGCAAAATCAATTTTCACAATTTCTTAGCATATCGAGCTGGCAACGTATTTACAGAGTGGCCACTGCAAACAACATTAAAAGTATAAAATCCAAAAAATAAGTTCGATATTAAGTTTTTTTCAATAAATGTATTAATGGTCGAAAAAGCCCGCTTAGATTTGCAATTGCTCGGTTGGTGTTTGATTTTCCTCCCTAGCGCTGGGGTTCTTTCGGATATTTTACTCCTTTATCAACAGGATTATCGATTTACCCCAATCCGAAATATAGCAGATATAAAATCGAGATCATAACCAAAATATAAAACCACAAGCAGATAAATTGTGCATTATTATCTAGATTTGATGTACATTTTTATTGTTGACTTAGCAGCCATTATGTAAGTGCGCAAAAAATATCTGAGAGAGCACACGTGAACTTGAGTATTTTTGCAGTTGTAGGAAATGGTTTACCCAAAAGAACGGATAACTTTTTTTTCAAGGGTAAATAAGTGAAAGATTCACCCCACTACTTTATCCTTTACTTTAAATTACCAGATTAAGAAATGCTGTCCAAGCGTGTATTGTTATTTGTATGAAAAATACAGTTTTAAAAATTTTTTCGCTAGGTGGTAGCAGTAAACAACAAAATTAATGAAGAATTTTTGTGAATTACGCACATCGTCCTACTTTTGAAAGCACTTTGTTATAATCACTGTACGAAAATACATCAGGTGTTAAATATCTCTACCCTTGTCCCAAATAAATGTACAAAATAAAAGTACAACTTGCAATTTAATACATTTTTGTAAAATTTTATTTCAGTTTAATTGTTTACTCTGTGTAAAATGTACGGTACTTACAAAAACAAGTCGTCTGCACTCTACAAACTTGGTTCTTGAGAATTGGTGGTATACTGTCTGGCCATGAGTTACGAATTTTATGGCGTCCACAACCGAGGGGGTCTCGGTTCAACTCTTACTCTAGTCATGCCGCTGTGACTTCGAAAAAGCGCTTACAGGTTTCTTTTAGTGTAAAGCTTCTACCAAGGTGGCGTTACTTGTATTCAGAAGGAAAAAGAGTTATTACAATATAGATTGAACAATATATCAGAAGTAGATGCTGCCCTTCCTGTTTACTAAATTATTTTCTTTTAACATTATGACTACTAAAAACTTCGAAATAACATTATTTATTAGAACTTTTTATCAACAATTGCTAAGAAAATTGATAATTGTTATAATGAAGTTTTGCAAGACGAAACGTTTGTTTGGTAAAAAGACAACTCTTCTGTTCATGCTTGTGATGACGTCTTCATTTTTCGTAGCGGAAATAACAGTCGGGTGCGTATTGATTAGTAAAAATCAAACTAGTTGTGTTTTTGTATGTAAATAGTTCTAAATACGTATTTGATAACTCTATGCCTTCTATAGTTTATATCTGGTAATATGGGACTGCAGACAACTCCCTTTTGGGATTTCTCTTATTTTTGTTTGGCTCAGCTATTTATTAGTTCAAACTGCAGGCTATACTACGACTGTCAATTTTTTTGTATGTTTTTTTCCTACAGATAAAAATTACAATAAAACAAAAGTTAATACTTTCGTTCTTCCGGTTTTTACTTTTGAGTTTAAAAATTAATAGTTAACAGCTATTTTTTGCCAGAGTTTTAATCATCAAATTTGGTTATCGGTTCTACTGCTGGTAATAAAACAAAAAAAAAATATCAGCAAAACAATCAAAGTTAAACATTTGCTTTTAAAGCTTGATCGATATAAAAAAGTGTTTGTATGTATGTGAAATAAACTTAAATCCTTGTGCAGTTGATTTCCTTAAGTCAAAGCAGTGCAAGTGGCCTTAAGTTTTCTTTCTCACAAACTCTTTTACAACTCAAATGCTAAATAACGCTCTACAACTGTAGGGTTTCTTGAAACAGTGAGTTTTAAGCATTTTTATTGATTTTATCAGTTATTACATATATTAAATAACGGAAATTAGCTCAAGCGTTTAATTTTAGCCAATTAAATTGAAAACCGCTGACCTTAAATCAAAAATCTGCTGGCCTTGAAAGCGAAACAAAACCATGAGGAGCATTGACCTGTAATAACCAGGAGTGTTGGAAGTAGGGGGAAAGAGGGACTAAAGCCCATTTCTGCCCATTCTGAAAGTTTTTAAGCACCCTTTACCTCCTCCAAAAAAATTACGTTGCTACAATCAAGTTAATTAGTATGAATAATAGTTGATAATTTTGGTTGCTTTTTAATTTGCGATCAGTTTTATTAAAATTACCAAGCCTACTCAACTAAATTTACTTTTTTTTATTTAAATTACAGTAAACTGACAGGATAGAAGAGGGTCCGACGCCTGCTTTTGCTGGTGAAGACTTTTTTTTAGTCTTGAGTTGCGTGAAACTCTGTTTTTTTCAAATTAAACTTATTTTTTGGTCCCCTCTCCAATTGAAAAGAAAAAAAAACCTAGTGTAAATCGTAAAAGATCTTTACTTTAATTACATATTTTGGCTTTGCTTTCCAAACCTTAGTGCCGGCGTGTCGAAGTCAGCCCCCTGCTAAAAAATACTGTAGTTCTCACGCAACCGAAAACAACAATAAAAATTTTAATCTTATGGGCTTGCAGGGTTTCTATTTAGCAAACTAATGTCGACAATTCATAACTTTAATCTGTTTTAATTTGATCCTTTGGACTAAGAAAAAAAATTTTTTTGGCTATTTTTAATATGAGCGATTGAAAATTCCAATTTTTGGCTTGTTAAGGCGAAATGTAACTCACTAAGCCATATATAAAACGCAGGAAGCAGACCTTCACTTTAAACAAAAATGTATGTTATGAAAAACTTAAACAGGCTTTTTTAATTCATAGTTCTGATATTAATTTGAAAAGCTTTTTTAATTTCTTTGTTATTGTGTAATCATCTGTAACGAAATATTTATATCTGATTTTCACTTTGCTATATAATCACTTTTGACAATAGAGTTTTTAACGAATTTAATTTTACAGATACATGACAAACTCGACGGCCCTGGTGGCGGACAGCTTTCACATGTTGTCCGATGTACTCAGCCTCATCATTGGCTTTCTGGCCGTTTTCTATTCGAAGAAAAACAGCGGCCGCAACACATACGGATGGGCGAGGGCCGAAGTCCTGGGGGCGTTGGCGAACGCGGTTTTCCTGTTTGCGCTTTGCTTCAGTATTTTCGTGTCAGCAGTTCAGCGGTAAAAACAATTATTTTAATCTGTTTTAAGTATTTAATGAAACTTGTTTTGAAAGACTTAAATTAAACCATAAAAAGCGTATTCATCAAGAAAAATTTGATCTTGTAAATAATCAGTTTTTCCATAGCACACTTGTCCTTACATGGCTTCCAAGCTTTTAGCTGGCGATAACAACTACGATCTTAATACACTTATTTAGCAAGCACTATTTAAGTCAAACAAAAATTATTTTATTTTTATAGTCAGCATTGTCGAAATTGTAAGTTGAATCTATGACCTTTTTTCTGCAAGATTGATTTCCATAGAAGAAATTACGGAACCGCTTTTGATCGTTTATGTCGGCTCAGCTGGATTCATGATCAACGTTGTAGGACTTATTCTGTTTTACGGCCATTCCTTCAACGAAGAAAACGATGAATCGATTGCTGAAAGTAATAATATTTTGCTTTGAATACATCTTTTGTCATTTAATAGAAAAAACAAAAGATTCAATATTAATTAATTACAAAATGCAAAAAAATGGGAATTAAAAACAAAGTTTCTATAAATATTGTAGCCAATCCTGTTTTTCAATCGCAAGTTTATAGCTTTATTTTTGGCCGGTTTGCTAAATTATTTGGTAAAATCAACTGATATTAATTGGTGCATAAATGACAAAGCAGCTTATCACCAAAAAAAAGGCGAAGTTACAGTATTAAAATTTAAAAATTTTTGGAACGCTGATTAAAAGCTCAAATCCGTATGGACCTAACTAGCGATCTAAACCAGTGCTCCGCAGCATTTCGCGATTATGGTGACAAACGCAATGGCAAACCTTTTAAATTTTTGCGGTTGACATCGACAAAGATAAAGATCTTTTTTTCTGTCTTCGCTCAATTTCAAACGCTTCTTTTTTTATTTGAAGTGGCCAGAAACGAAAAAAGCGCAAAACAAAGTTCGAAATATGGCGAAGACCAAATAAAACGGTCTTGAATAAACAAAAAGGACAAAAAAATAAAGTTTCTTAAGCTTTTTTGGTGACTTCTTGATACTTAAGTTATACAAAAGTGTTCGCCAGCCTTAGTCTAATAGTTCTGAAGCTTAAATTTCGAAAAAACATAATCTTATTCTTTATTTCAAAAAGGATGACTTTTGTTTAGATTATCTTTATACCGCTGCACACCTATTTTTGTCTTGGGGTACACCGGTTGTTGAACACTAATCTAGACCGCTTGAAAGTATTTTATCGATCAGCCGCTAATGTGAAGAAAACTACTCGTGTAGTAGTGACTTCATTTGTTTTCAATTAAAAAAGCCGAAACTGCGCTATGCTTTAAAACTAGACTTCGTTTATTAAATTAAGAACATTGATACTTATGTCGAACAAAATAATTTTTTCGCTGCTATTGTGGCCGTAAAATGAAATTCAATTCTGTCCATTAATTTTTCCTGTATGTATGTATGATTGTCTATTTCTCAGCTACAATAATTTGAAGCTAAGTACAAAATCACATTAAAAGCTGAAAAAAGAAGCAGTGAAAAACGAAATACGTTAAAACATGCGAGTAATGCATTATACAGTACAACATAACAAATGTGATTGTACGTAATATGCATGTTTACTGCACCTTTCAGAAACAATAAAACACAAGGGAAAAAAAGCAAACTTAAAAAAGAAAAACAAATTGTAGATTGACTAATAAAAACTTTTATAGAAAATTTTTTCCTTGAGCCTAAAGAAAACTTTTTTTATTGATACGCATTGAATAGCTGAGTATATTTATTTATGATTAATTTTTATACTTTTTCATTTGGATTACAACAATAAAATTTAGGTAAAGATGAAATTGAAGAATTTCAAGTTGTTGGCAGTCAGTTGAATATGAAAGCAGTCTTCTTGCACGTACTTGGAGACGCTCTTGGTTCCGTTGTTGTCTTGGTCAGCGCTCTCACTATACACTATGCTGAGGTGGGTCTGCTTTTTTTCTAGAGATAGATGCATTACGTGTAGTTTCTTTAAATTAGGAGCATTGCTGACTAATTAAGTTTGTAAACCTTAAACCTTAAACAGGCCTAAATAAGAGTAATAACCTAGTTTTTTTGGTAAAAAATTTTTTAAACATTTTTACACCGAATGTCCATTAAGTCAAAAAAAAAGTAGACATTTTTAAAAACAACGTGATCAGCAGCGTGGTCGATTAAAAAGGCGATAGATTTGCTTGCGACCGTTATCGACATGGTCTGGGTTTTACCTTGATCTTTCACTCTGTTGTGGTCTTGCCAAGTGGCACTTCTTTCTGTTTGTATGTCTTGGCAATTAAAAACAACTTTTTATTAAAGTTTGTGCAGAATATGTAATCTAAGTAAAAATAGTTTCACTTTTTAAATCTCGTATTTTTATAACAAAAAATTTTATCAGGGACATTGGAGATTTTATGTGGATCCTGCAGTTAGTTTGACGATTGCGGCAATCATTATTTGCACAACCTGGCCGCTTTTGAAAGAGTCAGGATTAATTCTTCTCCAAAGTCCACCATCGCATATTAAAAAGAGGGATTTGTTAGATGAAATGACCAAGGTAAATCAACGTTCAAAGGTTTTGGGTTAAAATAAATAGTTTTCAGGCTGCTGCAGTAGCCTATAATTATAAAGAAAAAAACAACTACTGTCGATCTAATCTTTACTTAATGAGTAAAATTCCAAAACTCAAAATTCTCCCTGAACAATAGAATCAAAGTTGACTGCAAAATCGCAGGTGGAAATGTAGTCAATTATCATTTAATAATTTCATGCCTATTAAATCCAAATAAAACGATTTCTAAAAAAAAATGAGCAATGGAATACTGGATCAAAATAATAGATCGAATTGGACCGTTACCAAGTAGGCCTATGTCAAAAAATTTAACATCATGAAACCAGAAGCTGCAATTCAATTGATAAAAACTTATTGACAAAGATCCTTACAAAACCATATAGTATGGCAATACTGACAACTTAAATTCTTGCTATACACTATATCAAACTTTAAAAGTTTAACTTTAAAAATTATGTCAAAAGTAATGGTTTAGAACAGTGATCTTCAAACTTTTTTCATTGAGACCCATTTTGCACAGCCAAATTTTTTCGCAACCCCTAAAAAAAGCTCTTCACCTAAAATCGATTTTTGATTCTGCTATTTTTCTCCCGACAACAAGGTGTTCTCTAAAAAAAAAAAAAAAGGTCTTCACCTATAATCGATCTCTCATTCCGCTATTTTTGCCCAAAAATCAAGGTGTTCTCTAAACTTTAGAGATTTTTGGGCAAAAATAGCGGAATGAGAGATCGATTATAGGTGAAGACCTTTTTTTTTTTTTAGAGGACACCCTGATTTTCAGAGAAAAATAAGGAAATCGGATATAAAATCGAAGTGAAGACCTTTTTTTTTTTAGAGGACACCCTGATTTTCGGAGAAAAAAGATTGTTCAAAGAAGTAATGGAACTGAATACCTTTCTTTCATTACGGCGCCGCGAGTATTTTTAAGTCTCCAAAGGGCGCCGTGAAAAAAAAAGTTTGGGAACCGCTGCTCTAAACAAAAAAAAAAGAAAAAAGATTTTTACTTCGAATTAATCTTGTATTTCGCTACTTTTCTTCCAAAATCATCGTAATCTCTAAAAATCTAAAATTTAAAATCTCGCGACCCCCATTCAACCACTTTGCGACCCACCAGGGGGTCGCGACCCCCAGTTTGAAGAGCCCTGGTTTAGAAAGTGCAATATAACTTGATTTAAAAATTTTGCTTAATATTAGTATTTTAAGAGTATCAATCAAAACAAAATTGATTTTTATTTATTTATGTGAAATTGATAAACAGGAAATATTCTTTTGTCACATCAAAGTAAAATTTGCTCATTGAGCAGCTTTTTTAAAAGTTTTTAATTGCCCTCTAGCGATTTAGAAAATAAGCTGATTAGTGAATAATCATTCTCTACTTGATATTATCATTATCAGCTCCATCATTATATTATGGTTCTTCTCCTGGTCGCATGATACAACGAAACCAGTAAGCCAGCAGCAACCGTCAAACAATTACGTACACATTCTTTAAGATGCACGTATTAGTTTTCTGAGTTAAAACTTTTATTTAGTTTTTTAGTCACTTAAAGTTATGACTGTAATTCAGAACTGTTTAATATACTGACAAACAGATGAAAGTGACGTAAAGTTTTTACCCGAGCGCACTAGAACATGACCAGAGAATGAGTTGAACCAACTGCGCTGATCACAATCGACTTAACAATACTCGTACTATGAAAGCAATGTTCTACCAGCGCAACTGCGAAAAACACCGCTAAGCCACAAAGGCATACTGGCGGTGGTTCCGATACTATTCCGCCATAATACCAATGATATTCTTTTCTAATTCATAAATTATTTAAACCAATATTTTTCTCACAAAACAAAGAAGTAATAACAAATATTTAGTTCATACTTATGAACAAAAACTTTTTTTTCATAGTTTTTTGGCCTTTTTTTGAGCTGTTCTTCAGTGGAAGATTTTAGATACAAACTTAATGATGCAGGTTAGGCTCAAAAAGATTCTCCATAGACAAATTAAATATCGCTAACACCTGGTGTGGTATTGAGTTAACGAGTTAGCGGTATTTATCTTCTCAACGTTGCGCCAGGGCATCTCTGCCACTTACTTGAAACTGTACTCGCAGTGGTGGCGATCTGTGTCGTTCAGTTTAGACTAATCACTAATAAGCGAGAGTTATTTCAGACACTTTTTCAGACTCATCGATAAGTTTTTTGAGTTACTTGCTCAGTATTTATTTTGGAGGTCACTAAATGCATGCAAGTATTGCCAACAATGTTATTTTGCTTTTAGATATGCGGTGTTCAAGCTATTCATGAGTTTCACGTTTGGCAACTCGCCGGTAACGTCATGATTGCGTCAGCACACATCACAATGCACAAAGGTGACAGTTTCAACGAAACTGCGATGAAACTGAACAAATTGTTTCACAGCAAAGGAGTCCATTCGCTGACATTGCAGCCAGAGTTTTATGAATGCTCAGATGGTCAATCTATCTGTGGTTCACACAGTTGCAGCTATTTAGTAGGAAATGATCAAAACTTAAACCCAAAGTAAGAAACTTGTTATTCATGTGCAAAATTGTAAAACCTGAATAAGTTGATAGTTTTTGAGAAAAACTACCAAAAAACCTGCAACATTATCTTTTTCAATAGTTTGTATCAAAACATTTTAGGCTATCTGCATTATTAAAATTACCTAATTTCTTTTTTACATTTTTAATAGTTCTGAAAAGCAACCTCCGCAACCAAATCCTCAGCATCGCAACGATTCGTCAGCATCTCTTTGCTTATTTCCTTGCGTTTCATCTAATTGCAAAAAATATCAATGTTGTTCAGATAAAACAACCGACAAGAAAACAAAGCCCAAAGATGCAGAAACCGAAGGAGACGGAGCTGTAAATCCTAGCTTTACTATTGAAATCTTAGATGCAAAAGCTTTAGAGAACAACAAAGACTAATTTTCAAAACAATATAGCACCAAACCAAAACTAGATTTTTCAATTGCTGTAATTATGCTAATGTCATTTTTAAGATTATGACCCTTAAGTCTTAACAATTCACCCATTATTTTTCTTTTGTTTCTATGAATTGCGCTTAAAGCTTTCAAAAACCATGTTTTATAAAAGTTTAATGTCCTTGTTTATACGAAATTTCTTAAGTTGAGCTTATGTGCTTCTTTTATTTAAATATTGTAAAGTTCAGTACAACTTTTACATTGTTTACGAAATTTTTTATTGCCAAAATTTGCAGTGCAACCATATTTTAGCCGATGAAAAGTTACAGTGAAAGTATGTTTATCAACTGCTCCATTCACTACTATGCGTTTTTGTTTTCATTTTCACACCACTTTTTATTTTGGAAATGATGACCAAAAAATCGAGCCAAAATCGAAGAAATTATTACATTAAATGGACCAGTTGAGCAGTTAAGTTGAATGAAAATTGCTCTAATAGATTGTTGCAAATAATAGCCCACAGTGGCGTACGCAGAAATTTGTAAAGGGGGGGGTTTTGGAGCCGAAAATGTGATTGCTCTCAGTAGTCCTGGCAATGGGTAAAAACTTCCAAAATTAGGCCTACATTCAAAAATAAAGTGTTTTGGTTTTAAGAACATCTTGCAGTAGCATGAATTTCTTTTTACCAAACCGTAAAACTAACTATTGAAAAGGTATGTGCGAGTAATTCAATCATGACAAGAAACTTTTCAAATTAAAAGCAACTCGTGTAAATGATGAGAACAATAGGTGGAAAATCAAACGAACAAAAAAATAACCTTACTTAACAAATATTTCAAATTTTTTTAAAGGCTTATATTCATACGCCTGTTTTTTTCACTTAATCTGTTAATTACATCATCAGGGCAAGGCACGCGTGTGGCTCCTATAAATGTTTAGTAATGCAGATCCATTCATTCGAGTGGTACCACTTGTGTTTCGTAAGCACGTTTTTAGTCTGCGTAATGTGGAAAGCTTTACAATTGTTCACTAGTGCATGTTATCACTGGAAGAGTTAACAAAATGGTCATCAATGTAAATATGTTCGGAACAGCATCGGAAGTGCATTCCTTGATGCTGCTCAACGCATCAGTTGGTCTTTCTGCTGCGTTCAACCGAAAAAGTTTCCTGTAACATAATATCAGTTCAGGCACTAATTCTCCCCAGGATTTCGTTAAATCATTTTTGTAAAATTTTTCCAAAACTTGAATACTTTTAATTTGTTGAGGAGTTGGTGCACTAGTTTGATCAGCAGAAATTAAACACTAAAATTCACCAATAATCGATTTGTGGGCTGAAAATCTTGCTTTGAGAGTGACAATAAAGTTATCAAGAAATAGAATAAAAATCCCTAGTCTAAAATGTTCTTCATCTGTTACAGCAGCAATATTGCATCGATTGGTCTGTCTTCAAGAGGGCATGGTATTTTCAAAATAAAATCTTCGGCTTTGGCCGTTTCTTACGCAAAAATATAGAGCTGGGGAAATTCATATTCGGTTTTTTCTCTAAGACACTTCAACTCATTTGCAATATCCTGTGCAATGTTTACGGCCTCAAGAAGGTTTATCGACTTTTTTTGCTTAACTTTACACAAAACAACACTGTATCCAAAAACCTATTTTAAAACTAAGAGAGCAATGCAAAATTCACTTTGCCTAATTGTCGATAGCAACTGCAGAGCTCGTGATGAGGTTTCTCTGTCTGGCCATGCTGAAATTTCTGCCAAAGCTTCTACAACGGTAAATTGTAAATTTGAAAAAGTACTAACACTCTCGTGTCGATCGACCCATCTGATAGCACAACTTTGAACAAGTTTTTAAGCTTTTGTTGTTGACGAAATCGTGTTGATGGACTTGCGCAAAATGTTTTGAAGTTTTGGAGCATTAAAAAATTGTGAACTGAAGCTATTGTTCCCATGCAGTTTATTTCCATTCCCATGCTTAATTTTCAATATTTTACAAGTTTGAAAGTCTTCTTCACAGTGGCAATGTACAGTACATGAGCTAACTTTGAAGCAATTTAAACGATAGCAAAAATTGATGCGCAAGCAGTAATTAAGTTTAAAAATTGCGGTAAACAATAGAAACCAAAATCCTATTATTAAAGCCAATTTATTACCATGTACTGTATATATGACTAAACACCATTCTTCAAGGGGGGGTTTTGACCCCTGAAACCCCCCCCTTGCGTACGCCTATGATAGCCCATGCTCTGTCAACAGCCAAAGTTTGCCTAACGAGCATCAGAAGAAGCATCCTAAAGTAAACTTCGCGGTTTTACAGGTCTCTAGACCGATTTTTTGTAGTCTCGGTCGTGTCTTGGTCTCGACCTTGTGCTGGCGGTCTCAGTATCGTGTTTTTTTTAAATTGGTCTCGAGGCCGAACATTTTTGTTATTTTTGTTGCTTGATGTTTTTGCGATAAATTTTGCAATTTGGTTAAGAACGACACTCAATTGACCAGCTCTGCCGCAATTTGAAGTGCAAAAAGCTTAGATTCAAACTTCTTAAATCTATAGTTATGCAACTTTCTTACATTTATTCCAATGAAGATTTGTATTATGATCAGGACCCATCAGTTACAAGATAATCCGATTACGAAAAAGCTTTATTTAAATTTTTCTTTCGGCAACAAACAAGTCTGGTAATGCTTTGAATTTTTGTACTTATACCCTTACCCGTTTAAACATTCACACCAAATGAACCCGATTCTGGAAAAATCAAGCAACTTGATCACGTAAAAATTTTTTAACCTTTTTTTTCAGCTCGAAAACAAGGTTTAACAAAAGAACAAAAAAAATAATACAAAAAATTAGATCTACAGCAGCAAGTTAGATCTTGTAGTTTTAATATAACCTTAATGCGGCAGTTGCTTCAGAGAACGAATATGAATTTTTAAATGTTGTTTGCAGTTAATCTACAGTTAGTTACCAAACTTAAAATTTAGTAAAAAACTTGCAAAAGTTGCTTTAGAAAGAAATTAAAATGCTTGTTTTGGACCTTGATTTGAATAAATAATGTTATAGGCAATATATTTTACTAATGTGTTTTGAAGCATATTAATTGTCATAAAAAAATTAGTTAAACGTTAATTGAAAGCTAAAAGTTTTTAAATATTTAGTTTAAAAGCGTTAGAATTTAACTCTAATAGTGATAACACTATGTTACAGTGATGTAGTGGAGACCACGAACGTCGAGACCGAGACCAAGACCGAGATCGAGATTGAGACCGAAAAATTTTACAAAACTGTGGTCCATTTTAATTATTTCAAAAACAATAGATCTTTTTTAAAAATTTGTCTAAGATTACATTCCATATAAACAAGCATCTTTAATATCTTGGAAAGCACTTTGCTCTGTGTGATTACATTATTAAACAATTTGTTTTAAAAAAAGCTCTCAACTAGAGCAGAAGAAAGCCGAAACACGCAAGACATGCTGGTTAACAATGTTGAAAAAAGCAGAATATTCGTTAAAAATTTTTTTAAAACTCGAAAATTTTGAAGGCACGGTCATCATGTTAATGGCTGAAACTTCATTCAAATATTTGATTACTTCGGCTATTTGTGTTGGTATGTTGAAATTCTTTGATTTCTTGGCTACTTCTGGCTTACATAGAATAGAGTTTGTATAATTAATCACCTCAAAAAGATTTAAAATAATGATAAATTATGCGAAGTAAAAACTGTTTTAACGACTCGCTGTTTCTTCTTTTGGTATCACTCTTGTTTATTTTCTATGTATCTTTTGGAAAATTATTCCGAGTAGTTTTTAGGACGTTGTCCTTTTTCTACCTTGTCATATTAACACTTTTTTAGTTTAACTTTTAAGTAATTTCGTATCTATTTTAAGCAATTAGATTTATACAGGGGCGTTTTCAGATATTTGTTATGGGAGGGGGACGGTTGAAAACCAAAAACCTGATCACTATAATCCGTTATATATTTTAAAAAAGGGAGGCCTGGTGCGTCAAAAAAAGAGAGTCACTTTTAAAGGTTCACTTAAAAAAAATAATAGATTGATTTATTTATTTTAAAATTTATTATTTTCTCTTTATTTTTTTCCTCATCACTCCTTGACTCACAAGAAATTGTCGGAGGCGCTATACATAAAGCAACTGTTAAGCTACTACATTGACCTGCTTCCGGAGAAGCCGAGATATTGCTGTCCGCCGATTGAAATTTTTTATTTCGTTTTTTTTAATTTATATTTAGAGTTATGATTAAAATTTAAAACTGCTTGCTAAAACCGCCAGGCAAGGAAAAGTAAAATGTTTTTCCAAGGACACAAGAGAATGGCGAGAGCAGGCTTTTAACAGCGACGGTGTCAAACATGTTCACCATCAATCACGGCGCTCTTAATCACTCAATCACGCTGCCGACGAATGTAAAATAAAAGTGGAGACCTTTTTTTGCTCTTCACTTTTTTCAAACCTTAATTTTCGTGTACTTGAAAAAACTTTCACTTTGTTTTAACAATTTTTAAGTTGTCTTAGTACTACAATCAACCTTTGACAATCAATCTCTATAGAGGTTTTTTAATCCTCAACTCCCCCCCTTCCGCGCATACGCCTATGGATTCATGGATCACAACTTTTTTAACGGTGGTTAAACGGTTTCTGGGCAGAGTGGTCGAGTGTTTAGAGCGTCGTGACTGTGACAAAAACGCCTTCGGTTCAAAACCCACTCGCGTCATCGTGTTGTATCATTAGAAAAGATATTTTACGCCAAATTTCCCCTGCTTGGCGGTCTTGGTAAACAGTTCTAAATTTCAATCATATCTCTACAACAAACTAAAAAAGCAAATTAAAACTTTCAACCGTTCAGAAATATCTTGGCATCTCCGGAAGCACATCGGGAAAATTGCTTGTCGTAAGAACGCCTCCGACGCTTTTCTGCGTGCCAGGAAAATGAATAAAAAGATGAAAAAAATAACTATATTACTATAAGGGTGGGCAAACGTTGTGACTGAGAGGGTCACCAACTCTACATTTATACAAAAAATTGCGGGCAATAATTAATAAATATATAAATACTCGTATATTGTTCAAATTACTGTTTACATACGTTTCGTTACAACAAGAATTTGTTCGCTTTATTTTGGAAAAAAGTACAAAAGATTAAAGTAATTAATCACGTTTTTGAGCGGAAAGGGTTCGATCCAAGTTCACATGGAAGATAATTCGAAATAATCATTAAAATAAAAGTAAATGCAAAAAAAATTTTTACCACCGTAATACTGTGCCGATTGCGAGAAAGGGTGTGGCTACAAATATTCAAAGCATTACCGGATTTGTTTGTTGCCCGAAAGAAAAATTTAAATAAGTTTTTTCATAATCGAATTATCTTGTAACAGATGGGTCCTGATCACAATACAAATCTTCATTGGAATAAATGTAAGAAATTTGCATAACTATAGATTTAAGAAGTTTGACTCCAAGTTTTTGCCATTTTAAATTGCGGCAAAGCTGGTCAATTGAGTGTTGTTCTAAACCAAATTGCAAAATTTATCACAGTAATATCAAGTAACAAAAATATAAAAAATGTTTGGTCTCGAGACCAATTTAAAAAACACGAGAGCGAGACTACATCATCTTGAAACCGAGACTGAGACCGCCAGCACAAGCTTGAGACCTAGAAGAGACAGAGACCACAAAAAATTGGTCTCGAGACCTTCGTCACTGCTATTGTAAGATAAAGTTACCCTAAGATATGACTTAAAGCGGGCAGTGCAATAGAATACAATAGTATGGTTCAAACCTCTGCAAAATATGGCCCGCAACACAATTAATAAAATTATGATTTCGAATTTTTTGCAGTTGTAATAAAGTATCGATATGGTTGTAGTGCAGTAACATAAGATGATTCACTTTTTAAATCGCTAACAAGTAGATTACATCAAGTCCGCCCAACCTTTTACACGCTGGGGGCCAAACTTTTTTGCAACTATTCCGGGACTGCAATGGGTACAGAATCGCAGTGATAAAACTCTTTTCGGTCTTTACTTTGATTGCAATGATTATTTCAAATGATCTTCTATCTGAACTTGGATCGAACCCTTTCCCCCATGAAAAAGTAATCCTACGATTTTTTCCTAAAAAAACAAATAAATGTTTGTTGTAACGAAATTTATGTAACCAATAATTTGAACACCATATTTACATATTTATTAATTATAGTGCACGATTTTTATAGAATTATACCTCTCAATCACAACGTTTTCCCAGTCCTATAGTTTTTTATTATTTTTTATCTTTATATTCATCCTCCTGCCCTGCAGAAAGGTGTCGGAGGCGCCATACGTAAGGCAGACAATTGCCCCGACCTGCTTTGGCAGATGCCAAAACATTGTTGTCCGGCTGAAATTTTTTAGTTTTTCAAAGAAATGCGATTGAAATTTAGAAGTACTTGCCCACGTAGCTCGAGGTTGAAATTATTGCCCGCCCCTACTCTAAACACTCGACCACGCAGAAACCGTTTAATCATTGGTTAAAAGGTTGTGATGTATGAATCCATAGGCGTATGCGCGAAAGGGGGGGGAGTTGAGGGTTAAAAAACCTCTATGAAGATTGATTGTCAAAGTTTGATTGTAGCACTAAGACAACTTAAAAATTGTTAAAACAAAGTGAAAGTTTTTTCAAGTATAAGGAAATTAGAGTTTGAAAAAAGTGAAGAACAAAAAAAGGTCTCTACTTATATTTTACATTCGTCGGCAGCGTATTGAGTGGTTAAGAGCGCCGTAATTAATGTGAACGTGATCGAAATTAATGTGATGACCATACCTTCAGAATTTTCGAGTTTAAAAAATTTTTTTAATGAATATAGGAGGTCTGCACTAGATGCAATCACTCTATTCTCTTTTTTTGGAAAAAAAACAAATATTTCAATGCATAACACATTTAAATTGATTTTTAGGCCAACAAATTTTGTGTACATAATAAAGTTAATGTATTCTGCTCAGTTATAATTGTTACATTCAGTGGTGGCCTTATAAAAGAGGAGCTCGGTGCAAGAAAAATAGGGGGGCTATTTTTAAGTTTTTTTGTTCTCATAATACAGTGATCCTTAAAAAAAGGTCATCATTTTCAATAAATGTCCAAAATCTTTATTTTTGTTCCAAAAATATAGAAATCACTAAAAAGGTCATAACTTTTAATCAAGTACATTATTCCTGTTTCGTCCACAAGTTAAGGTGCATACAGGGAGCCACCACCATGGTGCTACTATGAAGAAAGAGAGCAATATTGTGCTTAGGGGGCCGCTTTTTGACGTTTTTCAGGGGGCCCGGTGCGGTCGCTCCGTTTGCACCGTACTAAAGCTAAAGCCATTACCGGTTACGTTTGACTTCTGGGTAAAATTGTGCAAAACTATGATGCAAAAATGTTTTGTCCCCTTTTTTCAAATCCTTTAGTCCAATATGTTTTTGGCACGATCTACGAGCCATGTCCTCGGTTCATACGCTTGAAAAAGGAACATAAATATTATTTGATAAACTTATAAGGATTGAACCAAACATGAATCGAAAATCGTATTAATCGTTAATTGTCTTCCTCAAACTCGAACCGGATCTGAACCGAAACGGAACTTTTAAAAATAAAATTTGATGAACCTGAACCGGAACCGGAACAGAACCACTAAAAATGAAATTTGCCGAACCTGAACCGGAACTTTATTTTAAACGATTCGACGCCCTGTTTGAAACCCGCAAAACAGAAATGTTTTGTTACACTTGTTACACTACAATTACAGTGGAACCCCGCTTACTTGACCACCTACGGGACCGTCATCAAGCGGTCGCGTTAGCGGGGTGGTCGTGTTAGCGAATTTTGCTTTGGAGCATCCTGTTTGTAGCAATTGTTTGTTGTAAATATCACAAGTGGCGTAACCCGCAGTAATATCTGGTAGGCGTGATTTCCAACTCTGCACGACTTTTTCGTCAACACAGCCACTCTCTCCGCAAATAACAGCCTGAGAAATGCTATGTCGTGTCTTAAACCTGTTTAACCAATCGCTTGAGGCTTTAAAGCCATTTTTCTTCAGAGATTTAGCGAAGTTAGAGCTTTTTCTTGAATCAGAGGCCCACTTATCGGTAGGTTTAAAGACCGAGCTTTTTGAAACCATCGGAAAGTTAGTGAATCGATATGTCCTTCAAATTGAAAGATTCTAACCCTCTTCCGGTCATTCGATAAGTTGTCGTCATATGCACCCAAAGCGTCTGCCTTTCTTTTAAGTGTGTTCTGTATTTGAGTCTTGCTAACGCCGAAAATCTTAGCAAGTTCCTCTGAAATTTTCCCTCACTTTCTTTTTGTTGTATTACCATAACCTTTTCTTTGATTGAAAGTTCTCTCGGTTTCTTTTTACTAAGTGCCATTATTTTTATCAGATACTGCAGAATGAATTTAAACAATTGTTAGTACTGAAGTTTATCTTATAAAATTCAGTTCTGTTTACCACACTGGTCATTCATTGCGCAATTCCATTTTCTTTGTGTGTGTGCACGCGCTCATCTAATCTTATTGTTTTGATCACAAAAAAAATTTAACCTTATTATTTTGGTCACAAAAGCAAATTATTGAGCACGTGTGGTCGCTTTAGCGGAGTTAAATTTGCAGTTTTGGACTAAAATATGGCGGTCCTGGTCTGGAAACCGGGGTGGTCGCGTTATTGAAACAGAATGCAATGCATTACCATAGTAAATTATTTGGGACCGCACTGAAGTGGTCCTGATAACGGGGTGGTCGTGTTATCAAGGTGGTCGCCAACCGGGGTTCCACTGTACTATAATTGTATAATTTACACCAAAATTAAATCCAAAAAAACTTGCCAAAAATTTCTTTAGACAATAGGTCACCCAAGTTTTTAAAAAAAAAGCTACAAAGCGAATAACCGTAATTCAGCACGTGGGCAAAGTTTGAAAAACGGCCTTCTTTTTATTGAAAAAGCAGTTTCAAGAAATGTAAAAGTTTGGTGTATTGGAGAAAATTTTCACTGAAAAAATTAGTAAAGATTAAAATAATATAAAAAGGAGTTTAAAGATAAAGATTGGTGCAAAGTGGAGACCAAAAAAAAAGATTTGGATCAGGAGTGTTCAACCTTTTAGGGCCAAAGGCAATTTAGGCTTTATAAAAGTATTTGAGGACCCAATAAATAAAATCCGCAGCCAAATTTCACAGGTGAAAACTTTTTTAAAAATTCCAAATAGAACCGACATCATTCCCAAAGCCTTTCGTCAAACATTAATTAGAAGAAATCGACAGAATGAAGAAGAAGCGAGCCGAACTGAGTTAATAGGTAATGGAGAGAGGTTTTATTGGTCAAGAGTGATTGATCATTGAAAAGAAAGAACGCAAAAAAAAGTTTCAGGCGATAAACAAAGTCTTTTTGTTTACAAAGAATAGGGGTGAGAAATTTAACAAAATTAGCTTCTAGAGCGGAAATGTGAAAGGTAGAAAGACCTTAAACAGCCATTAAGAGTCTGCTTTCGCTGTAAAGTAGAGTGTATTGCGTGTTCTTTAATAGACTGGCCAATAACGGACTCGTGGAAAAAGCGACGTTGGGAGCTTATATTAACTCTGCAGGGCGCGGTTTCGACAGACGAATAGATTAGTGACAGACTTAGAGATGCGTTGTTTAATTGGCTCTTGCAAGCGTTAGGATATGCGACCAATGTAGGCTACCAACTATCATAGTGGTACACAAATTGGTAGCTGAAAATGCTGCAATAGTGGTGTTCCGTTCCTAAAAATTGCCCAAATTATGTAGATTCACAATCTCATAAAAAATCTCTTTGATTTCGCTTTGGTCCGGCTCAAATAGCCGAAGAAATAACAGTTTTATAAGTAATTTAAATATTTATATTTATTTACAAGAAAAAATGGCAACACTGCATAATTTCGCTTTATTGAGAACATTCTGGATTTCCGCTTGACTTGTTTTTGCATGTGACGCAATGTGATTGGCTTCATTGAGATAATTTCAGAACATTCGAGTAACCTTACCAATGATATAAATACGGTTCGCTGAAAAGCAGTGATTAATTCGATGTTTCGTTTTGGTAACTTAAAATTGGAAAATTGTTAACTGTGTGAAGTCATAGTTTTTTTGGTCGCAAGTCTTTGGTGGTCTACGTGATTGTGAAGAATTAAGCTATTGAGCTTTAACCTGTTGCTTTGATTTATACTATTCGGGCTCCTAAGTGGATTGGAGCATATTTCTTAATAAAGAAGATATTGTGGTAGTCTGAGCTGGGATTTAGCTAGACTATATTTTTGCTGTCGCTGGTTCGAAGGTCAGATCCAGCAAGAAGATTAAGAAATTTATCGTTTAGTAGACACCTAGATTGCGTTATTGGCGAGGCCTTCTTTACAGGCGCCAAAAAGGTAGACGATTAAAAAACGTAATAAGTTACCAAATAAATTCGCTACAAAATTTCAAAAACTTTCCAAAATTTAAAAAACTAAAATTTGTGGAAGTAACAAAATTTCAAAAACTATTTACTAAATTCTACAAAATTTCAAAAAACTTTTAAACATCGGAACAGATGGAAAGGTAGCAAGCACGTTCTTTTTCGAGCAGGCCAAAGCTGTGCGGTTGTAAAAAATTATTGCGGCAGTCAAACAGTGCTACTCTGTCAAACTCGCGGACCGCAAAGTCTTTTGAAGAACTTTTTAATCAAATACTCAGCACAAAATCGAAATATCAATTTATAAAATTAAGTTTCATTTATAAAAACGACGTGAATTTTTTGAAGAATTAATTGGATGCTGACTTTTTTTGGATTTTTTTCCCATCTTTACTTTAATTTCAACATAAAATTTAAAAGAAGCTTACACAAGTCCCTGCGTGGCCGAGATTTGCCATCCAATTAAAGCGAAGACTTTTTTGTCTTCACTTTAATTTTAACAAAAAATTAAAAAAACTAGTAAACCTTAGGCCCGAATTCTAGAATCCAGGAAGAAAAATTTTTAAATTTTACATTAAAATCCAAGTGAAGACTAAAAATAAGAACCTTGTTTACTAACCGGACTGCGGCCCGCGTTACCAGTGCGGCCCACATTCGCTCAAGAGTTCGACATGTCTGCTGTACAGTATCAGGTTATTAGCTGTGTGTTGTAGATCAAGGGTCGTCAACCCCTGGCATGTGAAGTGCTTTTCCATCACACGCCACGAAATTCGACGCTATATGATGTGTTGATGTTTTAACATTTGGCAACTCTGTATTTGTGACAATTATTCCGCGAAGTCGCCAACTTTTGTATTTGTGAAACGATACTTTCCGGAAGGCTGGACTTGCTCAAGTTATCTATCTAAGTTTAACTTCTGAGGTCATTTATGTAGAATGTATTTTTATAGACGCTGCACCTGCTGTGGTTGACTAACATTCTTTTGCTAATCTGGTTGAGAAAAAGATTAGGCGTCACTGATAAAAGTCAATTACATTTTCGTCAAGAAAATCTTTGTGTGAAGATTGGAAATTCAGCACACAATGACATACATGTAAACTCAGTTGCAATAAAAATAATAAATTTTCTTATCACATGATTTGCTACAACACACAGGGGTTTTGGTCTGTGCTTGAAGAGATGCAGAGCACATGCATGACGTACTTGCACAACCATACAGGCGGTTAAATCGAGGTAAAGTTTGTTAAAGTTTTTTTGAATGTGTATTTGTAGATAAGGAACTTTTTAAGAAAGAAAGGCTTGGCCTACCCTGAACTGGAGGATGAAAAGTGACTTGAAAAACTAATGCTTCTTACTGCCATGACTTTAAGAAACTTAAACTTCTTTGTCTTCAAGGTCCAGGACAAAGAGCAATAAATCATTATGAGGCATAGAAAAATTTTGTAGCCAAACTTGATGTATACAAGTAGGACGTACAAACTGCAATTTTTTTTCACTTCAAGCACCTGAAAAAATTCTTATTGGATCACCAAGTTAATATTGTTGAAATTGATGAAGATGTGGGAGAACAAACGCCTCAATTTTGCTACAAATTTCAAGATTTTCGGTAGTTTGGCTCAATATTCTCTTTTTTAATCAAACCAGACAGCAGCGAAGGTTTGATGATTTGATGATGATGATGAAAATGATTTGTCTCTTTTTTAATGGATTAAAATTGCTAACTTTTAGATGATAGATTTTAAGGTATATTTATTGTGAATAAATAAATTCGTCGAATTGCGAAAATATTGGAAACCGGGCCTTATCACGAATTTGATTTGAAGCCCCAAACAGGCCCGAAAGTTAAGCTTGGTCTAAAACAATTATATGTTACGTTGGTCGTTTATCTGTAAAGTCCGTATTGGGCCCGAAATTTTTCTCAAAATTACGCCCGAACCCGAATCCGATCCGAAAATCCCGCCCAACTTACAACTTTGAAGTAAGCTGTTACCCTGACCTGCTTCCGGAGATTTCAAGCTATATTACTGTTTGATAGAAATTTTCTATTTTATTTTTAAAGTTTTATAGAGATGTGACTGTTTGCCCAGACTGCCAAACACGGGAAAGTGCCGAACACAACAAAATGGGGCGAGTAGGTTTTGAACCCTGACCACATCAATTTAACCACTCAACCATGCTGCCAACAAACACGAGGCCAACTTTTTAGAAAGTTGGGAACTTTTATTGTCCAATATCCAATTATTCCAAACATTACAGATTGAGCAAGGAGAAACAAGGACAATTATCTCGTTAAAGTTGTTTTTATAACTGCATTGGGGCATTTAACTGATAACAGAAAAACATAGTCAATCCAAGAAAACTTAAAATAGGCGGGATACTTTTTGTTATACTTTCGTAGTACCTTTAAAAGAAATCTAAAATTTTAAAGCCGAAACTTATTTTTAAAAAATATGTCAAAGGACATTTAACAACTACATCATGAGAGTGTAAAACGTATTTTATTACACGACAAGGCCCTGTTTCGCCCTTGTGGGGCTCATCAGGTGCAAGCAAAGTACGAGTCACAATATCAATACGTCAAGCAACATGGCACAACGGTTAGTAAATACAATAAAGTTCATGGTGTAAAAGCAAGTGGTTGTAGTGTTCATCTCACTCCACGGAGGTGAACTTCACAGCATGACCAGTTTGATTGATAGTCAGGAGGCGGGGAAAACTATTCCTGCGTTGCTTTGGTCATCTTCTTCGAGTCATAGTAAAGTGGTCTTAGTTCGGATTTATAACCAAAGTATCTAGTACCTTGGTTTTGATTAAGCCTTTAAATCCTTTATTCCATCATTTTATAAAGCTTTAAATATTATTTATTTTGTATAAGAAACCGTAGTTTGGAAGCATCTTCCATTAGATTTTGATTATTGGGTTCAATAATTAAAGCTGCTTCATAATCTTGCAGCGCTTCTGCGTACAGTTCTAGTTTGCAAAATGCAGTAGCTCTTCGTAAATGACCCTTCAATCTTCCGCGAGCATTACTTTGAACTTTCGGCACCATAATATCTAATGCTGTTGAGCAGTCCTCCACGCATTTGTATAAATTTTTCAATTTTAAATGACACGCTGCGCGATTTAAATACAATATAGGCATGCCAGGCTGCACTTTTATAGCGAGATTGAACGCATTCACCGCTCCGAGATAATTTTCAGACGAATACAGCTGGTTTCCTTTATCTTTGAGCCACACTGGGTCTTTCTCATGCTTTGCTAGATCCGGTTCATCGATTTCAAATTGTTTTCGAGCAGAAGCTTGTTTTTGAAGCCATTCAATTTCTTCTGAAGTTTTCGACTCACGTTGCGGTGTAGGAAATACACGCGGCGTAAAATTAACGTCAATTTTTCCGCTTTTTCTTGGACCCGTAGGTTGAGTTTGAAAAATCATTTTTGAATCTGATTTTTTCGTTTTAGTTTTTGAAACAGACACAGTTTTGTCGGGGTCGTTGTCATTTAATTGCTTTTCTTTTTTTTCATTATCAAAATGTTCATTATCGAGTTTATTTGTTTTATGAAAAATATTTTCTTCATGTCGACTTTGTAATAGTTTTTGCTTTTCGGCTTCAGCTTCACGTTTTTTTCGTTCCTTCCATTCATTCATTTCGGCAATCATTTGAATTCGCTCACTCTCTTTTGCTTCTTCTATCTTTGAAGAAGCTTGTTCTTCCAGCTTCATCATCTCTTTTAAGGAAACTTTTTTTGTTTTTTCACGAACACTTGCCTTTTCACTTTGAAGTAATGCAGATTTTTTTTGGTTATATTCAATGGCCTCTTGTCTCTTCTTTGCAACGTAAGTCTTGTTTTCGAAATACTTGGATTCAAGTTTATCCCAAAGTCCTTTTTCTTGTTTTATTAACTGAAAAATGATGCAACCATCTTTTAATTTTGCATTACTTTTGACATCATCAATTGGTTCTAAAAGCAAAACTTCAAATATAAAGGGAGAGAAACTAACTTTGAGGTACTCATTGGAACAAATTATATTTACGGATGAGTTTTTAACACCACGTAAAGGTATTGAAAGAAATACAACATCTTCGGATTGTGACCAGTGATAATCCTTTGTTACAATTGGCATTTTTAATTTGGAATATTATCGTACACCCTAATTTATATACTTAAAAATTCTGAAAAACAATTTTAGGATGTATTTCCAAGTAAGATGGAATTCATCTTTTAACCATGCATATTTTAGTTGTTTGTCTTTTCACTAATTTTCATGGTTCGAAAATGAGAATGAAAAAAATAGCCATTAAAATAAATTCAGTATAAAAAATGCTTTTGAATATTATTTTTAAGTTGTAATGGTTAGAACAGTGGTTCTCAAAGTTTTTTTCATATTCCTCACTTACAAACGGAAACACTGTCAATTCCTCCCCAAGAGAAATCATAAATATAAAATTGCGACAAGGTGTGTAGGCCCACTACCTGAATATGGTTCCTGTGTCTTTTAGAGATTTATCTCAGGGCTAGAATTACAACATTGCAAACGAACAGGCCTGTACACTTAAGGTCGTATACTTTTCTTCTTCTAAGCAAGCGCTTTTTAGTTACTGTTGCACAGTAGCCTATTCTCTGGACAAGGTATTACCAAGTGTGCTGGATTGTGCCATTACAATGTTGTCTACTCTATTACATCATAAAGGTGTAATAAAGTATTAATAAAGTTGGTTGGTAATAAATTATTGCATCATAATAAAGTATTAAAAAGTGTAACAAACAAATTAAGGTTATAGTACTAGCATTATTAGGTAAATTTAAAAATTTTTATAACATTTACTCAAATTCCTCCCCAATTCCTCCTTTAACAAATTTTCCTCCCTTTAAATTAAGAATTCCTCCTTTAGGGAGCCAAGTGGCTCACTTTGAGAAGCAATGGGTTAGAAAAAACGATAATTTCATAAAATTACTATCGTATCTAAAATGATGTTTTTTTAGTGGTTTTCATGAATTTTTATGTCCCTGAAAATGATTTAGCATTAAAAAGCATTGCAAATGCTTAGTTTAGCTGTGAAGTCATATAGCGCTGTCTCTGCTCACACCAATGTCTCCAGTGTGAGACACGACATATTTTCTCTTGGGAGTATTCTTCAATCCCTCCAAACAACCAAATCTGATTTAAAATGCGGCCTTCTTTGGTCTTATGCCTAATAATTAGAGTCTCATCCACCTCCCCTCCCCTCCACACCAGCTTCACCTATTGGCTCTTGACTTGAAAACCACTCTTCTGTCACTTTTGTGCAAAATGACCTTGGGTGACAAACCCACAACAGTTGGGTGACAAGTCCAGTCACTTGCATAGGGGTCTTGTGGTCCCAGTAGTGACTGAGAAAATGGTTTACAAAAAGCCCTAATTCTTGACAGGAAAATGAGACAGGTCCATGAAAAAACAAAAAAAATCACGATGTACGTGTGCAACAATAAAAAAGACAAGAAATAATATGGTAGACATTCTATAAAAATACTAAAAAAAGTAGATTGACTATAACAAAATTTTTCCTAAGTATATTAATAAACAGCATATAATCATTTAATAAGTAGCATTTATTTATTTCTAAAAATATTTTTTCACTTGTCTTTTAGTATTCAATTTATTTTCAAAATTTAAAATTGAGCTATAACATAATCCTATTACAAAAGAGTTCACATTAATATAATATAGCAAATTTAGCTATTAACAATATAAATTAAGCAAGCTTTAATTAGGTTCATAAATAAACCTTTTTAACTATATCTTTTATTGCCTTTGAAATTTGCCAATTATTTTTTTCTCTCCATGGTTAATAGCTACAGTCACTACATAGAGAATAAACAATCAACTGCCTTCCCACCACATTTCATCAAATTTTTTAAATAACTTTTATATTAAAAATGCTTAAGCTTAACTTGTAGTTTTGACACACTCTATCATTGAGTAGTACCCAAAACAATCTATAAAACTCTAATCAAATTACAAACTAATACAATCCAACTGTATTAAGTATGCAAACACTTTTTTATGAACAATTTACATGATGGTTGTGTCTTGTAGTAACCAACTATATGTGAAACTCATACACTAATATGTAAAGTAAAACAAGATTTCAAAATAAAACAAATGTAACTAAACTACAAAGAGATTACAAAGTAAACAAAATAACAAAAATAACTCTAATAAAACACATTCTTGCATCTTAAAACTCTGAAAACAACAGAAATAGTTGTTCATCAAAATTAAAAACTACAATACTTTGACATAACTAATAACAAAAATAGACAAACACTAGCAACCAAAATAGTGAAAAAAGAATGATACAAAACACATTAAAAAACCTAATTCAAAATGCAAAGTTACTAGAAGCACTAATAGAATTTAATACTAAAATTATATCTATGAATCTAATTAGCATATGTTAGAGTGAGTCCAAGGTCTGGACTCTTTTGGAAAACTTTTCAAATTTGTTAGAACTTGCAAGCTGCAGTTGGTTTAAAACTGTTTAAATAAAAGATTAAAAAATCAGTTCTTTTCAAGAAGGCACAGTAAGCAATTTTTGTTCATGAAACTAACCCGGATCCCCTTGCAGTTACAATCATTTCTTAAGAGATCCTTTTCCTCTTAGTTTCTTCTTTATTCCATCCTGGTGCTGAAAGGGGAATTCCAGGATATTTTCACCAAAAAATTGCTTACAATGACTTCTTGAAGAGACCCAAAAAATATTGGTTTTAATATCTAAGATGAAGTACAAACCAAAAAATGTTTAAAAAATCAAGCAAGAATTGTTGTTTTAAGACAAAACAGTCTTTAAATATAAAATATTTGCTCTATTTTTCAAACTGTTTGCAGAAGCAGTAATAAAAACTTGACGCTACCCTTGATTGAAAAAATTAAGAATATTTAAAGTTGTTCAGCAAACTGCAGTTTGTATTACCCTGTTATACAGGGTGTGCATAAAGTCCTGAATACATTTAAAATATTAATATCTCAAAAACCACATAAGATAGAAACTTTAAATTTTCAACAGTGAATTATATTACCATAAAGTTTTTTTGTTATTTTTTAAAGGGTATTTTATTGTTAAAATAAGCAAGAAAAAGTCATTTTTAATAAAGTTGTAAGTTTGCAACATAGTATGAAATATGTTGACCATTCAACAAAAAGGACAATGTGTTCTTTGGTACCATAAATTGAAATCACCAACTGCAGTACAATGTAAATTTAGAAATGAGTTTGGACAAGACCCCCCTCACACTAACAGCATTGAAATTTTATGGAAACTGGCAGCATTTTGGATCACAAAAGATCAGGTAGGCCAAGCATTGATGAAGAGACTGTTTATGCTATACCTGTAACATTTCATTGCAGCCCAAGGAAATCAATTTGTGTTGCATCAATGGAACTTTCTATTCCTTGAAGCACAGTTCACAAAGTTTTACATAAACGACTTCGGGTTCATGCTTAAAAGTTACAAATTGTTTAAGCTCTTAAGCCAGATGAACATGTTTCATACTTTGTTACAAACTTACACCTTTATTAAAAATGACTTATTCTTGCTTATTTTAACAATAAAATACCCTGTAAAAAATATATTTGGTAAATTAAAGTAAAACTTTTAATGTAGTAAGGAAAATTATTGCTTATATATGTATATCTAGCGAAATTTTTTTGGAAAAGCAAAAGAGGTAGCACAACTCATGTGTATTTCTAGCAAATAAATTTCAAATTGATACCAATTTCAAAAAAGATATAGTGTTGCAAAAGCATA
Organism: Diplosoma virens; assembly: GCA_963680785.1. Lineage (NCBI taxonomy): Eukaryota > Metazoa > Chordata > Ascidiacea > Aplousobranchia > Didemnidae > Diplosoma > Diplosoma virens. The sequence continues at coordinate 45,946,529 of OY796882.1, read as the reverse complement.
ACTCATTATGCAAGTTGCTTTAAACATTATTTAAATTACTTTTTTATTATATAAAAAATGCTTAATACAACTTGCATAAAAAATCATTGGTTGGGTAAAAAAATTTTCAGACCACCAGTTAACAAGTTATTAACAAAAAGACTTTGAGTGTTTTTTACAAGTTTTTTTAGATTGAAAAGATAATAGCCTATCCAAAAAAATTGGGTCTCTTCAAAAAGTCACCATAAGCATTTTTTTGTAAAATTAACTTTAAATTCCCCTTATTGTTCTCGGATGAATAAAAAAAAAACCAAGAGGAAAAAGATCTCTTGAAAAAGTAATAGCAACAAGAGGGGGGAATCCGAATTAGTTTCATGAACAAAATTCACTTATGGTGACTTCTTAAAGAGATGCAAAAAATTACATCATTGTATATTTTGAACCTTTATTGAACAACTGTTTTGACTATTCAATTTAAACTTTTGGTTTTTTGTTGTTCATGTTTTGTCAAAAATTTTATTTTTAATATTTAAATAGAATTTGTTAAAGTTAGAAAATTTTTTGAGCTGAAAATCATCAACAAACATAAACTCCTTATTACTATGTATAAGAATAAACATTATTTGAAAAAATGTTAAAACTTTTTTTATTACATTGTGTGAACTGGAGGCTGCAAAGGTCTGGTCATATTCGAGGCTACACTTTAAACACATTTTAATTTTAAATAAAAAAAAAAAAAACTTTTTACTTGAGTTTGTTTCAAAAAGTGGCTTTATTTTGACAACTATAAAGCTTTACATGTACCAATTCAAAATAATTAACATAAACCATTTTTTCCAAGATAACTTTTGTAATTTCACTCTAAAAAGCCTATGGCGTCCAAATTCAACAACCCGTTCGTCACTTTACCCTCTGAATTTACCACTACAGTATAAAGAAGTTTTTTCGTATTATTTGTTGATAAAAAACTTGCTATAGTATGTTATCCAAATATACAGTAATCAAGGCTTATAATGTTGTTAGAAACTATAGCAACATAAAAAAAGAGGAAAAAAAAAGTAACTGCAATTAATGCTGCCAATTAATTATTACTAAAATTTTAGTTTTTTGATTTTTAATTTATAATATATTTCTAGATCAGTGGTTCTCAAACTTTTTGCTGGCACGTACCATCTAGAAATTTTTCTTTACATTACGTACCACAAAATTTATCAAAAAATTAATTATTTTGATTTTTTTAAAAAATTTTTTAATTTTCGTCCCAAAAATTATATGTTCTCTAAAAAAAAACGTCTTCGTTGAAAATTTTGCACATCTAAAAAAACAACTTAATCTGAGTGTTAGACTTTTAGGGAATCTAAAAACTATTCACGTACCGCCTAAAAAGGTCTCACGTACCACAGGTTGAAAACCACTGTTCTAGACCAGTGGTTCCCAAGTGTGTCGGCAGCGTGGTCGAGTGATTAAAGCGCCGGGATCGTAACCAACGCGGTCTCGGTTCAAAACCCATTCGCTCCATTCTATTATGTTTTTGGGAAAGACACCTTACGGCACTTTCCCCTGCTTGGTGGTCTTGACAAGCAATTCTAAATTACAGTCATATCTCTGTTAAATTACAAGCGGACAGCAATATCTTGGTATCTCCGAAAGCAGGTCGGGGTAATTGCTTACCCTATGTATTAGCGCCTCAGTCGCTTTCCTGCGAGTCAGGAGGATAAATATAGAGATAAAATAAAATAAAAAATAAAAAACGCTAGGTCTCCAGGTGTGCCGCGAAAGATTTGGAAAAAAACTATTTTAGGGACGGCGAATTTTTTGGTTTTTGTAAAGTGAGATTCGGAGGGAAAGAAAGAGCGTGAATTCAGGCGGAAACTTTTTTTTGAGATCATCATGATTTTGGGACGAAAATTGAGAAATCATTGACAAATTTTCAGTAAAGACCTTTCTATTATTGACCAATATAATGGGTGTGCCGCAAAAATTTAAATAGCTTAATAGTGTGCCGTCAAAAAAAAAGGTTGGAAACCACTGTTCTAGACGCATCACAATTTTGTCTTTAAAGTTTCTACATTTTGTTTGATACTTTACTTGTTGTGTAGAAAAATAGAGACGTCATAAACGGTTTTATTGGACAATAATTTAAAGCAATGACTGTCATGTGCGGTTAAGACTGGCAAGTAAAATAAAAGGTGCTTCAATCAGAGGCGCCGGAAAATTTTTGGTGGGCGGGAAAAATTTTAAAAGGGCCCTTTTTAGTCCAAAAGACACTCTTAAAGAACATGAATTTTAAGCGTAAGCGTAATGGAGAAAATTTTTATTGAAAACTTGGTGAAGAGCAAAAAATTAATAATTACAATCATTTTTTAAAAAAATTCAACGGTGGTAGGCTATTCATACCTTAAATTTTTATTAAACGCTTTTTTTCTAAATCGCGATTTTATGATGCTTTGGTCCATAATCCTGTGACTGCATTAATTTTTTTTTTAAGTTATTTTGTCAGCATCGTCCGAGCTTGCAGGAGTGTTACTGTATACGGCAAGCTTATGTCAAACTCATGAACGTATATAGGCTACATCGGTGACAGTTTCAATCCAAAAATCTTGCATGGAAATCCTGTTAATAAACAAAGTGATGACCTTTTGTTCAATTGGTCTTCAGTTTGGATTTCAATGTAAAATATTCAAACTACTCTTATTAAGATCAAGAATAAGCTTTTTTTCATTTTTTTCTTTTATCTCTGGGAGGTTTTAACATAAGAGTAGGCTTACCTTATTTCCGAGATCGCGTTTATTTACTAGGCAGTTAGATAGGTAGATAGATAATTTATTTACCAATACGCACAATAATATATATAAATACAAACAGCAAGCAAACAAAATTAGCGCAATGGTCGGGAGCATCGAAGAACATGCGTTATCGAGTCAGATGCTTCCTAATAAAATCAACATGGAAACATGCGCAGCAGAATGACAAAAAGCATAAAAATTAACATAAACATTTACATAAGGAATTTTAGCCAAGATTTACGCATGAAATTTACACTGACATTTACGTGAAACATTTAAAGCACAAAGCTAAAGCAAAAACATCAAAAAAACAAAGCGACTCAATACTTAGACATAAGATCATCCTTATATGATTTTTGGAAGGAAAACCAATGCTTGCTTTTAGTGCTAAGATGAATACTTTGCCAAAGCTTTACACCTCTATGAGATATTAGTAATTGGCCAAACAATTTTGTAACACGGGGTAGAAAATAGGTTGATGTTTTAATTAATCTTGTTTCATATGAATGGATTTCATTTTTTTTTTCAAAAAGTTTAAAAAAAACATGAGGTAATTTATTATTTTCCAGTTGATGCATAAATTTTCCTAATTCGAGGTTGCAAATATCGGATTACTTTTAATGTGTTCAAGAATTTGTATAACATTCCAACAGGTGTATATATCGTTTTGTTAGTTATGACCCTTAAAATGCGATTAAGTCGAATTTTGACTTTCTTTAGCAGCAAATTAGAAGCTGTACCCCACGATAAGATACCATATTTGATTCGAGAATAAATAATACCGTAATAAAGCAAGCAGAGGATTTCATTTGGGACATATCTACGCAGTCTAGTGAAAAGTCGCGAGTACCTGGCGAGCTGAAGATTTAAATAATCCACATGTTCTGACCAACTTAATTTACTATCAATCAGAACTCCTAAATATTTAATAGAATTTACTCTTTTAATAAGATTATTGTTTATTTTTAACTTAAATTCATAGTCAGAAGTGTTGTTTGGCTGTTTATTGAAATAATAAAACTGGTTTTAGAGTAATTTAAAAATAGTTTGTTTTTTCTTAGCCATAAATCAATTTTATTTAATTCATTGTTTATTCGATTTATCAACGAATTGATATTAGAATCAGATAAAATCATTGTAGTATCATCCTCGTATAATATTGAATCAAAATTAGAAGAGAGAAGCAAGTCATTGATATACAAAAAAACAATAATGGACCAAGACAGGATCCTTGTGGGACTCCAATTGTTATTTTGTTATTGCTAGAATAATGTCCAAGAATATTAGTATATTGGTAACGATTGCTTAAGTAACTTTCAAACAGATTTAAACATGTATTCCTGATACCGAAATAGTTATGCAGTTTCCATAACAAAATTTTATGGTCTACAGTATCAAAGGCCTTTGAAAAGTCCAAAAATACACAGCAGCTGAAAAGTGCATTGTCTATGTTTTTGACTAATTTATCATATAATGAGCTTATAGCGAAAGCAGTGGAAGAATTAAATCGAAATCCAAATTGATTGTCATTGAGTAATTGTTTTTTCAAGGTACGAATATAAACGAGAAAATATCATTTTTTCCATTAATTTATTGAACTGAGATAATAACGCTATTGGACGATCGTTGGTAGCTTTATTTATATCACCTTTTTTGTATATAGAAATAATTTCAGCTATTTTCAGACATTTAGGAGAAACACCTTTGTTGACACATAAATTAAATAGATCACTAGTTATAGGCGAAATAATTGATTTACCATATTTAATAAATCTAGTTTCTACATCATTGCTTCTTACTGTTCTTTATCATTTAAATTCTCAATTAATTGGGCTACTTTATCAGTTGATGATGGAAACATAAAAAAGAATTAGCGCTGGAGGTATGTAGTCGCGAGATAGTTAGTTTTTGAGGGGGATCCGAAATAGATTCAGCCATTTTGTGGCCTATACGTGCAGAATAATTATTAAACGTTTCAGCAATGTATTGAGGATCCTCTATATGGCTACCAGTTTCATCAACAATTTTATTGGGTAAGACACGTTTTTTACTTTTGAGCTTACAAATTTTATTAATTCTTTCATAGACTTTGCCAATATCATGTTTATTTTGGATTAAAATTTTGCTGTAATAATTACGTTTGGAACATTCTAATGCTCTATTGAGAGTGTTATGGTATTTTTTATATTGAGTATATAGTGAACAATTTGAACGATCAAGAAATTTTTTATACATTTTGTTTTTTTGTTTAATAGAGTTAAGTAGGCCTTTGGTTAGCCAAGGTTTTTCTTTCAATTTTTTTTCTTTTCTTATGGTACGTCTATAAGGCGCATGAAGGTTAACTGTATCAGTAAATATGTCGATAAAAGTTTAAAATTGATGGTGCTGTGGCGAATCTTCGGAGACTTTAAAATTATTCATTTTGAGGGATAGATCGTTACAAAATAATTCCAAGGAGAAATTTTTCATATCACGAATTAAAACATCTTTCAAAACTTTATTTTTCATCACAGTATTATGAACAAAGATAAATGTTGGTAGATGATCGGAAATATCATATTGAACAATTCCACTAAAATTATAATATTTTAAATTGTTTGTGTAAATGTGATCTAAAAGCGTTTTCGAGTTAATAGTACAGCGTGTTGGTTTATTGATTGTGCATTTAACTGAGTAGCTTATAAGATTATTAGCGTAGTTTTTTATAAAAGAATAAGAATGTGCTTTTAGTAAGTCAATTTTGAAATCACCCATTGTATAAAATTCCTTATTATTACTACTGAGCTTAGAAAATAATTCTTCCATTGCTTTACTGAAAAATTCAAGTTGTTCAGCAACATATACTGGGTGACGATATACAACTCCTATTGTTATAGGTTTTTTATTATCAGAAGTTTCAATTTGTATCCAAATGTTTTCAACCGAATTTATATTTAAATCAAGTTCTTCTTTTAAAGTAAACGTTATAGAATCTTTAATGTATAAACCAACACCACCAGCTCTTGAACTGCTATCCGAGTGAATGAAATTATACCCTTCGATGTCAATGTTAACGACAATTTGATTTTTTGCTAACTTAGTTTCAGTTATAGCGATGATATCAGGTAATTTCTTCATTTGTAATATATAGTTTGTTAGTTTGTGAAAGTTTTTTTGAAGACTTCTTACATTAAAGTGAATTAGAAATAAATTAGGTCTACTCTCATTAAGATTGAGATATTAATTGATGGAAACAATATCATGATATTGACAATTCAAAAACAGAGACTCATATAAATTGTCAGAATTACAATTTAAGTTGTCCAAAGTGCGCTCAACACCTACATTTGAGAAACTAAAAGCAGAAGTGTGATTATTATTTTGATTACTGCAGCTGCAGTAAGCAGAGTGCCTTGGGCATATTCTGCAGACTTCACAATGGCTTGCAAAATCAGAACAAAAGTTAGACGTAGGTAAAATATGAGAAGCCATACTGTTTTTGACAATTACTATACACTGAGACAAAGAAACAAAGAAAAAGAAAAAATAAATATGAGTATAAAAATTAGAGAAGTATTAAATAGGCTATTATCTTTGTTTAAAGTATTAAGTTCACAATTTTCATTATTTATCAATAAAGGTTTGTAATCTAATTTAGCAAGATTAACATCTATTCCACGACTAAATAAATCATCTGGCGATGATATTACTAACTAGTTCCCAATGCCAAAATCTTTTTCACTTTCCTTTATTAATTTTCCTTCTTTTCTTGCAGACCTTTTCATCCTAATTTTTCCGTTACGGGTATGGCATAAAACAAAGTTAGGAGACTTAACGTGTATGTAAAGCAAACGCAAACGCATACATCAACACATACGCTAACGCAATTTTAGAATTAAAATTTTTTGCACAATTCCTACACAGCACCACAAGGAAAAGAGCATCTAACAGCACCAAAACGAGCAAACGCGCCACGCAGTTCGCTCAATCATGACAAATACAAATATAAAAAACACACGGGATTCAAGTAAGATAAAAACTAAAAAGTCAAACAAATTGTTCGTAACCATCTCTATATTTATCTTTTTGACTCGCAGGAAAGGCTCGGAGGTGCTATAGGGCAAATTAGGCTAACCGGTCCTACTTTAGGAGATGCCAGATATTGGCGTCCGGTTGAAATTTTTTATTTGTTTTGTAAGTTTTATAGGGATATGACTGTAATTTAGAACTGCTTGCTGAGATCGTCAAGCAGAGGAAAGTGCCGTGAAGTGTCTTTCCCAAGGACACAACAAAATGGAGGGAGTATAGATTTTGAAACAAGACTATATGTTCATCACAATCACGGCTCTCTTAACCACTCAACCTCGCTGCCGGCAATTTGAAAATCAACAATAAAAAGTAGTTGTAACTCAAGAAAAAGAAGACGCACATAATCCAACGATCCGGGAAGATAGGGAGGCAATTACCCCCAAGTCTAAAAAATTTGGACAAAATCAGGTTTTTCGGGCAGCGAAAAGAAATATTTGGGCATAAAAAAAGTTTTTTTGCACGGAAAACAAACTTTTCCCGCAGGACAAAGTTTTCAAATGCAGAAAAATGATTAAGCTTTGAAGTAAAGGCCTTTTGTTTGTCTTTACTTAATTTTTGAAACCAAAACTGAGATATTGGACACAATTTTTTTATTTTCACCCTAACTTTGGGATGAAATTTCTTCTCACATTTGTGAAGTGCTGAAAGATCATGATTTGGGCAAACTTCAATAAAATTTGAGCAAAACTCTATTGCCCCCTCAACTTTTTTTTGCTGATACGGCTACAAAGACACAGAAAAACATGCAAGAAGAAGGCATGGAATAAAGTAAAAACTTCATAAAGCATGGCTGCGTTACCAATAAAAGAACAAAAGAGAAAAAAAATACTTTAGATTGCTTAATTTTTCAATTTTCGGTTACAGCATTGATTAAAAAACTCTTCAAAAGACCTTGGCGGGTTGCGAGTTTGACATGTCTGGTAAACGCAATAGGTTTGTCATACTCTCGTCATTCACAAACGGTTTCCCAAAGTATAACGGCTTCAAAATATACCTGCGAGTTATTAGTATATTTATAGGAATAAAAATAATAATGATAATCATGAATCACTCAACAGCTAATTATGGCAATGGCAATTAAACACTGCATATTTTAGGATGTCCGGACTCTTATCGGACCCACGAATCTGGACAAGATAATTCAGACAATTTTGTTGTGATCAGTTAAACACTTTACGTTATACATATTGTTTGTGTATACGTTCTTTATGCCAATTTTAGAAAAGCCAAATAAATAGGTTCGTTTATAAGGCGTCCATTGTTTTTTGTCAAAGTTTTCATGTAATCAGGTTTTGCACAGTTAAATCCACAAGTTTAGTAAAAAAGTGCGTTAGTAAATTTGGCATTAATTTATGATTTAGTATTGTATCTATCTACTGTAAACAGATCGTGTAGCCTACTTGCTCACATTTTTAGGGCATTTTTTTATTATTTTGAATTGCACTACATCATCCTTGTAAAGCTAAATTTTGTGCAAATAAAAATTTGTTCAATTAATTTTTTATTCAGGTTGACATGTTTCGAGTATTTATGTGGCTACCTTAAAAGGTTTTAAAAGCTTGAGTTTATAATCGAATTTTTATCAATCTGCATATTTCACTTTTGAAACTTAAATTCGTCAAATAGTTTACTTTTTGTGCATGAAAATAAATTTTGTTAACTTCTTAAAAGTTAGTAGTTTTGAACCTTTGTATACTTTAGGGATATTTTCTTGTAATGTCATCAATAAATCATGAAAAATATTTCTTTATTATAAGAAATGAAAAGTTTAATGAAAGTTAATATTTTTGTCTATCAAATTTTGGATTTTTGCAAGTTTGGAAAGCTGTTTGTAGTTTATTTATACAATAATCAACACAACTAGAGAAGATACATGAAAAGCTATGTAAACGTGCAATCAAAGTACTAATATTTCAATATGAATCGCTATCTTCAAATGAAGTCTTTAGGTGATGGAACATATGGATCAGTTGTTTTGGGCCAAAACACAGAAACTGGTGAACTTGTTGCCATTAAAAAGTAAGATCATACCAGTTCAGCATGCCATTTTTCCATTACTTGTTAATCATTTTGCATGGGCATGTGCAAATTTACAATCATGTTGCTTTATAATTTCTGCCATTATGCCATGATCTCTTCATTCATTAATACATAATTTTATACATTGATTAATTTGACTTATATTCTTTTTTACAGTTTATGATTTTTATTGATATTTTGGAATGGTTGTAATATGTGCAAAGCTGTTACTGGTAGGCCTGTATTGATTTTTTTCATGCTTGTAACTTGAAATTTGTGATAAAAATGAAAAAGAAAGTGCTATGGTTTTGTTACTAAAGCAAATTTTGCTATTTGTGAGTTTTACAATCTGAATTTTCCAGTAAAAAAATACCCTTGTCTTTTTCACTTTACTTAACTCAGCTTTCTTAATCTTGAACTAACATCAATCTAAAGCTAAAAACATAATTAAACCAAATTTATATATTGTCTAACTAAAATATACAAAATATTTTTAGTTAAATAAAAGTTTTAAAAAACATTTTTGTGAGGTTTAAACCCTGTGCTTTTTAATACTTGTCTAGTTTCTATGAGTAATCTATTATTTTACATTTGTAAAATGAAAATATTAAGGTTAAGGTTGGGGTTAGAGCTAACCAGTATCAAACTTGCTAGGAACATAAAAATATTCCAAGTTGAAAAGCTTAATTTTTATTTAATACTGTGTTCAATTTTTTGCTTCAAAATTATCAATAATTAAAAAAGGTTATTTAATCAATAATAACTTTTCTGCGACTTATCTTATTATGTTTGGAAAGTTTGCATGTCTTGGTGACCTGTAAATTGTGATAACTGAGTAAAATGTCATGGTGACCACCCAAACTGAGTAGAATGTCTTGGTGATCACCAAACATTCTACCTAGTTATCACAAACAAAAGAAAACTTGATTATATGCAGCACATTTATGACCATAGCAAATCTTCCAACATAATCATCACAGCTGATGTTAATGCTTGCTCACCATTATAATACTTGCCAATCAAAGACCATAGTGGAGAACTGATTGAAGACACCCTGCTTGACCCAATCACATGACACTAAACACAAACATTCAAGCATGTCTACCACCCAATCAAACATAAAAGCCTACTTCACCAGACATCACTATTGCATCAGCAGATTGGCATGATTGCACTAGCTGGAAGACAACTCTCTCATATTCGATTGCTTACCTTTACTCACCACCCTCAGTATACATCACAAGACCAAAACAACTCACTTTCACTTTACTATGACAACAGTAGCATACTACCAAAAGGCTGATTGGACATCATTTAAACAACATGTTAAGGATCTTATCTCTTACAGACTCCACAACATAAATGTTCATAAGGCAAACAAACACCTTATCAAGACAATTTTGGATGCCAACAGACTCTTCATCCCTCAAGCAAATCACAACAGTACAAATCACAGTCATTTACCTATGCATACCTGCAAGTTTATCCATTAACACAAGCATATTTATAAACAAAACAGATCAGATTCACAAATCATTACTCTCAACAATGATATAAACAAACAAATACATGAACATAAAACAAACATCTGAAAACAACATCTTGACAAAATTGATCACAAACACAATTCACACTCCCTGTGGGGCACCATAGCAAATCTTTCCAAAAATAAACCACCTAGACAACAGAACTGAAATATTCACTTTGGAACTAAAACAGCCATCACTGACATAAACACAGCAAAAGCTTTTAACCACTTGACAGCGGATTTTTAAAAGCATTTCTATGTCCTGCTAGCAGGGTTTTTTTCACAAAAATTGCATAAAATTGAAAATTCTTAAAAACAAAAAGCCAGAATGCACAACCATCATAGCAGCTTCTTCTGCAGTAAAATTTAGTTTTCTTATAGAAGGCATTAGGTATTTGATCCTGTTGATATTCTATTTTTAATAACCTAGGACCCAAGAGGTAAAAACCAAAATATCAATCTAAAATAAGTTAGAGACAAATCAATATATTCATTATTTTCATTTGCCAAAATTGAAGATTTTCCACTGAAATATAATTTCCACTAAATAGAATTAATTATCTAGAGTAAATGTGTCACCAATTAAAAAATCTCTTTCCTGATTGGTTGTTAGACAACACTAAATTGCTAAACATTGACAAAAACAACAGGAAACACCCAGGGCTCTTTGTAAATGAATAGGCATATATATACGTCATCCGCTTATAGATCTACATTGAAATTTGCACATATATATACGTCATCCGCTATCAAGTGGTTAATAAACAATTCACAAACATCACTCCATATAGCACAAACAAAATTAGCAGATACATAGATTTTACAATCAAGAACCTTTCCGCCAAGGAAATATGACTTACTATTATGCAAGTGTGATAAGTCACCTCAAACAGCACAAACAACTATTCCACTGGACCTGATGGCATAAGCATCAGACACCACAAACACCTGGGGCCATTGCCATGAGATACCACACAAATATGTTCAACATTGACCTCAACACTAACACAATACCCCATTTTTAGAACATGCCACAATTATCCCCATTCTAAAACCAAACAAAGACCACAGCATTGGCACAAACTACTGACCAATATCACTTTCATCATCCATTGCAAAACACTTGAGAAAAACATCATCCATTGCAAAACACTTGAGAAAACACTATTTCCATATATTGAAAACATTCCAGTCATTTCTCATCAACATTGATTCAAACATAAACACTCAACACACTCTGCTTTGCATAACATCTGCCACAAAATCACAAGAGGCTTCAACAATCCAAGACCTCCACAATGTAGTGTAGCTGTAGCTTTGGACATGAGCAAGGCATTTGATTCAGTGAACATTTACAAACTCACATTAACAAACATTCCAAACATCTTCATCAAGTTCATAGCAAACTATATAAAAGGATGACAAGCATGCACTCAATACAACAGCACACTCTTAAAACTCTTAGGATTAGGGTTAGCATTGTGGTTTTTGTCAATGAAGAGAAACCTCACAGTTTCTGATTGAACTTTGGAATATATGTTAATTAACACAGGGGCATCACAAGATGGAGTTCTGTCTTCAACATTATTTAACATTTACACCTTTGATATTCCACTCCCCCCAAAGGATGACGAATCACAACATATGCTAATGACATAACAATCACAGCATCTCATACCAAACACTGTAAGGATCAACAACTCCATCTATATCTTTACAAAATATATGAATATGCCATGCTGATAATCTTTATATAAATATGGACAAAACTACCACCACGCTTTTACACGAGACCCAGCTGAATGTGGCACAACTCTATCACTTTAATTAAACAATCAAACATTACCAACAACAAACACACCAAAAATTTACTCTCAAAACTGATATTTTTACAAAACTGACATTTTCACAACATATAAATGTCACCATCAGTAAAGCGAGATAAATGCTTAACATTCTGAAAGCACTCACTTTACAAATGGGGTTAACAAAAGGAAGTAATTGTCTATACATTCAAAGCTATCACTCGCCCCATTTTGGAACATGCAAACACCATATGGAGCCCTATCATATGAAACAACAACATAAAAAAACTGCAAACCATTCAGCACATGGCTCTGTTAATTGCTACTTGCTACATACAAGACACAAACACTTAAAGCTTATATGACAAAACCAAAGTTCTTCCAATGGACATCCTTCTCAAACTTCATGCTACTCAACTTAAACAGCTGACTCAAACACAAATATACCCTTTGCATCATCTTAATGCATACTCAGATTCTTCCAGAAACATGAAAGCCATGATTTTTCATAATAATAAACACACTAGCCTCATCATCTCAGAACCAGACATAGCACCTGAGGAATGTAGAGAAAACCTCAAGCACAATCACACTACCATCACCTCACAGTACCTCAGCTCTAGAAAAAAAATGCTGTACCAAGTTACTAACACCACACCCTAAGACATTCATCAGAACAAACATTACCATGACATATGCATACAAAACTGACACAGCTCAGAGCCAACAAATCACCACTCTTTCAATGTTACCTATATACAGTGAACCCTGCTACATGCCATAATGCCCACTATGTTTGATACACATACAGTAATAACCTCTTTTACTCTAGTCAAGTTTCAACACAACACCACTAGTCTGTGGAAAAAGCCTTTAAAAGCTGCAGAGCTAATCCAAGTGTGGGAATCTAGATTGGTTCCTTTGAGGGGTTAAGGGATGCCTATTCCAAGATATCCTTGGTAGAAGGGCAACAACAATCAATATTAAAAAATGAATTTAATTATTGGTCTCAAATTCTTTTATCAACTTATTGACTAAAATTTTTTTTTTTTTTACTTTTACCTGTATATATATATATTTAATTAGTTTTTTAATTGAAAAAGCTGTTGATTGAACATCTAACTTATTATTTCTATATACAATAGACTTATTCTGAATTGTTTTAATTTAAATTCAAAAGTAAATTACTCTTTATGTGATGATAACACGAAATTTTATTGATTATGAAAAATTAAATTAAATTTGTCTGGGTGTAGGTTTTTTTTCTTATATATAATCATGTTTAATAGATCAAGCTGTACTTGAGTAATTTTTTTAACATTAAAATGTAATTAATTGTAATAAAGAAAGCACAATTTTTTTTTGAAAATGCGTTCTGAACTGAAAATATGACAATATCAACTGTTAATATGTATCATCATCCTGATGTTCATAATGGGCATTCAATAAAACCAAACGTAGGTTTGCATGCCAAAGGTCTTTCAAGATATGAATGGATTAAAGAGTTGGGAGATGGTACTTTTGGTTCAGTTCATCTTTATCGGTCTAGAGATACGCATGAGTTGGTTGCTATCAAAGTGTAAGTGAATTCAAAGGTTGCAAATGCGATGTAATATTTTTAACAAATCCATTGATATGTTTTAATTTTTCGACTTTTCTGAATGTTGTGTTTGTTAAAATATTTCAAAAATAACAATGAATTAATAATCCACATGATATATTAACAAAATTGTTTTAAAAAAGGTGCAACTAGGATTTAATGCAAAATATGAGCTATTAAATTTAATAAATGACTTCTTATTTAAAATAGTTCACTATTTTAACAATAATGTGTTTTTGTTGGCACTATTCAAATTAACCTGAGTTTAATTTAGCTTTTAAATGTTGATTGTACTATAATGTGTTCAGAATTTTTGTTTTCTCTGGAAATATTTTTTTGATATTTATTTTTGCAGTAAAAGTTTTTGTTGTTAAATGAAACTGTTTTGAGTTATTGGCAATGAACCCATTTGTTGGAATTAATTGAAAAAAATTTTAAGTTTTAAAATAATGTTTTTTAACTGGATGTACATCTCAAAAGGCATCAAAATTTGAAAGGGCATGTCACTTTGTTGGTGTACTACGAGTAGTATACTAGGGTGTACTGAACTGTAGCAACATATTAATCAATTTCTGCAAAAACTACAAATTTTTATCTTTCAAATTGATATAAACACAAAAAAGTTTACTTTAAATGGAAGAGTAAAATTTTTTTGAAAATAAATTAAAGTCTTTTTTTAGTATTGTTGACTTTCACAGTATAGTTATGAACGAAATAGGCTTTTTTACATCCCTGGGTTGCAGTGCAGAGACTTTTAAGAGAGCAAAATAAGAAACATAATTGAAATTTTTTTATATATATTTTTACTGTTCAAAGATTTTTAGCATATTAAATTAATTATCTATGACTGTAAGATTTTATAATAATCATTAAATAGGTTGTTTTTATCTTTTTCAAAAGTCACTCTTCATAAAATATTAAGTTTTTGCCTAAAATTTTTTTTTATAAAATTGCTTTGTGATGAAAGTATAGTGCAACTTTTACTTTTAAAAATTTTATGTTATCTAATTTTTATTGTATTTTTGTGACATTGGTTTTTGATCTTTTGGTTCAGGTTTGCACTAGATGAAAATTTATTATACACAAGGGGACTAGGATGTGAATTTTGTTCTGGATAAATTTTTTTTTTTTTTTTGGCTAATATTATTAAGTATAATTAACTTTTTTGAAAGTTAAATGAAACTATGCCTGGTTTTTAGAATTTTTTATATGTGTAATGCAAGCCTAGTGTGTTGGGATTATTTTGTTCTTTATTTTGATTGTTAAATGTAACAATAGCTTATTGCTGGAAATCTATCTAATTGCTAAAAAAATTAAAAGATATTCACTTAAGTCTAAAATAATTGGTCTTTTATTTATATAGATTTATCGTAACCCTTTACACAACATTTAAGGTATTAAAGTTATTTTATAATACAACTGTGATAGTCTTAATTAATCTCTTATTTGAATAATGTCTCTTTTTTACATAAATTTTAACCATATGTTGGTTTTTCTTATATTCAATCTTGATTTGTCCAAAAAAAAACACTTTTTAACTTTTCAAATTAGTATTTGGACTTTTTTTACTGCTTAGTTACAGTTTGTTTTTTAAGCTCATTTTTTTAGTGTTTCAACTTAAACACCATTGAATCATTCATTGTTTTGCAATCAATTGAAAAGCTTTGAAGTTTTATTGTGTCTGAATTAAGAGCATATAACAAAGGAAACTTTTTTTAATGCTTGATTGCTGTATTGTTTTTGACTGCTAATGTTTAATACCATTTGCTTTTCTTAATTCATCTAGTTTTATAACAATTTAACACAATTTAACAATGCATGAAAAAAAATTTAGTTATAAGTTATTTTGCAAAGAATCTGTATATGATTTACTGCATTAAATTACTTTTAATTTATGTACTATGTGATTTATACAATATAATGCAAAAATTATACTAACTAACTTAATTCAGTAGGTAATCTTAAACTTTACTCTATTTATAATTGACTCTATTTATAATTAAGTTGAGATGTAGATTAGAAGCTATATTTGAAATATAACATATTATGAATTGCATGCTATACCTTTTTTAAATGTTGTTATCACCAGGCTTGTGGAGTTGGAGGGTTCTTTTCTGACTCTGACTATACCCATTCAAAATTTTATGACTCCAACCTTAGCTATTTAAAATTTCATGTCTTTAAATCCAACTCCAGCATGTGTTAAGAAATGACTCCTGACTCCACACTACATTGTGTGACTCCAGCAATTCAGACTCCAATGCTTTCGAGGTCTAATTTAGCATAATGCAGTGTCTTCAAAAACAATAACAAGTCCAACTCCAGCACATCTAAAAAAAAGATTCTGACTTTATCAAATCAAAAAACAACTCCCAACTCCACTCTAAAACATGCAACCCTGACTGACTCAACAACCTGGTTATAACTAATCTTATTGTCTTTTTTTACATTTGTTTATTGTCAGCACAAGTTGAGATTATGCTTTTTAGAAAATATAATTATGTCAGACAACAATGATTAAATTTTTTTTGCTAAAAGCTAAAAGCTTTACCAAGACTCGATTATTAAATTTCCAATAACTAAAATCTGATCTAGAATGACAAGTGGCAATTTTAAAGAGCAGCTTGATTTGATTTCCATGTATATTTTGTCAAAATATATTAGGCTGTTTTAATAATCCTATTAAAATGCATTTGAAAGCTTGTGTGCATTTATCAGTAGCATTGCACCTTTGCAAGATTTGAATTCTTCCATTTAAAAATGTATTAGAAATTAACCATGACAAATAAATGCAATTAATTTATTGTATTTTTAAGAATCCCGAATCCTCTGTAGACCACTATTTTCAAATTAATGAATTACTTTCTTTTATCTCTTGTGTTGTTGTTACTGTTTTTATCTTCATTTAGTGAGACATACACTTAGTAACAGGGTTGGCATTAAAAAACCCACCCAAAAAAACCTGCCCAATAAAACCCCCAAAAAAACCAATAAAACCTCCTGGCCTCAAGTGGGTTTTTTTTAAATTTTTTATTTTTTAAGGTATTTAAAAGCATTTTATATCAATTATATTAAGAGTAATAGTATTACTAAACATGTTACATTGTAATAGTAGAAAAATATATGTATAACATGCTATGAATTGATATTGACCTTTATAATTAATGTCAGTCATAAGAATGGAAATAAAACTACAGCCTCAATTCAATTCTTCAATTTATTTCCATTTTACACAAAAATCAAAACAAGCATTTTAGTCAGGGTTGACATTGAAAAACCTGGCCTCACGTGGATTTTTAATTTTTCATTTTTTAGGGTATTTAAAAGCATTTATATCAATTATATTAATAGTAACAGTATTACTGAACATATTGTCTTGTAATAGTAGAAAAATATCTGTATATACGGTACTAACATTTCCTGTGAATAACGTCCTACTAATTGTTAATTATGACCTTCGTAACTAATGGCAGTCATCAGAGTGTAAATAAAAGCCTCAATTCAATTCTTTAATTTATTTCCATTTTACACAAACATCAAACAAGGATTTTACAGCATTTGCCACTAGTTAGATAAGTAGGTTATAATAAATGTTCCTATTTAACCTATAATCGGTTTAGGTGAAGTCATGGGGACAAAGACATTACTGATATTTACATTACTAGGGACACTGATGTCACTATTTCTACTTGACAGTTTTGACATGTCTAAAACATCATCTTTACTTTTTTTTTTAGATATTCTTTTTTTTCTGGCAATCTTTCAAATGGGCTCTTATTCTTTGTATCTTCTTACTAATTGATTCATGGCAATAATCACATGATACTCTAATGCTGTCTTCAATTTTGGATACATACTTCCATTCTATTCCTTTCTTTCTTCCATTTCCCATAGGCATCCTTAATTAATTTTAATTATTTGAAAGATTTAAATAAAATATAAATTGAACAATAGTAAAATGCTTTATCTAGTTACAGGTGAAATTTATATTTATTAACTAACTTTAAACTATCTTCTGAAAACATAAATAGAAAATCATAATGTAGAAATGGCAAAAAAATAATAGAATATTATATTGTACAAATGCACTTCAAACATAGTTTATCATCAAAGCAGATGCCCCTGCTCGAGTGAACTCACTTAACTTGTTAACCACAATAATTTACTGATGTTGCAAGATAACTAGCAGCATCAGTAATGTACTAATTTTCTGTTTGTTTTTGTTGATAATGATGCATAACTAAAATATATATAATTTATATTTTTGTAGCGTTTTAACAATTAGTAGGGATTGCATATCCAAGAACTTTACAAAAAATATACAACCACATTGCTTTTGATCTAACCCCACAGGGCTAAAGAAAATACTTTGTTTTAATCAAAGTGTCTAATGGCTGCCTTCTGCAATTAATTTCTTAAAATAAAATTTAAGTAGAAACTATTTGAATTTTTTCCAATAACTATATTGATATTATATTATTCATTTCTGCCACTAAATAAAAATACGAATCACTAAATAAAGTATTCCTAGTCAGTCTTGCTTGCTCTGCAAACGCACACAGTAAACAAACACCCAATGTCTATAGTGTCTGGTGTTATACTGAACTGCAATGGCCAATGTTGTATGTTGCCCGTTCAGCTGCTCTTGTGTAACAGTAGTGCATCTGCTCTGCTCCCCTAACTTAACGCTCATCCAAAGGCATAAAGCTACTTATGCTTTTTGATTATAATCATTCTTAGTTGAATGCAGCAAAAACTGGTGTGCAAAAACTGGTGGGCACCATGCCCATTTCTCAATATACAGTACAATGAGAATTATAAATGTATGTTCAATACAATTCAATGGGACAAATCTAAATGCAAGTTTGATGAATTAACTTGTAATAGTTGTTTGTTATATAGGCTATAGCTAATGGCTATATCAGTGTGTCAAAAAGTAAACATATCAGTCTATTTGTAATTTTTATTAATATTTGTTTAAATTTACTTACCATTCCTCACTTTATTAGTCACTTTTATAGCTTCTTTTTAATAGTAAAATCTCTCGAAAACGATTTAAGTAACAATAAAATATAAAAATTAATAAAACCCAAAAAAAACCGCCAGGCTGGGTTTTCAAAAAAACCCAGAATTTTGCCAACCCTGCCTTGTAATATGATCACTAAATTCACAAATGTTGCAAAGCCTAATTTTACTGAAGCTATACTATTTTTTCAATCAATACCGTCATTATGAATAAAACTTCAAATCTGATTTTTAGAATGAAGAAAAAGTTTTACAACTGGGATGAATGCATTAATTTACGAGAAGTTCGGTCATTGAAGAAGTTAAATCATGTCAATGTCGTTAAACTGAAAGAGGTGATTAGAGAAGATAACCATCTGTATTTTGTTTTTGAATACATGAAAGAAAATCTGTACCAGCTGATGAAAGACAGGTCTGTTTTTAGACTATATTTTTAGCTTTTATCGTTCTTTTATTTTAATTGATATTTTGTTGTCTTTTATTAATTGATGTTATCAAAAAATTTAAAAATTTTATCAACACACAATTGTTGTTAATGATTAACTTTTACATTTTTACTATGTTCATTAGAACTAAACATTTTATTGATTTTTTCAATGCCAGTCGTAATTTGTTTTGACCTTGATAATGATTTAAGCTTTGTAAGTCTGCTTATTTTATTACTCATAAGCTTGAGTATGATTTGTAATTACTTAAGTGCTTTTGTGTTTTTAACCACATCAAGTTTAAAATGCGTAGATATTCGCATTTGAAATCATAAGTGCCATTGAAGCGGCATTGGTTTTTAAAGCGTACTTTGTTGTATTTGATAAGTATCCGGTCGTAGCTTTTACATTGTAGAATTGAAGTCTTTTTTTTTTCAATAGTTATGTATCGTTACACAAAAATATTACCAACTCACTTTTGTATAACTATATGTATTAACGCTAAATTGAGTTGTTATAAGATACTGTTATATACTATTATTTCAATACGAAATTAAACGTTGAAATCTTTGTCCCTAGTTTGAGTCAAAATAAAACTTGTTATTTACTAGTCATGACGTTCTATGCACAACGTATACAAACAAAAAGCGCAATGGCATTGCCATGAAGTTTTTATTATTAAAAAGGTGCGTTTATTTCAACAAGAAATAAAAACTTTCAAAACCTTTGCATCATGTGCGCTTAAAATTAAAAATTTTCAATAAAAACTTGGTTGTACTTTGTTATTGAATTAGTAATTTTCTTGCGCAGAGATCGATATTTGCCCGAACCCTCGATTCGAAACATGATCTATCAAGTTTTACAAGGTGTTGCATTTATTCATAAAAATGGCTTTTTCCATCGTGACATGAAACCAGAAAACTTGCTATGCATGGGTCCCGAGCTTGTGAAGATCGCTGATTTCGGTCTTGCTCGAGAAATACGTTCCAAGCCTCCTTATACCGATTACGTATCTACAAGATGGTAAGCAGTTAAACGATTTTTTTCTAGCTGTTGTTTTGATAAGTACCAACTTGCTTCTATTAGGCACTAGTTGGCCAATTGACCATAAAATTGTATTTTTTACGTTTTAGTTTAGGTTTTTTGTTATTTAATGGAATTTCCAGCACACAAATAAGCAGAACCGTAACTTTATTTAATGCTAGAGATACTTATTTATCAATTGCAGGCTATTACTTTTTAATCGTAAAAAACTGGTAGAGTAACGACCATAAAACCGGTTTCTAGTACGAGCGTGGAATGTAGTATTCTTTGTTTCTTTTATTGATTTTTGCTTTGGTTTGCGGTTAAGCGCGGAAAGAAGTAAAAAAATCCATGAAACAAATAAAGAATGTTCCATTCCGCGCTCGTAGTGAAAACGAGCCCTAGCGTTCAACTTTTACTGTTTGTTGAAGCGTTTGTTTTTATAAGTCATTGTATTTTGGTCGTCATCTATATTCTAAAATCACGTGATATTTTAGGTATCGTGCTCCTGAAGTACTCTTAAGATCAACTAATTATAGCGCCCCTATAGATTTGTGGGCTGTTGGCTGCATAATGGCTGAACTGTATGCTCTGAGGCCGCTATTTCCGGGAACATCAGAAATGGATGAAATTTTTAAGCTTTGCCAAATTTTGGGAACTCCTTCTAAAGTAGGTTTTGTTGTAATACATTATGTTTTCAAAATAAAAAAGCGATATTTTTTTGCAAAATGCTTTCTTAGCTGACAGCATTTTGTCGTTTTTTTTTTTTTTTGCTTAAATATACTGTGTTTCTTATGGCTTCTTATCGCTTTAGGTAATTTAAATCTATTTTCAATGTAATGCTTGTGTTTTTACAATAGGCTGACTGGCCGGAAGGTCACCAGCTTGCTGGAAGCATGAACTTTCGGTGGCCCCAGGTTGTTGGTATTGGTCTAAAGTCGAGAATCACAAACGCCAGCCCTGAAGCGTTGCAGCTGATGGCCGACATGCTTCAGTGGAACCCAAAGAAACGGCCTACAGCTAGCCAGGTTAATGGAATGTTGCGTCTTTTCAAGTATATTATATGGCTGCCGAGTATATTTCCTTTATATAACCAGAGAAGTGGCCCATTCATTACTTTTGAATTTAGTTTAAGGTGCCGTCGATAGAGGCATTTATAGCAATTGTATCATAAATTAACTTAAGAAAGAAAGTGATGTTCTCGTTGTCTTTTAACTACAGTCGCACTGAGTATTGTACTTAACAACCTTTTCCATACGAAAAGCTGAAGCGTTAATCATAAGTTTCGCGCTTTTGTTCCCGTATTCTACAAGATAATTACAACTTTGAAGCATTTCCATTTGATTCTATCAACTAGAAATATTTAAATTGTCTCGCGCGCAAAGCTACGTGGTTTAAACTGCGTTTGTAATCGTTTTACCAAAAACCAAGAAATTCATTTTATTACTGAGTCGAAACTAGTTCCAGTGATTTTGATATTACTTGATTGATAAGATAAGGCTTTTTTCCCAACTGGTGTCATTTTCGTTTCTTGTATATCCATAGTGTCCAATCTTTTTGAGCCAAGGGCCATTTTGGCTTAACCAAAATATTCGCGGCCCAATATTGTTACGTTAGAAACCAATTGAAAACCAAAAAAAGGTGATCACTCTTTATTCAAAGATATTTTTCCTTCGAGCGAGACATCTTTTCGCGCGTCATATGATTGGACCTCATGGATGGAAGTGATGACTTTTTTTTTTGGTCATCAACTAAATTTTGGGACGGATTGCTAGCTGCCAGGAAGTTCATTTAGTAAAATTATTTTGAATTCCAAGTAAAGACGAAAAAAGATCATCATTCAATCCCCGGGCGTCTCATTGCCCGCAAATATTCTTAAACTTCAAATAAAAAAAAAGGAACAAACAGCCTGCCCTATTTAGATTGCTTTGAAAAATGTTTGCGAGTCACGGGTCGGACGCCCCTGATTTCTATATATGGTCGAAACATTTCTTGGTAAAGTTTTTGGCTTCTTCGACTCAACTAAAAATTGAAAGATTAGTTACAATCATCTTTTGAAAGCGATTTAAACATTAACGATTCACACAATTTCTCTTTGACACTGCATTTTTTATGTACAAAAACAGCCGATGAAAATATTCTATAATATCTATCATTATTAACTGAAGAAACGTTTGTAGACTGATTAACGTATCACATAAACTATTGTTCAAACTTGCTTTTAAAAAAAAGTCTAATTACCATCTTGTACATCAAAAAAAGTTGGTAAATTTTAATGTTTTTTTAGGTTTAAAATTTGCAAACATGAACAACTTGTTTTAAGAGATTCCAAAATCTTTAAAATCACAACAGCTTTTATGAAACAGAAAACTTATTTTTTGAAACGACTTACAATGGTGCACAACTGTTAAAGCTCAATTTAAAAATAATGATTTCTTTTTATTGGAATTTTTTTACAAAATACTCTTTATAAAACGATCGAAATACACAAGCAATTTAAGTTATTATATTACTGAAAAGCATAATTACGATAGATCGCTACTAGATGATCCAAAGCAATAACTTAATAAGTTCAGCTTTTTTGGTAAAAACTAGAAGAAATTATGATGGGTTGTGTTTTTTTTTTTCTAACGATGAGAGCATCCTAAATTTGCTTTCACCAAATAACAAAAAATTTTACAAACTCATTTTATAAGACTCATGTAAATTGAAAAGACCCTATTTTTTAGGCTTTGAGATATCCTTACTTCAGTGTTGGGCAGTCGTTAGGAGCGAAAATTACCCAAAAACAAGCCTTGGTTAAGCTCGGTGAAGAAAACGAACTGGGAAATTTATCCCCACCCACACTCGCCCCATCAGTAAAGCCCGACTTCGATAGTGTCCAGAAACAGAAAATGGTGTTCGATGACCAGTCCAGAAAGGAAAGCATTAAACCTGATTTATCGCTTTCAAAAGAAAATTCCGAAATCAAAGTATCGGCAATTCCTGGCGACAAGGTCGCTTCGAAGAAGGATTTACAGCAAAACAGTGAACTGACGTTTCAACACGCCGACGACGACTCGTTAAAAAAGATTTTCGATTTTTCAATGAGCAAAAGCAAAGCTGACGACGCTGGTGAAAAAGCGGTGCGCCGACATCGTCACTCGGATGTATGCGAGAAAAAACCGACGCAATTATCGTCCTTCAAGAATCTGCTCGACGACGAAGACATCGAATCCTTGCTCGGAAAAATGAGCCCGAGCAAGAGTCGACTTCCACAAGGTCGAAGTAAGCCTGTCAAGCGGGAAACAAAAGACTCCGGGTTCGGGTATCACCCACGTTTCAGTCCTGAAAAACGCTTCAATATTTTGCCCAGCATTACGTCAGCCGCCATCAAGCCACGTCGCGATAGCGCTGGACTGTCGAAGTTAGCTCAGCAGCCGTTTGGTCGCAATGCAAAAATGAACAGCAATAACAACGCGAATGATCGCGGCCATGTTGAGCCACTGCGAAAGGCTGGACGAAGCGACAGCTTTTGGTCGAATTTGTTTTCTGAAGACACCAAAGCAAAAGCCGATGTAGCGCCCAGAGTACGCGGCGTTGAAATAAACGACTCCACTAATACACTGAAGTATGAAGTTTTGTATTTTAATGTTTGCTGAGTTTTTCATTTTTCTAATAGACACTCCCCTCATAACGTTTGTAAGTTAAAAGAAACGGTCGAGCGATTGATGTTTGTTGTTGCTTTTTTTTAATTATTATTAGTGAAAAAATTAATTTAGAGCTGCTTGCTAAGATAGCAAAGGTGAAAAATAATTAGTACTATTAACAAAAATCAACAGTAGAAATTATCAACATGAGGAAAAACACTTTTGGAAAAGGTCTTACCAGTGAACCTTTTATACTTAAAAAGACTAAGATCGTTTTTTTAAAAAAAACATCGAATGAATGGGGCCGAAGTGGCAGTTTTTCGCGAAACGAGGTGCTGGGGCTGCTGCTTGCTCGTAGAAATGTTTTTTAAGCTTTTTTTAAAAAATACTACATTTTTCATGCTTTTAGTGTATTTCTCATATTTGGCAATATCTATTCATTTGTTTTGATATTGGCAAAGTCTTAACCCTACAAAAAGACAATTTTTCTTAGGATAGCCCACGTAATCGTGTGTTCCATAATGAATAAAGCAATTGGTGAAAACTTTCGTCTGTATTACTTACTTCACCTCATGTTTGGATACGTAGGATTGCCACTTATAACTTTTGTCATTTCTTTTGATGTAATTATGGCAACTGCAGTGACACGAAAAATATTACTGACTTCTTCACCTTTGATATAACTTTGCTGTTGTGCGTCACTATTGACTTTTTTGTTCATCTTCATTTGACCTCTATTATAGTAATTTTGAGCTAAGCGAGAAAATCGATATGCAGATAATGTATTGTTTAACTTCCTTTTTTTTTAAAAAGCAAACGCACCTGCAAGAAGTTATGTTTATTGAAAAAGCGTGCCCAATTTTCTGTGAAAATATTTTGATTTTTTCTAATTAAAATCTTAAAAACTCATTACCCTTAGTTGAAATTGAACAATTGAAGCCCTAAGTCAAGAATGGCGCTTATTTTTAATATCAAATAAAAGTAAGCAGTATCAATATTTACTCATGACGACACGTTTCAATGTTTGCTCATTGTAGTAAGCATGGCAACTCTACAATACAGAGTCTAGTAGTCTTTGATTTTTTCAAGCTTCAAGCATGATTTTTTTAGAGAATAAAATTTAATCCAGAAACTAATTGCAAACTTTTGAAATTCTCGTCTTTTATCAACTTTTATTAATTATCGTCTTTTATTAACATTTTGAACAGCCCTATTTCCCACAACTGCGGAAACAAACCAGTCCGACGTCGTTGGACGGAGGCCGCTGTCAAGGACCATGACGATTGGGACGAGTTGAGTGTCGACTCGAAAGCCGGAAGCAGTCCGATTGTAGTTTTAAAAAAGAGAAACGACATCGATTCATTACTGGGGTAATGCTTTTTATTGCGCTCTCGTCTAGAAAACTTGAACGTTTCTGATTAAACAATTAAAAGCTCCGATGTTTCTACCCGAAATCGTTTGGTAGCTGTTCGTTTATTGCTTTTGTGTTTGGCCGTATAATGTTAAATTATTATTTACTTTGATGAAAATGGAACTATTGGTTATTCAATCAGTTTAATTGAATCCGGTCATCTACAATTTGAAAGGATTACTACGCAAAAAGTTTAGAGAGAAATGAAAGAGTTATCAGTTTCTCACTTTTATATTCAGAAATTCAACGTTGTGTGCACAAAAATGTATTTTTGAAAGAAGTTTGCTGAACAGTTTTACAAAAGAGAATTCTGTGCAAGTCCAGTAGCGAGTAAAAGCAGAAGGGTTGAAAAAATTTTCCGTTTTATCCCCGTCATTATTGCTGATAAAATGCGAAGCTTCATTAAATTTTTTTAAATAGTCAAACGAAAAACTAGCACGGCCGTGCTGACAGAAACCCAACGTATAGAAATGATAAATTTCTCGTCGAGGTGCAAGATACTATTCTTTAGTTTATTTCAATAAACATTTTTAAACGGTATTTAGCTTTTGTTTTTATGTAGGCTTAACGACTCACATTCAGCAATCCGTTCTGGCGGCGTCAATTCCCCGAAAGTCTCAGCAAAGCAACATTACCTCAACCAATCTCGTTATGTTCCAGGTGGGAAGGTGTAGGTTTTCGGACGTGTAACGTTAATATATTTGTCTGCATTGTGCATTAATTTGTCAAAAGTCCACAATTTCATTTTGTCGTTTTTTTCGTGAATAGTGATAAAAAATTGCTACTGCTATATTGCAATTTATTAAAATTTATACATGTACTTTTATGCGTAATGTTTCACAGCTAAAAGCAGTTATTCTGCAACATTCTGTATAAAAAAAGCAAAACTGTAAAAAAAGGATGATTTATTTAAATCATTAAGATTTTACTAAAATTTTTAACATTTTTGCCATTTTCCCATTCTTAAAAAACGTTCGGTTAACCCTTAAGCATTTGTCACTTTGAAATTGTTCAATTTTTCATAATAATGTCAAATATTTTCATAATAATGTCATCAGTTTCAATACTGTTGTTATTAGATACACAGAAAGTGTAATTTGCTCTGTTGAGTAATAATTGTTTATTTTCTCTATTTTAATACATTGATACCTTTGCATTGTTTACGTCACGGTTCAAATATATCGCAGGAATGAAGATGAAACACGTTGATTCTGCTGACTTGTGGAACAAAAACAAAGTTTATGGTTAGTCTTGGTTTTGATACATTCAAACAATTATCCTGGACTCAATTTTTTTTAATAAGTTTTAATGTATTCCTCTTTGTATGGGCGTGATTTAATCAGTTACATCTGCTCTATAATGATATTGACCTAATTGCTTTTTTCTATTTCAACGGAGTCCATCATTGTAGGTAAACAACATGACTTTACATGTATGTAGAAATTTCTTGTAAAATCGCTTTTCTGAAAGACACATGATAAATTACTCAGATCGACTGAGCATCGAACTCGCGTCCTTCTGCTCGCAAGTTAGGGTGTTGGCGTACTTGGCTATCCTGCCGATAGTATTGTATTATTAATCGAAATGTAGTATCGAAGGTAATTAAGAAATCGAAAGTATTGTCGGCAGCGTGGTCGAGTGGTTAAAGCGCCGTGATTGTGATCGACATGGTCTCGGTTCAAAATCTGCTCGCCCTATTAGCAGGGGAAGACACTCTATGGCACTTTCCTCTGTTTGGCGGTCTTGGCATCTCCGGAAGCGGTTCGGAGTGATTGCTTTCCTTATGTCCGTCGCTTTCCTGCGACTCAGGAGGATAAATATAGAGATGAAATAAGATGAATGCGGCTTCAAATCTCATTATGTCCAAGTGCTTGATTGTTTCGCCTTAATCATAAAACATGTGAGCTTCAACCGAGTCCCGTTGCATGACGCTGTGCAGTTGGTTAAGAATTGATTATTTAGCCAGTCGACATGATATTTTTAACTTTTTTCTACTTGAGTGACCTGCTTGTTTGTGTGATTCTACACATTGCATGCATTACTATGTTTGCACCAATCAAGTGAATGTGATATCTTTTAGCTTTTTTTTGGCGAAGTCACAAAAAGTAACTTTTTGACGTTTTTTCGCTTGTGTGCCGTGTCCGCTATTGCTACGTAAAAGTCGCGCATTGTAAACTTTTCTGTTGCTTAGTAATTTAAACTGGATTACACGAACGATTTCTTGACTCGGTTACAATCCGTTGTTATGCTTGATGACAATTTTTGAAAGGAAAAGTATTGAATTTTTAATTATGGAACTTTTTAGCTATTATCGCAACCCTGAAAAGGTTTTATAATAGAACCAGAGATACTATTTTTACTCTGGCGAAGCAGCATGTATTCCATTTTTGATTGTGTACAATATATTAT
This sequence comes from Diplosoma virens, assembly GCA_963680785.1. Classification (NCBI taxonomy): domain Eukaryota; kingdom Metazoa; phylum Chordata; class Ascidiacea; order Aplousobranchia; family Didemnidae; genus Diplosoma; species Diplosoma virens. The sequence continues at coordinate 45,918,822 of OY796882.1, read as the reverse complement.
ATTTGATATTGTCCAAAAACTTTTGATGTTGTAAATTTCTTGCGACCACAACCACATTTGTTATCTCTATAACGATACAGCAAAGTTTGAAGTCTCGAAAGGAGTGTTTATTCACACAATCGATTTAATTGCACTTTCGTGGCAATAGCAATAAAAGTATGCTAATAAAAGCCTTCGTTCAATACCAAGCATCACTGCCAAGTTTTCTTCAACGTTTGTTGACTGTTGGCATCTCTGCTGTAATTTTTCTAGTAATATAAAAAAAAGTTTCTGTAGGAAATAAAATCGGACAGCACACTGATTACAAGGCGACCTCTTATATTCCATCGTTTGCGACCAAGAAGGAAGTTGGTTCTGCCGGACAGCGGATACAGCTGCCATCTGTTCCTCAATCCAGTGAGTTAAAGCTATTTAGTTGGGGTTTTTTATTTAAATTCTTGAATTTTATCTTGTAAATCTGATAAACAGAAGATGCCGTTTTTGGGGGATTAAAATACTGATTTTTTTTACATTTTTTAGAAATTAGGTTGTAGTATTTTTACAATGTTTAAGCAATTTCTTTTTTACAGATTATGGTGGTTGGAAGAACAGCCAGCCGTCCAATCTCCGAGAAAACAAGCAAGCCGCTAGCGTTCTCAGGCCACAAATAGTTAACGATCGCTTAGGAAGAACTGATTGGAAGTCAAAGTGAGTCTACGAGAACTTGGCTCTTTACGAATGATTCATATCGTTATTATAAGAGTTCAAAGATAGTAATTTAATTGCTTTGTTCTTGTTTTTTTTTTTTTTAAGTTTAGCTAACGCTTCTGAAATGCTGTTTCACGCATGAAGCTATTGTAACAAAAAATAGCTGCTTTGACTGCTGAAGTTTTTGTTTATTTTTATTGTAATTATTAAATCACTTTTAATTGCGGCCTTGACTTCACGAAGAAATTTTCTAGATGTAGGCACTGATCTATAGTAAACTTAATATTTTTGCATCAAGTCGCTAGTTAGGTTTCTTATCACTTTTTTGCCAATTGGTTGTTTTTTTTTCTTTTTGAATATATTTAAAGCAAAACTGCTTCGATCTTATTACATATTCAGTCACCGACTAATTTTAAAATTGTTTTTCATAAATCAAAAAAAAGGTTTCGCTTTGATCTCGTTTGAATCTCGTTGCGACATGGCTTTCGACTGCAGTTCTCCGTTAACCTTGTGACATTTTACACTTAGTTATAGCATACTTGCGTCGTAAGCATTTCTAACGGTGCTCAAGCAAGCCTTAAAATTGTAATATTTCTTACACTCTATCATCTCTCAAGTTGGCGTAACCCACCCACTGTGTTTGTACGGTACTAGCACCACAACGACCAGAAAGTTGCAACATTTCGTTGCGTTTAGCCTACCCGGATGTCGAGTCCAGAGCTGTCCTGTCGTTACCCGTAGATCCAACCAGCCAGCTGAGGCATCCAGCCAACTGAGCTTCGCCGACTGGGAGCGACATTCTTCTTGGCTCACCGTGGATCTCTGGACCCCGATCATATCTTGTATGGTCTTTTAAGTGGGTCCTCAGATACTCGCCAAGTGAGACTAAGATCCAGACGCCCGTTTGTACCAGCTGCGCGGAATCTTTTGGACAACCTTGCCAGACTTGGCATCCGCGCTTCTGAATGGACAAATCACAAATGGAAAACGTAGTATTGTGAAAATGCTTCCAGGCTCCGTGCTTTTGTACCCGGGACCGGTGCCAGGCTTGTTGGAATGGGTTTACCCCGAGCAGCTTGGGTTAAGCTCAACCGCCTGCTGACTGGTGTTGGGCGATTCCATTCGTCCATGCACAAATGGGGTCTCGCTCCTTCACCGAATTGTGAGTGTGGCGCCTCTGAGCAAACCGCAGACCATGTTCTAACAGCGTGCCCTATATATATCGGGCACCACATGGAGCACGAGGTCTGACAGTTTTGGATGACGAAACTCAATGCTGGCTTAATAACACCACTGCCAGCATCTGATTCAGGCAGTGCAGCAGTCTGGGGTAGTAAAAGGATAAACCCTCGGCCCCAGTCCTGTTTGTGTCTGACCTGGAGTGGATACCCTTCAAACGACGACGACGAAGACGTTACCCGTAAAATCACTGCATCAAGCAATTTGCCTATTGAGTGACCGATAGTAAGTAAATAATTTAAACGTCAATTGATCGCCAGCAGCACCCAAATAACCTCGACAAAGTTTTGTATTTTTTATAAGTTGTTTCTGTAACCTGCTCAGCCTATCGTTGTACCGACGCTTGTGCCAACCGAAGCGTAATTCGATAAACCATTTTTTTTAGATACGGAGGACACCATTGAGCCACGTGGTTTTGACGAAAGCACTTTATGTTCACTGTTACTTTATTATTATTTTTATAGATTGTAGCAATTTTATGTCTAGCTTTGTTCATACGTCTCGGTACTAGTTACTAACGTTACTAGTTTCTGTGATGACCAAATGGTGCTGTTTTAATGTCATTTGGTAAACTAAAAACACATTGAACGAATACTATCAGTTTTTAACTTTCGTTTACCGCAATTACGTTGTGATTTGACACTGTAACAGCATGAATAAAGCAGGAAATCCATTAGTTTTATTTTTATCGACTGAAGATGATAAATTGAATTAATTTTACTACACTGTGTTCACTGTTTTGTTTCTAGGAGCAAGTAGATATTGCTGTCTAGTGGTTTGCGCCAACGCAAGTTTTTAACCTTTCAAAATCTGATAGAAGTCATTGCTTGTATCCTTTGTTTACGGACATTCTCTGGTGCTCAATTTAATTCATTTGTACGCGAACGCCTGACATTTCGATCGAAAAGGCGATAACAGAACTTTTTTAGATCAGTTTGCGCATTTACTATTTTTGTATTGTCGTGTTGTGTAAAAAAAAACTAATTGACGGATCTGTGAAACTAATTGAATGCTTGGTAGTGTTTTGAAAGCATGAATTTTTATTTAATACCTAATCAATTAAGTTGATTTTAAGATACCAGTTGGATGATCATTTAATAAAAGTTACACAGAACGCTCTAAATTTAATTATTAAACAAGTGAAGACTCAAAAAAATACTTTGAACGGTTAGGTTCTATATAAGCGCAGACTACTTTGTTCTAGATTTTTAGTCAAAAAGGTCCTAAAATCTTCGATAAGAACAAAAAACTATGGATTTAATAGCGATAAGTGACAACAGCACTTTTTAAAAGCCAATATATTGAGACAAGTTAAATATTCGCATTCTGAGCGGTCAAGTACTCACGAAAAAAGATTTTCACTCATTTAGAAAGCCAAAAAGTTCCTACTGAAAGTTCTATAAAAAACAAGAGGTCAAAAACGCTGATCTAGAATTATTGGCCTGCATTTGAAAGAAAAAATAAGTTTGACGTATTTTTGCCTATTTCAACTTAATTTTTGCTTAGGTACTAATATTCATTATCTGAAGCAGTTATGGCAATTACGTCTTAATTGCAGCTTCTCTTGTGGAGGATTTCTGATAGATCTACAGAAGCCTAGCCTACACCCAGGTGCGCCGGAGTTTTTGCTGGGGTAGAGGCAATATTAAAAAAAAAGACACTTAAAAACGCAACTTAAAAATTCTTCACTTTCAATCAATCTCTAAAATCTCTATTTTTGTCCAAAAACGTAGTGATTCATAAAAAAAAGGTCATCGCTTTTAATCGAGTTTATAATCCCTACTTTGGTCCTAAATTTAAGGTGCAAACAAGGGCCAGGGGCTATTTAAGAAAATCAAAAAGGCAGGAATCAATTGCCCCTTTTGCCCTCCCACTTTCGGCCGTCCCTGGCTGCTCCAAATCTTAGTTAAAACACTCGTGAAATATTTAGTATATTGCAAAAAGCTGTAGCCTACGTTCTATACATCTGGTCGAAAAGCATTGGTTAGAAATACTTTTCGCCATAAATTGAACTGGAAGAGTTTTTATTATAGCCCACTTAAGTTTGTCAGTATTGAGCAGATTTTGTTATTCATGGTAAGCCAAAAGTTTGTAAAAACCATTACTCTAACAGAAATAATTTTGTTTCGAATTTAGAAAATTTTATTTTTCGAGTATTCAAGTTTGGCAAAAAATACAGAGTTTTTTCAGTTTGAATCCAAGTTCGAGTTTGCAGTCCAGGTTTAAAATGTATTGAAATTTCAAATAAAATTAGGCCTATTGTAGTTTATAACATGGCAGTGTTTCTCAACGTCAGCCTATGGAGTTAGACCAATGAACTGAGTTAATTTTAAAGCTACGTCAGTGCTAACTGCTGCAGTTTTTAAAAAGTCAAATATTATTCAATATTAGGAGATTTCTCACCCCTCTCGATTTAGGTAGCGAAACTATTTGGCGCTTCCAATAAACTTCCATTGTTAAAAAAAACTACTATAGTTATCTTATTCAAATATATTTTCAAATTCATTTAACACATTTTTTGTTCAAGAATTCTTTTTTCTCACTTTTGATTCATAGTGTCGGCAGCGTGGTCGAGTGATCAGTGCGCCGTGATGGTGATCGACATGGTCTCGTGGTCTAAGTTCAAAACCAACTCGCGCCATTTTGTTGTGTCCTTGGAAAAAACATTTAACTGCACTTTACCCTGCTTAGTAGTCTTGGCAAGCAGTTCTAAATTCCAGTCTAATCTCTATAAAACTGAGAAAATTTAAAATAAAAATTTTTAAGCGAATAGCAATATTTTGTATCTCCGGAAGCAGGTCGGGGTAATTGCTTGCTCTACGTATTAGCGCCTCCGTTGCTTTCCTGCGAGTTAGGAGGATAAATATAGAGATAAATAAATAAATAAATGTCCTGTTATCAATCACCGCAGGGTTTATTTTATTACGTGGGAATGAAATTTTTAACATTCAAGATTGGACCATAAAAACAAGACCGAGAAAGATTTATCAATGTGTCTTTTTATCGTTTATTTTGGCAAAACGTAGTTATCGGTAGATTCCTCGGAAAGAAAATATCGAAGCCAATTTTAGAATTTTCTAATAATCAAAGAAATATCAACATCGTTGTTTTATGCTGAATTAGTCTACAAGGTAAAGCACAATTTAAAGTTTTTACGCCATTATTCAATATATGTGGCTTTGAAATTTTTATGTTTTTCAACCAGGTAACAACGAAGGTTATCTTGAACAGCATTGATACTTCTTGCACTTCACCGAAACGCAAGGAAATAAACAGAGACATGCTGAAGAATCCTTCCGACGCTGCAACATTATTTGCGATACTTTTCCATCACTATAAAATTATAAAAGAAAAATTAGTCTTATTATCGTGATTAAAGTATCGTAAGATAAATGTCTTAAAATCCAAATGCCAGTTTAATTCACCGCCCACCTACTCCGTCACATTGGCGACATGTCCATGACGGTCGCCATCAAAAAAAGCCTCGTTACCTCTCGACCATACCGCAGATAATTTTAATGCCAGAGATAGTTAGCCTATGATAATAATTTTGAAAACGAAATAAAAAATAAACATAGCAGAAAACAACAAGATGTTTTAGGAAAGAGCTTAATGAAAAAGTTGAGAGCAGCAATTAAATTTATCAAATTTATTTATAGGCCAAGCAAGTGTTTATAAAACAATTTCTACAGCCTGTTTCGTCTTGCGGCTCGTCAAGGACAAACTTGCGGGATTTACAAAAAAAATTGCAAGTGGTTTGAAAAATTATCGACTAATTCATAGGCTACAAACTTCTGGGAATTTTCGCAACTTTACTCATGAGTATTACCAGTAATGGCTTTACAAAAAGGGGGAGCCTGGTGCAAGAAACTTAAGGTGGGGCCACAATTTAGTGTACGGAAAAAAGGTAGCTGAAGCCATTTTAGTAAATGAAAGCAAGGGAATCTCTAAAAAAAAATTTTCAATTTAGAGTGGGCCATTATTGAGTGATCCAAAGCATGAAGAGATAATGTGATAACCAAAAAAAAATTTAGGGAGAACCATTATTGAGTGTTCCAAAGCATGGAGATGCATTTTATACAGCTTCAAGACATTGTGATCTCTAAAAAAAAAGTCTGTAATTCAACATTTCCACAAGCAACCTAACAACCTAAAGGAGCAGAAGCCGTTTTTTTTCAAAAAAATTTTTTTTTCTTTATGACATGCCGTTCGCACCTATTAAAGCCATCAATGAGTATTACATTTTTCTTACTTCGGATTTAAGTTTTGATCATTTCCTGCTAAATAGCTGCAGCTGTCTGACCCACAGATAGATTGACCATCTGAGCATTCATAAAATTCTGGCTGCAATGTCAGCGAATGGACTCCTTTGCTGTGAAACAATTTGTTTAGTTTCATAGCGGTTTCGCTGAAATTGTCTCCTTTGTGCATTGTAATGTGTGCTGAGGCAATGATGACGTTACCAGTGAGTTGCCAGACGTGAAATTCGTGAATACCTTGAACACCGCATATCTAAAAGCAAAATACTATTCTTTCCAAAGGCTGCATGCATTACGTTTACCAGTAGCTCTAACCCTTATAATTAGCACTAGTTTAGCAACATGAAAAAACTGGTTTTAGTTTTCTGAAAAAATGTTACTTCGTCAAGCAGCAGAATTTTGTTGTCAGTACGATTTTTGTTTTTAGATTTTATTTTTAACAAACCAACCGTGAGAGACATAATGACGATATCAGTTGGATTAATAGTAGGGGAGATGTGGGACCAATAAAGCACAGGGACCAATGAAGCACGGCTGTATTTTCTCCCTTGCAAAAAGAATTGTTTTAATTTTGAATTTATTCAATCGAAGTGAATATAAAAACATTCTTTATCAAATCTAAGCTTTGTCTCGCAACGCATTTTGAAGTAATTTGCAAATTAGTCTTTTTCAGTGCTAAAAGTAAATTTATGCTACTGTGTTTCGAAGTATAAGAATACAAAGAAGGAGTTGTATTTAGCGGTGCAGATTTGGCAGTAATTGTGAACGTATGTACAGATACATTTTAGAAAAGTGTATCTTTTTGAAACTCAGTTAGTTTTATTTTAGGAACTTTGAAGTAAAAATGGCTGACAATGGGACCAATGAAGCATTGACTAAAGGGACCAATGAAGCATTGCTTCAAAGGTCCCTCATAATATTTATTTTTTGTTTTTCAGCAAAAATGCCAACTTTTAAAAAGAATAAAAATTTAAAAGGTAAATTTACGTCTTCACAAACTGATATAGCTGTCAAAGATGTACTAAATAGAGGAATGGGCATTCGTGATGCCGGTCGAATGCACAATATTCACAATGTCACTTTGCGTCGATACGTGCTTAAAGCAAAGCAGCAGAATTTAGACCAAACAAAAGTGAATAAATTATCCATGGTTACAAAACAAGTAAGATGATTGGTTTGTGCAATCACATGCTCCAAATAGACAACAACTATGTTTATATTTCAGGTTTTTTCTGATGAAGTAAAAGCAACTCTTGTTAAATACATTATTACGATGTTGAAGTTGTTTCATGGATTAACTAAAATGCAGACCAAACAATTAGCGTACAAGTTTGCTAAAAATAAGAATATAAAAATTCCTCAAAATTGGATTCGTGATGAAGCTGCTGGAGAAGATTGGCTCAAAGGATTTAGAAAAAGAAAAGCTGGCATCACATTACGGCAACCTGAGCCAACTAGCTTGGCCAGAGCAGCAGCATTTAATAGGCAAAATGTGGAAAAGTTTTTTCACAATTTACGAGAAGTTTATACTAGAGGAAACAATATTTTTGTCCTCACAATATATTTAACCTATGAAACAGGTGTTTCCACCGTACAAAAACCGCGACAGGTTTTGACACAATCGATAACTATTTATGATGTTGCAGAACTTGTGGGGGCAGCTTTCAATAAAGCTTTTTGCATGAAAAATATCATTTCAGCTTTTAAATCAACTGGAATATTTCCATTTAATCCTAATATTTTTACTAATGATATGTTTTTACCTGCTGAAGTTACTGACGTTCCAATTGCTCCTAATCCCACACCTAATCAAGAAGAAGCGGTCATGGATCCTGAGAACACAATTACAGAAGCTCACTCATTAACATTTGCTAATGAAAAAGCTCTTTGTACAATTATGCCCCAGCCAAAAGTTTCTGTAAAGCGTTTTAAACAAAAATCCCGTCAATTAAAATCTTCCATTATAACGGATAAGGAAGCAAAATTACGACGTTTTCCACACATTGCTGAAGTAAGTTCAGAAAGTGAAGACCTGTCGTTATCAAGTGATTGTGATGATGATTTGATTAGTTTATCTTCTTCGTCTGAAGATGCAGAAAGTGTCGGCATCACTCCTCTAAATGTTTCAGTTGGAAATTTTGTGGTTGCAAAAGTTTACTCTTGTGCAAATTTTTCAAAAAATTTTATCGCCAAAGTTGTTACTGGACTAGATGCTGACAATGACTATGAAGTGAAATTTATGAAAAGGTCCAATAAAGTTAAAAATGGATTTATTTTTCCAGAAATCGATGATGTTGCTTCTGTGTCATACAATGATATTGCTTGTGTTTTATCTAATCCTTCACCTGTTGCTCAAACTGCTCGACTTTCAAATATTTTCAAGTTTTCAGATAATCTGACAAAATAGAATATTGCAAAATGAACAAAGTGTTAATTTTATGCACAGCTTTTGTGGTAGAATTTTTTAAAAAGTTGATTTAAATTGAATAGTTTTCATTTTTTTATTGATTGTAGAAATACTCAAGCGTTTTTTCTATACAGTCGTACTTGCATATTATTGACAGTCACTTTTTTATGGTTTTTACTGTTTGGTTGTGTTTGTCATGTCATCAGTTGCTTTTGTGCCAAAATATAAAGATAAATTTCTCTAAAATTTGATTTTTGTGAGTTGCTTCAAAGATCCCACACCAATGCTTCATTGGTCCCAGCCTTAAGGGACCAATGAAGCAATTTTTGTAATGATTTTAAATCATCACCATGTACTTTGTGTAGAAGTTAGAGGTGTAAAAGAAGTACTACCTATAAAACGTACCATTGTAAACTGTATATTAAACAAATATGAAGGAGTATGCATAAAAATCCATCCCTCCAGCGACCCAAACTTACTTTTTGCTTCATTGGTCCCACATCTCCCCTAAAGTTGCGAATACAACTAATTACTTTATTCGTACTAATAGAAAGCGTCTAGCCATTACCTTCGTCATTTCATCTAACAAATTCGTCTTTTTGATATGCGAAGGTGGATTTTGAAGAAGAATTAGTCCGGACTCTTTTAAAAGCGGCCAGGTTGTGCAAATGATGATTGCCGCAATCGTTAAGCTAACTGCAGGATCCACATAAAATTTCCATTCTCCCTGACGAAAAGTTTCAAGAAAGAGAATAAAAAACTGGATCAAAAGATTTATTTTTAGTGTCTATAAAAGCAACAAAAATAAGAATTTATTTTAACGCACGCAAATTGATATGTTAGCACAACGCAGACAGATTATATAAAAAAATGCTTTTTTTTATAAGGTTGTATTTTTAAGCAGGTTAGGTTGACACACGTGCCCGTTGCTTACATTTGCCAATGAAGGCATTGAAAAAAAATCAAATTTACAAAATGTGATTATACCACTACAGACCATGTCAACTGCAGGCTCGAGTTAAAGCTGGAGGCGAAGATTTAAAAGAAGTTTGTTAATATTAAACAATTATTATACAGTACAGGCTAAAGGCCCGTTTCCACTACGAGCGTGGAAAAGAGCATTCTATCTTTCTTTTATTGATCTTCGATTAAAGCGAGCGGTTAAAATTGAAGCGAGCGCAAAAAAAAATCAATAAAACAAACAAAGAATGCTCTTTTCCACGCTCGTAGTAGAAACGGGCCTTAACTAAAAACGTATACAGTAATTAAAACATGACTTTAGGGAGCTGATATGTGGTTATGGTATTGTTACCATGGCAATATGACGTCAAAACTTGCAAAAATTTGGTTAAACTTTGTTTTAACTAAAAATATCTATTAAAATAGCTGCAGGCATCGATTGACAAAGCCATTTGATAAAAATTACTGAATTATCAATGAATACTTGCGTGTTCAATCTTTCAACACAACCTCAATGGTGGTAATCTTGTTTCGTTAGGTTTTTTGATAAAGCAAAACCTCTCAAAAAGAGTCCTATTATACCTGCTAATTCACTGCACATTCACAACATTTTTTTTAAATTTGTGCAGGCAACTCAAAAGATAATTTAAAATATTTCATCAATTTGTCGTAAGTTTTAACACTTTTTCTCGCGGTTCTTGGAAAAATTTTGGAGAGTAAAGTTGTTGAATAGAATGTGTGCTAATCTTGGAAGATAAGTCTTTCCGATATTCAAGTCATATAAATTCAAAATTGTTTTTAAAATTTTGCAAAAGATTTTCTGTAGGAATGATCAACATAAAATACCTGTGTATAACCCACTGACATACGAAATCTCTAAGTCTATCTAGGCCATCTTGATTTAAATCTGCCGTAAAATCACCATACATTTTCGGTGAACAATAAGAAGCATAAAATTTTGGCCCAATAAACATGCAGACGATCATGTAACTTAAAACAGGGTTGGCTAATTTGCTTGAATTGTTAATAGCTTGTCCAAAAACTTTAATTACATGATACGTAGCATAAACGTCATCCAATAGAAGAATAAAGGTTTTCTGTTGATCAGTTAAATTTAAAAATAACTTAGAATAAAATTTAAAAGTCGTAACGTTTAGAAAAAGAAGTCAATCGTGTTAAAGTTGAAATAGTGGCAATTCAAAATCTTAACCAAATGTGCGGTGCGCAGAGAGCAAAGTAAAAGAAAGAACGTTGTTGCGTTTGAATATTTTTTTCACTACACTTTTAAACCAATCCCAGCAGCTTGCTCATATAAAATATTCTGTTTTTGTGAAGAAGAAAAATTATTTAAAAATTTTACTGCTTCTACTTCTGACCATCGCGTAAAACGAGTTATTCGGTTTTGTGATAACGATGTGTTTAATATGCTTCATAGAAAAAAATCTTGTTTAGTTTTTAGGATGAATTCAAAAATACCAGTGTTTTGTAAAAACTTTTGAAATAGCAAATAAATTTCTTCAGAAACTGTGCTATCAAGAAGAATCGAAACTCATGTTGTAAAATGTCACTTTTAAAATTTTGAGAATCCAAAATTTTGTCTTGATTATTGAATGCATTGATTTCATGTCTGTAAAAGTTTTCACTGTTAACCTGGATGGTGGGATTGTTGTCGGAACAAACTAGGTTTTATACGAGGATGTGGTGTATTAGCTTGCCGTGGCATAACCTTTGGGCGAATGTCTTCTGCACACAATTGAATTTGGTGTGTTGTCGCGTGATATTATTTTTAATCACTTTTCTCTTTTTTTAATTTTGAAAAGGCGGAAATCCTTTTCATAATTACCATAGCAATTTGTAACACAGCACTTTCTACGCACTGTAGGTGTATATAAACAGCCTGTAAGCTATATTTAATAAATAAAAGAACACATACAAATTTAAAAGGTTGATCCAAATAAGCTTAGCTAAAACGATTGAGACTCCAAATCAAAAGCTCGTGCACCTTTGCTTATAAACAACTAAGAAAACCTAACATTTGTTAAATCTTTTTCCAATTGAAAAAATAATTACTTTAAACCGGTCAACTAAGCTGTATTACAGAAACCTAAATCCTATTCTTTAAGCAATAGCACCTTGATGTAATTTACCTTAGATTTGCCTAAACTAAGGATATCTAAAACTCAGTGATAGCCTTACAAAAAGGGGGGCCTGGAGCAAGAAACGTAAGGGGGGCCACTATTTAGTGTACTAAAAAAGGTAGCTGAAGTAATTTTTAGTGTATGAAAGCAAAGTGATCTCTAAAAAAAAAAGTTTTTAATTTAGGGACGGGGGTCATTATTGAGTGATCCAAAGCATGAAAAGATAAAGTGATCAATAAACATTTGGTGGTACAGAATTTGAAGATTGCTTAAAGTAAAAGATTTTTCTTCCCAAAGCTTTTTTTTTTCCCGTATACTCTTTGAAAATTTCTTAACCTTTTCTCTCATTGGTTGACTCTCTCAGCCAATGAGAACTCTACTTTCTTCCTTTATAAATTAGTTCGGTTTCAATTCTGCTTCATTCTGACGATTTCCCCTGAAGAGTGTCAGAAGAAAAGCTTTGGGAAGAAAAATCTTTTACTTCAAGCAATAAAGTGATCACTAAAAAAAGTCTGTACTTCCACATTTCCACAAGCACAGGTGACAACAACCTAAGAAGCAGATTCTTCAAAAATTTTTTCTCTTCTTTTTGACATGCCGTCGACGTCCTGATGCTACTATGAAGAAATAGAACAATTTCTTGTGTAGGGGGAGCCACTTTTTGATGTATTTTAGGGAGGATCCGTTCGCACCCTATTAAAGCCATCACCGCTAAAATTACCTTGTTTTATAACACCTTGGATTAAGCTTCATATATATCTGTCTAACTAAATTCATTAAACCAGCGATACTTTTTAGTAAATTATTCATTAAAGCATTTTAATTTTTTGGTTACTAGTTTGCTTGCTTAAATGATTACAAACAATTTTATTTTCTTAAGTTCCCTTCAAGCGTGCTTTATAAACTGGCTATAGATTTTGTATAAAGTTAGTTTGAAATTGCTAAGTATTATCACTCAAACTTGCTTTCAAATGATATTTTACAACGCACTTTTAATAGCGCCGGTCGTAAAAACGTTTGCCTCCAGTTCTACATTAAGCGTGCACGATAAAATGGCCTGTAATAAAGTTCGCCATAGATTATACCACAAAAGAGCTAGTGCAAAACAGCTAGCCACAAAAGAGCTGCTACAAAAAAAGCTAACCCAAAAACAGCTAGTCATAACAGGACTAGACACAAGAAAGCTATATAGCTTTAAAACAGTAAAATTAAAACTTAATACTTTTTCATGCTAACATTGCAACTTTATATTGTAACGATATTTAACAACTGATTTGCATTATTTATAATATTAATCATGAATCAAATTATAAAAATTAAATACAAAAAAACAAAGAAACAAAAGTGAAAAAAATTGTAGCTCTTTCAATTCATAGCTCTTTTGTAGCCAGCTAAGTCATGCCATATTTCGCACAATAGGAGAAAGTTGATCAGCTTGAAGGTTTTATAACATGTAATAACTATAGTTATCAAAAATTTGATCAATTTCAATATTTTTAAAATGGAAAATTAATTAATGAAAAAAACTTTTATTAATAAATTACTCATATTATGTCTGGCCATCATCCCTTTGTATTTAACGATTCAAAAATAAAATTAATTATTATGTAAACATTATAGGTCTAATGTAGCCAGTGGTGGATATTGGGTGAGGTGAATGAGGCAGTCACCTCAGGCCCCTCCTCAAAAATAGTACATACAGTTTCAATCCGCTGCAGATGTTTGTTCAGAGTGTAAAGAACGATTCTGAGTGAATAACTTTTTTTTTGAGAACACCCTGATTTTGGGACGAAAATAGGGAAAACTGAGAGCAAATGGAAGTAAAGACATTTTTTTTTTTTTTTTCAGAGAACACCCTGATTTTGGGAGAAAAAATAGAGAAATCTGAGATGAAATCAAAGTGAAGATCTTTTTTCTTTTCTTTTTTTTTTTTTTTTGGAGGACACCATGAGTATCGGAGAAAAATATGCAAGCCGAGATCGAAGCTCTTTTTTTTCTCAGACAACATCAATTTTTGAAAATTCTTGCCTCGGCCCCTAAATTGGAATATCCACCACTGAATGTAGCCAGCTATTTTATAGCACTAGCCTTTTTTTATTACCAGCTCTTTGTGGTCTAACTTTTTTGTAGCTTGCTATTTCGTGGCCGCAACTTTTTTGAAAGTAGCTCTTTTGTGTCTAGCTGTTTTATGACCGGCTCTTATGAAAGGAGAGCACATAATATAGCTCTATCACAGCCCTTTGATTAAAACTGCTTCTTTTACAAAAGTTTGCTAAGTGCCTTTACTTCGCGAAATAGCTTCTGCACTGGCAATCAAAAATTGAAAGAAATAATAACTCAAACTGTTATAGACAGACACGCATAAAAGCAGTCAGCAATATCACTTTGAAACAATTGAATAGCAGAGCAATTCATTGGTGTTGATAATGAAGTGTTTTGAGACAAAATTTTTTGAAGAGTTTATTTGCTCAATTATAAACTACTGTAATTATAGCTTAAAGTTGCTCACAGCATCGGCTACAGTCGCAATTAACAATAGTTCCTGCGATGGATTTATTATAAAAATCCAAATTGCAGAAGCAAAAAACCCAGATTCCATTAAAAAAACAGGTGTTATATTTTTTCCAAAAATTATATTAAATTTGAAACGAGTTTGTTTATCAGTGCAAATTGCAATATTTTAGAGAAATAATTTGTAAAATATTTGTCGAAAAGTCGAGAAAAAATTAGAGAAAGGTTGCAAAAAAGGCTCTTTAATCCATGTGTTCTGAGCGCGTTGCCTTTTTTTGTCCAACATGTCAAACTTGTTTTTTCCCAATAAAACTATTACTTACAAATCTATCAAATGTTGTATTCATGTACATTAGATTTGTGAAAAAATTTTTTTCAAAAATATTGTTACTGCGCAAAATTGAACTTTTTTCGTATCATTTTTATACAGATGCGCGGTGGGAGAGAGGTTGATAAATAATTATTTACATTTTCAAAAAACGACAAATTTGAAGGGGTTTTCAAAAATAAAACTTAAAAACCCATGACTGGGAGCCCTGGTTATTACTCCGTAACACACATAAGAACATCATCATCCACTGCGGCATGGCAAAAATTGAAAAACTAATTAAAAGTTGTGCCTTGGATTGAGTTTTTGATGTCTTGTTTGAGTTAATTGCTCTATTTTACGGTCTATTTTATAGAAACACACAAAATTGTTGTATAATCGCACAAACGAAGCCACATACTTCGAGGAAGCAATAGTTGAACAACGACATATGGGACATTCCATGTCAACTCACACCCCCTATTTGCCGACCATCTCCGATTTTGCTGAAATTTGGCATGTTTGTAGGATTGGATGAGAAAATGTCTCACACCAAATTTCAAGTTTCTAAATTAAATAGTTTTTGATATATGAAGGTTGAAAATTAGACACAAAATCACCGCTTGAACGCCCCTGATCGAGCAAAAGTAGCCCTCCTGGTTTTATTTTTTGTTCGATTTCAAAGATGTTATTGTCATTAAAAAGCTCTTTTCAGCAGCTTTTCAATGATATTCATATCTCAAATGTAGCTATATAAATAAAAAAATTATTTTTTGTCGTGACCTTGTAAACTTGACCTCGCATGACCCCAAAACCCCCACTCTAGACAAAAACATTTTTTAATATTTTTGTTTTTCACATAGAGGACTATAAGCATGCCAAAAATCAAAGTGGGATCTCTTTGGGTTTTCAAGATATTTGCATTTTATTGAATAGATGTGCCTAATGATGCAATAAATACTTTCGCAATTTTGTCGATGTTTTCAAATACCGTAAAACCTCTATTTCACCGCCATGGTGCTCTATTTTTCAACCCTTCCCCTATAGTGGTGTTCTATTAGAGGTGACGTTCAATTAGAGGGTGGCGCTCTATTTTTCGACTCGCTGATCAGAATTACGAAAAGAGAAACAAGGATTTGGGCTGAATTATAAAACAGCTATGCAAAATACAATGAGAGTGTAAAACATAATTTATTACACGACAAGGCCCTGTTTCGCCCTTATGGGGCTCATCAGATGCAAGCAAATTACATCATACAATATCAACGCATCAATACTTAAGAGAAATTAGGTTAAATATACAATCAAATATACTAAAATTATCGTTCGGTGAATAAAAGCGATAGTTTGTGTTCATCTAACTCCACGGAGGTGGACTTCACATTCATGTTAGAGTTTTCAGGTGAGCTTCCGGATTTATAGTCATAATAATGTGGTCTAGTTCGGATCCGAACTAGACCACATTATTATGACTATAAATCCGGAAGCTCACCTGAAAACTCTAACATGAATGTGAAGTCCACCTCCGTGGAGTTAGATGAACACAAACTATCGCTTTTATTCACCGAACGATAATTTTAGTATATTTGATTGTATATTTAACCTAATTTCTCTTAAGTATTGATGCGTTGATATTGTATGATGTAATTTGCTTGCATCTGATGAGCCCCATAAGGGCGAAACAGGGCCTTGTCGTGTAATAAATTATGTTTTACACTCTCATTGTATTTTGCATAGCTGTTTTATAATTACGAAAAGATAAATTTCATGAATGAAAAGAAAAAACATCTAACACATTTATACAATTGCATTCATTCATTCGTTTGTAATCGTGCTGTATCGTGTCGAATCGTTCGTACGAGCATGCGTGTGCTTCAAGAAGGTCAGGCGCAGTTTGTGTTGATTTTACTGCTTATTCGAATAGAGTCAACACCGATAGTGTAGTTGGCGTTTAGGCCACCGCCATTAGTCCATTTAAAAAACTACAGGGACTTCCCAGCGTCTAAAAATAAACGTGCAATTCGACAATCCATTCTTCCCTTCTTACACCTGGAAAGGCGATTTCAGCCGTAACTATTGCCAAAACAGAAGAATTCATCAAAGTGACGTTCATTTAGAGGTGGCGTTCAAATAGAGGGTGGCGCTCTATTTTTCAACCCTTCCCTTATAGTGGCGTTCAAATACAGGTGGCGCTCAAATAGAGGTTTTACGGTAAACCATTTTCGCAAGTTTTTTGTTAATTTTTTTTCTAATTAAAAAATATCTTGACGACCTATAAAGACCTTTAATTTCTGGCATGCTTGTAGTCCTCTATGCGAAAAACAAAAATATTGAAAATTTTTTTTGTCTAGAGTGGGGGTTTTGGGGTCATGCGAGGTCAAGTTTACAAGGTCACGACAAAAAATAATTTTTTTATTTATATAGCTACATTTGAGATATGAATATCATTGAAAAGCTGCTGAAAAGAGCTTTTAATGACAATAACATCTTTGAAATCGAACAAAAAATAAAACCAGGAGGGCTACTTTTGCTCGATCAGGGGCGTTCAAGCGGTGATTTTGTGTCTAATTTTCAACCTTCATATATCAAAAACTATTTAATTTAGAAACTTGAAATTTGGTGTGAGACATTTTCTCATCCAATCCTACAAACATGCCAAATTTCAGCAAAATCGGAGATGGTCGGCAAATAGGGGGTGTGAGTTGACATGGAATGTCCCATAAGTCGATGACGGTTATCATTATTAGGGTTCTTTAAATTCAATTAATCAGCAACGCTACCAATTTAAAGAAATTACGCATATTGCATCTATCTCTAGAAAAAAAGCAAACCCACCTCAGCGTAGTGTATAGTGAGAGCGCTGACCAGGACAACAACGGAACCAAGAGCGTCTCCGAGTACGTGCAAGAAGACTGCTTTCATATTCAACTGACTGCCAACAACTTGAAATTCTTCAATTTCATCTTTTACTACAATTTCGTAGTCATTTACAAGCAAAATGAAATGAATGTGAAAGTTAAATTTTATGACTGTGCTCATTTATTTCTGGCTTAAAAGCTTAATTTTGCATTTTACCCTTTAGGAAAAAATTGAGAGCTATCCAAAAAACTTCATTTTATTTTGGCGGTAATAGCAAATATTTTACACCATTAGATGTCGACATTTAAGCTGCTAATTTCGATAAAGGAAATGCAATATGTAAAATAACGAAGTAGAATTTTTACGTCCTAATAGCCTGCTGCATAACTATCAATACAATCAACGCATACTTCATAATTTATCGGAAATTTTATTTTATTTTTTGTTGATAAAATATAAGAATCTGTTGTTGCAAAAATTTCAACTACTTTACCCGATTTTAAATGAAAAAGCAGGAAAATTTTAACGACTGGTTCTCACATCAGGTAATTTTAATTTTTGTGCCTGGGTATGGATAAAAAGCTCTTATTAGATTTACCGGGCCAGTGAACTATTCACATTCTTTTATAAACTTTCACTTTTTGCTGGAACTTAAAAAGGATAAACGATAAGTTTAATTTTGATCGGATTATTTAATTTATATTTTATCAATTTAAGTCTAATAGTATAATTATATTTATCTAAATATTATTGCAAACCGACAAAAAATGGACTATTCAACAACCCAATAAAACATTTTTTAATTTCTCCATTTGTATATTTTCAAGAAAAAATTGATTAGAAGTCTCAAAACTTTAGGTCGTGCCCCTAATTGGGTTGCTTGTAAGTTTTCTGAAGTTGTCTGTTGTTCATAGCAAAAATATGCAGCTTTTATTTCATGATTTGGTTTAATTATCATAAAATTGTGAGATTAAATAAACGACTTAATGTTTCAAAAGGCTTCATCTACTCAACGTTTCGTGATCAAAGTTGTATTTACAGGCATTGGACTTAATCAAATAGTTTAAATTATCTGTTTCTAGTAGGCATAATGACGTTTTTTGA
Source organism: Diplosoma virens (assembly GCA_963680785.1). Lineage (NCBI taxonomy): Eukaryota > Metazoa > Chordata > Ascidiacea > Aplousobranchia > Didemnidae > Diplosoma > Diplosoma virens. Next base: position 45,900,351 of record OY796882.1, on the reverse strand, counting down.
TTTCGGGACTCGTGACAAAAGTTTGTGAGCACTAAATTGTTGACAACAAACAAAATTGAAATATGAACAAAGTACAAGTTTTAACTTAGGGCATCTTAAACTTTCAGTTCATGATTGACCCCGGCAAAAAGTACTTACTATTTATCAAATAAATGCGTATGACAATTCAAAGAAATAGAAAAGGTCATTATTCGACATTCTTTTTGTTAAGCTTTTTATATTTTCCTTAACATTAATAATAATCACTTTTAGGCAACATATATTTACTTTCAATAGCAGGGTTATTGCTTTCTTGATTGAAGGAGTGGCCATAAAACAAAATAAGTCCCAAAATGTTGATAAGAAATCCAGCTGAACCGACATAAACGATCAGAAGCGGATCATTAATTTTTTCAACATCAATCAATCTTGCAAAAAAACTTTTTAGATTTAACATAAAATTCAAAAAACTGACTCACCATAATAATGAATTAACTTGAATGGTGCTAATAGGTCTGCCACTATCACGTGGACAGGTTAGGGTAAGGAGTAGACCTCACGCTAAAGTAGCACGATTTGAACTTTAGGCCAAAGTGGTTTTATATATCAGTAACAGCAGTTTTGAGTTTTGAAAGCCACGAACTATGCTTGTTTACAAAACAAGTTTCATCCGAATAATTTTCTTTGAACCAAAATAATTGAACTATTTTCCAAAAACTTTTTTTGGTAAGATCCACACCCATTCTATGTTAGAAAATAAAGAAAAAAAGGTGCTGGTTTAGCATGTGGCCTACCTTTCGAATGTGGCCAACGAAATTCTATCTCTCAAGCCAGGAGGCCACATACTAAACCGGCACCTAAAAAAGTCCTTGGAGAAAGTTATACACGTATTTATTCTCTTCTTTAACTGAAGCAGGGGTTTTTAAACTTTTTGAGACGTGGCCCTTTTTAATCATGCAAACAAAACTCGCGCCCGCCTCTATAATCCAACAAAACTCTTTATATTAAATGCATGTAGTCGGTGAAAATGGAAGCGTATGTATTGCTACAGCACCCACACTCTCGCATATATTGTGCACATATTTCGCCCAGAAATCAGCCAGTGACATACATAGCCATAACAATCAAAACAACTTGGGGGCCAATGAAGTTTTGCCCAATTTTGTCACATTTGCCCAAATCATAATTTTCTAGTACTTCATGGATATGACAAAAAATTGTGTGAGATTCTAGAATGAACACCAAAAAAAAGTTCTTCACTTCGAATCAGTCTCAGATTTCTTGATTTTCGTCAAAAAATAATGGTGTTTTCTAAAAAAAGGTCTTCACCTGAAATTGGTAACTATTTTTTCCATTTGGTCATTGTCGCTGCCCTAAAATTTCAGATTTTGCCTCCCTCTGCTCCCCCGCAGGTACGGCTATATTGTTGTATGTTTTTCCCGATACAAGATTAGTTACTTTTAACATGCACGGTTAATCAATGTTTCATCAATGTTGTAAAGTTTCTTCTCTTTAGCAGTCATGTAAGCGATTTCAAATGATACTTCTACTATTTCTGCATACGAAGAGTGGCAAAAGCACGTACTTGCTTGAAATTTTCAATTTTTTCAGAAAGTTTTTTGTGCTTTGAAAACGAACTACAAGCTTTTAAGGCCAAGGTATTTCGTCTGAAGATGACGCTACAAACGACTTGGTCCAATGGCATCATTGTTCAGATTTTATAGCTTATCACGCATTGTGGTACCACTTGACTATTCGCTATGGAATCTTTAAAATCATAATTTGAATAATCACTACATTGCCTTCTCTTTTTTCCGTTTACTTTATGTCAATGCAGTTATCTATTCAGTTTGCAGCCATTTGCTCGCGCCTCCCAGTTTAAGAACTCCTGAACTAAAGCTATATCTTGTAGGGTTTGGTTGACAGCGATGGACACGCCCCTGCTAACGTTGCCAAGCAGTGGTGAGGCGAATGAGGCAGTCGCCTCAGGCCCCCCCTTTTTTTGGGGGTCCCCCTCGATTTTAAGGGCCCCCCCTCGAAAACAGCATATACAGTTTTGGATTCACTGCAGATGTTTGCTCAGAGGACGATTCGGAGTGAAGACCTTTTTTTTTTTTTTTTAGAGAACGCCTTGATTTTGGGAGAAAAATAGGGAAATCAGAGATGAAATCGAAGTGAAGACCTTTTTTTTTTTTGGAGAACACCTTCATTTTGGGAGAAAAATAGGGAAATTAGAGATGAAATTGAAGTGAAGACGTTTTTTTTTTTTAGAGAACACTTTGATTTTGGGAGAAAAATATGCAAGCCCAGATCAGACCTCTTTTTTTTCTCAGACAACATCAATTTTTGAAAATTCTTGCCTCGGGCCCCTAAATTGGAATATCCACCACTGTTGCCAAGTCATTAGTCTACAAGAATACTATTATACAAAAATTGCTGTTGTTTTAAGAATAAATTCGAGCAACAGATGCCAATTAGTAGGAATCTTGTTGCTCTTGGAAGAGAAATTAACTTAATTGTTGTCAAATCATGGCAGATTTTTCAATTTGTCTCCGCTCCCCTTTTTGCAGTTTGATTTAGAGTTTTAAGATAAGAGTGAATGAAAATTTCACAAAAACAATTATTTACCTTTCAATAAAAAGCAAAGAGACGATGCAATTGAAAAATTTTTATTTATACGCTGACGTTTCGAGACTTAACTTTTCTCATTGTCAAAGCAAACTACAGTTTTTTTGAAAAACAAAACTTAAAATTTAAAAAACTGTGCGTTCCAAGAAGGAAAAAAGACAAAGTAATTACGTAATTGTGACGTTACAGTGTTTTTTTAAAGTTTTAAGTTTTGTTTTTCAAAAAATCTGTGATTTGCTTTCACAATGAGAAAAGTTAATTCTCAAAACTTCAGCGTCTAAATAAAAATGTTTTCAACTGCATTGCCTCTGCTTTTTGTTGAAAGTTTTACCACGTTCCAGACATTTTGTTTCAAAAACTGTTTACCTCTTAATTGCCGACACAACAATACTGAAGCAAAGAGCGAACAGGAAAACCGCATTCGCCAACGCCCCCAGGACTTCGGCCCTCGCCCATCCGTATGTGTTGTGGCGGCTGTTTTTTCCCGAATAAAAAACGGCCAAAAAACCGATGATGAGGCTGAGTACATCGGACAACATGTGAAAGCTGTCTGCCACCAGGGCCGTCGAGTTCGTGATATATCTGTGAATTTAAATTCGTTAAAAACTATTTTTTGAAAGCTTTTGTACAGCTAAATGGGTATCAGATGTAAGTACTTAAATATTGTTGATAACCAACAGCTAGATAGCCTAGTGCGCGAATAACTTGTGAGCGGAAAAACGTAAGCTTAATGCTCAGCATACCCAAACAATGTCCGTTTTGCTTTTGGGAAAAACAGTGCCAGCCAAAAATTCTATAAGAAAGTCATGCTGCTCTCCTAGTGATTCCGATTAAAACAGAAGGCAGCAACTAGGCAAATATGGCTATCCAAAGAAAAAAATAGATTCGGACCCAATAATAGCCAAAAAGTTGAAATGTGCTCTATATCAAAATAATAAATTTTTACTCGTATTTTGTGATATATATTTTTTTTTGTAAAAATGCATTTGTTACGTTTTGCATGGTTTAACTAGTGAACTATGTTTCGCATATTAATCCATAAAAAGGAATTTTAGTTCGTGATGAAACAGAATAAACTAACGCAGATTAAAGTCACAAGGTATCACCTTCAATTGTTGTATATAAATGCCAGAAGTAGTTTTGGGCCTGGGCCCGGACTTTTTGAAAAAGTATTCATAAATTGACTTTTGAATATTTTTCATTGTTGTATTTAAAGATGACCAAGGCTTTAAAAATAGAACGTACAACGACAATGCACAATAGGTGCTATCCGTGTAATTATCTGTTTAACTTATTTTAATTGTTGCCTCCTTATTCAACATTGTTTTAATGTCTTTTGTCAATAAACAAATAGATAAATAAAAAAAACTTTGTTAAACTGATCGGTGATTACAAGACAAAATAAAAAAATTAAAACGAATAAATGAACGAAGAAAAATTTGAAGAATGGCGTAACGCTTATCTCTATACAGTACCGGTTGGAGAAGCGGTATCCAATCTGGTTTCTTCGAACACCAACAATATCTTCTGATTAGCTTGACCTTCCTCGCTTTGCTCGCCTCTTGTTTACGCTGCAACGGGCACAGCACTCTTCTTGCTACATACCTCCACAGGATTGGTCGAGCCGAGACTTCTTCGTGCACCAACTGTGGTCCCAAATTATCGAATATCTTTTATCTCGTGCTAGACTGCCCTGCACTTGACTCTCTACGTCTGGCCATCTTTGGCTATTCTCGCACCATTCTAGACCTTTGGTCTTGTGTCCGGGGGATTGCCCAATTGTTGGGACTCTGCGGAGTTAATCTGCGCCCTAATTTTTAGGAATGGGTCAGGTAAGCACACCACCACTACCATCACCAAGAAAAATTTAAAACAAAACTTAAAGTGGTAAAGGATGAAAAACTTTTTAAAATCTATTTGAAAAAATACCGAATCTTCATTAAAAAGCATACAATGTAATTGTGGGTGAGGCAGCCAAAATGAATATAAGTTTTTAAGATATAAATATTTTATGATTTTCATATTCTGTATAAAAAAATAATATTTGATACATAATTACTGTGAGTCCTGTGGAACTTGACTGTATTTTTTGTATGCGAAACAATTATATCGTTTGACAGTTCTAAGTTTAATTCCTATACATTACGCTGCAAATCAAAGCGATAAATTTATGCAATAAACTGTATTTTTTGAAAATGAAAGTCATTTCATATGTGCATTTCATATCATATTTAGATGTAGTCCCATGTAATATAACTGGTAAAGGATTTAATTGAACTTTTGATAGTAAAGATACCTGTAAGTATTGAAGTTACGGAAAGTTTTTCGAGATATATCCTTTTCAAAAAACGCAATAAATTTTTTGATGCATTTTTCCTACACTTCATTTGAGAGTTGTTGCCTGATGTTAAATTGCAGAAATCATCAAGTTTTTGAATGTGGTCATATCAAGCATAAAAATCATTTATAACAGTCAAAGCAAAAATTTTTTACTCAAAGCTGGCGTAACATAATTTTGGAAAGTGAGAAGCCCGGATTTGCACGTTGTGCTTGACTTGGGTTTTCTAATAGCGGTTCTTGCCTATAAACCGGTCTTAGTTTTTATAAGTTCCGTTAAAATAGAAAAGCACTTAAAAATAATTGTGTCCAGCCAAATATTGATTTGTTTTTTAACACAAAAACTACTCGTTCGACTTTGTAGATTAACACACACCCGACTGTTATTTCCGCTATAAAGAATGAAGACGTCATCACAAGCATGAATAGAAGTGTGGTCTTTTTACCAAACAAACGTTTGGTCTTGCACATCTTCATTTTTTATGTGATCGAGTTGCTTTACAACAGGTAGAAACAGTTTAAAATATCATCTGGTTTAAAAAAGAAAACTGAAATGAATAAAATCTAGCAACTCATGACCACAAATGTGGCAAAGCAATGCCGATATATTCGTCATTGAGCAAAAATCCTCTCTGAGCGTGTAAACAAATTCCTCAAAACAAATTCTTTTGTAAGCGAAAAAACTAAAACAAGAGATCTGATATCGGTACAACAATTAGCCACAAATAGCATAGTAAAAAAGCTTCGACCTTGACGATTTTTTGAAGCTATTTGTATTCAATTTAAAATTAACTTTTCATAAATTCAAAAGCGTCAGCCAATTCATTTCTAGTATTTATGTTAAAGTTAGGTATCTTGCTTATAAATTAACATTAATATTTTTCCTTATTTTCTTAATGTTTGCGATTCCGTTGATACAAGTAAGACAAAACTAATTGAAACAAAAAGTGCAGCTTCTGAGGACTGCAATATTACAAAAAAAAAACTCATAGAAAATTTTAAGATTTATATCATGAATGCCTTTCAGAAAAAATTGTCACTGAGTGCCTTTTCTGCATAAAAAATATAAATTATACGTTTGATCATTAAGCAACAACCAGACTAGTAAAAATATTATCATTTTTTTATTAAGAAAAAGCTTTTAGACCAAATCTTAAACTTTCTGCTGAATAATTTAACCTTAATCTTTGGCCGAAAATGCTTAGCATTTTGCCAAGACTCAATTTGTGGCTGATTCTCGGCAAAACAAAAAATGTTGTGGACGCGAGATAAAGGCCAACGCGAAACTGCAAATTCAAATAGTCTCTGGCTCGTTGAAAGCTAACATTTATCAAAAAACACAATATTCAATTTATTTGCCTGGATTTGTTACAATAAAGTAGTTCACATTAACAGTAAAAAAAATGCTGAGGAGACGAAACGTTGTTTATCTTGAACGTACATTTTGTAATTCGCAATTCTATATCTTAAAGTATATTTTAAAGTATTAATTATCATATAATATTTAAGTAAATTAATTATGCTGATGCAAACATCCCTGATGGCACCGATTTCTAACGAAAGCACGTTATCGAAAGTCTAACCTGTCTACGATTCAAATTTTTGTTTTTCATATTTTCATTACATATCTTTTGCTGTTTTGCAATTGCTACAACTGCATATTTAGTGTTTCTGTCGAAACTGTAGCGAACTTAATGAGAAAACTGCATGAAGTTGTTCAATGACAACATTGGTTGAATTTGAAAGTAGCCTACGTATGTAGGCAGGTAATTGATTTCATATATAAAATCGTTTTTTTTCTATAGTGAGTAGCACCGGATGCAAGAGCATCATAATCGCTTTTGAATCTATGACGAGATTTATGGCAATAACAACACACTGTCTATGATGTCATTATAGCCTATATGCATGTGGTAAAAAGTTGGCTGTAGGTCACAATCCCGAATGACAAAATCCCGAACGTCAAAATTCCGAAAATCAGAAACCTGAATGTCAGAATTCCGAATGACAAATCCCAAATCGAGATTTCTAATTTTAAGTGACGAATAAATACGTTATAAAATTGATATTTACATATGTGTAACAACTTCAAAATATCGTTGCAGTTAGGCCTTAGGGGGCCAATAGGAATAGGAAAAATGACGAACAATTTAGTTTAATGTTTTCATGTAGTTCTGCTTCGGCCTTCTTTGTATTTACACTTTAGTCAGCTTATCTAACCACTTGGCACCTCGTACAGGGCCGGCGGAACCGCCCCCCGAACCCCCCGGTCGGGGGGGGCCCAGGCCTGGTCAGGGGCCCCGCCCATTGAATACCAACCAAAGACCAATATTCAAGTTTCGACGTTGAGTATTTTGATCTACTGTTTCATGTTTCGATTCTGATTGCTTTCGACGCTTTGACTCATTTGTATCGTATAAGATAAGTCAAATTTTCTTAACGAGTGCTTTTGCCTTTAAAAGTAACTTTACAACCATTTAGTCAGTCAGAAGCCGTATAGTTACGTCATAGTCAGATGATGAATTTTTGAAGCTAATTGCCAAAAAGCTGACCAGTTCGTTGGTTGCAACTACTGTGAAGGAAACAGAGTACAGTAAATAGATTACTGCATTTTTAGATTAAGAAAGATATGAAGTTAGTTTTTCAATATTTATAGTTTAATTGTGACAATGCTTAGAGTTAATTCGAAGTTGAAAATATATTAAAATATATTAATCGATTTTAGAGTTAATTCGAAGTTAAAATAGCCAATTACGTGCATATATAATTTAGAAGCTATTTTTTAAAAATAGTCTATCGGAAACATGAAACGCCATAAAAGTGGAGCACAGAAAAGAAAAGAAGCAGCTGCTGCTCAGGAATCAGTTAAAAAGCTTACCAAATTAACACAGTTTTTTTCCGTTAGCAGAGCAGAAACTGAAACAGATAGTGCTACTTTGCCAGCCGTCCCTATCAGCGATACTTTGAGCTTAGTTTCAGCAGCAGCAGCGTCAACTGCAGAATCAGAAAATGTCTTGTGTGAATCGGTTGAACTAAATCTACCATCAGTGCCATGTACGTCTATGGGGGCAAAAAATGCGGCCATCGATACTTCATCGTCACTTCCCCATAGTGGGTTTGACCCTCTCCATAGGGACCCAGCGAAGTGGCCTGACGTCATATCAGATCCGCAACGGGTTGACATCATCAGAAGAGGACCTCGGCAAGTTGTAACAAATTTTCCATACAACGCAGCTAGAAGACGATTTTCTTCTATTCATTACAAACGCATTTTGAGTAATGGCGAGGCTGTTCCTCGGTCATGGCTGATGTACTCTGAAGATTCTGACAAAGCATTCTGCTTCAGCTGCAAACTTTTTGGCAACTTAGCTAGTCCGTTTAGTAGGGGCATCAATACATGGGAAGGGTTTTCCAAGAAGTTAAAGGATCATGAAAACGGTGCTTCTCATAAAAAGAGTTTTAACCAATGGCTTTTGCTTAAGGAGGGTATTAACACTCAATCTACGGTGGATAAACAAGCAATGAAGATTTTTCTTGCAGAAAGAACATTTTGGAGGAATGTTTTGGAGCGTCTAATAGACATCGTAATATTTTTGGGTGAAAGAAATTTGGCTTTTAGAGGATCCGACGAAACACTGGGATCATCGCAAAATGGAAATTTTTTGGGTTTATTTGAACTACTGGCGAAGAGAGATCCCGTCTTGAATGAGTTGCAAAATAGGATTATCCGGCACAAAACTAACCAACACTATTTGAGCAAAAGTATTCAGAACGAGCTGATAAATTTAGTTGCAAAAGAAACTGAAAACGCACTTCTCACGCAGCTGAAACAAGCCAAATATTACTCTATAATTCTTGATTGTACTCCGGATATATCACATCAAGAACAAATGACCGTCATTTTTCGTTTCGTTCAATGTGATGATGAACACGGTGCAAGAGTAAAAGAGGCATTTTTTGGCTATTTGAGTGTCAATAACAGCACTGGCGAAGGTTTGCTCAATGTCTTTTTAAAGCGCTCCGAAGAATTAAGACTAGATCTTGCTGACTGTCGAGGCCAGTGCTACGATAATGGGGCGAACATGAAAGGAAAAGAAGCTGGTTTTCAAGCGAGATTACTGAAAATCAATCCAAAAGCGCTGTATGTTCCGTGTGCTAATCATTCGCTTAATTTAGTTGTAGTCGACAGTGTGAAATCTTCTACTGAAGCATTGGTATTTTTTGGTGTGTTAACGCAATTGTATTCACTGTTTTCCTCTTCAACGCAACGATGGACGATACTAAAAAAGAATGTTCCGCTCTCACTCAAATCCCAATCAGCTACTCGCTGGGAGAGTCGCATCAATTGCATCTCACCTTTACGATACCATTTGGCTGAAGTGATAAAAGCATTGAAGGAATTGGAAAACTACTGCTTCGAAAAAAAAGATGGTCAAACAATCAATGATGTTCGTTCATTGATACTTCGAATTGAAACATGGAGCTTCACTTTGTCAATTGTAGTTTGGCATGATATTCTTTTTCACATCAACAAGACGAGCAAAGTTATGCAAACCACTGGTGTTTCTATGGAAGTAGTTGAAAAAGAAATCAAAGCAACTGAGGAAGTTTTAAAGAAATATCGCGAAGGCGGGTACAGCGGCGCGGTAGCCACGGCACGTGAAATTGCTGAAGGTTTGCAAATTGAGAGGAGTTTCGCTGAGAGTAGAACCAGAAGAAGAAGGAGGCTGTTCGAATACGAAGCAGAAGATGAAGGTAGCGAGATGTCGCCAGAAGAAAAATTCAAAGCAAATTTTTTTTTGCCACTAATGGATCATGCTCTATCTTCTTTAAAAGAACGCTTCGAGCAAATGCACACTGTGGGTGCAATTTTTAATTTTCTTTATAATCAAGAAAGTTTATTGCAAGTATACGGGCACAATCGTTTACTTAATGCATGCCAAAAATTTTATGAAACAATGGGCGATATTGACCCTGTGGAAATGAATGAGGAGTTGGAACGGTTCGTGGTCATCGTGAAAGAAAATAAAGAAGATCTCAAAACAGCCAACGATTTTCTGAGCTATATCTATCGAAAGCATATGCTGGAAGTATATCCAAATTTGTCCATAGCTCTTCGAGTTTTGTTGACCTGCCCGGTCTCAGTAGCTGGCGCTGAGAGAAGTTTCAGCAAACTGAAGCTAATCAAAACCTTCCATCGATCCACCATGATGGACGAAAGGCTAACATCTCTAGCTACAATTTCGATAGAAAGCTCTTGCGTACGAGATTTAGATCTCGACCGCATAATTGATGTGTTTGCTGCTGAAAAGGCTCGCCGAAAAACATTTTGAAACCTGTATTAAATATACGTTATCTTCTTTGTGTTGTAGATTAATGTTAAGAATCAATTGCACAGAAATTTATTTTCATTAGACGAGTCAGAGTCAGTTTCTTCATCGACCAGCGATTGGCTTAAGGACTTAAGGAGGCTTTACACAGAATACGATGCGATTTACGTACGAAAATGTCGTATCAAATTACGTACGTAGATTTCAAACTAGGGTACGTAGACGCAAAATTGGACGCAATCGCATTTTGTATAATTTTTACGGTTCACTTTGTTTGCGGATAAAGGGGCCCACGTATAGTTTTCGGGGGGGGGCCTCAGCTGGCCTAGCGCCGGCACTGACCTCGTACATGCAAATAAATATTTGAATAAAAATTTTTTTATGTTTTTTTTCTAAATTTTTTATTAAAACATTTGGATCTTTGCCTTTCGGTGTTTTGACATTCGGGATTTCGTCATTCGGGATTTTGTTATTCGGGATTTTAAATGGAACTGTAAAAAGTTATACGGTAAACTTGAATTATACGTAAATACTCTATTGGTTATCACTGTGATAATGGGAATTTCGTTATCAGAATGAGAATCTAGATATAATTTTTTGAAAACTTTAAAACTCCAAAGACTTTTAGCTCTAAAAAAATTTTTTAAACCTTGCTTTCATCACAACTAATCTCCTTTTAAATAAAAAGATTAATGTTTGTGACATCATGCATCCAAGTCAAGGCCCGAAACAAGTGTTTCAAAGTATTTTAAATCTGATTAGCATAGATGAACTGCAGCAGTCAAAATTACAAAAAAAGGCATGCATGTTTGCTCTACCGCTGGATCTAAATTAAAATTACTTTTTTATTTTTAGTTTCATCTCTATATTCTTCACTAAAGTTTTGCGCTGAAAACGGTCGCGATTCAAAGTTGAAACTCTGTAAATTAGAACAAAATCATAGAGTCCTTGAACATCAAAAAATGTGGACAAGATTGTATTGGCTTCCAAACTTTTTTCGGCTGGTACAGCGATAAACCTTAACTATAAACTCGAAAAGGTGTATTTTTTGAATTTTTTCGCCGCCAAAAATTTTCCGGCTTTCCTGGATGTAAGCTTAAAATTTCTAGGTATTGCAGACTTCTTTGTTGCTGAAGGAAACAATGAACTTTTTCAAAATCAGATTAGCGTGATACCATTTGCCCAGATCACAACAAAAATTTTGAGTAGAATAGCCGCGAGAAAAAAAAATATAAACCATTAAAGATGTTTGGACGCTTTTGGCTTTATCAGCACGTGCAATATTTCTGTGCAGGGAAAATAAGCTGACTTCTTGGCACAGAAATCATTGACAGTGTTTAATCTCTTCAAATAAATTCTATCACCAAAAAAATCATCAATATTATCTTATTCAAATCGAATAAAAAACAACAAAAACAATTATTAATAAAGAATCGAAGATGAAATTATATAAATAAATAAAAAATAATTTTAACCGTTTTCATACAGTACAAGACTGATTTAACTGGTTTAAATTAACATTACCGTAGATACTCGACTATAAGTCGACCTAAATATAATTGCCATTACGGCACATTACAGTGACACACCATTACGGCACATACAGTGACACACCAGTATTTTTTATAAATAAAAAAAACGTGATTAATGAACAAATTATTTATTTCCAAAAATACAAATATATATATTAATACGGTACATTTTTCAGCGAAAGAAGTATATTTGAAGGGGTTTATCAAATAATTTGCTAATTGCAATGTTAAATATTTTGTAAAAAATTGCTAAGTAAACAAATTATATTTAAAATTATGACATTTGAGCAAATTATAAAAAAGTATGTATTTATCGCTCAAAACTACGTCGATCATACGAAAATGTATTTATCGCTCATAAATTTGTCGATCACTGCTTGGTTTTTTTTATTGACCCGTCTATAAGTCGAATTCATTTTATCTGTCAAATTTTTCTGAAAAAAACCTCGACTTATAGTCGAGTATCTACGGTACTTTAAAGCTTTTAGCGATTTAATTAAAAGCACTTTTACCACTCGGTTTTAAAACTTTCGTGATTTTGTAATGCAACTTCCTTAGTGTAAGTAATTAATTTCTATGCCACTCAAAGAAAAAACGGGCGAAAGAGAAGGCGTGCAAAGCCAAATTTATTTGAAAAGCTTTGAAGTGAAAGGCAACGAAAAAGTTATTTAAAATGTGAGCTCATCACGTACGCACAAAACTGAATAACAGAACTAAATACAGCGCACAATAAAATCATAACCACAACACAAACAAACATCAAAATATTTAACTTGGAGCAAGGGGGTTATGATTAATGCTATTAATAATAATTATAACAATATTTTTATGCACGAGCTTTTATCAATGCTTTAATTGACTTAATCCAATTAATTGAACACTGCAGCAAATCAAAATTTTAAGAATACAATGTGAAAAAATAAAACAAGATGATGTGATGAAATGTAGTGAAGTAAGGCCAGGGCGGGTTTAAAAGAAGGATCCAAGGGGACCGGGCCTCCCCCAAAATTTATGATTTGACTCCTTGTATCATTATTTTTTTGTCATTGTCTTCTTTCTTCATCCTTCTAACTTGCAGGAAAGCGTTGGAAGCATTATAAGGTAACTGTCAATTTAGCGATTATCCAAATCTGCTCTCAAAGATGCCAAGGTATTGTAATTTGATTGAAATTTTTAATTTGTTTTTTTAAATTTTTTTTGTGAATTGGCTGAAACCTAAAGTTGCTTGCTAAACTGCAAAGCAAAAGAAAGTGCCGTAAATTGTCTTTATCAACGGCATAACATAATAACGAGGGCAGGTTTTGAATCGTCGATTGCATATTACGTCAATACTACGCTTTAACCTACTGATGATGATGATAATTTTGTGTAAGTTCAAAGCACCTTAAGGTTTTTGAATTTATTGACTTTAGCCTACCGTAATCTTGGATTATCAAGAAATTGTTGATTTCGCTTAAAAAATTAAAGCAAGATTAAGTTTATTAGCCTAATTATTTTTTACTTTTAACAACGCAAAAAATCGGTGGCTTTTTTTTGCGAGTGACCCAAGATAGTGATAGAATTTTAGATTTTTGGAATTAAGGAAAAAATAATTGATTACCTTAATCTTGATTCAATTTCTTGGACCTTAATTTTTTAATGAATAAATAAACTACTATAAAATAGCTTAATTTTTGAGAAAAATATTTTTTATTGTCTAGCTTGATGTCTTGCGGTGCCCAGCTCTTCCTTATTTTAAAAGTAACTTTAATTCAATCTGTTCTTTGTCAAGTTCCTTCTCCATTATTAATTTTTGAATTGAAGTTTGAGTTTGCAAAAAGACCAATTTCGAGGTTGTGATGTAAGTTAAGCTTTGACTTTGGGTTTTTTCATTCATTTTTGAAGTCTTACAACAGCTGAATTGTTTGAGGTCTCAAGATTGAATTTTCTTGGTCTTGGTTTCGGCTTCCGTCTCAAACTTACGCTGGTCTTACTCTTGGTCTCGAAGTAATAGGTCTCGGTTTAGTATTTTTTAAATAGGTTCCGCTACCGGACATGTTTTTAATTTTTTTGATATGACTTGATGAGATTGTGATAATTTTTGCGATTTGATTAAGAACCACAATCCTTTGACTGGTTTCACATCAATTTGCATGTTTCAGCGCCAGAAAATATTTCGCGTGCTACGAATCAAAATAGAAAAAGAAATTAAAACCAAAGAACTGATGAATCCTTGTCCATACATTTTCTTATCTTGCAGGAAAAGGTAGGAAATGCTATAATTAGGGCAATTTTTAAGCGATTACTCCGACCTGCTTTCGGAAACGCGAAAATACAGTATTGCTGTTTAGCTGAAATATTTTATTTTTAATATCCAGAGATATAAATGAAATTTAGAGAGGTTTGATAAAACGCCAAGTAGAGAAAAATATTAAAAGTTTTTTTCCAACGACGAAACAGGGTGCTGCGATAAGGTTTTGAACGGTGACCGCTTCGATTAATACGGAGTTTGCCAAATCATCTTAATCACTCGGCCACATTGCCAAAAGATAGAACGTACGTTTCAAGAAAATTAAACGCTCTCTCTGGTATGGCGTTTGTTACAGATAGAGTACCAAATATGCTAATACTGTAGAAAGCAGTTGATTTTTTGATGCAATAAGTGTATTTTCCAAATCAGATTTTTTTATCAACCTTATCTTTTGGTTGCTGAAGCGTGAGCTGGGGTTACACTTCTTCTTCGAGAATATTTTCATTTTAAGACAAAGCAGCTTTACAGATGCAGTTCTTTCGCCTTGATAACTTGGCATAACTTCTTGAAATACTGTGGTAGGGTCAGAGCCAGACCATTCATGGACAATACATCATCTGTCGGCAGTGTGGTCGAGTGGTTAACGCACCGGACTGATGAGCAACATGGTCTGGGTTCGAAACCCACTTGCTCCATTCTGTTGTGTCCTTGGGAAAGACACTTTACGGCACTTTCCCCTGCTTGGTGGTCTTGGCAAGCAGTTCTAAATTACAGTAATATCTCTACTAAATTACTAGCGGACAGCAATATCTTGGCATCTCCGGAAGCAGGTCGGGGTAATTGCTTACCCTATGTATAGCGCCTCCGTCGCTTTCCTGCGAGTCAGGAGGATAAATATAGAGATAAAAAAAAAAAAAAATCTAGAAACGGAATAAAGTCATTGTTGCGATAGTATTGCTCGAGTTAAATATTTTCCTGTTGTATTAGGTTTTACAGCACTGATGATGATGACAATTTTGTGTAACCTGCTGCGTCAACCTATAAAACTTGTCAGATTATATTCAATCTAAGATAGTGGCACATAGCTCAAGAGTTGGTACGCTTCAGTTGTACAATCGATTTAAATAGAAAAATGTTTAATTTTATTTGTTTGGTCCGCGAATATTTTTGATGATCCAAAATGGCCTAGACTCAAAAAAGGTTGGACGCCCCTGCTTTAATTATTAATTAATCGAATAAATTGTTTTTTTACTGAAACTTCATTGCCTAAATATACGTTTCGTTTTGCCGTTTCTTTTTGAAAGAGACTATTTAATTGCGTTTCGTTCATACCTGAAGAAATTCGCCCGATGTAACGGCGAAACGACCTAAATAAAGTTTTGCTTTAAAAAAAATTAATTTTTTGTGCTTTTTCAAGTTAAATTTAACTGTTTAGTTCAGCACCATATCAATTCAATTTTATTTGCAATCAAGGTATTACGTTTCAAAGTTGTTATTGACAAAGTGATTGCGAAATAGGAAACAGCGGCTGAACGATATACGTTATTACACGCACAACGTCAATTGTGCGCGTTCGCCGTACCTTTAAAACGAAAAAGCACCAGAAGCGATAAACAAATTTTTGAAAATTATCCCTAGTTAAATGGTTTTTATTAATCATAATCATCGTTGTGGTTCGGTCGTCAAGGCCGAAATTTTGTTATCAACATAGCCGTACCTGCCGGGGGGGAAGGGGGGCAATTGCCCTCGCAAGTTTCTAAGATTTGGGCAAAATTTAAATTTTTTGGGCAGTGACAAGAAAATATTTGGGCAAAAACAGAATTTTTCAGGCAGCGATATGAAAAATTTGAGCAAAGTCAGAAATTTTAGGGCAATGACAATGATCAACTGCAAAATATAGTTACCAAATTTAGGTGAAGACCTTTTTTTTTTTTGAGAAACACCTTGCTTTTGGGACGAAAATTGAAAAATATGAGACTGAATTCCAGTGACCTTTTTTTTTAGAGATCACCACGATTTTAGCACAAAATTTGTTTTTAGTTCGAGAATCGCAGTTTTTTGTCCTATCCGTAATGTGCTAGAAAATCATGATTTGGGCAAACGTCACATTTGGACAAAGCTTCATTGCCCCCCCAATTTTTTTGGTTGGTACGCCTGTAGTTATCAATGAACAAATTCGAAAACCGATGATTGACATTAAGGTTAAAAGAAAGCTCACATTGAACTGTAGCTCTTTAGCACCAACTAGTTGTTGTCCTAAGTTGTTGGACAATAAAGATTATAATTGTTGGTATATCGTTTTGCCGCGGTCTCTTTATTTGCAATCACTGTCAATGTCAATTCGGAAGCAAATTCACTTGATTTTAAGTAAGAATGAATGAATGTTGCTACAACTGCCCTTCTGCTAACAAGGCAGTCAAAAAACTAACAAGCAGTCAAAAAACGATTTCTAACTGAAAATATTACTGATGCTTTTGAAAAAAAAGAACAGGTACTTGGTATATTTCTTAACTTATCTAAAGCATTTGACACCATAGATCATAAAATTTAGTGGCAAAATTGTGGCATTATGGAATTAGAGGAGTAGCAAATAAGTGGTTTGATAGTTATCTTAGCAACTGAATGCAATTGGTTGAGGTAAATGACATTTGCTCTGATACAAAAATAATAGAATTCGGTGTACCCCAAGGTTCAATATTGGGTCCTTTACTCTTCTCTATTTATGTAAATGACCTTAATAAAAGTTTAAACTCTGTAATTGTATCATGTATGCAGATGACACTAATGTGTTCCTAAAAATTAAATGCTATCAAAAACTTTACAAAATTGCAAACCAAGAGTTGATAAATATTGATAATTGGCTTTCAGAGAATCGGTTAATTTTGAATACAGATAAAACACGTTATATGATATTTCGCACAGCTAAAACAAAGCCTCCTTCAAATAACTTAACCCTCTCGATCAGAAATAATTTTGTTTCTTAGCAATAAAAAACAAGGTTTTTGGGAATAATTTTTCAAGAACATTTAAGCTGGAAACAACACATGGAGTTTATATTAAAACTCTTTATCACTTATGACACTATCAAGAAAATTTTAAATTACTTTGACAAAAACATACTATTATTATTTTACAACTCCTTGATAATTAGTCACATAAGATATGGCATTGGAACTTGGTACAATGGTAATAAAACCATAGTTCAAAAAATTCAACAAATTGTGAACCAATTTATTTCATTTTTTTTTTCATTTTTATCTCTATATTTATCCTCCTGACTTGCAGGAAAGCGACGGAGGCGCTATACATAGGGTAAGCAATTACCCCGACCTGCTTCCGGAGATGCCAAGATATTGCTGTCCGCTAGTAATTTAGTAGAGATATGACTATAATTTAGAACTGCTTGTCAAGACCACCAAGCAGGGGAAAGTGCCGTAAAGTGTCTTTCCCAAGGACACAACAGAATCGCACAAGTGGGTTTTGAACCGAGACCATGCTGATCATCAGTCCGGTGCTTTAACCACTCGACCACGCTGCTATTAGAATGATTTTTGGATTACATAATAGAGCAAGTATTACAAACATAATGCAAGACAAAAGCATAATGACAATCGATCAAATAATAAACTAGAACTACGTAGTTTTATGTACAAATACACAAAAAACTTGTTACTACCATGCTTTTTTAATTCATTTCAACACAACATCGTAGGCAATGACTCACAAATAAATACAAGAAGTCAATCTAAATTTTTTCCATCATTTTGTAGATTGAATGTGACCAAACAATCGTTAAGGTATAGGTGTGCACTCCTTTGGAATAATGTCCCACATAGATTAAGGGAGTCTGGATCTTATAAAAATTTTCGTAAAGAATTTTTAAAGTATCCTATAAAAAATAAGCTTTCAAAAAAAACGAATATAACAAACTCTTAGAAAAACTTTTGCTGGTTGCTGTTCTTTTTTTCAGGAAACTTCAAATAATTTGATGAAGAAACTAAGTACGAGCTCAAGACATTCCACAAGAAAATCAAGTTAATAAATCAATGACGAAATTTGCCGATCACAATGAAAATTTAATAAATTTTTTATGTGATGCACACCATTCTTTTAATGTTTTTGTAGTTTAATTTTGGTTACTATTTTTTTGCCGGCCATATACATTTGAAATGGTTCTTTTGACCAACGACAGGATTTCTTTTGGTGCGTTTCTTTACCTGCCTGACCCCTTTTGGTCACAGAGTTTGTTGTTTCTCCCACCCATAATTATGCAACATTTTCTTTATATGGCTCGGATGTGTATATTTGATTGTGATAGAGTTCCTTTACTACCTTTTTGCGTTTTGATGTACACTTCTTATTTTTTTATTTTTTAAAAAAATTTAAGTTAATTGTTTTCTTTTTTCTCTTTTAAAAAAAAATTAACGTACAGTAGCTACTTCGTTTTAAAGGTACGGCGACCACGCACAATTGACTTTGCGCGTGTAGTAACGTACAGTATATCGTTTAGCCGCTGTTTCCTATTTCGCAATCACTTTTTCAATAAGAACTTCAAAACATAAATTCTTGATTGCAAATAAAATTGAATTGAATTGTCATGTTTAACAAGCTGACAACTGCTTATGAAACCATCAGAAATTTTTTTGCCAGTACAAGCTCTATATGAACAATTTATGAGCAAAGAACTCTACAAACTACAAGCTACTTGTTTAACAGTATGGTACAATAAGATTTCTGTCAACAAGTATTGTCTTTTTATGATGCTTTCTTTGTTTTGCTACAAGAAATACTAATGTGATACCGGTACAATAGTTTCGCGTCTGCATTGGGGTGTAGCAAGTGTGCAGTCTTTGTGTCATGCATTTAAGTAGCGTAAAGTCCGTAAAAGACCCACAAGAAATTCAGCGACTGAGTTGACCCTATAAGCATGACTATTGCTTGTAGGTTAATTTAGTGTTGGAGGATTGTGGAATTAAATTCGGCAAACTACAAGCACACAATGAATTGCGTACCAATTTCTTTGCAAAAGTTTTATTTAAAATATTCTCACAATACACTGCTTTATAATATGGTCACATATCCATAAATTAATACAGAGTTTGATTTAAAATAAGTCTAAAAACAAAAATACGACGACCTGTAAATTTTAATGGGCAATCTAACGGTTATATGCATTACTATTCGACATAGCAATATAAGAACCGCTAAAAACCACGTAATCAAATCCGTATCATACAGTTGCCGATTTTACATGATGAAACGTGAACAACACAGTGAAGTCGCTGGAAGCAAAGAAACAGTCCAAAGCAAATCAACAATCGAGAAAATTTGCAGCCATAAGAAGCTCCAATGCGATCTCAGGTGTTATACTGAATTCGGGAATCTCCGTGGAGCTGTTCGTGTAGCGGACTTTGTAGATGAAATATTGACATACTTTCGCTAGTACATGAGAACTGGAAAAACAACATGTAAGTTATTAGTTAAAAAGTATATTAAAGACCGGAATTAAACAGCAAAGAAATTCTGCAGCAGCTGCTCAAACATGCAAAAACATCAACAGCAAATGAATAGGGGTGGACAAACTACGGCTCGCGACGACCTTCTGTGCGGCCCGGGAAGGCTTCGAACAAGTAATTATAAAATTATTTAAAATTATTGGTTTTTTGTCTTCAACCAACACAGTTAGTCATCGCTTTCAGCGATCACTCATTGTCGTCATTTGGAAGGGCATCCACTCCAGGTTAGACACTAGCAGGACTGGGATCGAGGGTTTATCCTTTTACTACCCCAAGCTGCTGTAGTACCCAAATCAGATGCTGGCAGTGATGGTGTTGAGCCAGCATAGAGTTTGGTCATCCCCAAACGTCAAACTCCGCGTTCCACTTATATTAATAGATGGAACGCGGAGTACTGCGAGAATACATCTAGGCTCATACCCAGGACTAGTACCAGGCTTGTTGAAATCAGCTTGCCCCGAACAGCTTGGGTCAAGCTCAGTCGCCTGCACCACATGGAGTGATCACTAATTTTTAGGTACGAAAATTAAGAAATTCGAGATAAATTCAAATGTTTTTTATATTATTTTTTTAGAGGTCACTTCATTTTGGGCTCGAAATCAAAAAAAGCGAGACAGACTGAAAGTGAAGACCTTTCTTATGGAGATTGCCATGGTGCGGCTTGCAAACAAGTTCAACTTCCGAGTGCGGTCCGCGAGCTAAAAGTTTGCTCAGCCCTAAATTAAAATAACAAAATAGCAATAGTTTTTTTTTAAAATAGCAAAGTAAAATAATATACTAAAGGAAAAACAATTGACATTCTACAAAGTAAAAATCCTCACGGTATTTCCCGGAAGGTAACCTCGTTAGTTTCATTTTCGGCAAATTGACCAGGCCCACTCAACATGGATTTAATCGTTCCTGACGTCAAAGCATAATCTCTCTTCACAATAAACTCGTGACCATCGGAAGAAACCAATCGAACATACATCGAATCTACGCCTTCACAACCACCGAACTCTTCTATATAAAAAAATCACTATTATACAATAAACAGGGTTAACAAGTAAGATTTTACATATAATTGTACACTTTTCCTAATAAATTGTTTTGCTGTAGCAGGTATAGTAGAATTAGCTGAACTGATTAAATAAAATTCAACGAATTCTTTGAAAGCTACTATAATCATGAATATTCTCAATTATGTCTGAAAAAAAAAAATGGCTTAAACTATTAATGAAAAAAATTTACGACTTGTAAGTGGAAATAAACTGATATTCTAAACTATTGAAGTCTTCTAAGTATATTTTTTTTATGCAAGAGAATGAAGTTTCAAAACAGAAAAAAGATTTGAGTAAACATTTGGTGGTACAGAATTTGAAGATTGCGTGAAGTAAAAGATTTTTCTTCCCAAGCTTTTCATCTGACACTCTTCAGGGGAAATCGTCAGAATGAAGCAGAATTGAAACCGAACTAAGTTATAAAGGGGGAAAGTAGAGTTCTCATTGGCTGAAAGAAGTTAGCCAATGAGAGAAAAGATTAAGAAATTTTTAAAGAGTAGACGAATTCTTTTTGCTTACACAGAAGGGGATTGAGAGATTTAATGAAAGTCGCTTCAAGAGCAGAAAGGTGAAAGGAAGAGCGACCTCGAGCGAGAATAAAAAATTTTTCGTTGCTGTAATGAAGGGCGCATTGGGCGTTGTCAAGAAGATGTTGACCAATGGCGGATTCGTGAAATTGTTGTGGGCGTGTGTTGTTCTTGCAAGAGCGGGAAAGACTTTGGCGGTTGGTCGAGGCACGAGGATTGGTGATGGATCTAGGAACGTGTTGTTTGATTCGCTCTTCTAACCGTTGAGACGTGCGACCAACGTACCGACTATCGCAGTGGCACAAAAACTGGTAAATAACATTGCTGTAATGATGGGAAGGTAACACGTCTTTCGTTTCAAGCAGAACAACATCGTAAACTTGTCCGACTACAAACTATCAGACACTGAACGGTTTGTATTGTCCCACGGACTTTCTTTTTGTTTACCGCCCACTAGTGTCAAACGTGAAAAAATAATAGCTGACTTTGAAGTACTCTACGCTCAACTCGTCCATCACAAACTTCGGTCTAAAGAGCAGCTTGCTGCTTTAAAGGCCAGGTTGAGTGACTTAGCTCACGCTTATTGTGGAAGCCCAATTGACTTGGGTGATTTCCTCATGACATAAGAGTGTTTTCAGGCCATCAAGTCCCTTCGGACGAATGAAGAAATTCTTATAACAAAGCCTGATAAAGGTGCTGGCGTTGTCATCCTTAACAAAAACGATTACAACGACAAGATGAAGACGATTCTTAATGACACGACCAAATTTTTTGATCTTGGACCAGTCACCAACAAAGACAACACCGCTAAAATTGAATCACGGACACAACGACGGTTACTACAGCTGAGGAAAGAGTACCTAATTTCTAAGCAAGTTTACAAAGCAATCCGACCCACTGGCTCTCAGCGACCGCGCATGTATGGTCTTCCGAAAATACACAAAAAGGACGTACCCTTACGTCCGATTTTGTCTATGACCGGATCGGCGCAACATCAGCTAGCTAAATGGCTTACTTCTCTTCTTCAACCTGTTCTCCAAAACCTTTCTTCTAATTGTGTGTCTGATTCTTTCACCTTTGTAAAAGAAGTCAAAAAATGTACCTTTTCTCCTTCCTCTGTCTTTCTTTGTTCTTTTGATATTTCCAGTCTCTTCACTAATGTTCCGCTTGCTGAAACCATAGAAATCTGTGCTGATGCCCTTTACAATGACGACTCAATGGCGCCATCCTTTCCACGCAACATCTTTGTCGAATTAATGCAGCTAGCCACCTCCTCTGTGGAATTTAGCTTCAATAACAACATGCATCGACAAATCGACGGCGTCGCTATGGGCTCACTGCTTGTTCCAGCTTTAGCAACCATTTTTGTTGGCTACCAAGAAGCAAAACTTTTCAACATCGCCAAAAGACCGTTGGTGTACTTCCGGTACGTTGATGATACTTTTGCCGTATTCAACAATGAAGAAGACTGCAACACTTTCTTCATCCAGCTCAACTCTCTTCATCCCTCACTTCGCTTCACCTATGAAAAGGAATTTAATTACTCTCTCCCTTTCCTTGACGTGTTGGTAGAAAGGCATGATTCAGAATTTCTAACTTCAGTATACAGGAAACCCACCTTCACTGGCCAATATCTACGTTGGAACTCTTTTAGTCCCCAAAAACGGAAAATCAATCTAATTGGTACTCTCGTTCACAGAGCTTTTATGATTTGTTCTAAAAGCATACTGGACCAAGAGCTTGGCAAAATTCGTTCAATTCTTTTGGAAAATGGCTACCCGGAACGTGTAATCAATTCGGCTTTCAAGCGAAAACTTCAACAACTAAATTCTAACCCGGTCCACACAGTAAAAAAGTGCCCTGTCTACTTACACATCCCTTGGATTGGAAACGTCTCGATGAAGTTCGAAAAGCAGATTACGTCTGCTGTGAAACGCTGCTTTTTCTCCGTCGAACCACGTGTTATTTTCAACACCCGACAGCTCCTTCCAGCGATTAAGAAAGACGTGTTACCTTCCCATCATTACAGCAATGTTATTTACCAGTTTTTGTGCCACTGCGATAGTCGGTACGTTGGTCGCACGTCTCAACGGTTAGAAGAGCGAATCAAACAACACGTTCCTAGATCCATCACCAATCCTCGTGCCTCGACCAACCGCCAAAGTCTTTCCCGCTCTTGCAAGAACAACACACGCCCACAACAATTTCACGAATCCGCCATTGGTCAACATCTTCTTGACAACGCCCAATGCGCCCTTTATTACAGCAACGAAAAATTTTTTATTCTCGCTCGAGGTCGCTCTTCCTTTCACCTTTCTGCTCTTGAAGCGACTTTCATTAAATCTCTCAATCCCCTTCTGTGTAAGCAAAAAGAATTCGTCTACTCTTTAAAAATTTCTTAATCTTTTCTCTCATTGGCTAACTTCTTTCAGCCAATGAGAACTCTACTTTCCCCCTTTATAACTTAGTTCGGTTTCAATTCTGCTTCATTCTGACGATTTCCCCTGAAGAGTGTCAGATGAAAAGCTTGGGAAGAAAAATCTTTTACTTCACGCAAAAAAGATTTGCTGTCTTCTTTTTTAAGTGATGTCACTACTGTAAACAAGCAGCGACTCCAGGGAGGAATTTGTGCTGCCTTTAATAAAGGTACAACAAAAATCACTCTGGTAGACTGAGCATGAAACACGCTTCTTAATTCAGCCTGTTGTTCCTGCCAACGGCCAGCTATGATTGACATCAGATGCCGTATTGAAAAAATATTACTATTATAAATCGATTAATATAAATACATACAACGCTATTTCAGTTTGAAAAACTATAAAGAAACAAGTTTAGAAAATAAGTATAATAAACTAAAGGGATAACTTTAGATGATAGAAAACAATTTGTAAAAAATAGCAAAGGTTTTAAATAATTTTTCTTATGCACAAAATACAATATTAACTTATGTTAACATACCTGGTTTCTCTTCAGCCATAACAGAATTACTAACTAGAAAAGCAATTAAATACCAAAACAATTACAATAACAAACTGCAAAAAATTAATACATATTTGCTTAACAAAGAAACCAACATCTTTTGTGGATTTGGAAGTACAGTTACAATGCATTCATAATCAGTAAAAATGCAGTAAATAGTGTTACCCTGCAAACTAACTAAAAAATAAGCATGGTTAATTAGTCAAAATAAGGTGGCACCAAAATTTGTTTATTAGTCAAAATAATTAATTCATTTATTAATTTAATTAAAAATAAGCATGGTTAATTAGTCAAAATAAGGTGGCGCCATAGTTGTTTTGGAAGTGTTTTTTGGCAGTGCTGTTAAGTGAAGACGAAAAAAAATCTTGACTTGACATTACCAACTGCAATAAGCACGTTTATGAAAATTGTAATTGATAAATAACATTTAATAAAAAATAAGCACTTTACTGAAAAATATTAGGTCTAAAACTTAGTTTTTGGCTAAATTTTCAAAATTGTAATTCTCTGATATTTTGTTAACCGAAAATTTCAAATTTTAGAATGATGTTCCCCTTATACATGAGGATGTATTTTTGTACTTGAAATTTAAAATAAATTAGTTACATTTGATTAAATATTAATTGAGATAGATAGAAGTAAAATATTTTTTTGTCATTTAGTCATGCACTACTTTGACATGAATAAGTGTGCATTTGAAACCCACAAAATCTTACTCATGTTTATGAAAACAAAAGCCCTTTATTAAGCACTATAAAAAATTGGTTTGGCTGTTTCAAAGAAGGTGATTTTTCTGTTGATGACAAATATAGGTCTGGGCAGCCAAAAAATTTGAGGATGAAGAGCTGATTGACTTGATAAAGGAAAATCCTTCTTTGACACAGAAAAAGATTGCTGAGCATTTTGGTGTTTCACAGAGAGGAATTTCAAAAAAATGAAAAAAATAGGGATGATCCAAAAAAAGAATATCTGGCTCCCCCATGATTTGTCAGAAAACAATGAGAAAAGAAGGAAAGATTTTAGTGAAGTGCTCTTGAAAAAGCAGAAAAGTTAAAATTTCATGTGGAGACTAGTCACTGGGGATGAGAAATGGATATTTTTTGATAACCCTAAAAAAGACAAATCATGGGTTTTCCCAGAAGAAACACCTTCAAAAAAGCCAAAGAGAAACATCTATGGCAAAAAAGTTCTTTTGAGTGTCTTTTGGGATCAAAAAGGAGTGATATTTTTCGAGCTTCTTGATCCAGGGAAAACAATTAATGCTGAAAAATATTGTGAACAGCTGGAAATTCTTAAAGACAAGATTCACTTGAAAAGACCTTCCCTGAGGAAAAACCAAGTTGTTTTTCTTCAGGATAATGCAAGACCATATACAGCCAAAAAAGTTAAAGAATTGCTGGCAAGCTTTCAATGGGATGTGTTGAAACATCCTCCCTACTCTCTTGACCTTGCACCTTCTGATTACCATCTTTTTAGGTCAATGACTCATGCTTTGTTTGAGAAAAAATTTGATGAAGGAGAATTTCTATTTTTTCCTTGATAACTTTTTTAAAGGGAATAACCCTGCATTTTTTAAAAGGGGAATTAAACTTTTAACTGAAAAATGGCAAAAAACAATTGATAATGAAGGTAAGTATTTTGATTAAAAAGGATTTTTGATTTCTTTTTGTATTATCAGATATTTGTTTCCTTAAATTTGAACAAAGACTAAGTTCTAGACCTAATAAATACATAAAATTCTCTCAGACAAATTTCTTAAAAATAGGCATGAACAGGAAATTAAGCATGAAATGGTAACCCTAGTAATAAATGTATCATTTTTGGCAAAAAGTATGAACCCATGTTTTTGAAATAAAGCACTGGCAATACCAAGTATTTTTACAGTTACATATCTTATTTTTTAAAACTTATTGTACATGCATAGAAAAACAGCAATTAATAATTAAACACATTAAAAATAGGTTGCAAAGTAAAAAATACAGGTTTTTTTAAATTATTTTTTGACAGAAAAACGTTATAAAGTAAAATTTGAATTCCATATTGGGTTTTTGGTTTAACTTGATAAAGATTTAAACTTAAGCCAACTGTTTCAAAAAAATATATACACTCACTTGGCAATTCAAACAACATATAAAAGTTTGTAAATTTTATTTTTGAGAAAGTTGAAAACCCCATTTATTGCTTTTTCCAAATAATGATGTAACTGTACCTAGACAAATCAAAGCCATCTCTTACAAACACTGTACAAAAATAATTATTTGATCCATAACAGCCATTTTTAAACCAGAGATTTAGTGCTTAAAATGTTGTTAAACAGAAACAAGCTTTCAAATGAAATTTATAGTATTTTACCAAATGAAGGCAGGAATGAAAAAAGTAATAAAAAACAATAAGAATGATGCTTATTAAAATGTTCAATAATTAAAAACTAGTCAGAATTAACACTGCTAAAAAAGCAGCTTTGCAAATAGCCAAGACTGTTTTCTTAATCATCATTTTATGCATATCAACACAAATTTTTGATGAAACAAAAAGGTTTAGATATTTTTAGATTAACAAAATATTTTGTCATATTGCTAGGAAAAGCACTTTGATAAAACAGAAAAATCATTAATGGTATGATAATCATGCAGGTTTGGTATTAATTTATTACCAGGACGACACACAACAAATACATTACAACCAGCTGATAGAGCAGCATCAGCTTCTGATGCTATATCAGTAAGAAATAAAATGTCATTGCTTTTTACCTTTAGTTTTTCAGCAATTTTGCTATAACTGCTACATACTTTTTTATCACCAATTGTAGTATCAAAATGACTATCAATTAAAGACAACATGTTACCAAGAACACTGTGTTTAAACAAAAGCTTTTGAGCAGCAACACTCCCAGACGAATAAATGCATACACATTTTCCAGCTTTTTTAGCTTTTTCAATAGCAGGTTTAACATCAGGAAAAACTTCTCCTTTAATATCACCATTTTTATAAGCACTTTTCCAAATATTACCTTGCAACTGCTTTAATGATGTTACCTTTCGATCATTTGACATTAACCATAATACATATTCAATGGCAGAATCAAGAACAGATTTTTGGTCATTCTTAATTAAATCAATATAAGCAAAATCTTTTTTAAAACATAATTTAGCCACAATGTCAGCATTACATTGTTCTTGAAGACTATTAAGTGCATTTTTTACTTCTTTTGATTTATAATTATTCATGAAGTAATTAGATAAGTTAGATTGAGCATATGGAAACAATCTCTTAGTTACAAAAGATATAGGAGTAGTTGTCCCTTCAATGTCCAGCAAAAGCACTTTGGCATCATTGCAAATTTTTTTTTGTTTTTTTTCACATGACAATCTTGTGTTATGGCCATTGCATAAATCCATAAATTATGAAACAAAAATATAGGGAAACAGAAAAAAATTTATATTACTAAAAGTAGATTTATAAAATTATGTAGTTATTCTACTTATATTTTTTTGACTAAGAAGCTAAAGGTGGATATAACACCAAAAAAACAAAAACAATGTGGGTGTTTACATATATAATCTTTTACTGTTTTGTTTACATTGTAAATGCGTTAAATATTTGAGAAAATGCTTTACAATTAGAAACTAAAAATTTTAAACTAACTAACAATACAAAACCAGTGAACAAATTTGCATTTTTTATTTTTTTTTCTAAACTATTGGCAATAACTTTTATTTAGTCAACTGATTTCACATTTAACTTTTTAAAACTAAATTTAGTATTAGTCTGAAGAGAATGTATATTTTTGAATGATGTAAAATTTGAACAGCAACTCAATCAATAAGCATAAATTTAGTGAAAAAAAATAGATGCTATTATGGAACTAAAAGAAACTTGTATTTTAATAAACAAATGATACAACCCAAAATAAAAATCTTATAAATCATTTAGATGTTGCACAAGGTGTCAACAAGATTTAATGACACTTTGCATGCTTGCATGCAATGCCAGTATACATCAAAAGACTGTGCAAGTTTGATGACTGGTATCATAAGACCAGCAAAGTAAAACCCTAACCTTATTTACAAGACTTTGCTTGAAGTATTGTTTAATTAGTTTGTACAAGCATTTAGATCAGGGGAGGCCAACTTTTTATCCTAAACTACCAATTTTATTCAAGCTTAGTTTATATCCACCACACAAACAAAAGACTTCAAAATTTCATAGTGAAACCAAGCTATTCTCTAAAAAAAAAGTCATCGCTGGAAAAAATTCTCTAAATTTTTACTTTTCCTACTGAAACCAAGCTGTTCTCTAAAAAAAAAAGGTCATCGTCAGAAATCAGGGTGCAATCTGTCACAGGTTGCCCATCCCTGATATAGCTAGATATAAGTTGTGGAACATTTTTCATTTGAAATATTTTCCCCAACTGCATTGTACCACCACTAGCTGTCCAATGCAGGTTGGCCACCCCTGATTTAGATCTATGGGAAGTAATTTATTTTTTTCATTTATTAAGTTATATGTTTTCAGTACATTTCTTACAATTTTTCTTCTTTTGCATTTTAAATAGACTGAACAGTTCAAAAATGAACACAAAAGTTTTTTGCAAAGCAATGCATTTTTTAATCTTTAATGTTGCTGGTGGTAGGGCTCCCTGCAATGAAATTTATAAAAACCCAGATTGCACAAGAAAAAAATCCATATGTTATATTTTTCCTAATAAATTTGAAACAAGTTTATTTATTATTGTATTTATATCATTGTAAACTGCCCTTGAAAGTAAGCCACACCTACAACTGTAAAACTTAAGTTCTTTAACTTATGATTGTCTGTGACGCAACAAGAATAAAAATAAGAATTAAGTCAAAAAATGCATAAACACGTTTTGGCTATTATTGATATATTAGAAAACAATCTTTGCAGTAGGTTTCCACTTTCCTAACATTTTGCTCTTTTACAATCAAGCAGCTAGCATTGATTGCTTCCTCATTTTCTTTCAGCCACATTTTGGTTAGCAATAAGCCAATTTGTGCTGCTGCTTCCAGTCCTGATACCAGTACAATTATTTAGAAGTCTATGCTCAAACAATAAAAACTACTGGTAATTAACTTAGTTTTTTGATGGTAGTTTTGCTTCAACAATTGTCAATTCATAGCAAGTGTTTAGAATGTTCACATTATTTTGTGTGATTCTTATTTTACTGAAATGCTGTGATGAAAAAAAATTGTTAACCACCCTTGAAAGTAAGCCGTACAAGCAGAAAACAATGTAAGCTGCAGCCTACAATCAGATAAATATGGTATTGCAACTTTTTTTGTATCATTTTTATATAGATGTGCTGAGAGCAAGGGGTTAATATCAAATAATTATTTATTTTCTCAAAAAACAGGTTTGAAAGTATTTTCAAAAATAAAACCTAGTAACCCCAAATGGGTAAAGAAAAACCCAGATCTGGGTGGAAAAAGGACTGATAGCCCTGGCTGGTGGGTTTGCAATAGCTTTCAGCAATCTAATAAAAGTGAAACAGTGGTAAAACATGCTGAATCTTCTAAATCAGTGGTTCTCAACCTGGGGTACGCGTACCCCCAGTGGTACACGAGAAAAGTTCAAGGGGTACTTGGATGGCAGTCGAGTTTTTACGTATGGCTGCTTTTTACTGTAATTTTCTATACTAAAATTGATGCCGATTGAAAACTCGGCGTAAATTTTGCCTGATCTTATGTTGCTGTGACGCAACAATGTGAAACCCACAGCTTTGCCAGATAAACTATGCGAGTATACTTTAAGTAGCACAAAACGAATCTAAACCTCATTAGTTAGTTGTCAATGACAAAATTTTTTGGAAGAAAAAATAGAATAGGGATGAAATTAACTTAATTGATTAATTTTTTAAGACAATTACTGACTTACTGACATACGATACAGAACAAAAAACGCAAAGAAAAGAAAGGATAAAATAAATTGAATTTTAATTTTTTATTTTAAAACTAAAGCCTAATCAGCTGGTAGTTTATTGCTTTATTTGAGGTAGAATTGTTTTTGTAATGTTTATTTTTGCCTTAAGTTTTTGAATGCATTTACTTTCTAAAACATCTAACTTGTTGAAATATGTTGATGTGTTTTTTCTGGTTATTATTCCAAAATTGTTGTTTAAAGTTTAATTATGTCTTCACTAGCGAAGAAAAAAAGTATTATGAAAACTACATCCAGTATGGATTCACTGCCATTAACAAAATGGGCGTCAATTTTCAAAGTGTATTTTATGCTGTAAAATTTTATCTGTTGGGTGCATGAAGCCTACCTTTCTCAAACGCCATCTAAACAGATGTTATCCAAATCATAAAAGTAAGGGTACAGCTTTTTTCAAGCAAAAAGATGAATTAAAGCAAACACGCCTTGATCGTTCAGGGTGTATCAGTCAACAAAACGAAGCTGGGTTGTTTGTGTCTTACATGGCATCACTGAGAATTGCGCAAGAAAAAACCTCACAACATTGCAGAGAAATTAATCATCCCTTTCGGTGAAGATATAATTCAATGTGTTGGTTGATGTGATGCTGAGAAGGTTGCATTAATACCCCACTTAAACGATACAGTTCATCGACATATAGTAGATATGTCTGATGATGTCAAACAACATGTGATTGCGGAATTAAAAAAGATACCTTTTGCAAAATTTGCTATCCAACTTGATGAGTCGACTGATGTGACTGTTTGTGCTCAACTCCTTGTGTTTGTACGATGCGTCAGTGGCGAAGATTTTAAGAAAGATTTCTTGTTCTGTCATACTCTAGATTCTATGACAAGAGGCGAAGACATTTTTATTAAGGTCTCAAATTTTTTTGAGAGAGAGGGATTGTCCTGGAATAATGTATGTGCATGTACAACTGACGGAGCACCATCGATGCTTGGCCGTCGAATAAGGTTTCGAAAAGTAGCAGAGATGAATTCTAAAATTAGGCATCTTCATTGCATGCTTCATCGATATGCTCTGGCATGTAAAACTCTACCACCTGGGTTGAGATTAGTACTTGATGATGTTGTGCATATGATAAATATCATCAAATCAAGGAATTAGGAAGGGATCATGAAGCGTTACTGTTTCACACTGAAGTTCGCTGGTTGGCTCAGGGGAAATGTGATAAGAAGAGTAGAATCACTAAAGGAGGAGCTTTCTGAATTTTTCAAACGTGTTAACAAGACAAGACACCTGAGTTCGTTCAGAAACTGTCAGATAGCCAGTGGCTTCAAAAGCTGGCCGACTTTTCTGATATATTTTCGGGCTTAATTTATTGAACTTGTCTCTCCAAGGCCGTTTTCATACAGTGATTGATTTTATGGACAAACTAAGGACATTTAACATGAAGCTCAATCTCTGGAAAAAAAATGTTAAAGTTGGAAATCTGAGCATGTTTGAAAACCTTGATGAGGCACTTAATAAAACTAAAACTAAAATCATTGGAAACCTAGAAGTGGCGCAGCTTGTGCAAGCCCACCTAGCTTCCCTGCGAAAGGAGTTGCAGTCTTACTTCCCTGAATTGAGTGAAATAGAATCAATACTGATTGGAAACCCATTCGTTGTGAATGTGCAATCTCTTCCAGATGGCATTCAAGAAGAATTCTTAGATTTGGTGAATGACCCTTTTGCAAAAGATGCATTTGAAACGCTCACCCTTACCAAGTTTTGGACAAGGATGAGTGTGACTTACCCTGTTGTATCTGATATTGTTCTGAACTCTTTGCTTATGTTCCCCAGTACTTACCTGTGCGAGCAAGGATTTTCGACACTGCAAGGATAACATGAAATATAAACATCAATCACGGCTTAATGTGGAGCATGACTTACGCGTGTGCCTGTCTAATACCGCTCCTCGAATTAAGAAACTTATTTGCAATAAACAGGCACTGCCTGTACTAATAATTAATCAGTAGCTACAAAGTGTTTGAAATAAATAATCTTGTTTATATTCTTTGTAATACTATATTAAAAATGCTAATTAAACTGGTAGTGAAAATATACTCACTTAATTTGGTTTCAGCTTATCGTTTTTATTTTATTTTATTTTATCTCTATATTTATCCTCCTGACTCGCAGGAAAGCAACGGAGGCGCTATACATAGGGTAAGCAATTACCCCGACCTGCTTCCGGAGATGCCAAGATATTGCTGTCCGCTATTAATTTAGTAGAGATATGACTGCAATTTAGAACTGCTTGTCAAGACCACCAAGCAGGGGAAAGTGCCGTAAAGTGTCTTTCCCAAGGACACAACAGAATGGCACAAGTGGGTTTTGAACCGAGACCATGCTGATCATCAGTCCGGTGCTTTAACCACTCGACCAAGCTGCCGACCACAGTACACGGTACAATATCAGGGGTACACATTGATTGTTTTTATGACTCAGGGGTACTTAACGGCAAAAAGGTTGAGAACCACTGTTCTAAATAAACTTTCTTTATTTCCTATGATGCAATGCAATCTTACACAAATCATTTTTCAACTCACTTTTAATTATCATTCTATGTGGTTTGTCTTTCTGAAGCTAAAAAAACTGGTCTCTTGAATAAGCAACTGTGGGCGATTTTTGTCAGTGAAACTAACTCAAATCCCCCTGTGGTTACTATCATTTCTTGAGATTCTTTTTTTTGGTTTCTTTTTTATTGCCTCCTAGTGCTGTAGAGGGATTCCAGGTTAGTTTCACAAACAAACAACAGTTACAGTCTCTTCTTGAAGAGACCCAAAAAACTAATAGTTTAACCTGTCTTGGCATTAAACTTTGGCTGTGAATCACCTGGATTAAACTGCATTAAATTTTTCAATAAACAACAAACATAATGCATTTGACACATGCATTCACAAAATATCAAAAATTCATTATATTGATGCAGATGCACAAAAATTAATTTAAGTGTGTATCAGGTTTATATCAGCTGAATAAGATTTAAATTATATAATTTATTAAAATTTGATTTATACTGTACATAAAAATAAATTAGTTATATATTTACTTTAATTACAATTAAACTTTCTATAATAAGATTATTTATTTTAACTAAACTAATTGTAGATCCAATCTAGTACTTCAATGCTTATTTTAAAAAACTTATAAAATTTTGGATCACAAAATGATCTCAAACACTATAGATCTTTAAAAAGTCAACTAAACCAACAAAAATATTAGTTAATGATAATATGCTTTCTTTCGATGTAATAACATCATTAACAAAAATCCCTGTAAATGTTGCTAAAAAGTGATATTTGATTGGCTAAAAGGTGATAACACAATAAATAACTGAGGCAAATTAAATAATCCACATTTACAGAGTGCCTAATGATGTTTTCTTATTAAATAACTTATGGACACAGTTGAAGATATAATTTTTAAAGATTTTGTATCTCCACCCTGTATGGGTTCCTTTAAAATACGCAGGTCGGCATGGCCGGCGTGGTCGACGTGGTCGGCGTTTATCACTTACAACTGCAAATTTTTTTTAGTAAAAGCCGAACTTTTTGACCAACATAAGTCCTTGTCAAAGCATCTAAACGTTTAATTACCCGGCAGTTATATCAACCAATTTAGTTCTTGTTTACGATCCGCCCAGTTAATTCATTTTATCTTATAAATTTTGGAAATTCCTTAAGTCTGCTAAGTTAATAACGGCGAACAGTGAATGTGACCAAACAGTTTAACCCAATAGCACATAAACACGGTACCTTTAAAATGTACAGGTCGGCGTGGTCGGCGTGGTCGGCGAGGTCGGCGTGGTCAGCGTGGTCGGTGAGGTTGGCGTGGTCAGTGATAAGCGTGGTCGGCGTGGTTGGCGTGGTCGGCGTTATCGGCTAGGTTAATGAAAAGAATAATCATTCTGTAAGCTTCTCGTGGACGAGGTTGGTTCGATAAGCTACTTCAAAAAAAGCTTAGTTGGTAAGTTTTTTAGAATTCGCTTGTAAATAACAGCAAGCAATATAAAACATTTTACCAATATAATTGCAAATTCTTGTTGAAAGCGTGGACATGAACTTAAGAATAATGTTAGGTATATTTTTGTTGAGTTGTATTATAAATGTCTGTTTATGTGCTATTGGGTTAAACTGTTTGGTCACGTTCACTGTTTGCCGTTATTAACTTAGCAGACTTAAGGAATTTTCAAAATTTATAAGATAAAATGAATTAACTGGGCGGATTGTCGCCGACCACGCCGACCACGCCAACCACGTCGACCACGCCAACCACGCCGACCACGCCGACCACGCCGACCACGCTGATCACTGACCACGCCAACCTCGCCGACCACGCCGACCTGTACATTTTAAAGGTACCGCCCTGTATTGAGTAATGTTATCTAGGTATAACTTTTGTTATTAGACACAATATTAAAATAATAAATTTTCAAAAAATTTTTTTTATTTTTATATTTATTCTCCTGACTCGCAAGAAAGCGACGGAGGTGCTAATACATAGGGTAGACAATTACCCTGAGCTGCTTCTGGAGATACCAAGATATTGCTGTCCGCTTGTAATTTAGAACTGCTTGCCAGGACCACCAAGCAAGAGAATGTGCTGTAAAGTGTCTTTCCCAAGGGCACAATAGAATGACACAAGTGGGTTTTGAACTGAGACAGTGTTTGTCACAAGCCCAGCACTTTAACCACTTGACCATGCTGCTGACTATCAATATCATATATCAATTACAACAAATTTTTATGAAACCATCAAACACTGGAGAACTGCCAGTGGAATATATAAAAAAAATCTTACAGTTGAGTTGTGTTTAAAAAACAATAGTCATTTACCTCTCAATAAACTATAAATCCGATATCATTTATATATGAGCTAAATAAAAGAATAATAACAGGCTACATCAAACAACATTGAATAGGTAGTAAAACCTGTTTGTTACAAAGATAAATTGATGTCCAAGAAAATTCTTTATGTAATAGATTAAAGTGCTTGATCAAAGAACAAGATTTATTGATGCTAGAAAATGTAATATGGCATTTAGTGATAATAATAAAATCTTTATGATTAACATTTAAAAAAATAAAATATAAGTTAGCTTCTTGAAATAATTGTATATCTTTTGTTATGAAGCAGCAAAAAGATTATAAAATAGCTGAAAAAATGAACAACTTTTGCAATTAGATAGATTTGAAGATTTTGGTACCTTGAAACAAAAGTTTCAAAACGTTGTGCTTTCAAGTGGTTTTGAAACTGTGTTTGACGAAGACAAGATTCATCCACATCATATTAAAGCTGCAGTTAGTCTAACAATGCTTTCATATTTATATGTTTCAGTTACAAATTACAAGAACACTTGAAATAATTATTTTTACTAGGGTCTACATTGCGCTTTACATGAATTTCAAAAGATATTGTGCTTATACTGCTGTGGTTTACATGATTTCACAATCGCATTGCACAAGTTGTGCTGCACTTTACATGAAATCAAAAATACATTGCACTTATTGTGCTGCACTTAATATGATTTTAAAATCACATTGTGCAAGTGGTGCTGTGCTTTGCATGATTTCCAAAAAACACATTGTGCTTATTGCACTGCACTTTCTAAAAAAAAGAACCTCTGAAAATAGTGACCAAAAAGCTAAAAGTTTTGCTTAACTTTATAACCTTAAAGGTTTGTTTAACAAAAAAAATATCTTAAAAATTGCAACCTAAAGCTCTTTAAATGTTGAATTTTTTTTTTTTTTTTTTGGTTATTGATTGTTTTTCAGACATGGTTTGAGGAAGTGCTTGATAGCTTCAGATGTAACAAACCATTTAAAATCTAGTAAAGAGAAAAAATAAAGATCCTTACTTTAAAGACCAAAAAAAAGGTTTTTAAACCTGTTGCAAGGGTGCCATAAAAGTTCTAACTTTTTCTAAGAGTGCTGTAGGCACAAAAAAGTTGAGCACTGCTTTAGATAATTCATCTTTTATTTCTACACCAGCATGTTAAACTCTGTCTCTGATCAAGTCAAAGTTTTTGCAATCATTTGTTGATTGCATTAAGGGGAACAAATAGTTAATTTTGTTTGTAAATATCAGGATATTTTTGCAAATAAAAAGGAGCCATGAGGTTACACTTGTGCAATAAAACATAAAGTAGACTTTGGAGCAGAAAAGCCAGCCAAATAGTCTTTCCATTGCTTACTACAAGCTAAGTAAGAGATAATTGAAAAAATGTTATAATTAATAGTTGAGAAGCTGAAATTGACAGAATGTTTAAAATAAGACATGATTGAACTCAGAACAAGCTTATGGTTGTTTCTGGTTGTTTTGGTACAAAAGATGAGTCCCCTTGTTTTTTTGTACTTTCAAAAACTCAGGTTATCCATTTTCAAATGGAAGGAGCTAATTTTTACATTAAATGGATTACTATGATTCGGTACTTTAGATTTAGCCAAAAAGGGGCTATTTGCTTTTGTAATTGCATACTAGCATATATCTATGTTTCCACCATTGATCATAATTAGACAAATGTAACATGCTTACATATAAAAGATGGTATTTTCTATATAACATTTATGATCATATTTCTGAGCTGCAAGTATCAAGCATTTCCTAACCTTAAATTGCTAAACTAAAAAAAAATCTTTCAGTGAACTACTTATCTTTCTCTGCATCTAATTTAATAAAAGCTTTAACTAATTTAAAAAACACTAATTTTCTAATTAATTCTCATATATATTGACTCAGCTCTTACAAACTTTACAAACAAAAAAATAACTTTTCACCAAGAGTGGTGAGATTATTGCAAAAAAAGACAAGCTGCACAAAATATTTGAAAACTTTTTTGCTTTACCATGATACTTATTTAGAAGAGAAAAAAGATACCAACTAACCCAAAGAAAACAATTTTCAGTTAAAAAATTAACAATGCCTCACCTTATCAAAAGCAAGAACAAAGAATATTTTGAACATAAAAAATTACGAAGTATTATCTCAACTTTATTTCTGAAAATTAAGTATTAGAAAAGATGGAATACATTATATTATACTAAAATATCTTTTCAGCAATTGGATATTTATATTTGTTATATATTTAACCTATTTTTATCTCAAGAAAAAAATTATTTATACTTTTAAACAGGAGTGTGAAGCTGGAGCTGGAAGAAATTTTTGGGTATAAAGCTAGAGCCAAATATTTAAAAAAGGTGGAACTGGAGCCACATATTTTAAAAAGGTTGAACTGGAGCCTGATGTTTTGAGGAGCCTGGGCCCAGTCAAATTGCACCAATGAACCAGTTAAATTTCCTCCTTTATATTAGATTAAACACAACAAAATTTCTGGGTATCTTCAAGAAATCAACGTATGCGATTTTTTTTGGTAAAACTAATTCAGAATTTCCCTTTTGGCACCAGGGTGGAATGAATAAAAAACCAAGAAAATTGCTCAAGAAGCGATAGTAACTGGAGGGGCATCTGAGTTAGTTTCATGAACATAAATCCCTTACAGTGACTTCTTGAGATTCAAATTTCTTTTATTCAAATTAAATATTATCTTTTAGAGCAGCATTTTTCAAACTATGGGTCCCAACCCTTCAGTGAGTCGCATGAAAAATTTAGTGAGTCGTGATGAAAAAATAAAAAAAATAAAAATATGCAAGTGAGAGAAAGTCATAAGAGGAAGAGTTTGCTCTTGCTTTTGGGTTAAGATTTTCACTACTAAGTAAAAAGGCTATTCTATTACTTTTATCTTTCACCATTACTTACTTGTGTAAACTGGGATTTTCCACATTAACTCAATTAAAGACTAAAGACAGAAACAGACTCAACACTGCACCTGATATGTGTGTAGCATTGACTTCTTGTGTTCCCAATGGGAAACACCTGCTTATGAATAAACAAGCACATCCATCTCATTAATATTTTTTTTTTAATGCCACATGTGTACTTTACCTTTGTGTTGGAATTTTTTTCATATTTGTTTTTCTAAAAGTAATAATATTTTATTCATTCATATAAATAAAACAATGTGCAGATAATAAAAAATATGCATATAAATTGTTGATGCAGAATAAATGAACCTAGTAAAGACAGTTTGTCTTATTATATACACCTAAGTATTATGGGTCGCAATATAAATTAGGGTTTAATAGAAATGAAAATATTGGAAATTATATACATAATTTTTCTATGATGGGTTGCAATGCAAACTGGGGTTCTTGATGTGGGTTGCAGTAAAGTTTGAAAAACGCTGCTTTTAAAGCTTCTGTCACTTGTATATTTGGTTTTCATACTTTGCTTGAGTTGGTTGAAGTTCTTCCTCCCAGGGAGGCATGAAATGATGTTACTTAATCTGGTCAAGTCTTTAGCAGGTATTATCATTTTTACAGCAAATTAACAAGTGGTTAGTTGAAAACAAACATATTAAAAATGTTAAAAAATATTAAATATTCTTAATGGATTCAGCTTTAAGTTTCATTAAATAAGCTATTGAGTCTAACACTTAATGAACATTCAACATAAAAAGATTATATAAAAATAGTACTAACAAAACAAAAATTATTTGCACACACATATATTTGTTTGCTTTACTTTGCCAGCACAGAGCTTGATAGCCAAAAAGCAAAAACACTAAGACAAAATAAAAATTAAAGATTTAAAAATTTAAAATCCACAACAGCCTGTTTCACCAAAAACAGCTTATCAGGTGAAATGTATGAAGTAATAAAAAAGTAGAAAACCAAAAATATTATTATATTACCGGTAACTGACACTTATATTATCCACTAAAACAAAAACCACTGAAAAATTGCTAACAGTTACACCTGCAGATCAGCTAAATCTGTGCTGAGCATAAAAAAACTCGGTCTGATTGGAAACAACAAAACACAATAGCACTGCATAAAAAATGTCATATGGTAGGGATAACAAAACAAAAAGATAGAAGGCTTGGTGGCTGCAAAGCTACTGCTGTGACCTGCAGATGTAACTGTTTGCAATTTTTCAGCGATTTTTGTTTTAGGGGATAATAAAGTGTCAGTTAATATAATGTTTTCGGTTTTACATTTTTTATTTTTTACGTGTTTTTATTACTTCATAGATTCCACCTGACAAGCCGTTTTTGGCAAAAAAGGCTGTTGTGGAGTCTACATTTTTAATTTTAATTCTTAGTCGTCAGGTGGTTACTAGAAAATTAAAAATGCAATCGTCAGGTGGTTACTAGAAAATTAAAAATGCAGTTGGTTTTAGTAAAAAATAATATGTAATTAAATTAGTCAAGCAAATAATACAATTCCTGTGACGTCATAGAAGAAAAAATATAAGAAATGCAAGTATGGAGACTTGCATTCATCTAAAAATGAGGGAAGGCGAGTTTGGTATGTTGAAATAGATATAAAAGAAAACTCGATAAAGCAATAAAAGTAAAAGGGGGAACACTGTCAGCTTTATAAGGTAGAAAGGTAAAGTGAGTGAAAGACAGTGCGAACGATAGTGACAGGTACAAGCGGATTAAGACGGACAAGAAAGTACACAAAAGAGAGGGGCGATTTAAGTGCACAAAATTAGGTAGGTCATTTATTTAATTTAAAGTGAATTTGTTTTAGTGGCAGCATATATCGTTTGTTAGTTTGTAACAGTGGCGTACCGTGACTTTTTAGGTCAGGCATGCAATGATGAAATGATGATGTCATCCCAGGAAACATAGGGTTATTGGCCGGATACTGTTTCAGTATAGTACAGTATCGGTTGTATCGGTATCGGAAAAAGATAAGCAAACATTATTGGACCAATATAGTTTTAGAATCGTATTTTTGTATAAATTAGTATAGTATGCACTATATTGGACCAATATAGTTTTAGAATCGTATTTTTTTGTACAAATTAATATAGTATGTACTATATTTGTCCAATACAGTTTTTGTAAAGTATTTTTAATTTAAAGTTGGTTTAAAAATTTTGTTAAACATTGGTAAAACAATGTTGCTCCAGCGCAGTTAGAGTTTTGTAACGTGACATAAAATCGTACAGTTTTTACGGTACGTGACCCACATAGTTTGTGTATTGATTTTTGATAATGATTTTGATGTATTAATGAAACGGCATTAAATTGGAAAAATATTATCGATTTGATACAGTTTTGATGTCGCAACACAATACAAAGTTTACCGTTTCTGTGGTATTGGACCAATATAGTTTGTGTATTGCTTTTTGATAATGCTTCGATGTACTGATAAGACGACATTATTAAAATTTTAAAACATTATTAATTTAACAGAAGTTTGCTGTTTTAATTTATGCAATTATGCAATTTAATATTATTAATCTAATTAGTACAATTATTGTTTTATTAAGATATTAGCGCAGGGGTGACAAACCTTTTTTTTTTGTAAATGCCAAAATATATAAAACATTTTTTATCAACTTAGTACCGTGCCGAATTGAAGTGAAAATGTTTTTTTAGACATTACCATGTAAAGTAGGACCTATTTTTCTCCCAAAATCATGGTGATCTCTAAAAAAAAGATCTTCCCTGCAATTCGATTTCGCCTTTCTCATAGTTAATAGGGAAATTGTTCTAAATTGTCCGTGCCAAAAAAGTTTAATTTTACCCAAAGAATTCCTTGTCTTTGTCCAAAAAATTGATCGTGCCAGTAAAAAATCTGCGCGTGCCATAAATTTGCCCTCCTCTATTAATGTATGTTGTTTTTTTGGTATTGAACCAATTTAACTCATGTATTGATTTTCGGTAATTAAACGTTTACCGTATATCAGGGTGGTCGAACATACGGTGCGCGGGCCGCATGTGGCCCGCGCACCTTTAAAATGCGGGCCGCAAAGTGTTGCAATTATTGTAACCACTCTTAATAACACAAGTAAATGTTGTTTTTATATTAAATTTAACAAAAGTCTAACTTTTAATTATACTTTTTGGGAGATTGCGGCCAGCACTTTTATTAGGATGAAGAAAAGTGGCCCTCTACTTATTTGAGTTCGACCACCATGCCGTATATTAATCAAAAAGGATTTCCAGTGGCAAAACATTGTTGGCATAAAAAAATTTGGATCTTGTATCTTGCACAAGTATGTATTTCTTTTATGTTATGGAGAAATGCATTGTGTTTTGATTTTATTTAAGATCCTTTTTTTGAACTTATCAATCTCGGTTTATTTGCTTTATACGATTTTGTGTCGTTATTTACTAGTTCCGTTAGGTAGCGCTAAAGTAAAAGCTTTAAATTAAAGTATCTTAAATTAAAACATTTTATAAAACATTTTTTAGACTAGTTTAATTTTGCAAATATAAAATAAATTACTTATAAATTTATTAAAAGCTATTGAAGGTATAGGCTGCTATGTG
Source organism: Diplosoma virens (assembly GCA_963680785.1). NCBI lineage: Eukaryota > Metazoa > Chordata > Ascidiacea > Aplousobranchia > Didemnidae > Diplosoma > Diplosoma virens. The sequence continues at coordinate 45,858,963 of OY796882.1, read as the reverse complement.
TTGCATAACACAAACTTGATTTTAACTTTACTGTTGTAACTTGTTATATCATACATTTGTTATAATTACCATTTCTGTTTTAACATTCATTGCCAAATCACCAGACCTATTATAAATAAATTAAATTAAAAATTATTTACAAAGAATGAATTATATTGAATTAATCTTTTCATTGACTTTAAAGTGAGGATAAATTACTGTATTTGCCATGCTGCTTGATTGATGAAATAAAAACTAAAAAAAAAGAATTTGCTTTTAAAAGCAAATGTTTCATTTAAAACTCTTTTGCTTATTGAGTAGCCTTAAAAAAAGCTGTTTTGAAAAAAATTGAACGTTTTTGTCTAGCTCTCTTCAGGAGGTCTCGCTGAAATGAATTCAAGAACTGATGTAGTATTTGAAAAGATTTTTTTTCCTTTCTTTTACACTTATAACAATTTACGTTTGTAAATAAACTCTTTCTGTCTGCACAAATTAGGTTTTTGAAGAGTTATAAAAATTGATTCTAAAACCGATAAATGAAAATTGGATCGTGCTTTAGAAAGAATAAAAAATTGATTGTCATTACATTGAGATGCACATTTTGGTTTATGTAATAAATGTAATGTAATAAGGTGTAATGTAATGTAATAAGGTTTATGTAATGTAATAAGGTTTATGTAATAAGGTGTTGCAGCCATGCTTTATACTATCTTGTACTTTTACTTTATGTTTATCATATGCATGTTTTAACGTCTGACGTTGTGCTGCTTCTTCCTTTTCTTGATCTTTTTAATGTTTATAATTTTTGTGTTAAACTGTTTAATAATGATCGAGAATAAAAACACATGAATGAATGAAAAAAAAAAAAAATGGTTTACAATCGCTGAGTCACAATGCGGTGTTGAATTAGTTGGTTTTCCTAGGCGTTCTGGTTGTTTACCTTCTTGACCGATTCTGTTCCAAATAGACCTCGGAACATGCTGGCGAATTCTGTCTTGCAAGCGTTGAGACGTTCGACCCACGTACCGACTGTCACAGTGGCACACGTATTCATATATGACGTTACTATGTTGAATTGTGAGAAGAACGTCAATAAAAAAAAAGAATTGTGATGAATGAAATAGAAGAGCAAATGTGGACTCAAGCTAGGTTGCCAACCGTCCTTTATTGGAAAGGACAGTCCTTTATTTAACCCTTTCCGTCCTTGTCCTTTATGAAGTACAGAAATGTCCTTTATTTTAAATATCATTTTACTTACTGCTAATTTTGCGATTAGAACGTGTATTTTAAAGTTGATTTAATTTTTGCAAACACTGAATCAACATTTTTATATTTCTAAACGTTCTCCAGCAACTTTCCAAGTTGTTTTCAAAAAAAATTATTTGCCCCTCCCCCCTAAATCATTAGAGGAAATGGTTTATCAGCATACTGTGAAAGGATTTTTAGTGTTATCTCTTCAAAATGGCGAAATGAAAGAAACAAATACTCTGCAGAAATAATAAAAAATGAGCTTTTCATATTCCTGTACTTTAACTTCAAAGATAGCTGTTTAGAATTTGCTGAAAAAACAAAAGATGACCTTCAATTGTTGAAAGCAGCAAAAAGTCAAACCAAACACAATTTTAAAAAATAAAAAGATTTACACTATTTTTCATTTTTATTTTTTTATGATGCATATTAGAAGCGTGCGGTCAGGGCATGCAAGTCATGCGTTGCAAGACCAAATTTTTAGAAATTGCATGACGAACTTTTGCGCGATGAGGTAGATATCGTTCAATTCGATGAGAAATATTACTTGTTCGGGATAAAATCTGAGGCAGATCTGAGACGAAGACCCGTTTTTTTGCGTTATTTTAGACAATACCGCGAATTTAGGACGAAAAGTAAGAAATCGGAGATTGGTTTAAAGTGATGACTTTTTTTTTGGAGATCACTGCATTTTTAGAAGAAAAAGTGCATTACCAGGCAACAATTTCAAGTGATGACCTTTTTTTAGAGAGATCATCAAAAATCTAGGGCGAAAATTGTTCTTGATCACCATGACATTACGACTAAAAGTTACAATCTCACACCCATAACATACCTATTTTCATGATCAGATTTTGGCATGCAAATTGCATGGCCAGACTCAGAGGTTACGGCACGCCACTGATGCATATATACATAGTGATATAGATGGGATTGAAAATTATGTTTATATCTATTTTCCATATGTCCTTTATTGAAACTTGTCACAGTTGGCAACCCTAACTCAAGCTGACATATTTAAGTGCACGATTTGGAACGCTGAACGCCATCCTAAGCAATTACGGCTGAAACAATTTTTAACAAATTTATTTGTATTTGTTTGAAAACAACTATAGTGATGCAATCGTGCCTAAAACCTTGAGAACAAATTACAAATTTACAAAAAAAAGTTTTTTGTTGTATTATTTGTCTTTATTTCAACTTATTTTTTGGAGTACTAATATGCCATTAACAAAAATCCGTATTTAATTTTACACTTGCTTGGTATTAGAAATTTTTTAAATTTAATCTTTATTTAGTTTTAAATTATCATCATGTGACATTAAGCGTTGTTATCCAAATTCGTTTAGTCGGCTAAGCTCATTGGGCTGGTTTCCTGAAAGAAATGGTTCGTTCGAGAGGTGCCCGGGATAGGAACAATGAACACAATCTTGTCGATCATGACATTATCTATAGCGAGTATGTGCGCTAGTGCAGTGCTTATTGTAGAGTAGAGTCTAGATAGAGATTGACACTAGCAGACGTCGGCCTCCGTTAACTTTGCAGCCACCTGGAGGCTATTGTCCACTGCCATCCACTCCTCGAAGTCGGTTTGCGTCATGTCACTTGGTTTTTTAGCTACAATGTCCTCTATTGTTGTGGTTGTATTGGTACACGAGAAACCAGCTTTCTTGAAACAGTTTTGAATTGTTTCTTCCGAAACATGCTTCCACAACAAGGCTAACAAATGCAAGGCCTCGAGCAGATTAGTTTTTAGTTTTCAAAGCACTAGATCAGTGTTTCCCAAACTTTTTCGGCCTGGCGCCCCCTTGACGTCCAGATAAATTCCCAGCGCCCCCTCGATTCTTTTTTAAGTGAAAAGAATGTTCGACAGAGAATATTTATCTGTAATTTTGCTATTTTTCTCCCAAATTTTTGTTGATCTCTAAAAAAAAAAAAGGTCTTCACTTTGATCTCATCTGTAATTTTGCTATTTTTCTCCCAAATTCATTGTGATCTCTAAAAAAAATAAAGGTCTTTACCCTGAATCGATCTTGTATTGAATACTTTGGGAAACACTGCTGCAAGATCACCTATAAAAGGTCTTTAATCGTCCTTCATGTGTATTTCTTCTCATTGTTTCCTATCGCCCCCTTTCTTCTTACCGCTCCCCTAAATCTCGCCAACGCCCCAAAGTGGGCGCTACTGCCCACTTTGGGAACCACTGCACTAGATTAAAGGCCCGTTTCCACTACGAGCGTGGAAAAGAGCATTCTTTGTCTCTTTTATTGATCTTCGATTGAAGCGAGCGGTTAAAATTGAAGCGAGCGCAAAAAAAAAGCTTGCCGCGATTAAAGTGATTAAAACTAACTCACTAGATCAAAGCTTGCCGCAAAATTATGACGCAGTTCATTTGCTCTTTCATCGTTCCGACAGTTCCTGTTTCGATATTTATAGCTTTCTCAGGCCGCTAATCATCAGAGCTGGGCATTTACGCTGGAAGTTAACAAAATTAGTCTCTACGTTTGGGAAAAAATTGATAACAATAACCGATGTACTGATTACAGATGTACTGGTTGTGTCTACTTTTAGTCGGGAAATTAGTAAGTTATAGGGAAGAGGTAGGATTGGAGAGATTCATCCAACGAACTCTCCTGAAGACATTCACCAACCAGAAGACGAACTTTCTGAAGTAGGTGAGGATCTTCTTTAAGAAACTAGTACCATTATTGACGTCAGGTTATTAATACTCGTAATCTTGACTAAGTAGGTCAAAGTTAACATACGTTGGCAGTGAGGCCAACATAATTTTCGATATTACTTTGCCCCCATTCAACTAAAAGTGAAAAATGTTCAGTTTCTTTATTTTTAAATAAATTTTGCAAACTAAATGATAAAATATTGGATTCTGATTGCGATTATTTTCTCAATCTCGCTTCAAAATCAGAGATAAAAAAAATAAGCTAGAAAAGTTGTTAAGTTTTAAATAGTTAAAATTTATTTAATTAAATAGTTAAAATCAATTTATGCACTTTTTTTGAGTAAAGCAAATTTTATTCCAATACTATGGTAGCCATGATTTCTTATGACGTAAATAATGTGTTCCTCTTTGGGGTTTAAAATACGCTGTTTCTTTGAAAATAACACAATTGTAACGTTAATTTTTACTTGATTTGAAAAGTTTATGCTTATGATATTATTTGAAGTGAATTCAGATTTACTTTTTTAACACTTAATAAATAATTGATTTCCTTAAAATTGAACTACCGATCGAATAACTTAAATTAACCTCTGAATAGAAGGAATTTTTTTGATTGATTAAATATGTTGTAAACCAGAAGAGATTCAGTTATTTATATTATGAATAAAAAGTTTATTATGCATTGTGCAGATAGCAACTCTTTAAAAAATGTATGTTGTTGTAATTTTCACCAGCACAAATGAAGTTGAGTGTATTCCAAGTAATTGGCTTATTTCCGATTCTGAAGCTTACTGGCCGAATTCGGGTAATTGTGACATTGCACATGCCATAAGGACAAAGGCAAGTCCTGATCCAATGACTTGGAAATCGTATGCAATAGGGTGTTTACCAAACAGCAATTGTTGTAAGTGAAAAATAATTAGTCAAACAATAACCTTTTTAATCACAAATTAAAAATTATCTTAGATACTTTCGAAGAAGCAAATAAAAAGGCAAAATTAGCCCAGGAGGAATCAGACCTTGCATCAGAAAACGACAGAACGATTACTCAAAAGTAAGATCAAAGATTTTTAAGTTGTAAATTGATAAATTACACACAAGTAGACCTAACAAGTAAAGGTATAATTTGTTTTCTGTACTAATCTTGGCGAATGGTTCAACTATCAAAATATTATCATAAGTTGAGAAACAATGCTAATGTAAAAGTGTCAATTGTAAGCCAACTTGTTTATAGTTACTCTCCAAATACTGCATTGCGGTAAAAACAATCTTAATTGTTGCTGCAGTAAAATAGTAGTGTTCTCTCCATCGGCAATTTTGATGCAAGCCTTGACAAATATACGCTTAACAGGTAACAAGTTCTATTGTATAACGTATTTCTGGCCATAGCCATGATACTGCAGACCAAAATACTCAGGGAAAGAACTGTTTTGCCAAAAATTACGCAAGCATTGTCCAAACCATAATTTGGCTTGATTTTGCAAATACGCCCAAATTTTTTGAAAGAATCAACTTTGGACCAAAAAAAATTCACTGTTTCAAAATTAACTGCTGCATTGTATTTTTGTTTTTTGTAGGCTGGCGGAAATGTTAATCAAGCGTTTAATCCCCAGCTCACCACCACAATAGCGCCAACTTTTGTGGTCAAAATTGGTTTTCGAGCCTTTATCTTAATTTAAAAATCAACGCGATGAATTTTGACTTTTGTTTAAAACTAAAATCTTTTTTAGCTTTCACTTGACATTGATAAATTAATGCTTTTTCGTTTTGATTTGAAGCAAAAGCATCTTGAGTGCTTATAAATACTTTCTTAACTTTGTGTCTTCAATACACAAAAAGCTGGACACCCAAGATTGTTTTTAACCACTGCCCCAGTCATACCATTGTGCACTTGAAAAAAACATTTTCCATGACTTGGGTAGCCTTAACAAGAAGTTTTTTGTTATAATTACATCACTTTTACAAAACTGAAAACAATTCAACAATATAGTTGTACAGTACCTTCCTTTTTTAAACAGTGGGTCGAGCTAGATTGCTCTAGAGCGGCATCTTCTGAAAATTGGAAAGAAAAAAGGACGGGTTTGATGATAAACGTTAATAATATATATTGGATCGACTAAAACATAGCTGAAATAATTTTTGGTTTAATGCAGGTATTACTTAAGGAAAATTTTGCAAAAAAATGGTTGTAGAAATACTCTAGGGCAGTGTTTCTCAATCGGTGTGCCGTGAGAAGTTTCCAGGTGTGTCGCAAAAGATTTCGGAAACAAATTATCTAGGAAAGTCGAATTTTTTGGTTTTTGCACGTGAAATGACTGAGATTCGGAGCGAAGAGCCGTTTTAATTTAGAAAGAACTGGTTTTGGGAAGGATATTGACAAGAAAGAGCGTGAATTCAGGTGAAGACTTTTTATTAGAGAACAGCTTATTGTTGCGGCCAAAATGAGGAAATCAAAGCGGAAAATTGTGGCAAAAGCGTTTTTTCTTTATTTTGAGATCAAAAGCAGGAAATCGGCACTTTAACATAGGTGAAGACTTTTTTTTATGAGATCACATAATTTTGGGGACGAAAATCAAGAATCTTAGCTCAAGTGCGTCGCTAACGTCAGAAGATACTAATTGTATATCGCGTCTAGAGCACCCGCATAGTTAAAAAACAACTGAATTCAGGGAAAAAAACTCCATTCTGGATGCCAGAAAACCAGAAATTTGAGCCCAATTCTGGATGAAGACCTTAGTTTTAGAGATTACCTAATTTTGGGAACAAAAATTAGTAAAAATGGTTTAAAATGCCGCAATTTTTCATGAGTTTCAAAAGTGTGCCACAAACGAAAAAAGGTTAAAAACACTGCTCTAAGGGATGAAGATACTGTTTTATTTCAGCTGGGTAAAAGTTTATTACTTTTTATTTTATTTATCTCTATATTTATCCTCCTGACTTGTAGGAAAGCGACTGAGGCGCTAATAAATAGGGTAAGCAATTACCTCGACCTGCTTTCGGAAATGCCAAGATATTGCTGTCCGCTTGTAATTTAATGAAGATATGTTTAAATTTTAGAACTAGTTGCCAAGACCACCTAGCAGGGAAAGTGCCGTAAAGGGTTTTTCTCAAGGACACAACAGAATGGCGCGAGTAGGTTTTGAACCGAGACAATGTTGATCATACACACGGCACTCTGGCTCGACCACGCTGCCAACAATGGTTGTGTCGTGTTTTAACTGTTGCATAACACAAAGACACAGACTTGGTTATTCTACTTTTTTCCAATGACAAATCGTACTCTTTCAAAAAAGTTGTTTTGATGTGTTGATCAAAGGCAAGCTGACTTCAGATAAGAGTGTTTTTGCTTTTTAATGATAAAAGCTTTATTTTTAGGAGAAAACGCAAAAAACCAGCAAAACTTATGGAAAGCGAATCCGAAGCAACTTCTGATTCTGAAAAAGATAACAATTCACGCTTCAAAAGTAGGCTATGTAAACTTCTACCCAAAATTTTTTCTTCTTAGTGTATTTTCTATTTAGCTCTTTATATTTTTTGTTTCAATCCGTTTTGAGCTATGCTATTTTTTAGATATTTTTTTACGTTTATAGTAATACGAGCTTTTAAACTTTATCGCGATTCTTTCCCCCGAATTAAAAAGGAAAGTTTTAACTCAGTGCTTCTTAAACGTATTTGATATTGTTCACCCCAATTATTGAGTTTTGAATTTTATTCACCAAAAAAATTATTATATCAGCCCAAGTATCATATAACAAAAACATATTGATTTTTTGCATTGTATTTACAAGATTTATTTAACTGAGGTCCTTGGCGCTGATCACGTGCGTCGAACGAGCGAGATGTTTTTTTGCTATTTGTTATTTTTGCTATCGCTATGTATGAACTTCATCATTCACAAATAGTGAAACATATCGAGAAGCGGATGAACTAATTATATAATAAAACAAATTTTAAAAGTAGATAGATAATTTCATTATTCGAAGTTTTTTGCAGCATTTCCCATAATCACAAACTTATTACGTTATTGGCATAGAGTATTTTTCGGGCCTTTCTGGCCTACATTACTTTTGTTTATCCTGTTTTTGGACTATATAAGCTAAGTAGCCTACTTGCCCGGTTCGTGTTTTTCTGAAGCGTAACCTTTATCATTTTTTTCTAATTTTAACTATTTTTATTGAGTTAAAAAATTGCATAGAGTAGCTGTAAAAAAGTTGTTTAAATTTGGTAAATTTTGACAGCTGAGTTTTTTAACCTTTTGAATCTACACCAATTGGATTGTTGACCTTTTTTTGTTCAAATACAAAATAAAATGTAATCAAAACAGAAGCGTAACTCATGCTATCGTTTAGTTATCAGTCAATCTTGAAAACTTGCAAGGAAAAATTTTTTTTATCAACTGAGTAAAAATCATACGTCCAAACGCCGATTCCTCTACGAATCTAATCCTGAGCGTCGAATTCAAGCTTATCTATCACAACTACACATAGCACCATATCTATTTAGAATGCAAATATCTGTTAGATAGAGTGTGTTCGAACGTCCACTAAACTTGAGGCTGGATCATATTCTATGAACCAAACTCTGCTATGATTCCACCAATGCACGCTTTAATGGCAGAGTTTTATATTTATCAAATGAATCAATGTTTTTTTCTGCTTTTTTGTTTTTGTGTGAAAAAAATTCATATTGAGGTAGTGCTGGCCTGCTTCTTGTAATACAAATTCTATAAATAAATTTCATTACTATCTTCGCAAGCTACAAGTTACACTTGTTTTGTGCTTCTTTTTCTAATCCACAGCCTTAATCATGTTTGTTATTAAATAATTATATTTGTTTACTTTTACATGTGGCAGAGCAGAAATAAAAGAAAATCGAACTAAATTATATTTAGTTGAAAAAGTTGTAATTAGTTACTAGAATGATCCTGAATGTTCGCGCTACAAAGCTTCTAAAAGCAACTTTTTTGCACTTTGAGATTCGTGCAAGTTAACCCAATATAAAGCATATTAAAAATGTGTTTTGAAAGAAAATTTTTTAACTCCATTAATGCTTTTATCAACTCTCCGAGGCATCACACTGCGCATTTTGTTGGCATTGTACTATTTGGTAATTAAAATATAGTTCTGTCTAATTACCTGCTTCTTTTTGAGAGTTTTCTATCCTTTGTTGACTTACCCCTTATTTACTTCTTTCTATTGGTTCATACTGTACAGTATATACAAAATATCCATTGACTCGATTAAGAAACGCTGTTTTAACTGAAATAAGATTAACTAACTCTAATTCTTTTTTTGCTTTTATCGTTAAAAGTTTGACAATAATCTAATAATTTTTTTTATGAAAGCAGTTCGCTGTAAACGGATGCGCACGGAATTACCTTCTCCACCTGATATTACTGACTCAATGTGCGAAAGTAACATTTTTTTCCAGCGCGAAAACTCGACTTCGTCAAATCGTGTCATTCAGCATAGTGAGTATTATTATTTTTGATTACTTTATGGTTTAGTGCGACTTTTCATAGAAAATTAACTTTGGCGTTGAAATAAATATTTTAGGGTCAAACTATTATTTTTTGTTGTCACAATCAGTCAGCTTAACAGTGGAACCGATTTATTATTCTTCGAATCAAGTCAAGAGTTTTTACAAAAAAATAGCCAGTAAAATTGTTTTAATTTAAAACCTTGATTTAGCTTTCACAGTTTATCAAAAACATGTACAAAATATTGTTCTCTATTGTATTTTAGTTCAGATGGTATAAAATTTGTTGTAAAAAAGGCTTAACCGAGGCGATTCATAACTTTTTTATAACAAAGTGTAATCTCAAAACAAAAATTTTGAAGTTAATTCTTAATACTGTAAAGTCCGTAAGTTGATTTCAATGCTCTTAATTGCTATAAATAAAACATCGATTTTGGGTTTTGATGATTGCAACGATTTCTTCTGATGAATATTGACCAGAGCGTACTAAAAGCTTCGGCCCTTTATTCTTTAATAAATTTTAGTAAAGTTTTATTTTGTTATATTTTTTTCATTTGATATTGTATTTGTACAAGAAAGTAAAAAAATTAGTTGATTGAAAATTTAACTTTTTTGTGTTTCAGCAGAATTCGTTAATTCAACTCCAGTGACACCGAAAAATTTGATTCGTGATAAAGAAGGTAGGTTTTTGGAGAGGTTGATATGTGCTGGTAAATTAACTACAACAACAACAATAAAATTTTATATGCCTTACACAAAAATGTAGATATAACAAATTTTTTTAGATGCAAGAGACAAAATTGTACTCCGCGAATTATCAAATATTAAAGTTAACATGGAATTAATAATGGAGGAGCTAAAATCGTTGCGCAAAGAAATTGCTCAAAGTAAACAACCCCAAAATACTTTCTTCGAGCTCCCTGAGGGCATACATCTGCCACTAAAAAGTATAGAAGAAATTGATTCAATGGAAAAAAGTTTGGAGGATAAACGTGTAATGGACGTTTTGGTAAGACATTTTATTCTGATTTAACCGCATTGCAATTGTTTTAAAAAATAAAATTCCTTTTACCTTTTCTAAATATCAATCAAATGATTGTGGAATATTTTTGGAGTAATTTAAACCATCAGTTATTTTTTATAATAACTAAATTACTAATTTTGCAATTATAGAACTTAAATATATTCAAAATTCATAGGATGTTGATTAAAACATTTTTAACTACCACTCATAAAATTACTTTCTTATAAGTTTGCGTTGAAAAAAAGTCTTAAATGCGAATTGTTACCTGGAAAAAATATACAGTAGACTTCTGTTAATCCCGATTCGGTTAATGCAGAATTTTGCTCTACTCGGATAAAACAGTACAATTATAATTTTTAAATAAAAAGCTTGGGATTATCCGGAGTTTTGCCTAAATCGGATGATTTTGTCTGCAAATCGAATTTGGGTTACCCGAGGTTTTTTACATAACCGTATTTTTAAATCTTTTTTTTTTAATATTTTAATTTTTGTAGATTTCTCGCTTGAAAATTATCGGAGGAAATAACCTCAAAGATAATTGTTGGAGAGTGATGCAGAACATCATAAGTAATGAATTGTGCCAATTCTACAACTGGTCGGGTAAAAGTGGTTGGAAAGGGAGGATGAATCCAGAAAAAAAAAAAGCTTTTCATCTTTAAAGCTTTCACAAGCTGTTAAACGTAAGTTTGAACTTCATATATATGTATTTTGTTTTTGTCAAACCAAATTTTAATTTAGAATTTTAATAAAGAGAAAATTTATTTGATCATAGTGTTGTTATATTAGTAATGGTACATATACAATAATGGCTTTACAAAAAGAAAGGAGCTTGTGCTTGAAAGAAAAAAGAAGGCCCTTTTATAGGAACTCTATGAAACAAAATAATTACATTTTTAAAATGAAAACTTTACGCTATTTTTAATGTCTTTTCTTTAGATTAAAGCGCAGACTTTTAATTAAGGACATGAATTTAAAAATTTTTAAAGCTTCATAAAATTGAAGACCAAAAAAAGGTTTTAATTTTAATTGAACAGCTTTGTAAAGCTGTGATGGTGCTACGGTAAAAGGGGGACCAATTTTTGTTTAGGAAAGGAAAAAATTAATGACGTTTTTTACGAGAGGTTTGGTGCGGCCACTTGTTTTGCGCTATACTAAAACCGCTACTGCAATGTACTTAAATGAATTAAAAAAAAACTTTAATGTCATCTTCAAAATTTTTTGGCTTTCTATGTCCTTAAAAAAAATCTTAAACTTAAAATATATTTTAAAAATAACGCGTGAAAACAAAGAAAAGCAATTATTTAGTTTTAACGCAATATTGTTAAAATTTATTTTAAGTTCCAGTTTTTTTTTTAAAAAGAGCTTAAGAAGCTGAAAACGTTCAAAAATTAACTGTATTTATTAGTTTAATTGTGTTGCTGGACTTATATACAAAACATATCAATCAACGTCCCGGCCAGTCCCCTAAAGCAGTGGTTCTCAACCTGTGTCCGCAAAACTTTTTAAAAAACATTGAACCATTGCTCCGCTATCCTTTTTTTGTAGACACTACTTTTTAGAAACAAAAGTAAGAACTCCGAGACAGATTTAAAGTGAAAACCTTTTTAGCAACATTACTTTTTAGGGACGAAAATCAAGATTTATACTCTTGTCTAAGTGTGCCATGAAAGGTCTCAAGAAAGAATTTTGTAAAGGCTCCAAAATGTGCCGCAGGCGTGAAACCCTGCTCTAAAGTAAAAAGATGTACAACTTGTTTTCAATGTCTGTAATCTGACTATGTCTACAATTTTTTTCACCAGGTCACATTGCAATGTGACGTAACTGGTAATCGAACCGACATCGCTTGCAGACTTGAATAAACAATCGCTTATCGCTTTTCTCCGCATAATTGGTGTTCTCTGTGTGTTGCTTTATTTCTTGCTAAGTATAGCTTGCTCCAGTGCGCTCGTTTGCTCATTTCGTTTGTTTCGCTGTATGTTGTAGTTTGCTTTAAGACTTGCTCGGATTTTCAGTTGATTAAACCTTTTATTTGAGGAAATGTTGTACTCTTTATAACACAATGTGTTTACAACTTGTCACAAAAACGAGCCGATTAATTTAAAATTCACAAAAAAGCTATAAATTTTTTATGCTAATGTTCATTGCTTTGTAGTCTGCAGGTAATTTGTAAAATTTGCGTGTAAATATGAAATGTATAAACTTGCTTTTTTTTATATCTCTGCAATTATTTCAGATGCAATTTTGGGCAGCAATCCAAATACCACTGAAGCTGAAATTGAAAAAGAGTGCAGCAAGTGGATGCGCAACTGGCGAGACCGGAGTGGTGGAAGAAAACATTAGCTCAATAAAATTATGATTCATGTAGTTTACTTTAAAATAAAAGAAACTGATAATTTGGAATTATGACCGTTTTTTATAATATTAGACAAATTGTTAGAAAAATTTTAGTGATGAAATATAATTTTAACGTTATCATATAATGATGAAAGGCTGTCTGAGAATAACAATAACGGCTCTATATCAAATGCAACGGACATACGATACCGCGTCAATACCCACACTGTGAGTAAACGACATCAGGTCAATATATAATCTATACTGTGGCATTGTATCAGCACTGTATTGGCTCGATATTAGGGGCATGTATACGATACCGCGCCAATATCTATACTGTGAGCAAACGACATCAGGTAGCATTGTATCAGCACTGTATCGGCTTGATATTAGGTGCATCGTATACGATACCGCGCCAATATCCATACTGTGTGCAAACAACATTCGGCCAATATACAACCTATACTGTAGCATTGTATCGGCTCGATATTAGGTACACCGTATATACGATACTGGGCCAATATCCATACTGTGTGCAAACGATTATCACACAATATTGGGCCAATACATGCATGTATCGTAAAAGAATACCGATACAATATCGTGCCAATTTCACATTGTTTCCTGGGTAATTCCTTCTAGCAACAGAGTCAAAAAATGCAACTTTGATTTTGCATGCGTGTTTCCAATTTTATTTTGTATTTTAGTGATAAGCTCTAGCTGAAGCTGCACTGAATGATCCGAGTTGCAATCGATAAAACGTATTTATGCTGTTATATCAAAAAAATAATCAACATAATATCATCAAAATTTTTATACTTTGAGAATTTTTTTCAAGATTATTTTTTTATTTTTTTTATATAGTTATTTTTTTATAAAATTTCTAGGCATGCATGAAGAATACGCCCCTGGTTTGTAATTAAAAATTAAAAATGTTACTCAAATAAAAATAATAAATAAAAATATATTAAGTAAAAATAAAAAAATAAAAATTCCATTTGAATAAGATTTCTAACTGCCCCCCTGACGGGCCCGGACAGGCAAAACAGTTTGCGGTGGTAAATAAAATAATGTGAAAATATGGTATAAAACTCAATGAAACTGCTCCGACCTGGCGTCATAGAGCACTTTTCTTTGAAGAGCATCGGCCAAAAAATTTTTTTATGTACGTATATATACTGTATATACAACCGAATGGTCGCACGATGTTGGTGTAGCGCTTGGCAAGCAGGTCTGAGCGGTTTGGATTGAAACATTACAAAAAAAATATCAGCCAAAACCTCAATAGTTTGTTTCACCGCAAGGGTCGTCAGGTGGTGTGCAGGAAATACAGTAAAATAAAACACAATCACAAGGAAATAAGGTGAATTAATAAAGCAGTAGTAAAATGGGTATGGTTGCACATTATCCGCTATCTCCAAGGTCTGCCAAAAAGTATTTTCATATTAAACTCCCGCTTTTACCCAGTATTTGCACCCAACCGTCAAAACATTCTACAATGATTATTATCATTGCACCTTTTCACTGCTCATTGCTTCGTCACGGGACAATTTCAGTATTTTCTGGAACTTCACGCCTTACAAATTTTGGCAGATCTTGGAGATAGTGGATAACGTGCAACCATATTCACTTTACTACTGCTTTATTCATTCACCTTATTTCCTTGTGATTGTGTTTTATTTTACTGTATTTTCTGCACACCACCTGACGACCCTTGCAGTGAAACAAACTATTGAGGTTTTGGCTGATATTTTTTTTGTAATATTTCAATCCAACCGCTCAGACCTGCTTGCCGAGCGCTACACCAACATTGTGCGACCATTCGGTTGTATATACAGTACTTAGGGGAAGCGGGGCAAAACGGTTATTACCTTCAACAACTTCTCTATTATTAGTAATTTTTAAGAATTTTTGCTATACCTTAATTTTTTTGTTCAAGTTATATTTGTATAAATTGAATTTGGAAGCTCTGCAAAAATCCCGCCTGTTTAAACAAAAAAAATGTGTTTTTGCTTAAAATCTACTAAAATCTAATAAGCATTAAATGTGTGATTATTAGTGGAGCTAACGGTGTTTGAATATACTTTTTGTCTCTAGGAGTAATGTAATAAAGTACAATTGTATAGGCCTACTGGTAATTTTTAGATAAAATTATATCGTTTTTGTAAAATAAATTAATAAAATGGTAAAGCTACCATAGTTGGGGCAAAACGGTCATCACCATGACTGTTTTGCCCCAACCATGCTGAAACTGAGTTAGTTGAAAGTACTGTGACAAGCCTTGTAATCCTGCTTATGACGTCACAAAGCTAGTACTTGTTGGTTGTCACAATCGTAGTGAGCACATGGTAAACCCTATGTGCAGTAAGTTAGTTAAATCCTATCTCTAGGATAGATTGTGTAGCAATTAGCAGTTTATTTATGAAAGGGAGTTAACCTAATGTTAGTGCTAACTGCTAATACTGTTTTATTGTTTTGGTTTATAATTTTT